>OV702289.1:59478583-60078583 GCA_916181665.1 Avena sativa
CCTCCTACGGAGGATCCTCCTCAAGAGGCAACGAGCATTTCGCCAGGAAGAGGCAATCGCGGATGGCTCACCTCACCGAACAAGAACGCATAGACGCCGTGAAAATCCTCGACTTCGGCTCTATGACAGTCGACACGAGAGGCAACGTGGTTCCCAGGACGCCGCAGGCCGCAGTGACAGCGGCCACCATGTACCTTCTCAATAACCAGCCACCGGCTGGAGATCCCCGAACGGCCATGCACCGATCTACGATCGCGGGCCTTGGGCTAATCGAGGCTGCCCTCGACAAAGAACCAGTACCAGACCCAAAAAAGGGCAAAGCATTAGCAAAACTCTACTCCTCATCCTCGTCAAGCAACGACAGTCACGACCTTTCTCGGCGTCGCCGTTCACGACGACACGATCGCGACTACGATGCACACGACAAGCTCACACAGCGCAAGATCAACAAGTCAAGGGCACGACGTGCTCGGTCGACTGATTCGGAAGAATAAGATGGGGAGCTCTGTGGCGCCAGATGCTTTAGCAGATCCATCAGGCAAAAGCGAATGCCTAAAGGGTTCAAACTCCCATCAGAGAACCCGAAGTTTGACGGTCTGCAGGACCCCAAGATCTGGCTGGAGGATCACATCTCCTCAGTCAGGCTGCACGGAGGCAGTCGAAGTACTGCCATGCAATGCTTATAGGGATTGAGGCAAACCCGAAAAAGACAAAGGCCATACTGGCCATGGAGAAGCCAAAGAACATAAGAGGCGTTCAGCAACTAGGTGGGCGAATCGCGGCCCTCAGTCGATTTATCAGTCGAATGGGAGAAAAGGCGCTGCCCTTCTACCAGCTCCTCCGCAAAGCTGACAAATTCGAGTGGACCAACGAAGCACAAGAAGCATTCGAGGACCTCAAGCGCCTACTATCCACCTCGCCAGTATTGGTAACTCCACGAGAAAGGGAACCACTGCTGCTGTACATCTCCGCCACCAACCAAGTGGTTAGCACAATGCTCGTCATCGAACGGGCTGAGGAAAACAAGGTCCATGGCGTACAACGCCCGGTATACTACCTCAGCGAGGTCCTCACGCCAACAAAACAGCGGTACCCGCACTACCAGAAGCTGGCGTACGGCGTCTTTATGACCGCCCGACGACTGCGCCATTACTTCCAGGAACACCCAATCGTGGTAGTCAACAATGCCCCTTGGGACATATCCTCAACAACCCTGATGCCACAGGACGAGTCGTGCTTTGGGGAATCGAACTGTCTCCACGAGACATCACATACGAAAAGCGCGGCGCAATCAAGTCGCAAGTTCTCCCGGACTTCCTCGTACATTGGATGGAAAACCAACTCCCAGACAAACCAGACATGTCCTACCTGTGGACAATGCACTTCGATGGGTCCAAGAAAAAAGATGGAGCAGGAGAAGGTGTCATACTGACATCGCCTCAAGGGGACAAGCTGAAGTACGTCCTACGAATGCAGTTCACAGCCTCAAACAACGAGGCTGAATACGAGGCCCTATTACACGGAATGAGAATGGCAAAAGCCTGCGGCGCAAAGAGGCTAATCATATATGGCGACTCCAAGCTTGTCGTCAACCAAACAATGCACGAGTGCGACGCACTAAACAACAACATGATCGCATACCGCAACCTCTACGACACACTTGAAGGAGACTTCGATGGTTGCGAGTTGCGACACATAGGTCGCGAAAGCAATGAGGAGGCGGACGCACTCGCCAACATAGGCTCCACCTGCGCACCCATACCACCTGGGGTATTTCTCGAGCGTATATGCGAACGCTCCATCAAGCCAAAGGCCGCAGAGAAGACAACAAGCGCAGCAACGGACACGGGGGCTACGCCACCCAATGAGCCAATGACAATCGATGACTTGGAGCTCGACAAAGGAATCGAGGGACCAATGAGCTTCATGATGATCGAACAATCCTGGACGTAGCCGTACATTACGTACCTCCTCAGCAAGCGCCTACCGGACGACCCGACAGATGCACAACACATCGCGCGACGCTCCAAGGCATTCGTCGTTATTAATGGAGAACTGTATAAATGCAGCATCACAGGCGTGTTACAACGATGTGTCTCCCTAGCCGATGGAAAAGCAGTACTCCTCGACATTCATGAAGGGACATGCGGACACCACGCCGGCAGTCGCGCCCTCGTTGCCAAAGCTCTACGAGCCGGATTTTACTGGCTCACGGCCATGCACGACGCCAAAGACATGGTCCAAAAGTGCAATGCTTGCCAGCGATTCGTAGACAAGCCGCACGCGCCAGGCGCAGAACTCCGGCCTATCCCATTGGCCTGGCCCTTCGCCCAGTGGGGACTCGACATGGTTGGCAAACTTCCAAGGTCCTCGCCAGGAGGCTACGTCTACCTCTTGGTCGCAGTCGACAAATTCACCAAGTGGATCGAGGCCATGCCAGTGACCAAGCAATCAGGGCACAACGCAGTCAAGTTCTTCGAGTCCATCGTATACCGCTTCGGCGTGCCACACAGCATCATCACCGACAACGGAACGAACTTTACATCCAAGGAGTTCCAAGATTTCTGCGAGAACCTGGGGATCAACATCAACTATGCCTCAGTCGCACACCCGCAGACCAACGGTCAGGTGGAAAAGGCAAACGGGCTCGTCTGCAGCGGCATCAAGAAGCGACTCCTCCGGCCACTCGAACAAGCCGCGGGCTGCTAGCCAGACGAACTGCAATCCGTACTCTGGAGCCTGCGCACAACTCCAAACAACGCCACCGGCTACACACCATTCTTTATGGTACACGGAGCAGAGGCAGTACTACCCGCCGAGGTACGGTACAAAGCGCCACGCGTAGTCGCCTACAGCGAGCAGGAGTCATCCCTCGCACTCGAAGACTCTGTCGATCTCCTTGACGAAGCAAGAGAAATCGCCGCAGAAAGATCTACGATCTACCAGCAGAACCTGCGCAACTACCATAGCAGAAGGCTTCACCCAAGATCCTTCGTCGAAGGTGACCTAGTCCTGCGACTGAATCAGCAGGGGCATCTCAAGCTCGAGTCCTCTTGAGAAGGACCGTACGTGATTACAGAAGTAATCCCAGGTGGCGCCTATCGCCTTCAAGATTTAGAGACAGGAGTCGCATACTCCAACCCTTGGAACGTCGCACAACTGCGACGCTTCTACCCTTAGTCGTTTCTTCTTCACTCTTGCATCGCAAATAAGGCTATTCAGCCAAGAATACTTAGCCGCACATTGTACTACGTACTGTTCTCCGAATAAATAAAAGCTAAGTGCCCCAAAACTCCGTGTTCTCCTTTCTTTTGTCAAAATTTTCATACTTGGGGGCTACGGCACCCTATAAACATATGTTCTTCGAACAATAACGCGACATCCTGAGTAGCTGGCACATCAATTGAACCCCTTACCACAAACTCAACCCAGCTGCCACGCACCTGACAGGTTGACAAGGGAACGATGCAAACATGGCCAGACTAACGAAAAGGACTCGCATAAGTGCAACGCACCCCATGATTATAAAGCTATTTGTATACATTCAACAATAAGTTATCTACAAATATATATGAGCTTTACAACACCAGTACACTTATATGCAGGATACATATATGGCTACCCTTGCAACAGAAGAACATTAGTCTGTTCCTCGAAGAAGTCGACGATCTCCTCGGCTGGACGATCCACAGCCTGATAATACGGCACCATATTCCATGAAGATACCGCTGGCGGCACCGGTGGCCCAGAGGAAATGGCAGCGACATCCACATCAGGCCTGTGCAAACGCACCATGGAAAGGGCAGCCTTGGCACCAGCCACCAACTGCTGCCTCACGCACTCGCGAACCGCGGACATATCTTGAAATTTCGTCAGAAGGGCCAGCAGGCTTGATGGAGTATTATCCAGCGGGAACATCGCCCGGTAGATGTTCTTCAAACATGACTGCGACTTCTTCAGAAAGAGCAGCACTCGCGAGGCGCGATCCTGCAGGGTCGCTAACGCAGTCGCATGATCATGATCTACCCAGAAGTATCCACTCTCTTGAAGCTGCTCTTGGGTGAGATCATGAAGGCGGATGGCAATCCTATCCCTCTCCTCCTGTGAACGGTGTGCGCTAACAACTACACGAAGCAACGTCAACAGCATGAGTACAACGTACCATTGCAATTAACTACAAAGGAAAAGACGAGGATGAGCAAACTAACACTTAAACTAGTTGCCCAGCTGCGTCACCTCGCCAAGCAGATATTGCTCGTGGGCCGCGGCTCTTTCAGCCTTCGACTTCCACACGTCCGCGCTACCACGGATCACGGGCAATTCATGCTCCAGTTGCTTAACGCGATCACGAAGTCGCGAAAGCAAGGATAGCTCCTCTACCCTGGAGCATGGTGGTGCCATTGTATCCTCAAGAGATGGTGAGTCCGGGGTTCCCCCCACATGACCACTTGATGTACCCTACCAAAAATCAAGCCAGAGGCAAATAAGGCGACCAACTCTAAAGTCAAAGGTAACAGATGCATTCAGGACCAGCATAAAACTATCTACAAGCACGTTCGCCAACAGGCATGTTCTCCAATCAAAAGAGCAAGTTCATCAGCTATTACAAGAAACTAACTACGGAGCAGCTGGCTTCTTCGACTTCGAGGACCTCGGAGGCTTCATCAAGTCCGTGGCAGTATCAGATGCCACTAACTTTTCGCCGGCCCCTAAAGCCGAAGTTTTCGCCGCCTTCTTTGCGCGATTGAGCTCCTCCGAATACTTGGCAACGGTGTTTATCAAGGAATGGCCATATTTGGCACAGGCAGTCGCAAAGGGAGCGAATACTACCTGCTGACCATCTGCACCAACAGGCATTGTCTTCGACACCGCCGAGGGATCCACTTCGACTCCGTGGGCTTGCACCATGGCAAGCGACATGGTCGCGCCAGCGGCGCGGAGGGAGTTCTTGTATGTGGCAAGCACACCTCCAGCGAGCGACTCCGCCAGCTCGTCCACATTGTCGACCAGCTCTGCCTTAGGCATCAGCTCCTCCCAGAGGCGACTCAGGGTGGCCTTGGCTTTGGACAGCGTACTTTGGACAGCGACGCTGCGATCTTCGACCGCAGATACCGCGCCCTCCAGAGCGTCATCGCGACCAAGGGCTTGTGGATCAAAGCTCAAACCGCCAGCATCTACACCAAAATACACACACGGATCAAACTTCTAATGCCACCGGCACTACAGAGGAAGAGAAGAACATCAATAAAATATCTACCAAGTAAAGGTACCTGAGAGGGCCTTGGCGACTGAGAACAGTTGCTCTTCGAACAACTTCTCCCTAGCCGCAAAGGAGGCACGCAGATCCTCTCCGCGCTTCTGGGCTTCATCACGAGCCACGATTGCCTCGTCGCGCCCCTTCACAGCTGCGGCCAGCGTCTTCTCCAACGTGGCGACATCACGCAATAAAGCATTATGCTCAGCTACAGGGCAGTCAAAAATTTGGCTGTCAATCGATTATACCAAAATACAGAGAAGACGACAAGAATAAGTATAGAACACTCACTCTCAACCACGTGGTGGCGCTTCTCCAGCATCGCATGCTGACGACCTATCGCCATCACCTGCTCCGCCACCTGTGCGGCTTCCTTTACAAGGAGCTGTCGCACAAAACAAGGAGTTAGCAGAGGGCAACATAAGGGCGTTGACTGTCAAATTATATAAGAAAAGAAAGATATACTTACATGGTCCTCTAGCGACTCCGAAGAAGAATGCTGAATCGTCATCCGAGCAACTACTCGATGCTCCCCCTACGTGAGGAGAGCTCGAAGAATTGTGCCCGGAGTGGGCCGCCACCGGAGGAGAAGGAGCGCGCTCGGCCTCTGTCTTGGCCCTTGAGGTCGCGACTCCTGATTCCTTCAAAAATTCGACGTCGCCAGAAGATGACGACGCCTCTCGACTGCAAGACAAAATCCGCGCTCAGAAAAGGCAAAATCCAAGGCAAAGCCAACAAGAAGAAAACAGAGAAGAATGAATCACTAGCAAAATTACCAGTCAAATTTGTCAAGATCAAACGTGGACTCCGCCGACTCCGACGAAGACTCCTTGGGCAGTCGCATCTTCTTGCGAGAAGACGGTGCCACAGCCCTCACAGGAACAGCTGGAATTGGCGACTCCGCGCCAACGGTAACGCCTCCTGGAGTTGAAGGAGTCGACGCGTCGGAGTCCTCGCTACGCGAACGCTTGCGAATATCCGGTCTCTCGGACTCGGGGGCTTCCTCTTCCACATCAGAAGGGACAGTCGACTCAGACTCATCCTCTTCCAAAGCTTCACGAGGAATAATCCCCTCAGGGGAGGGAGGCATACAAGGCGACCCCGCCAAATCCTGCATACATACAGTGAAGATCAGGAAACATAACAGGTAAACAACAGAAAAAAGCAATCACGAACATAAGCTACTGCGTAGCACAATTGTACCTCGGGAGGAGGATTCGAAGCATCAAAGGGAGGAACGACTGGCTCATTTGGAAGCACATCCTTGAAGGTGTACTTCGTGACCAGTCGCACCCTCTTATCTACCTCACTCGCGGACATGCCATCGGCAGACACGCGAGTGGCATCATCGGCGCCACCCCATTGAAACATGGGATGGACTCTGGCTTGAAGAGGCTGGACGCGACGACACAGCCAAGTCCTGACAAGGGCGCAGCCTCCCTCTTCCGCGCCTATGCGGCTCTCGAGGTCGCAGACGCGTTGATATAGCACATCTGTCTCCGCGAGTTTGGAGGGCATGATCACGTTCTTCCAAGAACGCATCTTCTTGCAGGGAGTCGCGGGATCAAAAGGCGCGAGTCCAAAGTGCTCGTCCTTGGCCTTCTGGTCGCGAACATAGAAGCATTTGTCCCTCCATCCCTGGACGGATTTGGCGAGCTTGATGTCGAAGTAGGTGGCGGACGGGTCGACATGGATTCCACAACCACCTATGCCATAAACTAAAGAGCCAGATGCGGACTGACGCTTCAGCTTACATAAGCATTTGAAAAGGCCAAAGTGCGGCTCGATTCCGAGCCAGCACTCGTAAAGGGTGATAAAGCAAGAGATGTGAAGAATCGAGGGGGACAGCTAATGAAGCTGGAGTCCATAGAAACAAAGAAGACCCCGCAGAAAGGGGTGAAGAGGCAAGGAAAGACCGCGAATGATGAATGCAAGAAACATCACTCGAAAACCAGCGGGAGGAGCAGGAATGGTCTCACCGCTGGGGACGCGCGCATCGGCGACTGCCGCAGAGATAACTCCATCTTGGCGAAGAAGACGGAGATCTGACGCCTTGATGATAGAGGGGCGCCATGCGCCATTGGTCACGCGGGTGCCCGTGACCTTCTTCTTCCCGCAGGTGGCGGCACTGGTGGCCGCAGCAGCGAAACCACCTTTCTTCTTCACTGCAGCGAGGGTGGCCGCGGAATCAGCGGCAGCGCCTCCCTTCTTCTTCCCCATTGCGCGGCAGCGATGAGAGCGAAGAAAATAACTTGGGAACAAACGGAGCTGGTCCAGCGTCGTGGAGAATATGGGCGCAGAAGAAAGCAGGAGAGCAAAGGGCAATGGCGATGGCAGCAAGGAAGAAAGAACACAGATGGGAAATTACCGCCGCGGCATCGCTACTTAACCCCTGGGAGATGCAATCCAGCGGCTGACAAAAACCCTATTGGACGCGTGGCACGCATCGCGTGGGACACGTGGCGAAGAGGAAGCGCGAACCGTCCCCCCACTTCTACCATTACACGCGGAAATCGAGGAGGCACAGTTAAAAATAAGATTACGCACGCCTAGTCAAATCAAAGTCAGAAAGTGGGGCCCACCGCTCGTCACGTCCCGTCAAAACCGCTCACGCGGGCAACTAAGGTCATACAAAGCGTCAGCACTTACGTCATCAAGGCTATGCAGTGGAGAACTTCGACTATTTTAGTCCTTGATGGAGTCTTCGACTCCACCAAGCACTCGGGGGCTACTCCCATAGGGAGCGCTGGGCGCGCACCCTACGACTTTTCTTTTCCTTGTTGCAGGAACATGGACAATCACAAAAGCAAACCCAACCACTCGAAACACAGTTCGATTATGAACATGGGTTACTCGCATAGGGAGCGCCGGAAACAAACAGGCAAAAGACGATAGCAGTCGCGAAAATATTTTAGTAACTGCCTGAGTCATCGACTAAAACAAACAGGCAAAGGATGACATCAGTCGCGAAAGTGTTTTAGTACCTGCCTGAGTCATCGACTGAACAAGCAAGCAAAAGACGACAGCAGTCGCAAAAGTTCTTTAGTCCCTGCCTGAGTCTTCGACTCAACCAGGCACTCGGGGGCTACTCCCATAGGGAGCGCTGGCCGCGCACCCTATGATTATTTATGCAAGAAAAACTGTGTGTTGATAACATTCCACACTCGAAACTCATGGCGACACCGCCTCATAATTCATTCCCTACAAAGAGACTGTGTCTCCTGGGTTACCCGAATCGTCTCCGCGATGATAAAATTCGGATGTCGCGCCTACGGTGTGAAGGTAAGACCTAAATAAGGCCTGGCAACACATTTAACTGCGCACTACCAGAAACATATCCGTGCCTACAGGCACGATGAACATGCCTTGACGGACGCGTCAAGTGCTCACATCCATATAACTGGAATTCGACTCCTGTAAGACCTCCGCAGCCTGAGTCGAATTACGCCAGCATTTTTCCGGATTCGAGTCCAGGGACTCGAATTTGAGTAGATTTCGTTATTTCACCCTAAGGTGGTTAACTGATACCGATACTTCGGTTATATTCAGGCACGTATATCAACAATCCCTATGACACAAATAAAAGCAGTCGAAATGTACTCATTCAGGCACTTGAAGACTTCAAAAAGTCCCCAGTCGAATCTGCGATTCCACTGGACACTCGGGGGCTACTGACATGGGTATACCCTACAGGTTCTCGAGCTTGGTATATACGGCCCAAATATATACAGGCCCACGGTGTCGCCAAGGCCCGGATGGAGGGACTCGAGTAACCTACGGACTCTCGATTGCTTGAAGGACAAGAAGAAGCTAAAGATAGAAAGTTTGAAGGGGAAAACCCTAACTTGTAACCGACTCGACCTGCTACCCGAGACCTAGCCTATCTATATAAAGGCTAGGAGGGGCGGCAAGGAGGACACACGCAAACCCTAGTTTCCACAATCCTCGCCAGATTGCATCTGCGCACCATTGTAACTTTCGACTCCCTCGATAATTCCACGAGCAGACAAGCAGGAGTAGGGACCTCTACGAGGCCTGAACCTGGGTAAATCCTTTGTCCCCTATGTGCTTGTTTGCTAGCCGATAGATGTCTCCAGCACTCCCTCCTTCTCCAAAACCCAAGTCCATAACAATGGGCATTGATGAGTTAAACCCTCGTCAGATAGTAGTAGTTATTTTTCTTTTTTCTTTTTACGGGAAAATCAAGCTAGTTGTTGGATGTGATGGTGATCAAACTCACAAAGGCAAGGATGACTTTCTTTGGATCCCATGGATGTATTCCAATTCATACTTTCTTTCGATCCCATGGATGTATTCCAATTCAAAATGCTAAATAAAATTGGGTTTATTAGGACTGTGTCCCTGATGTCTACGCACTTCTATTCTTGTAGATAGTTGTTGGGCCTCCAAGTGCAGAGGTTTGTAGAATAGCAGCAAGTTTTCCCTTAAGTGGATCACCCAAGGTTTATTGAACTCAAGGAGAAAGTGGTCAAAGGTATCCCCTCTCAAGCAACCCTGCAATCAAGATACAAGAAGTCTCTTGTGTCCCCAACACACCCAATACACTTGTCAGGTGTATAGGTGCACTAGTTCGGCGAAGAGATAGTGAAATAAAAGTGGTATAGATAATTATAAGTGGTAACGGTGATAGAAGATAGCTTGATGGCGTGTGGTTGATGTGGGAAAAGACTAAAGGAAAACTGAAATAAAGATGGAAGCAAGCAAACATGTAACAGATCTAATTGCAAACGGTGTATCAATGCTTAGAAAAAAGGCCTAGGGATCATACTTTCACTAGTGAACACTCTCTCATATAAATATCTTCTCTTTATGATGCTACTCTTAACTACTCTCCGGTTGAACACTCTAATCGATGGTAGGGCTATAACAGCACACCTCAAAGTAATCTCTAGCCTAAGTGCCACCATGGTGTGGACGATGTCACTTTCACACACATGGGGAGAGCAGAGATCTATTAAAGCACTTGAGTAGCAAGGTAGATTTATAGATTACAAGCTCATGATCACAATAAGATCATGCATAGAGAGAGAGATGAACACATAGCTATCGGTAGAACCCTTAGCCTCGAGAGAGAACTACTCCCTCCTCATCATGGGAATCAGCAATGGTGATGGAGATGGTGGTGGAGATCGATGGAGATGGCTCCGGGGGCACTTCCCCGTCCCAGCAGGGTGCCGGAACAGAGACTTTCTGTCCCCCAAATCTCCCCTTCGGTGGCGGCAGCACTGCGGAACTTTTCGTGGATTTCTGATTGACTATTTAGGGTTTTTGCATCAGGAGGCATCTTATAGGCGAAGAGGCAAGGTCGGTGGAGGCCAAAGGGGCCCACACCACCTGGTGGCGCGGCCAGGGCTAGCCCGCGCCACCACATGGTGTGGCCAGGCCCTAGCCCTCCTCCATCTCGTATTCTGGCTCCGTGAGTCTTCCGGTAAAATAGGAACTTTGGCTTTTGTCCCGTCCAATTCCGAGAATATTCATTTTCTGACTTTCCTGGAACCAAAAATAGTAGAAAACAGGCAACTAGCACTGTGGCATCTTATTAATAGGTTAGTCCAAGAAATCATATGAAAAGTACTCCAAAGTGTGGACAAAACACAAGAAAGTAGATAAAAACAAGCATGGAACATCAAAAATTATTATCAACATCCCCAAGCTTAACTCCTGCTTGTCCTCGAGTAGGTAGGTGATAAAAAGAAAGAATAATTTTTGAGGTGACATGCACAATCAAAGACTTGATCAAAGTATTTGTAAAACATTCAAAGCTGGGATCATAGTACTTCAATCATAACATGAAAGACAAGGTTCTAGCAATAAGACAAAGAAACTATCATGCAACATGAAAAGGCACAAACAAAAGATTCATGAATAACAATGCTTTGCAAGACGTTTGTTTGTTTCACATAAAGAAAACATAGCATAGTGGTAATCAGCTTGTCCCTTCATGGAGTAGCAAATATAAATGCATAGTACACCTTCAAAGTTCATAAGAGTGACTAGATACAATAGTTTAAAACAAGCAATATCAAAGTATGCATCAATCAACTAGTCTTGGGACAATGCACATAGAACTAAGAATGGCCACTATGCTCTCAAAGTAGGTGCATAAAGGTAGAAGGTGGAGACTCAATGTAATAGTGGAAGAAAGGCCTTTGTAAAAGGAAGTAGGGATTCAAGTCTCATAAAGAGCTTCCAAAAATTATGGTACTTATAGCTTTCAGCTCTCATTGCCCCTATCATAAGCATATTTAAGGTGATTAAGGTTAAAGTGACACAACTAAGAGGATATGCTTGACAAGTTATAAACCGAAATCTCATGCCCCTTACTTACGAAGACCGATCCTCATGCTACTCAACTTCGGTCACGAGTAAGCTCTTGTCATTGTAAGTACATGTGTATCATTAAGAACCGCCAACGGGGTACCCCTTGCACATGATACGGGAGCTTTCCCATAATCAAAATGACAAGGCAAGAAGACAATGAGCATCTCAGCGATCTTTTTATTTGCTATTTGCATAGGTTTTTTATTGAGGATGCTTCACAGAGTGCTCATTATGGTGATGCTGCAAGTTTCCACCATGATTAGGCATGGCTTAGGCTAGCGGCCCAGGCGTTTCTCTAACACACATACAAACTCCATGATCTTACAAGTTCTACTTTTATTTCACACCGCCGGGATCCATAAGAAAAAGAACATGATATCAACGGGGTACAAAGTACAAGTGCAATGTTGAAAGTGTTCCCCATGAAACATGGTTCTGCTAATTTCAACTTATAAAGTGCAAGAATATACGCAACAAAGAAGGACCCAATGGTTCAAGTTTATTAGATGCAAAAAAGTAAAGTGTGCCATCAAGTTCGTGAGAGCTTTAATCACTAGTTTTCTCATAACAAGTTTAATTTGGAAGGTAAACAAAAGAATGAATATACTTGGAATAGCATAAGCTAGTAGGTAGGTATGGTGGACTCTTTGGAATAACTTGGTTTAGGGAGTTGGATGCATGAGTGGAACTCATACTTGGTTGTGGAGGCCAGCAAAAGACTGGGAGGGACAAACTAAGAGAGCAATAATGGCCATAATCATGTAGAGCGACAAAACATCATTGATCAAAGCATAAAGTGATACTACAAGTTGAAAACTAAAGGATCATAAAGGCTATGGTGACTTTGGATAGTCATAACATGGTGTGAGCATGTGCCAAGTCAACCCAAATAAAGCATCAAAGGAGAATACCACTATACTATGCTTTAATATGCTAAAACAACGCATGATTCATCCAAGTCACATTAAGCAATCTCAATTGTTTATAACAAGTCATGCTACAGCAAAGAATACTAAGCATAAAGCCAAAACAATATCAAGCATGGCATGACAAAGCATAGGCCACAGTCAAAAACGAGCTCTTTTTACCACATAAGTATGAACTTTCCTACTCTTTTCCAAACCAAACCAAACTATTTGCAAACCAATGTATGAAAGAGGGGGTCCAACCAATTTATTCAGAAAACTAAGCAAACCAAGCAAACTAAAAACAAAAACGAAAACGAAAAAGAAGACGCTCCAAGAACAACACAACTATGCGTGAAACAATAAAAATGAAGCGTTTGGAAGAAACCTGGGATTTTTATTGATGAAGAAGGGGATGCCTTGGGCATGCCCAAGCTTTGACGCTTGTACTTCTTGGATATTTCTTGGGGTGACACGCGTGGCATCCCCAAGCTTGAGCTTTAGTCCATCCTTCATCTCATTACTCATTTCTTCCATACACCTGAAAATTTTCCTTCATACAAAACTTCACACAATCTTTATTAGCAACATTAGTGCACTCAAGATAAATAAGTCTTAAGGTTCAGTTCTAACACCAAATAAACTTCCATTAGAACACTAGCTACTGTAGCAATTCCCTCAAAAATCTCAATTCCCCAAAAGAACTCAAGAAGGAACCAACAAGAAGCAAATGCAGAAAATGGCAGAAATCTGTCAAAACAGACCAGCAGGTAAAGGCGAATTTTTTCGAAGACCTTATGTTGCTCAAATCAAAAAGTGTTGAACTAACTAAAGTTAGATAACAACCTGGGGCAGAAGCAGAAAACATTACAGCTCAATCCGACATACAGAGCTCTCTCACGAATTTTTACGGTGAAGCACAAAAATCTGTTTCGGGACAGCAACTTTTCCAATCATTACTTCTCTCTCATTAGAGGTTACTCTTGGCACAAAAACCAAATAAAAATGTAAGGAGCGGTTATTATAGAGGTAATAACTTTCAAGACTCATCTAAAACTTTTGGGTTATCTCCCAATAAGTACTTTTCTTTAACGCCTTTAAGTTAGGCATGATAGTTTGAGAAGATGCTCACATAAGAAATATGAATTGAAGTAAATGAGAGCATCAAGAAGCAAATTCAAAAAAAATTAAGTCTAACCCACTTCCTATGCATAGGAATCTTGTAAAGAAACAAGTCATGAAAGCACAAAGCAACAAGCATAGGAAAGCAAAACACGTGCAACTTCAAGACTTTCAACATAAAGAGGGGAAACTTAATATTGTTGAGACACATAAAACCATGTTTCCCTCTCTCATAATAACTTTCAGTAGCATCATGAGTAAAATTAACAATATAACTATCACATAAAACATTCTTATCATGAGCCACATGCATATAATAATTATTACTCTCCACATAAGCATAGTGATTCTTATTAATCGTAGTGGGAGCAAATTCAACAAAATAGCTATCATTATTATTCTCATCACCATAATCATCAAATATAGGAGGCATATTGTAATCATAATTAATTTTCTCCTCAATAGTAGGTGGACTGAAAATATCATATTCATCATTGTAATCATCATATATTGGAGGTTTGGTATCATCATAAGCAATAGAATAGCTATCTTCCAAAGCTAGGGAACTAAAATGATCATTTTCATAACAACTAGCTTCCCCAAGCTTAGACTTTTCCATAGCATTAGCAATAATGGTTTCCAAAGAATTCATACTAACAACATTGCTATTAGCATGCAAATAAAGTTCCATAGGTTTTTTAATTTTCTCTTGAAACACTTCATGTCCTAACTCAAGATAAATACTATAAAGCTCTATAATTTTTTTGTTGTTTTCCATTAAGCCTAACTAGTGAAAACAAGAAACAAAAAGACAAAATTGCAGAATCTAAAGGAAATACCTTCGAGCACTCACACCAGAGGATGTGAGTACCTTTTACCTTACCTCCCCGGCAACGGCGCCAGAAAATAGGTGTTTGCCGTGGGAGGTTCTTCTTCTTTAATCCTCCGATGTGAATACCTTTTACCTTACCTCCCCGGCAACGGCGCCAGAAAAGAGCTTGATGTCTACGCACTTCTATTCTTGTAGACAGTTGTTGGGCCTCCAAGTGCAGAGGTTTGTAGAACAGCAGCAAGTTTTCCCTTAAGTGGATCACCCAAGGTTTATCGAACTCAGGGAGGAAGTGGTCAAAGGTATCCCCTCTCAAGCAACCCCGCAATCAAGATACAAGAAGTCTCTTGTGTCCCCAACACACCCAATACACTTGTCAGGTGTATAGGTGCACTAGTTCGGCGAAGAGGTAGTGAAATAAAAGTGGTATAGATAATTATAAGTGGTAACGGTGATAGAAGATAGCTTGATGGCGTGTGGTTGATGTGGGAAAAGACTAAAGGAAAACTGAAATAAAGATGGAAGCAAGCAAACATGTAATAGATCTAATTGCAAACGGTGTATCAATGCTTAGAAACAAGGCCTAGGGATCATACTTTCACTAGTGAACACTCTCTCATATAAATATCTTCTCTTTATGATACTACTCTTAACTACTCTCCGGTTGAACACTCTAATCGATGGTAGGGCTATAACAGCACACCTCAAAGTAAGCCTTTCCCATCTAGAAAACCCCACACTGTCACCTTGAGCACTAGATGGTTCCAACGAACACCACAATTTCATAAAGACATCCAACTCCAAATATAACTCATAACAAGTATTTGAAATCTCTAGCCTAAGTGCCACCATGGTGTGGACGATGTCACTTTCACACACATGGGGAGAGCAGAGATCTATTAAAGCACTTGAGTAGCAAGGTAGATTTATAGATTACAAGCTCATGATCACAATAATATCATGCATAGAGAGAGAGATGAACACATAGCTATCGGTAGAACCCTTAGCCTCGAGAGAGAACTACTCCCTCCTCATCATGGGAATCAGCAATGGTGATGGAGATGGTGGTGGAGATCGATGGAGATGGCTCCAGGGGCACTTCCCCGTCCTGGCAGGATGCCGGAACAGAGACTTTCTGTCCCCCGAATCTCCCCTTCGGTGGCGGCAGCGCTGCGGAACTTTTCGTGGATTTCTGATTGACTATTTAGGGTTTTTGCATCAGGAGGCATCTTATAGGCGAAGAGGCAAGGTCGGTGGAGGCCAAAGGGGCCCACACCACCTGGTGGCACGGCCAGGGCTAGCCCGCGCCACCACATGGTGTGGCCAGGCCCTGGCCCTCCTCCGCCTCGTATTCTGGCTCCGTGAGTCTTCCGGTAAAATAGGAACTTTGGCTTTTGTCCCATCCAATTCCGAGAATATTCATTTTCTGACTTTCCTGGAACCAAAAATAGCAGAAAACAGGCAACTAGCACTATGGCATCTTGGTAATAGGTTAGTCCAAGAAATCATATGAAAAGTACTCCAAAGTGTGTACAAAACACAAGAAAGTAGATAAAAACAAGCATGGAACATCAAAAATTATAGATACATTTGCAATGTATCAACATTCCCAAGCTTAACTCCTGCTCGTCCTCGAGTAGGTAAGTGATAAAAAGAAAGAATAATTTTTGAGGTGACATGCACCATCAAAGACTTGATCAAAGTATTTGTAGAACATTCAAAGCTGGGATCATAGTACTTCAATCATAACATGAAAGACAAGGTTCTAGCAATAAGACAAAGAAACTATCATGCAACATGAAAAGGCACAAACAAAAGATTCATGAATAACAATGCTTTGCAAGACGTTTGTTTGTTTCACATAAAGAAAACATAGCATAGTGGTAATCAGCTTGTCCCTCATGGAGTAGCAAATATAAATGCATAGGACACCTTCATAGTACATAAGTGTGACTAGATACAATAGTTTAAAACAAGCAATATCAAAGTATGCATCAATCAACTAGTCTTGGGACAATGCACATAGAACTAAGAATGGCCACTATGCTCTCAAAGTAGGTGCATAAAGGTAGAAGGTGGAGACTCAATGTAATAGTGGAAGAAAGGCCTTTGTAAAAGGAAGTAGGGATTCAAGTCTCATAAAGAGCTTCCAAAAATTATGGTACTTATAGCTTTCAGCTCTCATTGCCCCTATCATAAGCATATTTAAGGTGATTAAGGTTAAAGTGACACAACTAAGAGGATATGCTTGACAAGTTATAAACCGAAATCTCATGCCCCTTACTTACGAAGACCGATCCTCATGCTACTCAACTTCGGTCACGAGTAAGCTCTTGTCATTGTAAGTACATGTGTATCATTAAGAACCGCCAACAGGGTACCCCTTGCACATGATACGGGAGCTTTCCCATAATCAAAATGACAAGGCAAGCAGACAATGAGCATCTCAGCAATCTTTTTATTTGCTATTTGCATAGGTTTTTTATTGAGGATGCTTCATAGAGTGCTCATTATGGTGATGCTGCAAGTTTCCACCATGATTAGGCATGGCTTAGGCTAGCGGCCCAGGCATTTCTCTAACACACATACAAACTCCATGATCTTACAAGTTCCACTTTTATTTCACACCGCGGGGATCCATAAGAAAAAGAACATGATATCAACGGGGTACAAAGTACAAGTGCAATGTTGAAAGCGTTCCCCATGAAACATGGTTCTGCTAATTTCAACTTATAAAGTGCAAGAATATACGCAACAAAGAAGGACCCAACGGTTCAAGTTTATTAGATGCAAAAAAGTAAAGTGTGCCATCAAGTTCGTGAGAGCTTTAATCACTAGTTTTCTCATAACAAGTTTAATTTGGAAGGTAAACAAAAGCATGAATATACTTGGAATAGCATAAGCTAGTAGGTAGGTATGGTGGACTCTTTGGAATAACTTGGTTTAGGGAGTTGGATGCATGAGTGGAACTCATACTTGGTTGTGGAGGCTAGCAAAAGACTAGAGGGACAAACTAAGAGAGCAATAATGGCCATAATCATGCAGAGCGACAAAACATCATTGATAAAAGCATAAAGTGATACTACAAGTTGAAAACTAAAGGATCATAAAGGCTATGGTGACTTTGGATAGTCATAACATGGTGTGAGCATGTGCCAAGTCAACCCAAATAAAGCATCAAAGGAGAATACCACTATACTATGCTTGAATATGCTAAAACAACGCATGATTCATCCAAGTCACATTAAGCAATCTCAATTGTTTATAACAAGTCATGCTATAGCAAAGAATACTAAGAATAAAGCCAAAACAATATCAAGCATGGCATGACAAAGCATAGGCCACAGTAAAAAACGAGCTCTTTTTACCACATAAGTATGAACTTTCCTCCTCTTTTACAAACCAAACCAAACTATTTGCAAACCAATGCATGAAAGAGGGGGTCCAACCAATTTATTCAGAAAACTAAGCAAACCAAGCAAACTAAAAACAAAAACGAAAACAAAAAAGAAGACGCTCCAAGAACAACACAACTATGCATGAAACAATAAAAATGAAGCGTTTGGAAGAAACCTGGGATTTTTATTGATGAAGAAGGGGATGCCTTGGGCATGCCCAAGCTTTGACGCTTGTACTTCTTGGATATTTCTTGGGGTGACATGCGTGGCATCCCCAAGCTTGAGCTTTAGTCCATCCTTCATCTCATTACTCATTTCTTCCATACACGTGAAAATTTTCCTTCATACAAAACTTCACACAATCTTTATTAGCAACATTAGTGCACTCAAGATAAATAAGTTTTAAGGTTCAGTTCTAACACCAAATAAACTTCCATTAGAACACTAGCTACAGTAGCAATTCCCTCAAAAAGCTCAATTCTCCAAAAGAACTCAAGAAGGAACCAACAAGAAGCAAATGCAGATAATGGCAGAAATCTGTCAAAACAGACCAGCAGGTAAAAATGAATTTTTTCGAAGACCTTCTGTTGCTCAAATAAAAAAGTGTTGAACTAACTAAAGTTAGATAACAACTTGGGGCAGAAGCAGAAAATATTACAGCTCCATCCGACATACAGAGCTCTCTCACGAATTTTTATGGTGAAGCACAAAAATCTGTTTCGGGACAGCAACTTTTCCAATCATTATTTCTCTCTCATTAGAGGTTACTCTTGGCACAAAAACCAAATAAAAATGTAAGGAGCGGTTATTACAGAGGTAATAACTTCCAATACTCATCTAAAACTTTTGAGTTATCTCCCAATAAGTACTTTTCTTTAACGCCTTTAAGTTAGGCATGATAGTTTGAGAAGATGTTCACATAAGAAATTTGAATTGAAGTAAATGAGAGCATCAAGAAGCAAATTCAAAAAAAATTAAGTCTAACCCACTTCCTATGCATAGGAATCTTGTAAAGAAACAAGTCATGAAAGCACAAAGCAACAAGCATAGGAAAGCAAAACACGTGCAACTTCAAGACTTTCAACATAAAGAGGGGAAACTTAATATTGTTGAGACACATAAAACCATGTTTCCCTCTCTCATAATAACTTTCAGTAGCATCATGAGTAAAATTAACAATATAACTATCACATAAAACATTCTTATCATGAGCCACATGCATATAATAATTATTACTCTCCACATAAGCATAGTGATTCTTATTAATCGTAGTGGGAGCAAATTCAACAAAATAGCTATCATTATTATTCTCATCGCCATAATCATCAAATATAGGAGGCATATTGTAATCATAATTAATTTTCTCCTCAATAGTAGGTGGACTAAAAATATCATATCCATCATTGTAATCATCATATATTGGAGGTTTGGTATCATCATAAGCAATAGAATAGCTATCTTCCAAAGCTGGGGAACTAAAAAGATCATTTTCATAACAACTAGCTTCCCCAAGCTTAGACTTTTCCATAGCATTAGCAATAATGGTTTCCAAAGAATTCATACTAACAAAATTGCTATTAGCATGCAAATAAAGTTCCATAGGTTTTTTAATTTTCTCTTCAAACACTTCATGTCCTAACTCAAGATAAATACTATAAAGCTCTCTAATTTTTTTGTTGTTTTCCATGAAGCCTAACTAGTGAAAACAAGAAACAAAAAGACAAAATTGCATAATCTAAAGGAAATAACTTGGAGCAATCACACTGGAGGATGTGAGTACCTTTTACCTTACCTCCCCGGCAACGGCGCCAGAAAATAGGTGTTTGCCGTGGGAGGTTCTTCTTCTTTAATCTTCCGATGTGAATACCTTTTACCTTACCTCCCCGGCAACGGTGCCAGAAAAGAGCTTGATGTCTACGCACTTCTATTCTTGTAGACAGTTGTTGGGCCTCCAAGTGCAGAGGTTTGTAGAACAGCAGCAAGTTTTCCCTTAAGTGGATCACCCAAGGTTTATCGAACTCAGGTAGGAAGTGGTCAAAGGTATCCCCTCTCAAGCAACCCCGCAATCAAGATACAAGAAGTCTCTTGTGTCCCCAACACACCCAATACACTTGTCAGGTGTATAGGTGCACTAGTTCGGCGAAGAGGTAGTGAAATAAAAGTGGTATAGATAATTATAAGTGGTAACGGTGATAGAAGATAGCTTGATGGCGTGTGGTTGATGTGGGAAAAGACTAAAGGAAAACTGAAATAAAGATGGAAGCAAGCAAACATGTAACAGATCTAATTGCAAACGGTGTATCAATGCTTAGAAACAAGGCCTAGGGATCATACTTTCACTAGTGAACACTCTCTCATATAAATATCTTCTCTTTATGATACTACTCTTAACTACTCTCCGGTTGAACACTCTAATCGATGGTAGGGCTATAACAGCACACCTCAAAGTAAGCCTTTCCCATCTAGAAAACCCCACACTGTCACCTTGAGCACTAGATGGTTCCAACGAACACCACAATTTCATAAAGACATCCAACTCCAAATATAACTCATAACAAGTATTTGAAATCTCTAGCCTAATTGCCACCATGGTGTGGACGATGTCACTTTCACACACATGGGGAGAGCAGAGATCTATTAAAGCACTTGAGTAGCAAGGTAGATTTATAGATTACATGCTCATGATCACAATAAGATCATGCATAGAGAGAGAGATGAACACATAGCTATCGGTAGAACCCTTAGCCTCGAGAGAGAACTACTCCCTCCTCATCATGGGAATCAGCAATGGTGATGGAGATGGTGGTGGAGATCGATGGAGATGGCTCCGGGGGCACTTCCCCGTCCCGGCAGGATGCCGGAACAGAGACTTTCTGTCTCCCGAATCTCCCCTTCGGTGGCGGCAGCGCTGTGGAACTTTTCGTGGATTTCTGATTGACTATTTAGGGTTTTTGCATCGGGAGGCATCTTATAGGCGAAGAGGCAAGGTCGGTGGAGGCCAGAGGGGACCACACCACCTGGTGGCGTGGCCAGGGCTAGCCTGCGCCACCACATGGTGTAGCCAGGCCCTGGCCCTCCTCCGTCTCGTATTCTGGCTCCGTGAGTCTTCCGGTAAAATAGGAACTTTGGCTTTTGTCCCGTCCAATTCCAAGAATATTCATTTTCTGACTTTCCTAGGACCAAAAACAGCAGAAAATAGGCAACTGGCACTGTGGCATCTTGTTAATAGGTTAGTCTAAGAAATCATATGAAAAGTACTCCAAAGTGTGGACAAAACACAAGAAAGTAGATAAAACCAAGCATGGAACATCAAAAATTATAGATACATTTGCAATGTATTAGTCCCCGGTTCATGCAGCAATTGGGACCATGCCACTACGAATCAGTTAATTGGAGAATGCCAATAGCCATAGCGGAGTCATTACTTTTGTTCTCCTGGTTCCGTTTGACGTCTGTTGTCGATTGCCCTGCCTAACATTCTGTCTGATTGACTCGGTTTCTTACATATGGATCCCATCACACTCAGTCGTTGTTCTTACCATTATTCTGATGGACGGGCCCCACCAGTTCAGCTATGGACAACGAGAACCCTATTATTCTGCAATTTACTGTATTCCATCGCTCTCTCGCTTCTCTCAACTACTATGGTCCCTCCCGTTGTCACACTGTTCTGCCATGCATCGCCCCACACCTCTATCATCCCCTCCTTTGGCCTCTGTTCGTCGCCCTCGTCGTTGCCCCATCCTTTCCATCTCTCTTTCCTGCTGTGACCTTTCCTGATGTGGTCAGGAGGTTGTAAGTGAAAAGTGTGAGCCAGTCGTAGGTTGCACGCCTATGACGGTGGACGTGAAGCGACATAAAGATGGATCTTGCATGGCAGGAGAGCACAGAGATGGATCTTGTAAGGCTGGAGAGAACGGTTGAGAGTGCCACAGGGGAAGATGACGCAGGAAACAAAGATCTACAACTCTAGAGCCCGGTGAATGTGATGTTTGTCCTCCCCTAAGGATAAG
This sequence comes from Avena sativa, assembly GCA_916181665.1. Classification (NCBI taxonomy): domain Eukaryota; kingdom Viridiplantae; phylum Streptophyta; class Magnoliopsida; order Poales; family Poaceae; genus Avena; species Avena sativa. The sequence continues at coordinate 59,500,447 of OV702289.1, forward strand.
AACTGTAATCACGTGTCTACCTTTTCCAATTAGCTACTCGCATAATGTGGTCATAGGGAGGATATGTGTTGACAACCGTATGATGTCTACCACATCTGGATTTCTACTGAAGATGTGGCATGAGTGTCTGACTGAAATCTTGCACGGCGTTAGAACTGCAAATAACACTAGTTTTGATTATCATCTGATATTAGATGTGGAAGAGCTAAATATATGTGACTTGTACATGGAATTTAGCAAGTTCCCGATTATTTAGAATGAGCAATTCATACCTAGGTAATATGTTGCGACATTAGGACAGAAGGGTCCTTTGCCATGATGTGGAGTAAACATCTTGGGACGAGGACTATGGTGATGTTTGTCCACGTTGTTTACAAAGAGACTGGGGAAGAGACCATCCTTAATGATTTTGCACCATCTCCAACGCAAGCAACTCAACCAACCATAACAAAGCAGCCTCTCCTTTCGCTACTGAGGGCAACTGCCCAGTTTTTCCTTGAACATGATCCATTGTCAAGTGAGCAGGAAGGCATAGAAAAGGGGGTTAAGGATACTTTTATGTTCGGATATGATGATGACGAGAAAGCATATCCAGATATGGATGCTGATTCTGATAGGATGTAAAGTAGGGAATATTTGGTTGATTTGATCTTCGAGCCTAACTATGTGATCGATGCGGAAGAGGATGGTGAAGATGCCGGACACGGTTTAGGACCATTTTTCGGAAAGACACGATGTATCTAACATGACGTTAACCAAATCAGTTAGAGTACGGTTCTTTCTTTGACCATCCTATTTGATCGAGGTGAGTAGGGAGGCGTCCTCGCATGGATAGTACCATGTTTCGCACATAATAAATCAAATTTATTTGAAAAGTACTCTCCACCATGATTCGACCTTAGCCGCATGATTTTAAGACCAAGTTGGTATTTTGTTTCAGCTTTATAGATTTTAAATTAGTTCAAAACTTCATCTTTAGATTTTAGAAGACAAACATATCAATATATAGTGGAGTCATCAATTAATGTCATAAAGTATCTTTTTCTACCTTGTGCCAGAACACCATTCATCTCACAAAGATCCATCGGTAGTGGTGCTAAGTTTCTCTGTTCCGCAGCCGTATGAGACTTGCGGGGTTGCTTCGCTTCTATGTGAAATTGGCACTTATAACTTTTGACAGTAGTGAATTTTCAGAATTATGGTGGACCAAACATCTTTCCTTGGCTTGTACCAGACAGTAGTATAAGAGAAGCGCGCATGTGATAACGTGTGTGTATTGAGGTGTGGTGTTACGGTTTCATAAATGAAAAAGAGAAAAAGAAAAGAGATGTGGTCTTACGCTGTCATGATATATATAATTACACAATAATGTCGATTTGGGCGACGACGACTTGCTGCTCACCTCGCTGATCTGTTCCGAGTCTTGTTTAAAAACTGGGCGAGATACTTGCTTGGTTCGGTGGACCATTCTCTTTTTAAGAACTTGATATCTCTTGTACTGCTCGCACACAACCAACGGTACGGTAGGGTAGCATAACACACAAGACCATTTCCCGATCGAGGAGAGTGAATTAGCCATGGCCGATCTGGTGGTTGGGTTGGCCAAGTCAGTGGTGGAGGGCGCGTTAACCAAGGCTCAGGCGGCCATTGAGGAGGAGGCGAAGCTGCGGCAGAGCGCGCAGCGTGACCTGGTGTTCATCACGGGCGAATTTGAGATGATGCACTCATTTCTCAAGGTGGCCAAGGTGGAGCGCGTGAAGAACGAGGTGGTAAGAACATGGGTGAGGCAGGTCCGGGAGCTGGCCTACGATGTGGAGGACTGCATCGAGTTCGTCGTCCACCTCGACAAGACCACCGCCTGGTGGATCCGCATGATCCTGGGGTGGTGTTCGGTGCTGCCGCTGCCCCTTGACGAGGCAGTGGACGAGATCGAGCAGCTCAAGGCGAGGGTGGTGGACGTGAGCAAGAGGAACGCGCGCTACAACCTCATCAGCGACACGGGTTCCAAACCTGTCTTCGTGCAGCAGCAGCAGCAGGAGGAGCCCCTGTCTGGCGCTATCGTCGCCGCAACCAAGTTCAACATGGTCGCGGAGGCGAGGGGCGCCACCAAGAGGAAGCAACGCTTTGGGGATCTCACCCAACTGATCACCAAGAAGGACACCGGCCTTCAAGTGATCTCGGTGTGGGGTTCAGGCTGCGACCATGGGGCGACATCCGTCATCAGGACGACCTACAATCACCCGGGCACCCGCGAGAACTTCACCTACCGCGCCTGGGTGAAGCTCATGCATCCTTTCAGTCCCGAGGAGTTGGTCTGCAGCATCATGGCTCAGTCCTATGCAAACTCGTGCAGAGGACAAAAAGCAACAGTAGGTATGCATGTCCTTACCAAGATGAAGGCTACCCAGTCAGATTTGTTCGATGAGTTCGAGCAACTGGTGACCATGGAGAAGTACCTCGTCGTCTTGGAAGGCCTGTCCAACATGGTAGAGTGGGATGCTATTAGGACTTTCCTACCTGACACGGTGCATGGCAGCTGGATCATCGTGTCAACTCAGCAATCCGAAATAGCAACCATGTGCATCGGACGCTCGTACCAGATATTGGAGCTGCGCAAGTTCTCGGACGACCACTCTGTTTGTGCGCTACTCAAGGTAAATTACATTGATTACTTCTATCCGTCTCAAAATAGGTGTCACACATATTTAGATTAATCTAGACACTATTAATTTAGCATATAGATTCTTCCAAAATTTTGGTAAATTACCTGCGACATCTATTTTGACACGACGGAGGGAGTAGTACATATGACTATGACTATGTAATATGGACTAATTATTGTGAAAGTAGTAAACTTATCGTGGAAAATATGTATATATATTAGTACCCTTTTTTTTTCCTTCTTGTAACATATAGTATGTCCGAGTGCATATTTTGCCAAGAGGCCATGGTTGGAAGTTCATCTGGCACTTTTCTCCCACCGATGTACATCTGCGGAAAAAAAACGTACTCCCTCCTATCCATATTAATATTCTAGGATTTGTTTAGATTCAAATGTATCTAGTCATGTTTTAGTGCTAGCTAGCTAGATATATAGCTCCGAAACTAAACAAATCTGAGAAAAATACACTACACATATATAGGACAGGACAACGTTGCTACCCATGTAAACATGGACTTGCACATTCGTCCATATACATGCATGTGCATACCTAGTCTGCCAACAGGGATTAAAAAAACTGTGGCACATGAAGATAGCCTTCTAATATCTCTCACAATACACAGGCTTCTCCAGGCGATGGTGTTGAAGACAAGAAACCAACGGTAAGCCTTTGCTAACTCTCTTTGCAGACTATCTAAGTGCCTTCTCAAAATCTCTCTACCATTCTTGCATGTTATAACCTTGCTCACTTATATACAGAGGTCTCTTGGCGATGATGAAGATAAAGGCAAAAAACCAATGGTAGCTAGCAAGGAAATTTCTCCAAATTATTTATTCACTCTTCCTAGCTCTCTCTCCACTATTCTTGCGTGTTAAGTTCTTGCTCCACATATATACAGGGTTCTCATGGCGATGAAGATAAAGGAAAAGAAGGTAGCCAAACTAGAGAAGAGAAAATTAAGTTACTTAAAGATGAAGCAAGTAAATGGATGGTGAAGAATCATCTCCTAGTTGGACGTGAGTCACAAATAAATGCACTTGCTAAATATCCTGCCAAGGCACGTGTCAACTCTCCGCCAGTTATGTCGGTGTGGGGTATAGCTGGCGTTGGGAAATCAGCTCTTGTCAAAAATTTATTCTATGACAGAGTGCTTCGCAGTGTCAACCAATATGACGATTATTATTGGATTGATGTATCCCATCCATTCAACATGAGAGACTTGTATCTGAATTTACTTTCAGATTTTCATACAGAGAAAGACCCTACTGAAGAGTGTCACCGTCTTCTGAAAAATGATAGGTGCCTCATTGTTATAGATGATCTCAGATCCACAAAAGAATGGGACTTGATACAAGCTGCCTTGGTATCCAAACAATCGAAAAGTGTTATCATTGTCATCACAACTGAAGCAAGCATTGCCAAACATTGCACAAACAATGAAGATCTCGTATTTAATGTCAAGGCTCTACAAGCGGCTGCCGCATCTGATCTCTTCAAAAAGCAGGTATGGTGTTTTTTCTTCTCCTGGACAATCATCTAAAGTAACCAAAAAATTTCATACTTATAATATCATCTCTCATCGTATGGTCTTAACATGTCAAGAATTTTTTGTGACAAAAGTCAAGTCTCTACTGATTATTCTCTGCCTGACATGTTCAATTGATGGTTTTCAGAATTCTAATGTGGGAGTTGTTAGTAATTTTGTACCTAAAAAAAGGTTGTCATAATTTTGTATCCAAAAGACCATGCACTAGATTTATATTAATTTGGCAAACTTCGGTCACGTTATTTAGAAACCATATACCGGCTAAAATTATGATATATATATATATATATAACTTAGGTAGGTATGTAATATGTTAGGTATATCTAACTTAGGTATGCATATCTTAGATATGTGATACCTAGGTATGTATAACTTAGGTACGTATACCCTCAGGTATGCGTGGTTCAAAGCAAAAATACGCGTATCACGTATGGTGTCTGGGCACCATGGTGCCCAAATTATTTTACCTATATATATATATATATATATATATATATATATATATATATATTGCTCTCTCCCCCTCCCGCGTGTGACGGGACGAGGGGGGACCCTAGTACTCCTCCCTCCCTTCCGGTCGGTGTCGACGGGGCTCCCCCACCCCCGCTGGGTGGTAGACAGCATGGGCTGACGGCGTTGAGTGGTAGCAGTGTGCTAGCGTGGGGTGCGGTGGCAGTCATTGGCGGTGGAGGTTGTGCGCGTCAGGGGATAACCGTGGAGGGCCTCATGGTGGTGCCATGTGGCAGAGGTAGCCTAATTTGACTCGGCAAATGCGCTCTTCATCCGATTTGCAAGGCATCGGATTTTAGCGGCACGGTGGACCACGGCCAGCAAGGCTGCTCCCCATCTCTCGTGCATGAATATTTTGCTTGACGTTGGAGATGTGTTCGTGGCGGGTGATGGTAGGTCGGCACTACACACTCTGGCAGTCGGGGCGAATGGGTGGCAGGGTACTTTTATGAGGTGGAAGTCGGTCTATAGGACTTGTCGTCGCCGGGTGTTGTGCAAATAGGTGTCCGCCACATGGCAGGAGGCCGGCAGTGGCCTCTCCCTGCCGAGATTTACCCAGGCTGCTAGCTCTCTTGCCCACCCTACCCTACCTCTTGTGTGCCAGTGGGCTCGTTCTGGGCTGCAAGGAACAACCTTCTACGCTTGTCCGGTTACTGTCATCCGAGTTCTCAAGCGATGGTGACGGGAAAATCATGTATGCCGTGGTGGCGTCCCTAGGAGGAGAGTTTGCATGGGTGCTTTTCGGCCGAAACATCGTAGCGGTGGTGGCCCTCCCTTCGGCTATGTGGATGGCCAGGGGTGTAGTAGTCGGTGGTCTAGGCGTCGGGGTGGCCTTGGCGGCGACGAGGCCCTGGTCAAGATCATGAACCTTGTGCTAGCAAGTTGACCCTTCCCTTGGGTTGGGTTGGTGCCTTGGTATCGTGGATGACAAGAGTGAGGATCCTAGCGAAAGCTCCGCACTTTGGCGTCGGAAACTGTGACACCTTCATGTGTCATTACCCTCTCGGGGGCGTTGTTGTGGGTATCCTCTCAGTGACTGGGTTCTCGGTGAAAACCATAACTTGACATTGCAGGCTCAGTTGTGGCGGTGTGTTGCGTCATTACCCGCTCGGGGGTGTAGTTGAGGAACTCAAATTTCATCTAGGTGCAGCATGCTAGAGTCATCATCTTGGTGTTAAGCTTATTCGACTTCACGTGGGTCTCCTATCTTTTACACGTTCCCATGTTGTCACCTTCCTCGGTACTCGCTAGTTGTTGGCAGGATCAACGATCCACGGCCCGGACGAGAGGGGACGCTGCACTCTGTCAGTAGCTTGGTGTGGTCGGTACATCAGACCCAGTGCTCTTTCCAGGTGGCACGTCTCCTTTCTTGTTCGGTAGTCTAGGTCACTTGTCGTTAGGCATGGCGTCTCCTGTTTTCACGTCTGGCTTCGAGTTGGTGGCTAGCCTCCATCTCTTTTGTCTTTTTCTTTTTTCTTTTTGACCTGCTTGTATGGGATTTCTCCACCACTTTGTATCAGTTTGGAAGGTTGGCCATTATATATAAAGTAGGACGAAAACATATTTCAGGGAAAGTTGTGATATTTTTCCTTGTTTTCCCATTTATTCTTTGATGACTGATATTTATTAGCTAATGATTTTGGAGTAAAGAATTTATTTTGCAATAATTCTTCTCTTGAGTAGTATGTATTTGTGTGGTCACCCATTTATTATGTAAACTTGAAGATCAAATTAAATTCAATAAAAGTGATGTTTTCAACTAATTGAACCTTGTACGTAGGTATTCAAGAAGAATCAATCATCCCCGTTAAGTGAAGAAGTAGAGGAACTTATTTTGAAGTGTGGAGGTATACCCAAAGTAATAGCTGCTATAGCTGGGTTGCTGGCCACCAAGAAAGACAAAATCTCGGACACTGTACGTTTGAATCACAGATTTATACACCATCTTGAGACTGACCCGGAGTATGATAGTCTACAAGATGTATTTGGCTGGATGCATTCTTACTTCCGTGACTGTCTGGATGCACTCATGCCATGCATCTTCTACCTGTCGATTTTCCCGAGAGACCATAAAATTCGGCGGAGGCGACTGATAAGGAGGTGGATCGCAGAGGGCTACTCCAGGGACAGCCACAACGAATCGGCAGAGGAGAATGGGGAGAAGCACTTCTCGGAGCTCCTTGAACTGAGCATAATCCATGAGCTGTCCTCGCAGTCATCGTTTCCAGCCACCACCAGCACTGGATTCAATGTTGGAGCAGCAGCTAGGATGGTGATGTGCCAGGTGAATGGTTTCATTCGAGAGTACATTGTGTCACAGCGAATGGAAGAGAACCTTGTGTTTGAACTGGGTGGAAAATGTGCCCTAACCACCCAGCGCACAGGCCGTCACCTGGTCATATTGAAGCATTGGGAGAGAGACATAATTGTGTTCAGGAGCATCGACTTCTCACGGCTACGCTCACTTACCGTGTTCGGGAAGTGGGAGCCATTCTTCATCTCTGAGGGTATGAAGATGCTTCGGGTGCTTGATCTGGAGGATGCAGATGATTTGAGCAATGCCGATCTGTACAAGATGGTGGCGTGCCTGCATCGCCTCAAGTTCCTCTCTCTGCGTGGACACAAAGAGATGAACCATCTACCAAGTTCAATGGACCATATGAGGCAGCTCCAAACTCTAGATGTCAGGGACACCTCTATAGTCACCCTGCCTGACACCATCACCAAGTTACACAAGCTGCAGTATATACGTGCCGGCGGCACCACTGAGGCCGTCCAACATGTTTCATCAAGTTGGTGCTGTCGTCGCAACCTAGTTGGTGTTGAGGTGCCTCGTGGCATTGGGAAGCTGACAGCACTGCATACACTTGGTGTTCTCAAGATCGGTGCTTTAGGGGCAAACACTATTGTGAAACAGCTCAAGAAGCTCACTCAGCTGCGCAAGCTCGGGGTTTCCGGTATCAACAGAAAAAACAGCAAACAGTTCATAATCTCAGGCCTCGGTGTCTATTTGGAATCCTTATCTGTGCAGCTCGACAAGGGCAGTCAAGGCTGCTTGGATGATATTTCCCTTCCTTGGCAGCATCTAACAAGTCTTAAAATGCATGGGCTTCAAGATAAGTTGCCACTATTGGGGAATCATCTTAGCAAGCTCAGGAAGTTAGACCTGGAGATGGCCATTTTAGAAAAACATGATGTTGAGTTACTTGCTACGCTGCCAGAACTGTTCATTCTACGACTTCGTGTCAAGCAGCTTCAAGATGGTAAGCTCCATTTTTATGTGGAGATGTATGGAGAGGAGTTGCCTACATACGAAAAGGTCAAGGTCCTCGACATTTCTTGCAGGTCCAGTAAGTTACATGTAACCTTTGGATCTAAATCCATGAGAAATCTTGAGCTTCTCAAGCTTGACTGCTCCAGTGCGTCATATCAGCTTACTGCGCTGAATTATCTGTGTAAACTCAAGGAAGTCTTGCTTAAGGGTACCAATGATGAAGCAATCAAGACACACCTAGAACGGCAACTTGTCAACCATCCAAAGCCACCGATTGTGAAGCTGGAGGAACAAAGTTCGTCTTGAAGGGTCATTGTATCTGTTTAGTTGCCTTCTTTTCTTACCTAAGATCTAGTATGTGCAGTCCCTGGTCGGTGTGTGTAATGCTCTTTGCCAAAATATAGTTGGATTTCTGTTTACCCAATGACCTGTGGTCAAATATATCAAGCCTTGACGGATTGGAGAGATCCACGGTGTGGGCATTGTAGATTGCCATGTTTTGTCCAATTGGACGCTGCCACATCGGCCTTTCACAATTTGTTTTGTGTTTTTTCTTCGCTTGGTAATTCTTGGGTACAACTAGATTGAAAAAGAGGATTTAGAGTTTTGTGCGTGGGTCAAAAGCCCGCATGTGCTCCACTTATATAGTCATGACCACATACAAGTTACATACATATACAACACAACACGTATACGTGATACCGGTTAGTCTGAATACAATTCTAACACTCCCCCTCAATCTAAACCGCAACATACAAGGTTAAGATTAAACTTAAATATATATAACATCTATCGTGTGACTGGTTTAGTGAATACATCAGCCAGCTGGTCATGAGTGAAGATGAACCTGATATCGAGTTCACCGGCTGCTACTCGTTCTCGCACAAAATGGGAATCGATCTCAATCTGCTTAGTTCGAGCATGAAAGACTGGATTCACCATCAGGTAAGTAGCCCAAAGATTATCATACCACAATATGGGGGTACGCTGCCGAGTCACACCAAACTCCTTAAGTAGAGAGTCTACCCATATAGTTTCAGCAGCATCATTAGCCAATGTCGTATACTCTGCCTTAGTACTGGATCTCGAGACTGTGGGTTGCTTCTTCGAACTCCAAGAGATGAGGTTCGGACCAACAAATATGGCAAACCCACTCGTGGACCGTCTGTCATCCACACATCCTGCCCAATCCATATCCATAAAAATACTGATAACAAATGATGATGACTTGTGAATACTCGAGCCGGTCAGCAATGTTCCTTTGACATATCGCAAAATTCGCTTCACCGACTACCAGTGTATATTAGTGGGCTGCGACAGAAATTGGCTAACCTTGTTTACCGCAAAAGAAATAGTCGGTCGAGTGAGAGTCAAATACTGCAGTCCACCGACAACACTGTGATACTGGAATAAATTATCTGCACTAAGCAATATGACCGAATCCCGAGCCAAGGCCTCGGACGCTGCAAGATGAGTGTTGGAAGGATTACAATTCTCCATGTTGACTCAATGGAGAAGATCAAGAGCATACTTATGCTTAGTCAACGTCATCCCTCGAATTGTATGATGCCTCTAATCCAAGGAAGTACTATGGAACCAGAACAATATAAGATTAGCCATCAATTATACATGCATTAATGGACTACTACTAGCCATGAATCATATTTAAGGGACTGCTACTAGCTAGAAAAATTCATAGAAAATGCAAAACAGAAACAGACAAAACATGATAAATTAATAAAACAACACCCAGGTTGTAATCCCCCTTATGTAATTGTTCCAGTAAGATGGAAGACAGATTAAATCACACAAGTACATAATGAACAAAACTGCAATAGTGAGACAAGCTGAAGAGTAGCATCAAGTTAAACCATCAATTCGTAAAGTAGACTATGCGTAGGTCAACACCATTTCTCAATGGAAAGTATCAATTAGTACAATATAAACATACATGTCAAGTGTGTAACTAGCTAGTAGAGAAAATTCCTCTTAGCAAGGACAAGGTTATGTTCCAAATAACCAGAACCTACTGAATCTATTTTGCCCCAATAATAAGCTGCAGCAATTGACTTCAGTTAATAAACATGCACAACCAATCTTTTGGTTGTAGCCAACAATCTTTTTAGAGGATTGAATAATACTAGCAGTACGAAAAATTGATAAAATCGAAGAATTTTAGTGCCTACGGAAGGGCAAACATCATATCAAGTCCAAAATACTCCTAAAATCTATTCCCCTAACATATTCCTAAAATCTATTCCCCTAAAAGCGCCGATGTGAACCCAGAAATAGGAATTGTTGCAGAGATCGATGTCTACATGTTGTTGCGGTGGTTGTCGACGACGAGGGTGGCAGTGGTGTTCCTGCTGCGGGTGGGGCGGGGCGTGCCTCCTCCTCCATGGGCTCCGACGGCGGTGAAAGGCCTCCTCCTAGGTCGCAGGCGGGGCAGGTCTCTCCTCCAATGGCTCTCCTCCACGGCGGCTTCGGCAGCGAGGGCGAGGCTAGGGTTTGCACGCGGGCGAGGGCGAGAGAAATGGAGAAGGGGGATTAGCAGGGGAGGCTGATGAGTGCATATTTGTATCATGGTTTACATTACTATTTTGCATTCTAGATGTAGGACCTTGGTATTTTACGGCGTTCGCACGCATATTTTATGTCTGTTTTCACCAGGATCGGGACAGATGATGGATCCAATGGATACAATTATTGGAGCAGTTCTACTGTGGAGAAAAGGAGTCAAAAACAATGTAAATCGCTTATTTGGAAAATATTAATAATACTAGAAGAAAACTAGAAGCGAACAAGGGAGACAGAGAGTCCAACGACCAACGATACAGGCGGAGCAATTTTTTCGGCCGTATAGTTGGCGCCGCCACCATCTCGTTAAATAGTTTTACCCCGTGCAATTGGTTCAGGGAGACGACATACAGAACACCAGAAATCATAGAAACCTCACCTTCGGAAGGCATCTAGAGGGGAAACTCATCCACAAGGGATCCATCTTCGCCCTGCGTAGATCCGGGAGGCTAAGGCATCGATCTTCATCATCCACCACTGCATCACCACCATCTCCATCCATCCCATCTACATCTTGTCTAGATCTTGTTGTAATTCCTATACTCATTGTGAATTTATACAAGTATTATTCATCTATGATTGTTTCCATTACCATTGCTATAATGTTGATTGCCTTCATGTCTGAGTAGATCTCTAGTTCTTGGGGAGATGGAGAAACCCTAGCATATGAATAAGATGAGATAGATATTATTATGTTATACATCATTATATATACGTGTTAATTGTCTTCATCTTGATGTTGGGAGTTGTGCATCTCCTTAACATTTGACTCTTGTGGGGACTCAATGAAGGTGATTACTTGTTGGTAGACGGAGGGATGATAGCACTTACTATGACTATAAAATTGTTATCATTCTTTACGTACTAACTTGGAGAATTAAGGAGAACTCACAAAGCCATGTCCATGCCATGGGAGAAATCCCTTAATAGCACAGTAATTCGATTGATGTCGATTGTTTTTTTTTGTGGTTATGAGGATGTCGTGTGCAACGGTTGCTGGATATTCGTCCATATATGGAGCTCCTCCCACATACATACACATTATGAGAATATTCGTTATAATACTCTCGATTACTTAGTCTAAATTGCTAGCGGTGTATCCACTATTTCCTGAGAACGCCTTTTCCCTATTGTAGTTCCAAAGTTCTACTACCCACGCGATTCTTACTTTCTGTATTAAGTTTTGATTTACTTTAAAATACCTTGTTCAACCAAAAACCCCAAAACAACTTTACCTTACTTTCATCTTAAAGTTATTTCTTAAGTACTTCGTTTAGTTATAATTAAAAGCATTTTAGTCTTTCGCCTACTTCTCCCTGTGGGATCGATATCTTTATTTCGAAACTAGCTATAAACGATATGTGCACTTACAGTCATCAGAGGCCGAACCATTTATTTGGCTAAATGTGAAACTTCTGTGGCATATTTATGTAATACGCGCCACAGGATTTACAACTTTTGTGACGCATATTGTAGAAATGCGCCACGGAATCTTTGGATATAGTCCAAAACAGCACGGCGTCATAATTAGTCAAGAATCTATACATGTCCTAGTGGTCTGCTTGCCATCTCTAAACCCTGGAGCAGCCAGGTTCAAATCTTGGCTGTCTCAGACTTTTTTTCCTTTTTTAAAAATATTTTTAATTAAATATGTTTAAAAGCAAGAACATATGCACATATGCTATTTATTCAAAAAAAACAAGAACATATACACATGCATACTTATTCAAAAAAACTCCTGAATTATATATATATATATATATGTGTGCTTGTCACACACAAATGTGAATTTGTATACCCATACGAATATCACGTTATATGTTTTAGTCTCTAACTAATCTATATTTGCGAGCACACATGTGAATTAATACACAAAAAAGTCAAACAATTGCTAGCGTCTTTTCACAATCTTCTTGCCCTTTTTCATCACGGTTGAATACTTTAGCCCGTGCACTTTGAGATTTCTTCTTGTGAATGGATAACTTTTAGTAGGTAGTGTGGTCTTCCTTCTTACTTTAGTAGTAGTAGGCATGTCGAAGTACTTGTTGAATTCCTCTTCTATCTTTGGATCGCCGTTCTTGTCGAAGTCTTGCTCGTTGGCGGTTCCTTCCATTTTGATGATGCTCCTCTTGCCCCTCCTAACTACAACATGGTTGGGCTTTGATGGGTCGGTAATAAAAAAATATTGATCAACTTGGCTAGCGAGTACCCAAGGCTCATTTTTTGCAGAGGCATTCTTCGCTGATTTGGCATCTGGTATAACCATTGTGGTGAAATATTGGCCTTCTTTTTCCATGTTCTTGGCCCATCTAACACGGAACATTAGTACGATCTCTCCACAGTAGTCGAGCTCCCATATCTCCTCGATCCTTCCGTAGAATCTTTCCACGAAAGTAGTCTCGTCATCGGCGAAGGATAACATAGTTACTCCTGAGTTGTGATATTCGCTGTTCCTGTCCTTTTCCTCGGTGTAGAATCTATAACCGTTTATGTCGTATGACTGATAGGTCCTTAGTTGTGCCCTGGGCCCTGCGATAAGGAGAATATGACTTTTTGATCTTTTGTAGAAGGCGTCTATGGGAGATTGTCCAGTAGACTTTTCTTGAATCAACCCGTGAAGTTGGAGTTGTGCTCTCTGGTTACATCTCTCTTCTTCCTCTGACGGCCCCGGTTGACATACTCCTGCTCGATTAAGCTTCTGTGCTTTTCCACCCAAGGGCCGACCAATTCAATGTGCTGTAGCGCGACTCGGTGTGCCCTGTCAAAGTCGGCGCGTCAACCATCAATGCCGACATGCAATGAGCGGTAGCCCTCGCGGTGACCATATTCAGCAAGCCTACTGAGGTGCTTCTTGGTGGGTATTCCAACATCCTCGTTCTCGGTGGTTTGATAATTCTGGCAGAAAGAGATGCATTCGTAGATCAGAAATCCCTTGGCTATGCTTCCATCTGGATGGGACCTGTTGCGAACGAATCATTTGATGACACCGTTTAGCCTTTCAAACGGCATCATGTTGTGCAGGAATGTTGGCCTGAGCTGGATGATGTCATCCACGACATGTACAAGCAGATCCAACATTATTTCGAAGAATGTGGCCAGGAAGTAAATCTCGAGCTCGCACAGTATCACCAAGAACTCTTCCTGTAGCCTGTCGAGCTGCTTCACACCAATCGACTTCCTAGATATGACGTCGAAAAAGTTGCAGAGGCCAAACAGCGTCTCACGGACATGCTCGTCCATTATCACGTGGATCGCAACCCGGAGTATCTGCATCATCAGCATGTGATAGTCGTGAGACTTCATACCGCTGAACCTCTTCTTCGCCACGTCCAGATATCTGCTTATCTTCTCCGAGTAACCGTGAGGAACTTTCACTCCTAGGAGGCACCTGAAAAATTGCTCGAGCTCCTCCTGACTCAGAGTGAAGCAGGCAATGCGAAGAACCACCTCATTCTTCTTAACTCTTTTGCGGCGACCTTGAGTCCCTTCCATCTGATCATCATCATCATCTTCACTATCAGGGTACTAAAGATCTTTCTTGATGCCAAGCAATTTAAGGTCCTTTCTTGCTTTCGGCCCATCCTTGGTCCTCTCTGGCATGTTTCAGTAGAGTACCAAGCAGACTCTCGGTAACGTTCTTCTTGATGTGCATTACATCAAGGCTATGGGGTGTGTGGAGGACCTTCTAGTACGGCAGGTCCCAGAAAATAGACTTTGCTTTCCATACACCCTACAGCGGCTTTGTTGTCGGTCGCTTTTTTCCCGGCGCAGGGCAATCTACCCAATTATTCAAAATCTCCTTGATTTCTTCACCGCTCCTCGGACGCGGGGCTCTTTCAAGCTCGTCTTTACCATTGAATAGGTCACCACGTTTTCTCCACGGGTGATCCATGCGGAGCCACTTCCGTGTATCTTGGAACACGGTTTTCGAAGACCTGAGATCCCTTGGTAGCTGGAGATGCGGTGTCCCATCCATGCACTTGACACATGCATCGTGTATATGGTTCACCTGGGCCGATACATATGCGTAACCAGGATAGTCCTGCATCATCTTGAGCAACACGGCTCTCAGAGGGAAATATTCTTTAGTGTACGCGTCCCATGTACGGGCTGGTGTCTCCCACAACATGGCTAACTCCTCTCTTAGTATCCCAAGATACAAATACATATCAATACCTGGTTGTTTTGGCCCCTGTATAAGAATGCTCATGTGTATGTACCTTTGCTTCGTGCACAACCATGGGCGGAGGTTGTATGGCCATACAAACATGGGCCAGGTGCTATGCGTGCTACTCTGGTTGCCAAAAGGATTGAGTCCATCGGTGCTCATACCCAGCCTGACGTTCCTTGCATCGCCCCTGAACTCTTCGAAATCGATGTCCAATGCATTCCACTAGCTAGCGTCTGAAGGGTGTGTTAGGATCTTGCCCTTCTCTAGATCATCTTCGGGTTTCTCCCTTTCCGTGTGCCATTGCATGAGCTTTGCTTCCTTGGGATTTACAAAATATTGTTGTAGACGGGGGTGATAGGAAAGTACCATACCACTTTTCGAGGAACTTTCTTGTTCCCTCTCTTCTACCGTCCTTGGCCGCACACCAGACATGTGGTTCTCTCCGCGTACCCATTCTGATAAAGTGCACAATCATTGATGCATGCGTGGTATTTAATGTGTGGTAGGTCGAGAGGGCACGCGATTTCTTGGCCTCCTCGATACTTGTTGGCAATGTGTTCCCCTTAGGAAGTTGGTCGTGCCAGTATTCCATGTTCGTGTTGAAGCTCACATCGGTCCATTTTTGTTCGGCCTTCATCTCCAGATCCTTGAGTGTTACACTCAATCGTGTATCCTCGGGGCCACACCTAGGATACAGTGGAGTCATCCCGTCTATCTCCATTTGCGCTAGCTTGGCTTTCTCTCTGGCTACAGCTTTGGCATTGCTCGTCTCCTTGAGGAGCGGTTCTTGAACATGAGGGTCCTGTAAGGCTGAAGTTAGTAGTGTCTGTGTGTTCGTGGCATCTCCTTCTTCATGATGATCATGCCCGCCGGCATCTCCTTCTTCATGATGATCATGCCCGACGGCATCTCCTTCTTCATGATGATCATGCCCGCCGGCATCTCCTTCGTCATGATGATCATGCCCAGGAGACTCTTCGTCTTCTCACCCGCCCACGTCTTCGTGACCACCATGTCCTATCGGCGCCTCATTGAGGTTGCGCATGGAACCGCGCCTGAGCAGGTGACCCTCTAATTGTCCAGAATCAGGGTTGATCCAGCGTTGGAGTTTGCATGTTCGACATGGACATCTTATCATGGTCTTGTTGTTCAGAATCATGTCCTCCTTCGCGTCTTTCTTGTACCTAGCAATTTGACTTTCGCTCATCGTGACAACCATGGTTGCCTGAGCGGTCACAACAGAGAGTAGGTTAGAACCACACCATATGCACACACACACATGCATGGTAGCCGGAAAGGTTCAGCATGACCTTTCCTAAAAGTAGGACATATGGGTAGTGCAAAAATTTGCTGAAATGGAAATGAATCAACATTTCGGCAAACATCCATGCACCACACTGGCCGGGACAACAACAAGCAAGCAACAAAAAACTTCCTCACAATGCAAACATTCATGCACCACGCAAGCTTCATGTATAAGCATCGCCTCGCCATGCATCGCCAACATCGCTCGCGCAACAAGCTTCACCTACAAAACATGCATATTCATGGCCAAGTACTCACCTAGTAGATTCAATAATAGTGAGACGAGACCACGCGATGAGAGAGTGTTGACAAATATATCTACAAGTTGGTGGAGAGGAAATTAGTAATCAAATAGAAATGTGGGAGAGAAAAGTAAGAAACTTTTAGATCTACAAGTTGGAGGGAGGCTTCCCCTTACCAATCTATGAACTAATGTAGGTTTAGTTATAAGAAAATGGAGAAACTATGGGCAAAATAGGGTGGGAGGGTGGAGGAAGACGAGCTAGGTGTGTAGAAGGAAAGAAGAGATGTGAAATGGGTGGTGATGGATAGAGGGGTGAGCTTGCCACCTTTTTGCACATGGATCTGGACGCCATGTTCGGTGGCGCATATTGCAGTTATGCGCCACAGAAGTTCAAATTTCTGTGGCGCATATTGCAATATGCGCCACAGAACAAGGCGGTGCACTTTCTGCGGTGGGACCCGTGTCAACTTTTTGTGGCACATGTCATAATATGCGCCACATAAACCAAACATTTCTGTGGCGCATATTCCCATATGCGCTGCAGAAAGTGGGTCAAAAAGATTCGGTGGTAGGGCTCGCCTCCACTTTATATGGCACATATGTCCGTATGCGCCATAGAAAGTTGGTCGCCCCACCCCATTGGCGGGTCCCACATAATATCGGTGGCGCATGTCTTGCCAAATGCGCCACGGAATTGGGCAAGTTTCTGATATTTTTCGGTGGCGCATGGTTCTGTGTATGCGCCACAAAATACCTTGTCTATCTATAGTTGTTTTCCTAGTAGTGCAAGCACCTAGTCCTCCACCTACTACGAGGAGGAAGGGAAGGCGAGCACCTAGTACTTCTCCCCCACCTGCTGATGAGGTGGAGGATGACGAGGAGGAGGAGGAGTAGGAGGGTGTGGAGGAGGTGGGGCGGGAAGGAGGAGTACAAGGAGGGTGAGGACTTGGAGGAGGGAGAGGAGGAGGAGCTTCCTGTTTGTGACTTGGAGGACAAGGAGGGAGAGGTGAGGGTGTGGGAGGAACCAGACGAGTACGTTGAGCCCGAGTACATAGAGATAACTCAGGAGCCTGGGACGAGGGAGCCGTACATGCGGGGACAGGCGTTAATACCAACCATGGACTGGTGGGTGAAAATGGTGGGATTGTTGAGCTCACACTGAACAAAAAAGGTGAGCACTCAACTTTTTTTGACAACCTTATTGTTCATGGAGTGGAGGAGTCCCACAATGGTATCGGAACTCTACTCCTGCTATAAATCACTATAATGGTAATACGCCGAGTTACAGAGATTGGTTCGCTGTGCGAGAGTGTTATGAATCGTTCCTTAAAGGCTCCCACATGTCCGGCTTATAAAGGCGCCAGAACCTAGGGTTACAGGGAAAGGACCTTGCCAGACAAGGTATAAAGTCCTACACTAACACTAACTAGTCTTTCGTGTCTTGTAATCCAAGGCTCTGAGTAGCTCGGTGACTTCTATGTAGCCTTCCTTCATCCGGCATGGGCCTCCCTTCTGGATCCGTCTAACTAGGCCACCCAGCAGACCATGGGCCATGCTACCAACTGTGGGCCACCCGGGTTATCCGGATTAGAGACATACAATGGTGATACTCATTTAGCATATCCCCAACAAATACAGAAAGAGAGAAATAAGAAATACAAAGATAACCTAGAGGGGAAAGCTTACGCAGTAATAACTGGCGGCTCCTTTCACCTCACAGGTTTCTTCCCAGGCCTCTCGAACCTCTTCCTGGGCCTAGATGACTCGGCTGGCATGGCGGAAGTTGTGGCATGTTTCTTCGCAGTACCTTGGCCTCCCACAGCAACGAGAGGCACATCGTGCACCTGACCAGCTGGGCTAGCTGGGGTGAAGTTAGGTGGATAGGTAAACGATAGTGGCATTGGGTCAAGTACCTCAAGAACAAGACAATCATCTTCTTCATCATTATCATCATCATCCGGTCAGTTCCTTAATGGTGACAAGACAGAAATCTTAACATGCGGTCTGCTGGAACTGGTGTCAGGAATAGGCATAAACTCCTCAGAGTTCGGCTCTTCCGGATCTGAGGTGTCGCGATCCTTGCCCCAAGTGAGGGAAGGATTTGGGGTGTCCTCAATAGTTTGCTGAAGAAATTTCTACACAAAGAAACATAGGGAGGTCAAATAAAAAAATCTACCAACATAACATATAACTCGACAAGGATGAATCGGGGGAATTACCTGCGGAACGGGGTTATCTCGGCTAAAGGGTGCCATGCCCCAATCCCATGTCTCGGTCATGTCTGTCTTAAATATGAACTTAATCCGCTTGCAGATTTGAGCTTTGGTAAGCTCGACTGTGGAGACGTGGTTTGGGTCAAATAGACCACTCATGTGACAAATCTTGTGGCTGCGGCGCTATAGGGGGCAGACTTGGCAGCTGATGAAGGTTGTCATCATATCATCATTGGATAACCCGGCCTCCTTCAGCTCGACGATATACTTGTCAACCATGTTAACAAGTGAATTCTTCTTCTTTGGATCAAGGTCCCATTTGAGCTTGGAGGGAACACCAACAGAGAATGCATGGAGCCGAATCATGTCTTTGTAGGTGTTGTTCTTCACATAGAAGAAAGATCTCAACCACTTCTTGCATGAGTCGAGGCCCTGGATCCAAGGAAAGATGGAATTCTTCCAAGGTGTAATAGAGGCAGCCCCGCGTTAGATCAAAGGCTTCTCACCGCGAGGAAGATCTTTGTTAGGAACAACATTGGTGCAGAGCTGGAAGTACTTTGCCCAGAGGTTTACACTCGGCCAGAGGCCTAGGTATCCTCATAGCAAGAGATGAACCCAGACAGAGAGGCTATCGCATTGGCCGGGAGATGATGGGGTTGGAGGCAAAATATGAATTCTTTGGCAAATTTGCTAAGGGGGAGACCAAATCCACGGGTGAAATGGGCAACAAATACAACATACTCACCCTCCTTGGCGCCAGGGACGAGCTCGTCGCCGGGGATGCGGCAGTCCACCTCTAGCGGGATTCGTCGGGTCCGCTTGAGCCAATCTATCTCTGCTTGGGAGATGTTAGATCCCTCCAACGAGCCTCGCTCGGGGACGGCCTCCTCGTCCTAATGCTCATCGACGATGACAATTTCTTCAGGATCCATCTCCTCGGGATTGCTCTCCTCTGATATGGTGCTAACTTCGGGGGCATGAAGTAGATTTTACCGCGGTCCCGTGGCGGCGACAGAGGGCGGCGCTTGGAAGAGGTGGTGACGCAAGAGGCGCAAAGCGGTGGCATGGTCGCGGTCACGAATTGCAGAGCATGCAGCGGCGGCAGCGCAAGGAAGAAGAGGAAGTGGGAGCAGAGGAAAGTGAATAAGGGCCCCCCACTCCCCTATTTAACCGCGCTAGGTGTTGTGAGTAGTGGGATCAGTTATGCCCACTGACCCCTCGATGTGTGTGTGTATCTCGCGGGGCAGCGCATGAGAACGTGCCACGGGCAAGGTTACACCGATCAGAGGCATAACTACACATCATGGTCGTAGCGGTAATCGAGGAGCCAAGCAACGATGTGATGGGTGGCAGTGATAACTGCCATGGCGTGGCAGTGAATAATGCGTGGCCCTTAAAATGAGGCAAACCACAATGATTGCTTGACACATAGGATAAGGTGAGGAGTACAAGAAAAGCTAGGCATCTAAGGGAAATAACCTGGATGCGAGAATATGACCCGGCAAATGAGAGATAACTCGGATTAGGCCAAGAAAGATCGGTGATGGGTAGTGAGGCACAAAGTGGTGCGAACGAGTTAAAATCGGAATGGGCCGACATATAAATATGTCGTCAATATGGACAAGATCCAAATAAGTTGAACCTGCTGTGACCTTTCTAGCTAAAGCTGCTAAGACCGCACCAGCTTCGGAGACTGATATTGGGGGGATGACCCCAGGTAGGGTCAAGTTATGGTATAAGGATGGAGTCCACCGAGGTATAAACGTGCCGAGATATGACTCGTCTGAGGTACAATATGGGTCGGCCGAGTGAAGACCGATTTAACCAAAGCCGGGTTTTCCCGGTAGGGCCTGACCGACATATATCTTATGTCGGCACAGCATCTATGTTGTTTTCCATGTGCAGGTATCACCCTAGTCGAGTCATATGGATAGGACTGACTCAGGGGTTGGCGTGCTTAGAAATGAGTGAGCCAGCCCCAAGGTCAGCGCTTCTCCCTCTCCCAGAATTTCTGGGGAGACAAGCGCTAGAGATAAGTGCATCTGGAACGGGGCCTGGTCAAAGGGTTCACGGGAATGATAGTGACTGAACCCCAACGGTCAGATGAGTTGGGCTCTAGGCAATTGCCATGCAGAGGCTGGCGACAGGGAAAGGAGTGCACTGAACTACTATTTTGGTACAAGCATATCCTGGAAATATTCAGGCCACGTATGCCTTAGATGTAACCTGGCCACCCTTTTATAAGGTGAGCCAGGGCCTCCAAGGAGAGGGTCGGTATTTTCTTGATACACACGAGTACTAGAGGGAGAGCGAGAGAGAGGAGAATCCCTTCATCTTCTTCCTCCTTCCAATTATAGCTCAAGGGGCACTTGTACTAGTCCATTGATCGCAATATGGGTAGGAGTAGAGGTTTTATCTCTCTAGAAGAGCCTCGAATCTAGGTATATCGTGTGCCTGTGTGTGTTCTTCATGTGCGATATCCACCGCACCATCCCTCCTTAGATACCACTAGAGTCCATACGGTCCTATCTTTATCCTATCCATGGCATCTGTCGTGACACCACCAGGACATTTCCCGTCCTAGCGGTCGGGATCGAAACTCGTATCCTCGCACCTGGCCCCATCAAGGGTCTCCACGGCCTAGGGGCTTCCCCTTGCCTCTCGGCTCCGCTCCCATAGCTAGACGACTATGTTAAGGACCTCCCGCTCCTCATAAAGGCAACGCCACGCCCACGCGCCGATGCTCCTCTGCGGCCACATCCGTAAGGAACCGGTCAACCCAGCACGTGCAGCCTCCATGACAGCATGAAGTCGACCCGTCCTCCCGGACAGCTCGAGCCCGAGCTATTCCGTGGCATGGAGTCAGTTGCGTCGTGCTCCGATGGGTGCGCGACCGAGTCTTCAACTCTCAGACCGCCCCCGCCTACGGACCCCGGCAAGAGATACGCAGCGCGGTCCGGTCCAGACTCCCCAGCAGTCTTCAGTCTTCCCTGATGAGGAGACCCTCGCTCTTTTCCTCGTCTTCCTGGAGCTGAGGCGCAAACAGGGAAAAAGGGGAGTGAGGGCTAGAGGGATGGTAAAGACGAGGGTGGTTCTTTCCTCACCTTCCACTCACGGAGCCGTCACGGGACCAATGTCCCCTCTTCAGTCCAGGGGGAGGAAAGAGGAAAGAACCACCCTCGTCAGGCGCGGGTTTCTTTCCCGCAGAGGGACCCATGCCGCTGACCCCGGGGGTGGGATAGGTATGAATGAAGACATGTACATCAGACTCAAAATCTAAGTTTATGAAAAAGGAACATGCATCAGTTCAACATGTATATTGTAAAGCCTGTCTGACTTCATATTGATGTGTTCTTTAAATGAATACTAGACTCAAATCACTCCAAAGAAAAGATATCTAAAAAACTGAAGCTGAATTCCATTTCAAGTACTAGAAACAAACCTCATACAAGTTGCTATCTGCATGGGAACTGCAATGCTCAATAGCAAAAAATATCCATATTGGAAACTACAATAAATTAACTAATAATCTAATAGGTGGCTTTAACCTATCTGATGACTACAGATGCTGCAGCACCAATCAATAAAACAGTAATGATTCCGCTGACCAGAAAATATCCAGTTGCTCTTAAGAATACAAAAAAGAAAAAGATTCTTGAACAGAATGCACAACTAGCACTTAGCAGAGGTAAAATAAGACAGTTCTGTACAGGTTGGTATAGAATGACGAGACGGAATTTAATTTAGTCACTAAGGATCAGAGCTTATTGAATTCGACTTTGTTTGGCTTACATCAGCCCAACTATCTAAGAAGTATTTCTGCAGGAAAGGAAAAAATATTTATATGTATATGTATCACACAACAATCTTAATGAACTGAACATGGTGATCTCAACAAATACTGAGAAGAAAGAATCACGCATACAAATAGAAAACTGAACATCGCTACACACAAGCACATTCCTAAGACAATTCTGATTAGTCAAGTAGCTAAATATGAGCTGGTATAGTGTGCAAATAACAAAATAAGCAGGCATATGTGCCTCAAATATCTAAAGGAGCAACCCTCCAAGTATAAACCAAACGATCAGCATTTAATCTTCAAATGCTATTATTCATAAGAATGAAAGAAGTTACATTAAATGTAAGGCAAGAAATTCTAATTTAAAGTAAAGAAACACTTCTATAAAGCAAAGATGATTATTCACTGAAACTGATAGAAACAAGGTTGCAAACAATCTGTCATTGATCGCGAAGGAATAAATTTGAGATGAAAGGCATGAAGGCCATCCTTTTTCACTAAAGCAAGTTATACGATACATAAATATACTAACTGCCAGTGTCAACAGCTTACAATACAAGACCACAACAAAGCAACAACAACGACCAGCTAAACATAACAGGTTTAAACTAGTATTCAAGGACAATAGAGCATAATATAAACTACTACTGAGGAACCCCTTCAAGCAGCAAGTTGTGATTTGAAGCTTGAGCTTAGACACTGCCTCTTTGGCCCAGGTATAATCATGAGTGGGCCACAAAACATTCCATCGCTGACTGAAGTAGATCCTTCCATAAAGCTTCAGAACTCAGAAGATTGTGGCAACATTAGGCTAGAAACAAAAGCAGCAACATAAAAGTTGGGCTTTGGACAGAAGACAAGGCAATCTTCAAAATGGACGACAACAACACTGGGGGCATCGTCCGGAGGGGATGTCAAAGGGATCAGCCATTGACAAATCAAGGATACGCCTGTCGTGTGTAGAAAAACCATAAGTACCACATTTCAGTTCAATTCGAGCATCTCCAGAAGCTCTATTTATTATTTGAAGCATCTTGTGTTGCTTAGCAAACCATGTGTGCTGGCGATGGTAAGGCAATGTGATTTTCATTTCCTTTAGCACTTTCGCATTTAAAACAAAGAACTTGACGAAGTCAATCGATGGCTTTTTTGTGCCATCGTAATTCTTCAACACCACTTCTTTGAGATGGAGCTCAAAGCATTCAATTGGGTCCAGTGGATCATACTTCCGGACATTATCTGTACCCATCCCTGAATGGGAATTGAGCTAGAAAAGAACAAACAATACAAAAGAAGTTGCCAGCAGGTTAGCAATATGGTACTTGGCTAGATTAAACGTCAAATAAAATGTTGATTTTGACATCTAAGGCAAGCAACTATGTTATGTACTCACAATGACATATAGCCTCTCCAAGCAGGGGAAGCACTTGAGGAAGTTAATGACTGTATCAAGATTAGGGCCAGCAGAGTAAAGACACAAAACCCTCACGGTGTGCACTTTGGTTGTAAAGCTGACAGGAATCATTTTCTGTAGAAACATAAAAACAAGGGCATTTATAAGAACAACAGTCTGTGTATAATACTGAATGTGCAATGGATGAAGGCTGCTGCTACCTGAAAAACTGTGGTTCCAAATTGAAGTTCTGCTATGTCTTCGGAGAGCATACCCAATATTTTCAGTTTTGGTGCCGAGATTACCCGTATGGTCGCTGGGCCAGACTGTGGATTAAGTGGTAGTAATCTCTCGAGGCACGGGGCGTCCTCGATGACCAACTCTTGTAAAACGACATGTCCTCCCCCAAAGTCAGCGCAAAAGACTAAGCACTTAAGAGTTTGGGAGCTGATACAGAGACGACCAATGCCAAAATTACCTTCCAGCACAAGCCTTTCCAAGGAAGCGCAGCCAGATAAAATGCTCTGGAGCGCGTCCTCCGAGATGGTGACTCTCTCCAGGGTCAGCTGCTTGAGGCGTGGAAACTTGAGGGACAGCTGCACAACCAAGTTGGGGAAATGGTAGCCAGCGAATTTGGCCATGCGGAGTGTGGGTGCGAAGTGGAAGACAGACGACGGCAGCTGATTCACCGTATCGCGGTGCCAGAGATTGTAAGTGAACTCTTGCAGGTTGTTGAGGGGTTGGGAACTAAGCCAGCCTTCAATCTTGTCGGAATAATCGCTACTAAAGAGGTTGAGCGAGAAGCGGCGTGCAGGGCCAGGATGCTCAGATAGGATCTTTGCAGTGGCGGAGCTATGTATAGCTCAGGGGGGGCCACCGCCCCCCCAAACTTTGTATATTCATTGAAGAAAATATTTTTTTAGAACTTAGATCAAAGAAAATACTCTAATTTGCCCCCCCAAATATTCATAGTTCACATTTTGCCCCCCCATAATTCTTGTGCTAGCTCCGCCACTGGATCTTTGTAATCAAGTCGATAGTCATGTGGTCTTTGCTTCCGAGATTACTGGCCGCCACGAGGTTGAGGGGAGCGGAGCGCCAGAGTGGACGCCACCGGCGAGAGACAGCCTGCATGCGAACACCGTCCTTGGTGGGTGATGGCTCAATGCACGGCCCCAGAAAAATGTTGATGGCTCGTGGTTGATGTAGAGTTCGTTGGGAACCCCAAGAGGAAGGTATGATGAGCACAGCAGCAAGTTTTCCTCAGTTATAAAACCAAGGTTTAATCGAACCAGTAGAAGCAAGGAAACACCCCAAAGGTGTTACTAGCTGAGCTTTGGCAGGGCGCACTACCGGTGCTAGTAGCAACGTGGAGACCTGCACAACATAACCGCAGAACTTTGTCCCCAACTTGCGATGAGGTTGTCAATCTCACCGTCTTTTGCAGAAAACAAAGGATTAAACGTATCAAATGGAAAGGAGTAAAAGTTTGCAGAAAGTAAACACAAAGCAGTAAAAGATTGTAGATTGTATGTAAAAGACAAGGACCGGGATCCATAGTTCACTAGAGGTGGCTCTTCTTAGATAGATAACATACTGGGTGAACAAATTACAGTGGGGCAAATGACAAACACCGAGAAAGCAATACATGCATATACTAATCATCTTGACTCCTTTGAGACTTGATTGGGCATTACAAAATAATACATAGACCGCCATCCAACTGCATCTATGACTAATAATCTACCTTCAGGTTATCATCCGAACCACCTCCAGTATTAAGTTGCAAGCAACAGATTATTGCTTTACGAACTGCGTGTAAAGTAAACAATACAATTGTTCTATGAACAAAGGATCGTTGTTTTCTCCCTAATAGCAACAACACATCTAGTACCTTAGATATTTCTGTCACTTCCCCAGATTACCAGAGGCATGAACCCACTATCGAGCATAAATACTAACTCTTGGAGTTGCTAGCATCTACTTGGCCAAGATAGCTACTAACAACGAAAAGCATGCAAGATCTCAAATAACAAAGACATGATAGCATCAATAATCAATCTGAAATAGCATCTCAATATCCATCGGATCCCCGAAAACACAACATGTATGAATTACAAAAAGATGATCTTGATCATGAACGGAGCTCACAAGATCTAAACATGAAAGCACAAAGGAGGAGAAACCAGCCATCTAGCTACTAGATGGATCTGTAGTCCAAGGATGAACTACTCACGCATCACACCGGAGGCTTGCATGGTGATGAAGAAGGCCTCCAGGGTGAATTCCCCTCTCTGGCAGGGTGCCGGGAAGAGCTTCAGATTCCTCCCGATCTAGGGATGAAGATGACGGCGGCTACAGACTCTTTCGTGGATTTTTGATCGGGTACCTAGGGTTTTCGTCCCGAGGGCAACTTATAGGCGGGAGGAGAGGCCGTGGGGGTGCTGGGGTCGGCCAAACCACCCCCTGGCGCGGGCCAAGCCTGGCCGCGCTGCCAGGTGGTGTGGCCGGCCCCTGGCCCCTCTCCGTCTCGTATTCTGGCACTTGATCCCTTCCGGAAAAATAGGCACTTTGGCTTTTGTCCCGTCCAATTCCGAGAATATTCATTTTCTGACTTTCCTGGAACCAAAAACAGCAGAAAACAGGCAGCTGACACTGTGGCTCTTGTTAATAGGTTAGTCCAAGAAATCATATGAAAAGTAATCCAAAGTTGGAACAAAACACAAGAAAGTGGATAAAACCAAGCATGGAACATCAAAAATTATAGATACATTTGCAATGTATCAGTGGGTAGAAGTGAGATTATGATGCCGAGGATGGCATCCGAAAGGCGGCTGATTAGATCGACGTCCTCACACCTCGGTGGAACTTGGTCTTCGTCGACCAGATGGAACTTTCGCTTCTTGGAAGCTCGCATTGCCGCCGCCACTGTGGCCACCGTCGTGGCCGCCACCTCCCCTGCAGTCACTGCTGCGGCAGCCGAGGCCTCCACCTCCCCTGCAGTCTAGGATAAGTGCTCCATCTGAGTCGTCCTCGTATTCCTCGGCAATCACTTCCTCTGCTGGAAGATCTTTTGTCGGGGTCTTGTTCTTCTTCTTTGCCTTCTTGGCAGCGCCGGTAGCAAAGAGGGCTTTGGGCCCGTTTCCCGGAGTCAAACTTTGATCGGTACTTTCGGCCATTTGGTTCTCGGAATCATCTCCGAGGTCCATGTTGTCCTGTGCTTTGGGAGAGTTTTCTCCGGATCCTTCGTCCATGTCTTCTCCTTCTGCAGCAGCTGTGGAGTTAAGCTCCTCTTCATATTCCGCGGAGAACTTCCAGAAATCTGCCGACGTCATGGAGTCATCCGAAGATGCCGTTAATTAGACGCTTGTTCCGATAGCCTCCAGCACAGAGTCGGTGTTGTTCCCAGCATCAGCAGAGCCGGATCTGGAACCAACATATCTGACAAAGTGCGACGCATGCCTCCTGAGGTAGTTGCGACTCTCGCGATCGGCTTCCTCGAAACACCTGATGGTCTCGAGAATATCGTCCATGCTTGTGTCTTGCATCATCATGCGCCTCAGCGTGTACCTCAATAGAGGTCTGTCAGTTCCAGCACTACCAGAGCCAGAACCAAGATCGTTTTCCTGCTCCTCCTGGATTTCAACCTCCGCAGGTGGGTCGATCTGGGATTCAACCTCGCTAGGGAAATCCACTCCAGATCCGACTTGAACTGCGAGATCTACCTCAGGTTCAGCTTTCTTCACTATCTCCGCAATTGGTGCGGGTGATGACCCACAAGTATAGGGGGTGTATCGCAGTATTTTTGATAAGTAAGAGTGTCGAACCCAACGAGGAGCAGAAGGTGCTGGCTAGTGGTATGATTCAGGAATTCTCTGCAAATACTTAGCAAACAAATTTTTAGGGGTTTTCGATAAAGCAAGTAAACAAAGTACGAGTAAATAAAAGATAGTAGGAATAAATGCAGCAAGTGGCCCAATCCTTTATGTAGCAAAGGACAAGCCGGTTGTATTTCTATAGATGACCAAACGTTCTCGACGACACATGGGAAGACTGTCAAGTGCTTTCGCTTCGTAGAGTCGATTAATCTTCTCTAGCTTGCTAAGTGTTGTGTGGGTGAACCTGTGCTAATGTACCGTCCCATCCAAGACTTAATACATACTTGTGATTAAACCCCCTTGCAAACATCCGTAAGTACAAGAAAGTAATTAAGGTAAAACCTAACCACAGCTTTAAACTCTAAAACCATTACGTCCCTTGTGCAATGGTTTCCTAACGGGGGTTCAGGTTTCTGTCACTCCGGCAACCCCTACGATTAGTAGCCAAATACACAATGCATTCCCCTAGGCCCATATAGGTGAAGTGTCATGTAGTCGACGTTCGCATGACACCACTAGAAGAAGTACACCACAACTTAAATAACAATCTATTGAATCTTTCTCAATGCAACTCCACTACTAACAACAAGACTTCTCCCATGTCCTCAAGAACAAAACGAACTACTCACAAGACATCATATGGATCATGATCAGAGATGGAATAATGATGTATAACAATTTGAACATAAACAATAATCCAATGGTTCACTCAATAGCATCAACTACAAAGAGTAATCAACACCGGGAAAGTTTCCCCTATGAACTATAGCCATATTCAACCAATTGTTACAGAAGTATGGAGATGGTGATGAGGGTGCTGATGGTGATGATGGTGGTGATGATGATGATGATCCCGATGAAGTCCAGCTTGATGGTGGTGTTGATGGCGACGATCTCCCCTCTCTGGGAAGGAATTCCTCCGGCAGAAATCTGTTTGCCGGAGAGATCTTTCTCTCTCGGTGTTTTCCACCCTGCAGAGGCGGCGGAATCTTTCTATGGTCGCTTCTCGAGTCTTAGGGTTTCGGGAAGAAGATATACGCCAGAGGGGAGAGGCTGGAGTGGGCCAGGGTGGCCACACCACTCCCTGGCGTGGCCTAGGCCTGCCCGCGTGATGGGGTGGTGTGGGCCCCCTGTGGCCCACCTCCACTCCATCTTCTGGCATCTGGAGTCTTCTGGAAAAATAGAATTTTCCGTATATTTTCCCGGATTTTCTGATCTTCGCGAATTTTGCCTCCAAACAGCACCTTTTCCATCAGAATCCTGACTGCAGCGGTCCATGCTCCAAAAGTCATCAACCATGCAAAAATAGATGAAATAACATAAGTATCACCTCTCAATACGAAATATATCAATGAATAATAGTGAATTAAGACATAGAATAGTGATGCAAAATGGACGTATCAGCGGGCTAGGTGGGATTAGGGTTTTCTGAGATCCGGAACTCTGCCGCCTCTGCGGACAAAGAGGATCCAGAAATTTCTTCTGCCTCTATCATCACCGCTGGGGTGGGTGGGACAAGTTCAGCAAAACCGATGTAAACATCGATCTCACCAAAATACATGATGGTGTAGGTGGTCACGGCTTCCCTAGCCGGAATCCAAGTCTCGTCTAGGACGATGAGAGGGACGTCACTGGCGTAGAGGATGCGACCAACGACGATAGTCTCGCCGATTCAGATTCTTGCAGATTCCGCTCAGAACGCAGATCTGAAGCTCACTTGCCCCACAGTGGGCGCCAACTGTCATCGGATTGATGACAAGTATGCCATGAGGGGGTCCTCGAGGCGTGTGTAAGAGATGGGTGTGAGTCGTACGGGATTCCGGGACGGTGAGCACACAAGTTTACCCAGGTTCGAATCCATCAGCTTTGGATGGATCCTACTCCTGCTAGCAATCTAGTAATACGGCAGAGCCGGAATATGGGTTACAAGGGTTTCGCCTGTGCGAGTTGAGATTGTAGACTATTGTGAGGGTGCCCTAAAGGCTCTCCCTAGGACGGCTTATATAGATATCGGGCCTAGGGTTTACAGGATAGATCTATCCGGCTACGACTAAGAGTCGGTTATAGAGTACATCTTGAACTACAAGTAACACTATGGGCCTATGTCGGTAAGTCTTCTAGGCCTTAACATAGCCGGATTGGACTCCATTCTTCTCCCTGACTGGGCCGCCCGTGAAGCAAAGCTCTAACCCAAAGTGGGCCACCCTGGTCAGTGAGGTACGTTGAGGATACCCAGAAAGTATATCCCCAACAATAAGAATAAATGCAACAAGTGGCCCAATCCTTTCTTCAACAAAGGACAAGCCGGTTGTATTACTTAAGATGACCAAACGTTCTCAAGGACACATGGGAATATCGTCAAGTGCTTTCGCTTCATATAGTTGATTAATCTTATTTAGCTTGCTAAGTGTTGTGTGGGTGAACCTGTGCTAATGTACCGACCTTCCTAGGACTAATACATACTTGTGATTATACCCCTTGCAAGCATCCGCAAGTACAATAAAGTAATTAAGATAGAAATCTAACCACAACTTTAAACTCTAAGACCCTGACATCCCTTGTGCAAAGGTTTCCTAACGGGGGTTCAAGTTTCTGTCACTCCGACGATTAGTAGCCAAATAGACAATGAATTCCCCTAGGCCCATATAGGTGAAATTGTTGGGGATATACTTTTTGGGTATCCTCACAGTTCCTCACTGACCAGGGTGGCCCACTTTGGGTTAGAGCTTTGCTTCACGGGCGGCCCAGTCAGGGAGAGAAGACAGAGTCCAATCCGACTACGGGAAGGCCCAGAAGACTTACTGACTTAGGCCATTATGTTACTTGTAGTTCAAGATGCACTCTATAACCGACTCTTAGACGTAGCCGGATAGATCTCTCCTGTAAACCCTAGGCCGGATATCTATATAAGCCATCCTAGGGAGAGCCTTTAGGGCATAACCTCAATAGTCTACAATCTCAACTCGCACAGGCAAAACCCTTGTAACCCATATTCCGGCTCTGCCGTATTACTGGATTGCTAGCAGGAGTAGGATCCATCCAAAGCCGGCGGATTCGAACCTGGGTAAACTTGTGTGCTCACCGTCCCGGAATACCGTATGTCTCACACCCCTCTATTTCGCACGCCTCGAGGACCCCCTCATGGTGTACTTGTCATCAATCCGCCGACAGTTGACTCCCACTGTGGGGCAAGTGAGCTATGGATCTGCGGTCCAAGCAGAATCTGCAAGAATCGGAATCGGCGAGACTATCGTCATCGGTCGCATCCTCTACGCCAGCATCGTTCTCAATGAGACTTGGATTCCGGCAAAGGAGGCCGTGACTGCCTACACAATCATGTCTTTTGGCGAGATTGATGTCTACATCAGTTTCGCTGAACCTGCCCAACCCACCCCAGTGGTGATGATAGAGGCAGAAGAATTTTCTGGGTCCCCTTTGTCCGCGGAGGCGGCAAGGTTACGGATCTCAGAAAACCCTAATCCCACCCAGCCCACACCAGTTGCAGAGACAGTGGAGAAATCCGAACCTGAAGAAGACCTAGCGGTCAACGTCGAATCTGGAGTGGATCTCCCCGGAGGAGCCAGATCCCAGATCAACCCACCCATAGAAGTTGAAATCCAGGAGGAGCATATCAACGACACTAATTCCGGCTCTGATGATGCCGGAACAGACAGACCTTTCCTAAGGTACACACTACGACGTATGATACTGCAAGGCGAAAGCGCAGATGCAATCCTCGAGACCATCAAAAGTTTCGATATGGCTGACCGCGAAAGCCGCAGGTACCTCAGGAAGCACGCATCGCACTTCGTCGGATACGTGGGATCCGGATCCGGCTCTACCGATGCTGGAGAAAACACCGACTCGGTGCTGGAGGCAATCGGAACAAACACCGACGTACCCGCATCCTCGGATGAGTCGATGACGTCAGCAGATTTCCGAAAGTTCTCCGTGGAATATGAAGAGGAGTACAACTCCAAAGCTGCAGAAGAAGGAGAAGCCATGGATGAAGGATCCGGGGAACACTCTCCCAAAACGCAGGATGACATGGACGTCGGAGATAATCCCGAGGTCCAGATGTCCGAAAGTACCGATCAGAGCTTGACTCCGGGAAACGGACCCAAAGCCGTCTTTGCTACCGACGCTGCCAAGAAGGCAAAGAAGAAGAACAAGAAAAACAAGACCCCGGCAAAAGACCCTCTGACAGAGGAGGTGATTGCCGAGGAATACAAAGAAGACTCGGATGGAGCACTTATCCCAGACGAGCTGAAAAAAGAAGCATCGATGGATGGACACGTGATCACTGAAGGTGCGCGTAAACTCATCGATGCCGCGTTAACCACACCTATCCCTACAGCTGCAGAACTTACTGCAGATGAGCTGGATGAAAGGGCGCAAGCCCTAGAAGCGCGTCGTCAACAACTCCTCGATGAAGCCAAACCGTCTGCATCAGAAGACACGGAAGCGTCACATAGATGACAACCAATTCCCACGTGTCTGTGCCGTCCTTTTTGGAGATGAGATGGGGAAGCCACGGAAAGATAGCAATGGAGATTGGGTATACCCAACACCAGTACAGAATACCGTGGCAGCCCGAGAAATTCTATCGGCTAATCCAGGACAAGAGGAGATCCGTTTGGGTATCAAGCTACTCAACAAGGGACTGGAGCAGCAAAAAGTCGCCCTGTCCGGAAGTCAAAAACTGGTCTCAGATGCTGACCAATGTCGCACAGATCCGGCATGGGCTGACGTAAGACCCCATTATGTTCCGGAGCAGCATTATCGCCCCGAACGACGGGAAGACAATTATTCAAGAACGGGATCGTCAAGACAGCATCGCAAAACTACACGTGGCTAGAGCAACGTCGCACCAGCGGCCGAGAAAGACGCCACCGCTTCCTTGAATCCGACGAATCCTCCCCGACGAGAATCTAAGGATCGAATGGGAGAAGATAAAGAGAAACGTCGGGAGGAGGATCGTCAGAGAATGCCACCTCCTAGACATGAGAACCGTCCGGCTGAGCCTCACTATGGTGGGAACAACAGACAAAGAAACGACGGAAACCATGCAGGTACAAGCCGGCAGGGGGCTCGTCGTAGTCAAGACCCTCCCCGGAATCGGAATAATGAAGTTCCGGGCGGAGGCCGGCGATCAGCCGGAAACTATCCAGCTGCTCCACCCTCTCCACCACACAGTCATCACAATGGCTCCCATGGAGGACAAGGAGGACGACATGGCGGAGGAGGTCGTGGTAGAAGCCGAAGTCCGGCTCCACGGCACCGTAGCCACAGCCGGCATTCGGGACGATCTCTATCCCCGAATGACGCAAGACACAGGATCAACTCCAACATAGAGGCTCGGTGTTATGAAAACGATGATGTGTACGTGGGTCCAAAGTGCTTCGGTCCACGCATCAGAGCTACAAAATTCCCGGAAGGATTTGCTATCTCAAGACATATCCAAGCCTACGACGGCATTGCTTGGCCAGACACCTGGTTACAGGATTTCTTCCAAGCTTGCTGCATCGCCAAAGGAGGAAACAGCCTGGTCGCAACCCGATATCTCCCACTTATGTTGCGGAAGATGGCACGGTCATGACTCAATGAACTTCCGGCAAACACCATCCATAACTGGTATGATTTACAAAGTGCGTTCTTTCGGAATTTCGAAGGCACATATCGGAGGCCCTGTACGGTTGGAGACCTATAGCGTTGCACCCAGAAAGCCGGAGAAACTTGTCGGGATTACCTCGGACGATGGATCGACACCAAGAACTCCTGCGAAGGGGTAAATGATCAAACTACGATTAAAGCTTTCATCGCAGGTCTCCCTATCGGTTTACTACGCCATCGCTTGAAGTGTGACAAGGTTACCGATTTGGGAGAGATGATAGAAACAGCGAGCAAGTATGCAGATGCTGACGACGATGCAGAAGGACTACTCAATGCCCTAGTTGTGCCTCAGTCGGCAAAACAACCAAAGCAATAAGCTCAAAAGTGCAAAAACACCTCGGAGGAAAAAGCCAACACGGAAACAGCAGTAGTCACTACTGTTCCCGGGTCTGGAGGACGAGGAGGACATGGCGGAGGCCGCGGGCGTGGCCGTGGGACATCAAGGGTCCAAGGTAGAGGAGAACAACAACCAAGCAAAACCTACTCTTGGGCCGACATTGCCAATAACCCATGTGTGCATCACCTAGACGCCAGTGGGGGCTCGTCCCACACCAACGTTGAATGTCGTTTCAACGATGACATCAAAAGAGATGACACCGCGGGCTACAAAGCTAAGCGAAAGAAGGGAAAGAAAAATCCTGAAAGAGACAAAGAGACCAAGGAGGATTCTGACATGGAGGAAGCTGATGCTTCAAATCCCAAGTCAGAAGGGAAGAAGACTTCTCCCACCAAGAAGGACACTTATGTCACTTTCCTCAGATCTCAACCAGCAAAGGTCAAGAAAGCAGTTCTACACAAGCTCAATGCAACAGTTTCGGCTGTCCCCCAGTATTTGGACTGGTCGGAAGTGGCAATCACGTTTGACCGCGATGATCATCCGCCTAAGTTACATAGGCGAGGAAAATACGCCTTAATCATCAACCCACTTATTGACGGTTATGGCTTCTCCAAGACCCTCATGGACGGTGGTAGCAGCATCAATATTCTCTATGTCGAAACGCTATGCCGGATGAAGATCTCGGAGACCCAGCTGAACCATAGCTCTGTGATTTTTCACGGAATTGTCCCAGGAAGACAAGCTAATTCCCTGGGAGAGATCACTTTGGATGTTACCTTTGGAACTCCAAAGAATTATCGGACGGAGGCACTTTCCTTCGAAGTGGTCCCGTTCAAGAGCGCATACCACGCTATATTCGGACGCCCGGCTTACTAGGCTTTTATGGCTCGTCCGTGTTACATTTACAATATGATGAAAATTCTAGGTCCCAACGGCGTAATCACCATCAGGGGAGACACGAAGAAAGCGCGAGAATGCGAGGATGGAAATGACGCCTTTGCTGAAGTCGTGCTGCATGCCCAGGAGTACCAGGAGATCAAGGAGAGCATAGATCCGTCCGAGATGCCCGCAATGAAGAAAGAGGTTACCA
The DNA here is from genome assembly GCA_916181665.1 of Avena sativa. Classification (NCBI taxonomy): domain Eukaryota; kingdom Viridiplantae; phylum Streptophyta; class Magnoliopsida; order Poales; family Poaceae; genus Avena; species Avena sativa. The sequence continues at coordinate 59,535,123 of OV702289.1, forward strand.
AGCCAATTCCGGAGTTCAAGGCATTAGAAGAGACGAAGAAAGCGCCGTTGAAGGATGATGACCCCTCCAAGGTGACCCAGATAGGCGTAGGCCTAGATAGCGCATAGGAAAGCGCGCTCGTCAAGTTCCTCCAAGCAAATCAAGATATCTTCGCATGGCAGCCATCTAACATGACCGGAGTACCTAGGGAACTTGCCGAGCACTCTCTAAATGTAAACCCGAATGCTAAAACCGTCAAACAGTCCTTACGACGGTTTGGCGACGAAAAGCGTAAGGCAATAGCTAAGGAACTAGCACGGCTCGAGTTAGCCGGATTCATAGAAGAGGTCATCCACACTGAGTGGTCGGCCAATCCTGTAATGGTCCCTAAAAAGGACACCACTGATTTAAGGATGTGCGTTAATTATACTACCTTGAACAAGGCTTGTCCAAAAGATCCGTTCGCTTTGCCTAGAATTGATCAAGTTATCGATTCTACGGCAGGCTCGGAACTCCTCTGTTTTCTCGACGTATATTCCGGTTATCACCAAATCCGGATGAAGGAATCTGACAAAGTCAAAACTTCATTCATAACCCCCTTCGGAACCTTCTGTTTTGTTACGATGCCCTTTGGGTTGAAGAACGCAGGAGCTACGTACCAGCACACGATGCAGTGTTGCCTTCACGACCAACTCGGACGCAATGTACATGCATACGTGGATGATATCGCGGTGATGTCCAAAAAGAAGGAAACACTCATTTCCGACTTGGAGGAAACGTTCACCAATCTACGAAAATACAACATCATGCTTAACCCGAAGAAATGCTTCTTTGGAATACCAGCCAGAAAATTTTTAGGTTTCATCGTTAGGCATAGAGGTGAACCGCGACAAAATCAAGGCTATACTTAATATTTCCAGGCCAACTCGCCTGAGGGACATACAAAGACTAACTGGTTGCATTGCTGTGGTCAGTAGATTTGTAAGCCGGCTTGGTGAAAGAGCCGCACCATTATACAAACTTCTAAAGAAGACCAAAGATTTTGTCTAGACTGACGAAGCTGAAGCTGCACTGCAAGACCTGAAGAAAGTACTCTAATCTGCTCCTATCCTCGTAGCACCGGAACCTCAGGAACCGATGTTGCTTTATATTGCTGCGACAAATAAGGTCGTTAGTATCATCATGGTGGTGGAGAGACCAGAGGAAAATCAGGAACATTTGGTGCAGCGTCCGACTTACTTTGTCAGCGAGGTCCTAATAGAATCAAAACAGCGATATCCGCACTATCAAAAGTTGGCTTACGGTGTTTTCCTAGCATCTCGTAAGTTACGACACTATTTTCAGGAGCATCCAATTACCGTGGTGAGCAAAGCTCCCATGAGAGACATAACCAACAACAGCGACGCCACTGGACGTGTCGCCAAATGGGGCATAGAGCTCTCAGCTTTCGATATTGAGTATAAACCTCGGACAACAATCAAATCCCAGATCCTTGCCGACTTTGTCGCTGATTGGACAGAGACGAAGGAGAACATGGTCCTCCCTGAGTCGGAATACTGGACCCTCTTTTTTGATGGGTCTAAGGCTCGAGGGGGCTCGGGGGCTGGCGTGGTGCTCAAATCACCCCAAGGAGATAAATTATTATATGTGTTGCAGATCCACTTCACAGTGACAAACAATATTGCCGAGTATGAAGCACTGCTGCATGGAATCCGGATTGCCAAGGATATTGGCATCCAACGTTTGATGTGTTACGGAGATTCGGATCTTGTTGCTCAGCAAGTCTCGGATATTTGTAATGCAAATAAGCACATGGCAGCATACAAAGCCGTCGTGGATGATCTATCTAAATCGTTTGAAGGGTTTGAAGTTCAACACATCCCTCGAGCAGAAAATGAGGAAGCAGACACACTATCTCGAATAGGATCTGCGTGGAAAGAGGTCCCGGATGGCGCATTTTTAGAGCACCTCAAAGTTCCCTCAATAAAGGGAGTAGATGAGGAATATCCGACCAAATCCGACTCACCTTTAATAGCAGTTCTGGCTGTAATTCCCAGCTGGACCCAACCCTACCTCGATTATTTGGTAGATGACAAATTACCCGAGGACGAGGTGCTGAGCCGCCAGATTATCCGACGAGCAAAAGCCTATACTATTGTTAAGGGTGAGCTCCATAAACGGAGTGTTTCTGGGGTTTTTCAGCGCTGTGTATCTCCGGAAGAAGGAGTGGAAATCTTAAGGGAAATCCACGAAGGCGAGTGTGGTCACCATGCTGCAGCCAAATCTTTAGTGGCAAAAGCTTTTCGACATGGATTTTTCTGGCTTACAGCTCAGGCAGATGTCGGAAGATTAGTCAAGACATGCAAAGGCTGCCAAAAGTACGCCAAGCAAGCTCATGTTCCGGCTGATCAGCTACGAACAATACCTATAACATGGCCTTTTGCGGTCTGGGGGCTTGATATGGTAGGACCTTTTAAACAAGCTCCAAGTGGATTTACACACCTCTTAGTGATGGTGGATAAATTCACCAAGTGGATCGAAGCTAAACCTGTCACTAGTTGTGACAGAGCAACAGCAAAAAGATTTGTCGAGGATGTTATAATCCGGTATGGTTATCCGCATAGCATTATCACGGACAACGGGAGTAACTTTTCTATGGGAGAACTGGCTAAATTCTGCGATGAACAAAATATCCGGCTTGACATTGCGTCAGTCGCACATCCACAAGCTAACGGACAAGTCGAAAGAGCAAATGGTTTAATTCTATAAGGCCTGAAACCAAGACTCGAAGCACCACTATGACGTGCTGCAGGGGCTTGGGCAGAAGAATTACCTTCTGTAATTTGGAGTCTTCGAACAACTCCGAACAGGTCAACAGGATACACACATTTCTTCTTGGTCTATGGCGCAGAAGCAGTTCTTCCTAGTGATTTAATTCATACTTCTCCTAGAGTGGCCGCGTATATCGAAGAGGATGCCGAGATTTCTCGACAAAATGATCTCGACTTAGTCGAAGAAGTTCGTGTCGTTTGCTGAAATGAGATCTACAGCCTATCAGCAGAAGTTATGCAAGTATCATAGCCAGAGAGTCCGAAATAGATCTTTCAATAAAGGTGATTTGGTTCTCCGGCTTGTGCAACAAAGAAAGCACAAACTTTCCCCAGTATGGGAAGGGCCCTTTTTAGTTAGTCGAGTATTGCACAATGGATCATACTACTTAACTGACATGAGGCCAGTCAAAGAAAGACCTGCTACTAAGAAGAGAAAGAGAGCTGGAGGCAGTACAAATCTGGATGAGTTAGACAGACCATGGAATATTGCTCAGCTACGTCCCTTTTATTCTTAGTTTATCCTTCTTTTTAATCATACATATGTACATGTTCTGTGAGAAATAAAAGTTTTGGTTGCCTCATGTTTTTCTGAGAAGTTCTTAAACCATCTTATTTCCGAATGATCATGTCATAGTCGAAAATCCCAGAATGCTTGAAAGTACTTTATGCTCATGTTCGTTCTGGTTTAGATTTTCGATTCTAAAAACTGCTACCTACGGGTATAACTCTAAAAATTCTAGTCTCTACTTTGGTTATTTGTCTGATTGCTGGATGCGGGTATTTTTCGAGTAGTGAATTGTTGGTACTGGAAGCCGACTTTGTTTCCGAGTTTAAACTGGTTTGGCAATTGAGCTCCGTTGCTCGGCAAAATTTCTGGCTGAAGGTTTAGCCGGCTCACGAAAGGGACGAGACGGAAAGCCAGATAAACGATAAGTAGAGACGAAAAAATATAAGTGCTTGTGTAAATATTTTAGGCACGCAAAAATTTCAAAAGTCAAAAGTGTTGAATAAGTTCAAAAGCTTGGCACTAGCAAAAAGTCATAGTACTTAATATTTACAAACGCATCATGTTCTTTCACAGAATAATACATAAGTTTGTGGTCTATGATGCAGGAGAAGATGAAGGAACTGTTGGCTCGCTGGTCACTCCGCCTTGATATCGTTCCGAGATGTCCGCATCCGAGTTGGTGCGTTCATCGTCGGAAACTTCTTCGGTTTCTTCTGCAGGAGGAGGCGGAGTAGCCACGCGGGTGAAGAAGGGGATCTCTTAGCTGGTCAGATTAGCTACGTGACACCCGTATCCGGCGCAGGAGTGCATGATGGCTTGAAGGTCCTGCTCCTGGCCGTCTTCGTCTACCTTGCAGTACCCTTTAGTCACTTGCCATATTTCCATGTTTCCATGATGGCTCATGACCATGGAGAGGGCATTCTGCGCAGTAGTCCGCGCGTAGGACATATTCCAGTCCTGAACAAGCTGCGGCATCTCTTTGGCCCTGTCCCGCACCTCAAAATCCGACATGCTTGGCATGTTCGGAATCCTAAGAGACTCGCCAATGTCCTCAAGGGATTGGCGGTAGTCATGAAGAAGATCACCGACTTGGGTAAGCCGGTGAGTGCGAGGCTTGGACAAGGAGGAGTCCGACAACTTTAGAGGACCTATACACAAAACAAAGTCAAGAAAAATCCGACATTTATAAAAGTCGAAGAAAAGATAAGTCAGAGAGGTGGAACGTACCAAAAATGACGTCGTCAATCTTGGTCTTCTCTTCCCGGAGACTCTGGAGTTCAGCCCGGAGCGCCTGGGATATATCCTTCTCTCTGCCAAGATCATTCTTGAGGTCCGAGATTACTTTATCTTGAGCGGCAATCTTGCGATCGCGCTCTTCAGTGGCCATGGAGGAGGATTCCAGGACTTGAGCTATGCTCGTTTCATGATCCGCCTTGAGCTTATCCAGCTCTTGGCGAAGTCCCTTGTTTTCCACCACCAGGGTTTTGAGGTTCTCGGCCTCTTCAATCATAGCGATGGATTGTTTCACCAATGCTGTAAGTCAAAAAGAACAACAGTTCAGAAAAATTCGACATTAAAAAAAAGCAAAGACAAGGTTTGAATCTCGGAATATTTACCTTCGGCTTCATCCTTGGCTACTTTGAGCTCAACATTTTTAAGCCGGAGAGCTTTGATCTCTCTCCGCTTATCACAGACATTGGTCAATAATTCCTAGTTATAGGAACATACTTTCTGTAAGTCAGAATACCCAAAGTCAGAAAGCTACTTAAGACTCGGGCTAATTTTTTGCTAAATATCAGCATGAGCCTTGGGGGCTACACTAGTTCGTTCTTTGGCATCCTAATGAAGCATAAACCCGGATTCTATATCCTACTTCATGCTTGGGGGCTAGAGGATATGATATAACATAATGTAAAAACAAGAGTTGGAATTCCTACTTACATATTGCTCGCGGGTGAGTTTATCTAAACCCGCATTCACTTCAGCTGCCACCTTCTCGGCGAGGGTAAGAGGGATTATTGGGGCTGTTGGAAGCTCGCCAGCCCTAATCCTCTCGTCGCGAAGGCGGACTTGAGCAAGAAGATCGGAGAACTTGACGTCCTTTGCTTCTTGTGCCTCCTCTTCGGGGGATAGATGGCTTTTGTCCAGGACTTGCCTGGCTAGCCGCTGGATTTCCTCTGCAGATTTCCGGGTTAGGCCAAATTTGACAAGACCCGGATTGCTGAGGAGGTTTTCGGCGAAGACTTCAGCCGAGGGATCATTACCCGAAGAGGGTTCACCCTTATCTTGAGCTAACGCACTCGCGGTGACGTCAGTATGCGACCTAAGGATCGTCGGCTCCGCTTGAAGAGTCGGATCTTCTGCAGCTTCTGACGAGATAACCGGAGTTGCAGAAGGTTGAGGAGCCGGAGTCGGAGGAGCTACAGCAGGCGAAGCTATGATAAGCTTCATCTGGCGTAAGGGCTTCGAAGAAATCCCTTTCCCCTTTCCCTTGATGATTGATTTTGCTCTGAGAAGGTAACAAAGTCGGAAATGTTACATCTTAGAAAGAAGTTTAAGTAAAGCACAAAAGTGGAAAAGTTGTGACGAAAAGAGTACCTCTTCACGACAGGCACCTCCTTTGTGCCAACCGCCACTGTCGGAGCTTTGCGCTTCTTGAGCGCAAGATCCGGCAGTGGAACCACTTCCACCTCCTGAGAGAACTCCGGAGGGTATCCTTCGAGCAGAGCAAGTTCCAACTCGGGGATGTCAGGAAGCTGAAAACAAGAAATCGTATCAGCATTGCAATGTAACTCGAAGATAGAAACACATAAAAGATGTAATGATAAAAGCTTGCCGGCATCACGGGGTTTTCTGCCATGTGCATGTCCAGAGAAACCTCTGGAATCCGCCTCTCGATCCGCTCCTTGATCAGCCACTTGATTTGGCTTATGTAGCCTTGAGTGGTGTAGGCCTTGGGGCTGATGCGGAGGGAGTCGGTCAGAGAAGACGTGACGGAATGCATCAGTCTATCCCCTTATACTGAAGTGGCTGGATCCGGCGTGAGACCCAGCACTGGACCAAGTCGGATCCCTTCAGACCATTGTGCTTGATCAGATATTCGATCCGCCACTTAGCAAGGATCAAATCATCTGTAAGAGCCGGAGCAACCTCGTCCTAGGAAAGCTGGGCCATGGCAGCTTTGTCAACAAAAACCGGCAAAGCAGTATCTTTGCCGGGAGCCGGAATATCCCTATGGTAGAAAAAAGTGGCTGGCCATTGTTTGACCGAGTCACTGGCAGAAATTTTGGGATATGCCCGGTCTCGTCTAAGAGAAAAACTAATGGTGCCGGTGATGTAAGGAACACCGGCAGTGATGGAATTCCTCCGGACATGAAAGTAAAACCGGAAGAGAAGCAAACTCGGCCTAATGCCGAGAAAGCCCTCGCAAAGCGCAGCATATGCGCTCATTTCTAGAAGAGAATTGGGAGGAAGATTGTGGAGTTGAACTCCATAGTGATCTATCACCTCGGAGAAGAACTCCGAGGGAGGAAAGGACAAACCTCGGTCCAGATGAGTACCGAAGTGAACTCGCTCGCCCTCGTGTGGGTTGGGGACGGTTTCACCGGAGCCGCTCCGCCAGTCGCCGGCGACGAGTAGCCCCTCCTTCTCCACATTCTTGAGGCCTGCCTCGTCGAGGGCGCAGGGGATCCAGATTCCCCTGTAGCTTTCCTTCTCAGCTGCAGCTTCCGCCTTCGCCGCTGCCGCCAAACCAGAGGAAGAAGATGAAGAAGCCATTTTTCTCCGGTGAGAAAGTGACCTTAAAAGGGCGGCGCTGGGAGTTTCTGTGGGGGAAGGACGAGGAGGCTCTGTGCACGCAGGAGGATTGGGAAGAAAGGAAACGGCAAAGGACTGGTGGAAAGGAGAAGAGGAAATCTAAACCCCTTATATCCACCTACCTGCGCCAAGATTCGTGCAAACGCTACAGTGTAACCGCCACGCGTCGTGGAAAGAACTAGGAAGGACCCGCACGATGATTACGTCTCCTCGATCTCCACGCACGCATTGAAACGGCACCTCGGTTCCACAGACCGCGGACCTACCAACGGTCGTGCTGACGGAACGCTGTCAGATGAAGTGACTTGACCATGCTTGTGTCAGGTGGCGTTAGAGACCAAGTTCCGGCTTAGTTTGAAAATGAGCTGGAAAATCCGAGTAACCAACTGAAAGGTCCGACTTATTTTTTAAGACCCGGATCGTATCTTTTGTTGTGAAGTTTTAGGAACCCTTCAAGATTCTGCAAGCCGAAGATCAAGCTAGATGATGATAAATCCGACTTTGGATCTTGGAGGCCTCCGGGGGCTGCTGTTGGGGATATACTTTCCGGGTATCCTCACAGGTCCTCACTGACCAGGGTGGCCCACTTCGGGTTAGAGCTTTGGTTCACTGGCGGCCCAGTCAGGGAGAGAAGACGGAGTCCAATCCGGCTACGGAAGGCCCAGAAGACTTACCGACTTAGGCCATTATGTTACTTATAGTTCAAGATGCACTCTGTAACCGACTCTTAGACGTAGCCGGATAGATCTCTCCTGTAAACCCTAGGCCGGATATCTATATAAGCCGTCCTAGGAAGAGCCTTTAGGGCATAACCTCAATAGTCTACAATCTCAACTCGCACAGGCGAAACCCTTGTAACCCATATTCCGGCTCTGCCGTATTACTGGATTGCTAGCAGGAGTAGGATCTGTCCAAAGCCGGCGGATTCGAACCTAGGTAAACTTGTGTGCTCACCGTCCCGGAATATCGTACGTCTCACACCCCTCTCTTCCGCACGCCTCGAGGACCCCCTCATGGCGTACTTGTCATCAATCCGACGACAGAAATGTCATGTAGTCGACGTTCACATGACACCACTAGAAGAAATACACCACAACTTAAATATCAAACCATTGAATCTTTCTCAACACAATTCCACTACTAACAACATGACTTCTCCCATGTCCTCAAAAACTAAACGAACTACTCACAAGACATCATATGGATCAAGATCAGAGATGAAATAATGATAAGTAACAATCTGAACATAACAATAATTCAATGGTTCACTCAATAGCATCAACTCCAAGGAGTAATCAACACTGGGAAAGTTTCCCCTAAGAACTATGCAAGATTCAACCCAATTGTTCCAGCGGTATGGAGTGGTGATGATGGTGCTGGTGGAGATGATGGTGATGATGATGATGATGATCCCGATGAAGTCCAGCTTGATGGTGGTGTTGATGGCGACGATCTCCCCTCTCCGGGAAGGAATTCCCCCGGCAGAATCTGTCTACCGGAGAGATCTTTCTCTCTCTGTAGTTTTCCGCCCCGCAGAGGCGACGAAATCTTTATGTGGTCGCTCCCCGAGGCTTAGGGTTTCGTGAGGATAATATATGCCAAAGGGAAGAGCCTGGAGTGGGCCAGGGTGGCCACACCACCTGCTGGCGCGGCCTAGGGTTGCCCGCGCCAGGGGGTGGTGTGGCCCCCTTGTGGCCCATCTCCACTCCCCCTTCTAGCATCCTTCATCTTATGGAAAAATAGGATTTTCCATATATTTTCTCGGATTTTCTGATCTTCGTGAATTTCGCCTCTAAACATCCCCTTTTTCATCAGAATCCTGACTGCAGCGGTCCATGCTCCAAAAGTCATCAACCATGCAAAAACAGATGAAATAACATAAGTATCATCTCTTAATATGAAATATATCAATGAATAACAGTAAATTCTGATATAGAATAGTGATGCAAAATGGACGTATCACAGAGCTTATTTTTGGCCTGGGTTCCCGGGCCGAGTTCCCAGGTCGACGTGTTTTCACCCAAATTTGGCTCAGATTCGACCAGTTTTCGGCATAATATGAATACAAAGCAATTTTCGGCATAGTTCTGCATGAAATTAACCATAGTTCGGCATTAAATTAAATAAAGTTCGGCGAATAGTGAAAATACAACAAATTTCGGCCTAGTTCGGCCTAGTTCATGCTAGGCATCTACGTGTTGCCCCTGCGTGTCTATAAGTGCTCAACCAAATCATCCTGCAGCTATTGATGCACTACCGGGTCTCGGATCTCCTGACGCATGACGATGGAGGCAGCCTAGGTTGGCGACACCTGGTGATCAGGCTGTGCAAGAGGTCTCTGTCTATAGTATGACTCGTTCTGCTCGACCAAACTCAATGGGTCCTTCCTCTCATCCTCAATAATCATGTTGTGCAAGGTCACACAACAATTCATCACTTCCCACATATGATCTTTCGACTATGTCATAGCAGGGAACCGGACAACTGCAAACCTCTGTTGGAGCACACCAAATGCCCGCTCCACGTCATTGACTGAGAGGATCCGAGCAATGTCTTCAGCAGTGGGTGTTCTCAAGTACCGTGGACCAAACACTGCAATCACTGCCCTGCAGAACCTATACAAGCAATCGATGGCGGTGGACTCGGCCATGCGGAGATAGTCATCATCACTATCAGCTAGCGCTCCGTATGCAAGCAACCTCATCGCCACTGTGCACTTCTGCAGTAAGGAAAGCCCAACCATGCTGGTGCAGTCCTTCTTGCACACGAACTAGGGTCGAACTCCCGGATGGCATGCACGATCTCGAGGAAGAGCTTTTGGCTCATCCTGAAACGACGCCAAAACACGACCTCTTCATGCAGTGGCTTGTCAGCGAAGTAGTCGGCGTACAACGTGCAGTAGCCCTCCATCCTCTGCCTTGCTTTGCATTTCCGGCGACCCTTCGCCGAGCCTCCACGCTTCGGCGCTACAGTCTGCATATACAACCATGCTAGAGAGGCGAGGATCTGCACGTGCTCTACATCTTCGGCGACTGCGGCGTTATCTTCCTCCAGCAACACGGTGAACAACTCCTCGTCGTCGGAGTCCATGGCTGAACGGGCAAAACACCGAACACTTGGCGGGCGAGGGTGGCGGGAGCTGGGAGCGTAGCTGCGCTACAGCGAAGGAAGGGCGACGAAAGTTGGCCTAGGCTGCAGGGGAAGTTACGGCGATGGCGGCGGACCTATCTACATGCGCGACTTCGGCTTGAAGCGGTGGAGCTTCGCCGGCGCAAGCATGGCGGGAGGGCAGCTGTGGGAGGAACCCTTCGCCGCGGGAGAGGCAAGTGGTGGTGGGGAATGGGGGTGTCTTGCCGACAGGGTTGGCCCACCCTCGTTTTCACTTCATCCGGCGCTCCCAGGGTGTTCCCGTCATTCCGGGATCGGCCTGGGATGCCCGGACAAAAATTGAGCCAAATCCGGACGAAACCGACGTATTAAGAACACGACTGGGCGAAAAATCATCGTCCGAACGAAAAAAAACGTCCTGGGAACCTGAGTGGAGATGCTCTGAGGGGCGCTTGCTAATTTTCTTTTCAGTATGTATTGTTTTTAATCAGTTAAGCGTCTATAAACGTCTCGCAGTGTACATGCCCTAAATTTCCATTTTTACTGGAACTTTTTTACATATGTTAAAAAAGAAAAACTGGACTTTGTACAGGCAGGTGGCGACAGTGTGGAAGAAGAAAGATGGTCGGAAGGGTGTAGAGGATCGGCGATGACGCCGTGCTCCCATCATCCCACTCCACCACTCTCCTCCTTCTCCTTCTCCCGGACGGAGACTACCGCCGATCCTCTCAGTCTCACCCCCCGGCCCCGCTCCACCTTCAACCCGCGCCCTCCTCCTCCTCCTCCTACCCGCCTCAGCTGCTCCACCGCCCACACGCCGGAGATGGTGAAGGCCATCAGGGTCCACGAGCTCGGCGGCCTCGAGGCAAGCAAGCGCCGCCGCTCAATTTTCCCTTCAAATTTGCCCCGCGGGGCTGCTCTAATTCGATTCCTGATGCGCAGGCGATGCGGTGGGAGGAGGTGGAGGTCGGGGAGCCCAAGGACGGCGAGATCCGGGTCAAGAACACCGCCGTCGGCGTCAACTTCATCGACGTCTACTTCCGCAAGGGGGTCTACCCTGCGACACTCCCCTTCACACCAGGTACGCTTTCAGGTGGCACCCGATTATCCAGTGGGATCTCTTCATTCGTTCTCCAGATTTAATCATTTCAATTCCGATTAGGTTGTTGATTGGTGGTCATTTTTTTACTGATGAACTCAACACTCATGGCAGCGCTCCCTAATAGTACAGTTGTAGTAATACTGATCCTAGGACCAAATAGTCAATCAGGTCCACTTAATAATTGCTCAAAATTGGTGCTCTCTTGTGCAATCCTCCGACGTATATATATTTTGTGTAATCCTCCGACTAGTGCTTGTACCGACAGGCTTTGCACTTTTTATTGCGTTCCTAGCAGCAGTGTTACCGTCTAGCCAGCTTTACAACATGCGTTCCATCCAACCTCCAGGTATGGAAGCGGTCGGCGTGGTGACCGCGGTAGGGCCTGGCCTCACCGGCAGGAAAGTCGGGGATGTCGTCGCGTACGCCGGCAAGCCCATGGGTTCTTACGCCGAGGAGCAGATTCTTCCAGCCAATGTTGTTGTTCCCGTCCCGCCTTCGATAGACCATAGGACGGCGGCCGCCATCATGCTCAAGGGGATGACCGTCCATGTTCTGGTGCGCCGTGTGTTCAAGGTAAAATAATTCCGTCTTCTTCTTTCCCTGCATTTTAGCAGTCCCTTTATTATATCTGAGGTTCACGGATCCTTCACTGGTTTGGGCAAATCATCCTCTGAACACTGTCGATCCGAGGTGCACTGGTCTCGTAGTTACACTGATGACCTTTCTTGATACCCTCTCCCTGTATCCTCAACTCAGCTTTCACGCATGTGACTGAAGCTGCTTCGATCAGATAACCGCTTAGCTTGGTAGGCAGAGCACATATACCATAGGCAGCTTGCAGATTTCTGTTATATGTTTCATCTGTCTTATTCATGCATGCTATGTACATATGTCTATTCAAATGTGCATGCTGATAGTATATAGCCTCCATTTCAGCTTTTGTCCTCGTTGATCTCTGTTTTTTTCTCATACTGAATTCCTCAAGTTAAGACTGTCCGTAGGTCAATCAGAACATATAAATAAAAGACAGCATTTGGCATGATCACTACTGATTACATGTTGCTTGCTCAAGGCCTATTTAAACTGCTGAAATGCAAGGTATCCATGTAGGTATCACATACTAAAACCATCCACCATAAGAAGGAACCTGACTACATTTTTTGATTGCCTTGCAGGTTGAGTCTGGTCATACTGTACTAGTCCACGCTGCAGCTGGTGGAGTTGGCTCACTCCTTTGTCAGTGGGCGAACGCCCTTGGTGCCACCGTCATCGGAACCGTCTCAAGCGAAGAGAAAGCCGCACATGCGACTCAAGATGGATGCCACCACGTGATCATGTACACCAAGGAAGATGTCGCGGCGAGAGTCAAGGAGATCACGGACGGAAAAGGCGTAAATGTGGTGTACGATTCCGTTGGAAAGGATACATACAGGGCAAGTCTTCTCCATTTAAATTCACTGGGAGACTCGGAGCAGATCCTGATAAAAGGAATGGCACCCACCTGACCTGTTCCTTCATGCAGGCTTCTCTGGAATCCCTGGCTCCCCACGGCTACCTGGTGTCGTTCGGGCAGTCGTCAGGCTCGCCCGACATCTCGATAGGTGACCTGGCTCCCAAGTCGCTCTTCCTAACGAGGCCTAGCATGATGCACTACACAGGCACCCGCGACGAGCTGCTCCAGTCGGCCGGCGAGGTGTTTTCCAATGTGGCCAACGGTGTGCTGCGCATCCGCGTGAACCACACGTACCCGCTGTCTGAGGCGGCCCGTGCCCATGCCGACCTTGAGGCCAGGAAGACCTCTGGGTCCATACTCCTGATCCCGGACAACTAGACAAACATCCAAACATCCTTTTTTTAGTTTTCGTTGAGAGAAGAATGAATAAAACAGTGGATGATCTGTGTGATCATGCTTGTGAATTTGTTAGGAGTTAGCATTCGAACACTGAAAGCCTCTCTGTCTGTCTCCTCACCTGTTCATGTTGGATTCAGTAAGGATGAGTGTTTGGTAGTAGCGCTGAATTGAAGGGTGGTCTTGCTGTGCACATCACTGTCAGATAACAATTAGTAGCTGTGAGTGTGATCATCTCATGTCGTGTGTTCCTTGGTTGTGAGTGGAGAGGCCACCACGTGTCATGCAAAATACTGTTTGTGTTGCAAGTTGAACTTTTTTAGTGGAGTGCTCCTGTGCTTTTTGTCTGTTTTTTTGACACGCTTTCCAAAGCAGCCTGACGGCTGAGATTAAGGGAACTGACATCATATCCCGACCCGCATGATCCAAACCCAAACCAGGTGTAATTAGCACCCTTAATCTCAGCCGTCAGGATGCTTTAGAAAGCGTGTCAAAAAAAGACGGAAAGCACAGGAGCACTCCTCCCTTTTTTAACTTGTCTCTGTCTCGGGTTCGGTAGGGAGAATAATACGTAAGAAGAAACTAAGAAACATCCTTCAAATATTCTATGTTGTGATCATCACCATTTTGTCGCTTTTTTCGATGTTTGTTTTAAATCTGGGCAAAGTAGAAGAGTTGTTCACAAGTCGTCTTTTACGAATATCAAATGCCAATAATACAGTGTAAAAGAACACCATACATGTAAGGAGAAATGTACAAGCATCTTCCAAATAATTTATGTGTGATAATACTCCATTTTCTTGTCTACTTTGTTTTAAAAACAAAATAGTTGGGGTAAGTGGAAGAGTTGTTCACAAGTAGCCTTCATGAACATTTTATGACTGATCATAAACATTTTATCTATACAGTACAGTACTTCTTTTTAAACATGTAAGTGGATGTTATATGTGTGATTATACCATTTTCTTGTCTATTTTGTTTTAAAAATAAATTATTTGGGAAAAGTGGAAGAGTTGTTCACAAGTAGCCTTCATGAACATTTTATGACTGATTATCAACACTTTATCTACACAGTACTTCTTTTTAAACATGCACATTGTTATCTTTTTCTGTTTGTTTGTTTGTTTTAAATTATATATAGGGAAAAAAATAGAAGGGGTTGTTCAAAAGTCAGACTTTGTGAAATTAGTATATATTGATTGAATTCCAAAACGAAAGAAGAAACACAATTGGAAACGTCATTCTTTCCCTTTTTCCAGTTTAAAAGGAGAAGTCCAAGAAAGTTGTGTTTCAAAACGAACAGAAGAAACAGCAACACCTCTCGGGTGCCTCTCTTCTCCAAGAAACGAAACAGAGCAGGAACGAACAGAGAGAAGGTTTGATCTTGACGCTAATGGCGGCGGCGCGGCAGCAGCGGGTGGTGGTGATGCGGCACGGCGACCGGCTGGACCACGCGGAGCCCATGTGGCCGGCCAACAAGCCGCGGCCGTGGGACCCGCCCCTCACCGACGCCGGCGTCCTCAGGGCCTGGACCGTCGGCAAGCGCATCCGGGCGCAGGCCGCCGCCGACGGCTACCAGCTCCACCGCGTCCTCGTCTCCCCCTTCCACCGCTGCCTCCAGACCGCCGCCCAGGCCGTCGCGGCCCTCTGCGCCGTCCCCGACGACGCCGCGCTCGCCAACGCCTTCGAGTCCAGCGCCGATGTTCCCCTCGACGTCTCCCGCGTCAAGGTCTGATTCCTTCCTCCCCCCCCCCCCCCCAAGTTGTCTCGTGCTCCTTCAGTATTGCGTCTATGTTGTATTGATTGGATCGGGACGACGGATGCTCTTCTTAATCCTTGGCGTCAGTTCAGCGTCGATGCTACTTAGATCGGCTACTGCCTGCAACGCAAATGTCAACGGACGGATTTGCATCAAACCGGATCTTTTTTGATTCCAGGCTTGTGAGAATAATCATCATCTCCAGTAGTATCTGAACCGTGTTAAACAAACCTGGACCTGAGAATGCACCAGAGAATTGTTTTCAGTTACACTGGCTGACTGTTTCTTGGACCTCAACTGAAGTGTGCTCACCCTCCTGCTGCTACAAAGAAGAGGAACTTCAACTTGTTAGAAAAGATAACAGAATAGGGGTGACTGCCACAACAATTTAGATATCTAATCTGCATCATCCTTAAATAGACAATTAATCCTGCGCACACATTCTTCTTTCTTCACAAGGGCAGAGTTCATGGCAGATACAAGCTAGCGCCAGCCTTCCATTTGGTAGGCAGGCTACTCTTGTGCATGATAAGCTAGGCAGGAAACACATATTTTTCACAGTATCTTCTGATAATGTATATGTGTTCTGCCAGCTGTTCTGAGTTTTGCTGTACTGTCAGATCTGGTGAAAATACTACGCTGAACTTCAAAGTTTACTTAAGCTTAGCGACAGTGGTAGAAAATAAACACCTTTGTCAATTTCAGGTGTCGGTCGAGTACGGATTGTCTGAGATGATGAATGTCGAAGCGATGGGTGTTTTTGTCGAACAGGTCGCGCCCAGCGTCGACAAGTGGTTTCCTGACTTGGCAGAACTCGAATCAATCTTACCAGCTGGCACCATTGACCATTCTACGGAGCCGCTCTACCCAGAGGTCAGATCTTGAAAAAAAAATCAAGTTATTTTCTTCCCATTTTGTGGTGACCATCGAAACAGCCAGTAATCCGGTATGAAGCCACCATTGGCAAGTCAGTTTGTCATATAAATCTATCATGCCTGAAACTGTCAGATTTTCTCACCGCAGGTACCCAAGTGGGGAGAGCTTGTCAGTGGGGCAAGAACTAGATACGCCAGCGTGATCAAGGCCCTTGCCGACAAATATCCTGACGAGAACTTGCTTCTAGTAACACACGGTGAGTTGAGCTTGCAAGCACTGACCCAGTTTTACAGTGGATTGTACTGAAGGGTTGAGGTGGTTTCGCAGGTGAGGCTGTTGGTTCGTCGGTGGCGTGCTTCGGCCCAGGCATGGAGGTCTACGACGTGGAGTACTGCGCATACTCTGTCCTCGAGAGGCAGCCTCAGGCTGGCGAGGACGAGGAGGGCGAGAGCCTGCTCATGCTCCTGGCGGATAGAAGCGGTCCCATAACAGGCATACACTACCTCATCCCCAGACTCTTGCCGAGTAATCAGAGCATCGGACATGGCTGTTGAGATTTAGTTTGGAAATTTCCAGTTTGTTCCCACAAGAATGCTTGGTGTTGTTGATACATGTAATCTGTGGTTCCGAATTCTGTGCCAGCTATGTGTAATAATTTTAACTGGTACCATAAGCAGGATAGACTTGGGTTTCGCCCTCTTTCGAATTGTGGCTGGATTTGAATGTCGCGATCTATAAGGTTGCAAGTTGTGTCCAGCGGGGATGGAATTGGAATGTCGCGATCCGAATAAGGTTGCGAGCCGCATTCAGTTTCCTTCTCCCTTTGCTGCGTTCATGATTCATTCGATATACCTGCATTGTGTACATGTTTTCTTGGTTAATCTCTGTGCGCTACTACAGATTGGTTCATAAACCTCTTCATCGAAATGTTTTCAACAAATATCTCTCACTCATGACATCTTAGCAGTTCACATGCCCTAGGCGTACAAATTAAATACATGTAGCTATGTCAATTGCATGACCATTTCTCATCATGAACAGAAATTATAGACTCATAGGCACAACAGCCATAGAGATACACATGATCTACTGCAAGAAAAGTATATATAGCACCTAATCTATCAAAATGCGAGTACAAAAGAACATCATGTGTGAAAATCCAGTGATCCGCGACATGCCATTGCCATGGTTACATATGGAGGTCCATCTTTTTGGGTATATATATGGTTACACGGCGATCCACGTGTACAAAGTTGCAGGTAAGTGCATCCGTAGCTTTATTTGTGTGTACCAAAATTGTTTATACCACATAAATAAAGAGAGAAAGAGAATGATTTGATGGATGGAGGAGCAGATCAATCTTTTCCCTTCCTGTCCCCCAGGAAACATTTGGTTGGTAAACGTACTGTATGTTGTTGTCCCTTGGCGTCCGATCAAGCAAAGGCGATCCAAGATGCCGATGACCACCGTTGAAAAGATTGATAGCAGAGTCACCTGTTGTGTGTGGCCTGAGCGACATATCTAACGACCTTGTGATGAAACTTGAGCCAAAAATAAATCATTTTCCTATTTTATTAGTCGGTTCTCATCTTTTTTCGTACAGCTAAAACGAGCCTAAGCCCTTGGCAGTAGTTAGTCCATTCCACCCTACTACTAGTTAAATTTTCTGAGAGTGAGTTCATTTTGTAAAATTGAAGTTTAGAAGAAACTTGAGATTTTCCTAAATGGGCCCATGATGCAGTGAAAATGCTGTTAACTTGCCTGCAGTTGCAGATTTCACTGCACTGCAACGTAGACGGTAGATGGTATTGTAGCTTTTGCTGATGAGTAGCTCTCCTACAAAGATACATATATACACACCAGCTTTATTCATTTGTCTTGCTTCAATCAATCAAAAGAATAAAAGGAGAAACTAAAGCAAATCATAGATAGCTATAGGGGAAGGACCAAATAAAGCGATGGACGGATGGATATGCATAGAATCTTCTGTCCTCCCTTTACCTAATAATTCATCAGAGCAAAGTAACTAAAAAGTCGTTGCAAGCTAGCTGGTCTAGTAGTACCAGTTTCTGGCAGGACAGCGTCACAGTGGCGCCTTCTAAAATGACACGCAGAAAAAGAAAAAAAACGCGTTCGCCAAAAAAAACCGGAGGCGAATCAAGCTATGTACTCAGCAGTTTTTCCGTCAAAAATTCAACTACATACCCCCCAAAACCAAAACACATACGTTCGCGACACCTATAGAAGAGATATATACATATTCCATCCCAAAACTTGCAATCCAGAAGCATTTTTGTCCCACAACTTGCATCTCGGTGCATTTTAGTCCAATTCAAAGGAATTCAACCGAATTTTACCAAACTTGATCGCATTCATCCATGTTGAGTTGTCCCGATCATGCGGTTTTCTGTTTTGGTCTAGAAAATAATTGAGCAGTCATGGCTAGGTCCTCCCACGTATGGGGTCGTCATACTCTATGGCATCCTCGACTTCATGTACCTCACACAATTCATGCTCATTGTTATCATTGATGGACTTATCAGAAGAGATCATCATCTCCTCCAGCATCAAAATCATTGTCATAGAACTCAAAGTCATCATCATCACTGTCACTGCCATCTGACTCTACAAAGTGCACAACTTCCTTCTCTCCAACTACTAGAGCTCATGAATGTGAAGATTCAGCATGAGCAGGAATAGTTGGCATGATGGTAGACGAAACAGAAGCTTCAGCATGAGCAGCAGCTACTGGCCTTGGAGCAGGCCTTGGCCTCAAAATTACATCTTCTCTAAGCTCCTTCAGATTATTTGTGTGATCAACAAACAAGACTAGTGTCTTAAGTGACTTGCTAGCATTTATCATTCCCCTAATTTCTAACTGCTTCTCAATTAGCACCAAATCCATCCATAATATCCTTGCTAGGAAACAAGTAATTTCCAAATTCTTCTCCTGGGTATTCTATCCCTGATGGCATGGTTTGTTGTCTTCCGCTCTCCCTCTATGGACTTAAGCAAGACCCTTACACCTGGTTTGAGCGTTTCACCTCTGTGGTCACTGCCGCTGGTTTCTCGCCCATCGCCCATGATCCCTTGTTGTTTATCCACACTTCTCCTCATGGTTGGACTCTTCTTATTATCTATCTTGATGACATGATCATCAATGGCAACGACTCTGAGTACATTGCCTAAGAAGATTATAGTAGATCAAAATTTGGTAAACAGACACTGATGATTACCTAGTACTATAACGTTGTCTAGCTCAGGTGATGATAAATAGGATGAGGATAAATATATGATGGAAAGTTTTGGTTTTATTTCCTTTCTATTTGATATGAGTTCAAGGAATAGTGTTTAGGAAATACCATGATGTTCATGGTAGAAATAAATATGAAAAGGGTAATCCAAGATTTGATTATTAGATTCCATCGACATGAGTTATAAACTTAATTTTATATCCATGAGTTTCGTAAGGAGTACCATGATGTGATCTCTAGATGATCAAGATTTGATCCTTAACTAATGTGCTGTTGTTTTATTTTTATTCCATTTGATCTAACCCATAGATCAAATCACCTTTAACCAAAATAAGGTTTTAGCAAAGATCATGTTGAAACTTCTCACACTCAACTTGATGATCCACTTTAATTCCATCAACTTAAGTGAAGCTTCAATCACTTTGATAATTTTTAATGAAAAGCGCGAAAAATCTCTAAATTTTGTATGCATGAATGCGATGCACACATATGATTTCTATTTATTTCTAGCCTCTAATCCTGGGATGTTACATTGCCCATTCCCCAATTCCCAATAGCATGAAGATGAAAAAGAAATTGATGAGGAAGATGACTCATAGAGGGTCGAGGATCAAGCTTAGGTGACAGCGATGGAGACAACAACCCAGTCGGGTTCAAGGGCATCTACTCGAACAATGTTCCGTTCAAGTGAACCTTGCTTGATCCAAGATCCGAGAGCCTCGAACTCCTATACATTTCACTTGTTCTCCATTTTTAACTCAAATACTTGTGGGATCTAATAACCCCCAAGACCAGGGGATAACTATAGTACCTCTCAATGTGGAAGTAGGGTAGCGATCCGCAGGGGTAAAAAGAAAAGGCTATCTATTCTCTACAACTAAAATGTACAAGTTTTAGTTGTTTATGTAGTAAACAAGTTATTGTAATAAGGAGGTTGATTTAATTTTGGGAGTGGAATGCAACAAAATAATAATGTGAAAATGTCCCAATCCTCTTCAATACAAGAGGAAAAGCCAATGGTTTTCTCTTATAGGAACAATGGACATGGGTTCATGGGTTCACTCAATCATCTCTCTCCATCTATGGTGATGATCATGTTATAGATAAACAAAATTGTCATATTTCAATGGTAACTCTATAGCGGCTACATGTTCTAAAACACATAGTTGAAAGAAATGCTCATTTGTGCCTACGATGCAAACCTAGAAACTGCCTAGGATCTATCTATGTAGTAATGCGGTAACGGCCAGAGCGTAGAGAGTACATACCCTTGTAGACCGTACGCGGTTAACGTTCCGCGGGGAACGTGGTTGATGTAGTCATACTCGTAGCCGACCTCAAGGTCGCGAAGCTCCTCGCAGGTCACCCCTTGCTCCTTCTTGATCTTCATCGTGCAACAGCTCTGGCTCACGACATTTATGCACCCCAAGTGTTGCACCTCGTGTCTTCGTAAACATCCGGTGCACGATGAGACCTCCGG
This sequence comes from Avena sativa, assembly GCA_916181665.1. Classification (NCBI taxonomy): domain Eukaryota; kingdom Viridiplantae; phylum Streptophyta; class Magnoliopsida; order Poales; family Poaceae; genus Avena; species Avena sativa. The sequence continues at coordinate 59,555,685 of OV702289.1, forward strand.
CTCCCCGATCCCGCCAGGAGTGCGGAAGTTGATATCCGGCTAGGAATCCCTGCAGCGCAACGACGTACTACAGGTGTGCCTCGATCGCACAACCCAGACTTGGGGCCATGGTCACAAGGGCTAGAGAGAGAGGGAAGGAGGAAGTCAACCAAAGGACTTCTCCAAATATTGGTGTGTTTCATCCCACCCATAGGCACCCCTTTATATAGGGGGAGGGGGTGTGCCCTCCCCTTTGGGTTTCCCATGTGGGACTAAACAAGGGAGAGAGGGGGAGGCGCATGGGCCTCATGGGCCCCCGGCCAGGGGTAGGACCCGCCTCGCGCACAACCCTAGGCTGGCCGGGTGGGCCCCCTTGAGGCGCCTGGGCCTTGGCCCTTCCCTCCTCCGGTTTTCCCTCATGGGCCCTATTTCCCTAGGAAGTTTGGCCCATTAGTGGAATAACCCTTCAAATTAGATTTTAATATTATATTTAATATTAATTACACTAATTAATATGTAAATACATATTACAAAATCCATCTTGACCCGAAACACCTTTCGGTTCCCTTTCGATTTCCTTTGAATGACTTCGGATCTTTCCCGGAATGATTCCGGTCCTTTATTCTTTCTCCGAACAACTTCGGATCTCTTTGCGGAACGATTTCGGCTTTCTCTTTCTCTACCGTGATTCCGTCTTACGAATGATCGCTCTCATCGTACCCTTAAGTGTATCCTCTCACGGCTCAGGAATGCTCTAGACATGATCTGTATCAATGATCAACAGAGGGACCAGGGATGTCCATGTGACCCCTATGCATTCCTGATGACAATGTCGTTTGAACCGTCTAAATGTAGCATCCTCTTCCTTTTGTTTCTCGATACAACTTGTCCAAGATCCGATCACTGGTATCCCATACATTTGTTCAATCTCGTTCACAACAAGTTTTGTTTTCTTGTTACCGTGATATTACATCCCCGTGACCTAGTCACATGTTGCAACATTTATAGATGCAATCTCACCAAGCCGGCCGTATGTATCGTTACCCGTCATGTGGGTGAACAAATCCTGGTCTTGCAGTCACATGTCATCAACTGTTCCTTCGGAATACCCAACGTACACCTTTATAACCACTGTATTACCAAGTGGCGCTTGATGCAGTCAAAGCAGCCTAGGAAAACAGTGAGTAATATGAGCTCACGGTTTAAGGAGAAGGAGTCTAGGTATAGCTGTTGCAACAATTAACTATATGACTTGATCATGTTGCAATCCTACGATGAATGTCCAATCACATCATTCTCCAATGACATGATCCCGTTGTCAGTCGACATAAATGCCCATGATCTTGAAATCCAGATCATCTTCGTGACCAACGAACTAGTATGAATAGAGGCTACTAGGGACTTGGTTGTTTCACACCACACCTGTACCAATGTTTCTACTTGGCACAGTTATAGCACAATATGAAACTATTATAAACTAATTGAGATATGACAATAAAAACCTATTTATTATTTGCCTCTAGGGCATATCTCCTTCAGTCTCCCACTTGCACTAGAGTACAAATAAACTAGCTCGCATTTTACTCATACAAACCATATACCATATGCGTTTACAGATCATGCATGCTCATGGGAAACGTCATGTCCATGTTCTGTTTTACCAGATCATTATGTCTTTTGCAAATCGTTGATGTCTTCCTAATTTTAACATTCACTCCATTATCTTATAATGGGTCGAAGTATTTGTTTGGCAACAAAGCGAGACTTTGTTTCTAGTGTTTATGATGACGGTCGTTTTCACTGTTGTCATCTAAACTTCGAAACACACTTTGCTATCCTTTATGTATATACTATAGTCATGGCAGCAGAACAAGACCAGATTCCAGGAGCTTACAGTGACGTTAGATCAACCTTGAGGGATTTCTCATGGGCACTGGGCCCTGGGACACATCATTCTACGTTAAAAGCGAACTATCCCCGCCATAACATTATACATCACATCAGATGGAGCTTTTATACTTCTATATCTATGTAGATCCTATTGCATGAAATGCATCTATGCCACTTACATTGCTTCTTGCCATTTAAGTACAAACTTAATTCTGGTTCAGTGATCAACTCATGAATCACTTAAAGACTCATTCTTATAGTTAAGACTTTGTCCTACCAACCAGAACTTCGGGTCACTTTATGTCGAGTATACAACATGGTTGTATGGAAGAACCTATGACTGAGGCATAGGAGATGCAACGCATCTCTTTCTTTCAACCATAGTTGCAATACTAACTCAATGCTTCATACAGTAAGAACTTCTTTCTTACCTTGTTTCATTCTGAGCTTCTTCAGAATCTTGCTTAGGACATTCTGAACATCTTTCAGAATCAAGTCCAGGAAGCATTCGACATTTAGTGCTTATTAAACTTACCAATCTATCTCGATAGATCTTATTGTTTAATAACTTCAACTTCATCCTTATTTATCTAACTTAAATATTATTAACACCAACCACATCATTCACATATGTTGTCCACATATCCCAGAATGATTTCACGCTCCCATTCAAATATGACATTCATGTTTGAGATCTAGGGATTTCACTTAGCTCCCACTCAAATATGACATTCATGTTTGAGATCCAGGGATTTCACTTAGCTCCCACTCAAAATATGTCAGCTACATATTATGAATTAGCCAAGCTGATTTGCTTCCACTTAAATCTAGGTCCTCTCGATAATCTTGGACATTCCAAAATTCTTTGATCATCATCAATTTGAGAATTCCAATTACGAGACTTCAATATCCATATATTTCTAGTGTAAATCCAAAAGACTTAAGCATCACTACTGTTGTAGTCAATTCCTTGAATTTGTCCAAACTTGTGACAAATTGAGCTTTTGTCATTCATTAAGTTTCATTTCCTTCTTATGACTTTGCAGTCATTCAGAAATATCAAGTAAACTTCTTTACTTTAATAAGATCAAGTAACATGTTACTTTACAATCTTAAATGTAACTTAATATAGGATTTTATGACTCCTAGTCATTTCTCGCACTTAGGTCCATCACACTTCTTTGTAATTTGTAGGTATGTCTTGCTCAAAACATGACAAGTGAATCAATAATATAATTCCACAAACTTGTAGAATATATAGTTGAATCCTACTTTCTTTAGTAAAAGTATTCCCTGAAACTTTATGATCATTATCAACAGTTTCTCCTCTATTTGTAGAGTTTGGTTTCACGAAACAAATTCCGCTGTGCCACTCAACAATTCGGAGGCAAGGTCAAATACCTTGTTTTGATCTTTTACTTTCTTCCACCTGTATCTTCATCAAGACACATCAACTTAGGACAACAGCTGGTTTGCCCCTTGTGGACGATACATTCATAGCTTCCTAAGAATGCTCTACAAAGACTTGTTTATTCGCCACGACTTCGACTTGTCGAAATCTCCAAAAACTCGAACATGCCATAACACTTATGGTGTTGTTTCCACAAATCTTTTAGATGTTCATTTGTATTTCAAATGAGTGTTTGCTTATTTTGATCTCTAACTCTAAATGACAACTATAACCCTGATAAGAGATAATATTATACCATATGTATCTAATACATAATTATTATGATGTTTAGACATTTCAACATAGTTTGAATTCGTCCAATTATCATAATTTGTGAAACATCTTTCACAAGTTCTTTTATGCTAAACTTCACTTGAATACTTCAGTCATGTCGATCAAATCGAAGAGACTTGTTAATTCAGTTAATTCAATATCTCATTTAGTTATGAACTCATTTGAACAATTCAAATCATTTCAAACTTCACGTTTCATTAAGTAAATACGCTTATTCACTTAAGTACACAATAAATGATTTCCACTACTTGTTGAAAATACGATACATCACTATGTATAAGATTCAACATTTCTTCTCATATCACCGTTTAACCAGAATGCGGAGTTTTAGTCATTCTGCCCAAGAGGCATGGTTTTGCAAAGTCTCTAGATTAAGCATCTATGACCCCAATCTTTCATAAAGAACCTGCAATAACCAAAATGACTTAAACTGTAGTGTCATTTCATTATTAAACTTTGGATATCTTTTAGCATTCTAATCCTTTATAAATGTTTAAACTATTATCATTAACATAGTGATGAGAATAACTTGTTTGTAATCGTAATGTGACCATAAGGTATTGTTCATAAGAATAGTACAAACTAGTTTGTAACTTGTTCATATGAATAATCGTCTCGCCATAAGCAAGACACATAGATATGGATTACAAATTTATATTCAAGTCTACTAATCCAAATGATAAACTTTGAGGAAAGTGGTGATGTCTACCATCAACTGTTTTGCTTGCCGTCATCAAGCCACATTGCCACAAATCCAACAATCCTCAAGCAGATCCTCCTGTTTTCATAAAACGGGACAAGTATCATATACTTCGCAAACTGCAACGAGTTTTGCAAGAACCACATTTATAATTTGTATATCTTATATATACCTTTTCATTCATGACCTCCATTGCAATCAAGCCCTTCTAAGAGTTCTTAACTCTAATGCAAGATTGCTATGTGTTTTTCCAAACAATCTCTTTTCATCCATGATGGAGGAAACCCCATCCAACGGCTCATACTCTATGTGCCTTATTCCGCGGAATACAAAATGTAGCCCAACTCTCCATCGAATGGAGAATGGCTTATTGGATGATTATGGAGAAAACCTAAACATTCTGGAGTCATTGAATTATCTCCCAATGGTTATTGTATCAAGAAGAGAAGATCACCTTTTACGAGGATATCCCTCAGGCATGGGTATTAATCTATGAAGTTGGACCCTTTTGCTAAGTTCCAAATTAAGCAATATATTCCCATGGTCGCAAAGGACCTCAATGGGATAGGCCAAGGTCTACTAAGATATTTGCAAACAGACATCTAGACTAAGTTTATAATAAGAGATCAATTTATAATTGGTCTCCACTAAAATTGTTATCCCCTGGACGATTTTAGTGATCGCATGATCCCTATCCTCTATACCTCCCCCGATCATCACGGCCATCAGTGCATTATCAAAGGTAGACATTCACTAATGTTAATCACATCATCCATGCGACTCATGCTCGATCTTTCGATCTCTTGTGTTCCGAGGCCATGTCTCTACATGCTAGGCTCGCCAAATCTAACTTGTGTGTATTCGCTGTGCAACATGGCTTACACCCACCGTATGCGAACGTAGATATGTCTGACCCCCGATCATCACGACTGGCCTCATACCGAAGAACTTTCTTGGTGGTGCACACACAAGGGGAACACGGAACATTGGAATTAAATAGGGATTATCTTATTTGCTACCGTTGAGTATCTAAATACTAGCACACAATAAGATGTAAAAACTGGTATCAACATCATATGTATAATGTGATATGATATGGTCTTTCTTGCGCCTTGATCTCCATCGAGCGCTCGCATGATCTCCATCTTGCCTTTGGTTTGACGCCAAGTCCACGACGCCTCCACCAGGTCGTTCATCGGAATGATGACTATTTCTATACTACTTAGTAACAGAAAAGTAAACTATTTTACCTTCATAACGACCAATGCCATATCATATTCACATGCCCTCCTGCAAAATAAAGTTAGACGCCTCTACTTTATCTATTGCAAGTTTTACGTGGTTGTTAGGGCTTTCACACTAGAACCGTTTCTAAACTACGAACTTTCCAACCACAACATGGATCCTATAGTTGTCTCTACTACACCCCTTTCGGGGCCCTCTGTTGTAAATGTTATATCAACTATCGAATGAGAGACAGAAACCCGCTAGCCACTTATACGGTACAAGCCGTATGTTGAGCATGGAACTAGTCTCGCGTACGAATACACGTAAGGTCAATCCGGGCTGCTTCATCAAACAATACCGCGATATAAACAAGTGCACGATAGAGGGTAACAACTAAGGGATCAATGCCCGCACAAAACTTGTGCGTACTGGCTGTACAACACTCCTACGCATAGATCGGATCTGATACCACTGTAGGGGATTGGTACGGAAAACAAAAAAATTCCTACGATGGAACCCCAGAAACTGCCTAGGATCTATCTATGTAGTAATGCGGTAATGGCCGGAGCGTAAAGAGTACATACCCTTGTAGACCGTATGCGGTTAATGTTCCGCGGGGAACGTGGTTGATGTAGTCGTACTCGTAGCCGACCTCAAGGTCGCGAAGCTCCTCCCAGGTCACCCCTTGCTCCTTCTTGATCTTCATCGTGCAACAGCTCCGGCTCACGACATTTAAGCATCCCAAGTGTTGCGCCTCGTGTCTTCGTATACATCCGGTACACGATGAATCCCGCTGGGAGTGCGGAAGTTGATATCCGGCTAGGAATCCCTACAGCGCAACGGCGTACTGCGTAGAGCCCAGACTTAGGGCCATGGTCACAAGGACTAGAGAGAGAGGGAAGGAGGAAGTCAACCAAAGGACTTCTCCAAATATTGGTGTGTTTCATCCCACCCATGGGCACCCCTTTATATAGGGGGAGGGGGTGTGCCCTCCCCTTTGGGTTTCCCATGTGGCACTAAACAAGGGAGAGAGAGGGGGAGGCGCATGGGCCTCATGGGCCGCTGGCCAGGGGTGGGCCCCACCCCGCACACAACCCTAGGCTGGCCGGGTGGGCCCCCTTGAGGCGCCTGGGCCTTGGCCCCTTGGCCCTTGGCCCTTCCCTCCTCCGGTTTTCCCTCATGGGCCCTATTTTCCTAGGAAGTTTGGCCCATTAGTGGAATAACCCTTCAAATTAGATTTTAATATTATATTTAATATTAATTACACTAATTAATATGTAAATACATATTACAAAATCCATCTTAACCCGAAACACCTTTCGGTTCCCTTTCGGTTTCCTTTCGGTTTCCTTCGAACGACTTCGGATCTTTCCCGGAATGATTCCGGTCCTTATTCTTTCTCCGAACAACTTCGGACCTCTCTGCGGAACGATTCTGGCTTTCTCTTTATCTAATGTGATTCTGTCTTACGAATGATCGCTCTCATCATACCCTTAAGTGTATCCTCTCACGGCTCAGGAATGCTCTAGACATGATCTGTATCAATGATCAACAGAGGGACCAGGGATGTCCATGTGACCCCTATGCATTCCTGATGACAATGTCGTTTGAACCGTCTAAATGTAGCATCCTCTTCCTTTTGTTTCTCGATACAACTTGTCCGAGATCCGATCACTAGTATCCCATACCTTTGTTCAATCTCGTTCACAACAAGTTCTGTTTTCTTGTTACCGTGATATTACATCCCCGTGACCTAGTCACATGTTGTAACATCTATAGATGTAATCTCACCAAGCCGGCCGTATGTATTTTTACCCATCATGTGGGTGAACAAATCCCGGTCTTGCAGTCACATGTCATCAACTGTTCCTTCGGAATACCCAACGTACACCTTTATAACCACTGTATTACCAAGTGACGCTTGATGCAGTCAAAGCAGCCTAGGGAAACAATGAGTAATATGAGCTCACGATCTAAGGAGAAGGAGTCTAGGTATAGCTGTTGCAAAAATGAACTATATGACTTGATCGTGTTGCAATCCTTCGAGGAATGTCCAATCACATCATTCTCCAATGACATGATCCCGTTGTCAGTCGGCATAAATGCCCATGATCTTGAAACCCAGATCATCTTCGTGACCAACGAACTAGTATGAATAGAGGCTACTAGGGACTTGGTTGTTTCATACCACACCCGTACCAATGTTTCTACTTGGCACAGTTATAGATATGAAACTATTATAAACTAATTGAGATATGACAATAAAAACCTATTTATTATTTGCCTCTAGGGCATATCTCCTTCACGAGAAGGGTTTCTACATGGCGATCTAGGCGGGGCAGGTGGGGCACAACTATCACCTACTATGGACTTGGTCCACCGGTGGGTGTCGTGTCTGTCTTGCCCTTCTTCTCCTGCACACTCCTATGGTACCATCTAGTGGGGTAGGCCCCACCAGGTGCAGGTCTTGTCGGCCACTCCAGGCTTGAGGAAGAAGAAGCCCCTTGCCTTGGGCGAGGGGTAATCCTGTGGTCCCCTTGTTCTTCAGCTTCCTCCATGGCGACGTCATCGCCTAAGTGTACTTCGCGTGGTAGCTTCACAAGGTATCTTCCCTCTCCAGGGGCCCTCCCCTGAAGATTCCTTCGAGAGATTGCTTGATGCCTTTTTCCCTTGAAGAGGTCTGCCTTGTGGAGATGCCCGATAGTAGATGGGTCGTGGTACCCTAGTAGCCACTGGCCCGACACATACATAGAGAGATTAGATCAAGTTACCACCACAAACCCATAGTCCTAGGGTGGATTACTCCCCTCTCATCATGGAGAGTGATGCGGAGGTGTTGGTGAAGGAGGAGAGGTGGCCGGAGGCGATTCCGGTAGCGGTTCCCCCTCCAATCTTCCTCCAGTGGTGGCCATCAGACTCTCTATTTTGGTGTTTTCGATCTCAGCCTCTGTATGTTCTGAGATCGCGTCATGGGACATTTATATAGGCGTTTTTTAGGTCAAGACGAGTATGTGGACGAAAGATTGAGGCGAATCGGACAGCCGAGGGACAAAAGAGGATAGGTGGCGCATGAACCAGGGTGGTCCACGCCACCATACCTCTTTTGGGCTTCCTGAACTTTCTGGTGAGGTTCAAGTGCTCCAGGTCCTTTCTCTTCACGAAATATTGACTTTCTCAGATTCTGAGCTCTGTTTGACTTCGTTTAGATCCCTGAAAGATAAAAATACACAAAATAGAGTTTTCCTGTCCTGCTAAGTTATAACTAAAATAAAGGGGATCATTGGTAAATTCCCAAAAATCAATATAAAATATGGATATAACATTATATATGTTGCAAATATGTGAGAATATGTATCAGTAAACTGCAAAGTTCATATATGCATTTTACATGCATCATGATCTCATGTTCTTTGAGTGACTCAAATATCTTTGTTGCTTGAGTTCAAGTGCTAGCCAATGTGTTGTTATATGCTCCTCCTAGCCTAGCCTTTTAGGCGTCATTTGGAAGCCTTGGTGGTTTTGTGCATTGATTCGAAAAGTTTGCGTAGCCCGGATATTGGCTGTATACTTGCTTGTGTGAAGATGTTCCTTTGGTGATTGAGCATGGACTTGTGTCCTAGATCAAGTAGGACTAGATGTGTATTTGTGACCGAGGACTTGGCATGCTTGACCTTGAGGTAAAAAATACGACCCTTCTAGGTAAATGGCTTTTCAAGCTACTTACCGATGATGGTGTATACGAAACCCTCCCTAAAAAATATATGTTCATATTGGTCTAATGGCTGTGAAGAAACGGGCCGCTTTGGATTTAAGGATGGATCGAAAATACGTTTTTGGGAGGAAAAAATGTTAGGACCCAGGGACAATATTCTTCTCTATATAATATTGTTCGTCACAAGGGTAATACAATCGTCACAGTCATGGAGTCTTCTCCTCTGAATGTGACGTTGAAAAGAGATCTAATTGGTCCCATGCTTACATTCTAGAATGCCTTGCTTTAGCGCTTGGTAGACCAGTTATCGCCAGAGACCGATATATTTCGACGGAATCTACCCGAGAATGGTAATTTCTCAGTTGATTCCATGTACAATGCATTAGTCTATCCAGACTCGACAGTCGATAACATCAAGAAAATTTAGAAGATGAAGATATAACACTAAAGATATTTTTTGTTTGGTATCTTTGATGGGTTCGTAGCATGGAAAACAAAAATTTCTACCGCAAGAACGAACAAAACCCAGATCTAATCTAGACAAAAGCCAAGATCTAATCTATTAGACATGAGCAACGAGATAGATCGGTACTAACCCTCGTAGAACCGAAAGCGTTACGAGATTAGATCTCGTGGATGATGTAGTCGATCACTTGCCGATCTCAAGATCGTGTGGACGATCCTTCCGGCGCCGCGTTCCGGCAGCGCTTCCGCAGACGGTCACACGTGCGGAGTCGAAGCAGACCTTCCTCTCCCCGTTCCAGCGAGCAGCGGAGGTAGTAGATCTTCTCCACGGAATCCCAACAGCACGACGGCGTGGTGGTGGTGGTGGAGATGAAAATTCTGCAGGGCTTCGCCTATGCCTGTGCAGAAGAAAGGTGGAGGAGAGAGGCGGCTGAGATTGGTTGTTATGAGAGAGAGAGACAAGAGGGGGCGCCCCTCCCTTCTATTTAAAGGAGGGAGGCGCGCCTAGGGAGGGGGAGTCCTAGTAGGAACTCCCCTCCTCCTTGGGTCCGCGGGTTGGGGGGAGGAGTCCTCCTCCCCCACGAATCCGTGTATTGCCCCATTTGGACTCCCTTGATCCCTTTCTTGGTTTTCAAGTAAACTCCAAGAAATCCTCTAGAACCTTCCAGAACATTCCGAAACCTTCTAGAATCTTCATACAAATACTCCAGAACATTTCCTAACTTAGAAAATGATCCCCAATATATGAATCTTATTCTCCGGACCATTCCGGATCTCCTCGTGATGTCCCAGATCCATTCCGAGACTCCGAACAATATTCGGTCTCCAACGCAAATTCCATATCTACTTAAAACAACTTCGAACCTTAAGTGTGTCACCCTACGGTTCGTGAATATGCAGACATGATGAAGACACCTCTCCGATCAATAACCATCAGCGGGATCTGGAGACCCATAACGGCTCCCACATACTCAACAATTACTTCGTGATCGATAGAACCATTTAACATACGAAACCAATTCCCTTTGTCACACGATATTCTACTTATTCGAGGTTTGATCGTCGATATCTTCATACCTAGTTCTTCCTTGTTACTGATAAGTACTCTTTACTCGTTCCATGTTATGTCATCCCTTGTGACCCAGTCACATGCTTGCAAGCTATCTAGATGACATTCCACCGAGAGGGTCCAGAGCATATCTATTCGTCATATGGATGGACAAATCCCAATCTTGGTTCATGCGCTTCAACACATACTTTCAGAATACCCAATGACACCTTTATAACCACCCAGTTACGAAGCGGTGTTTGATGTCATCAAAGTACCCATCCGGTGATGGTGATTAACATAACCTCATGGTCGAAGGATTAGGTTACTATGTATTTGAAAGCTTACAGCAATACGGACTTAATGACTTGATCTTATGCTACGCTTACTATGGGTGTGTGTCCATCACATCATTCTCCTAATGATATAACCTTGTTATTAATCACATCCAATGTCCATGATCAGGAAACCATGATCATCAATCAATCAACAAGCTAGTTCAACAAGAGGCTTACTAGGGACTCTTTTATGTTTACAAAACACACAAGTATTAGTGTTTCCTAATAATACAATTATAGCATGGGATGTAAACATTCATCATAAACACAAAGATATAATAATAACCACTTTTATTATTGCCTCTTGGGCATATCTCCAACAGTCTCCCACTTGCACTAGAGTCAATAATCTAGATTACATGGTAATATACCTAACACCCATGGCGTTCTGGTGTTGGTCATGCTTTGCTCTAGGGAGAGGTTTAGTCAACGGATCTGCTACATTCAGATCAGTGTGTACTTTGCAAATCTTTATGTCACCATCTTGGACATACTCGCGAATAGCATGAAAACATAGCTTGATGTGCTTCAGCTTGCTATGTGACCTTGGCTCCTATGCATTAGCTATGGCACCTGTGTTGTCACAGTAGATGGCCATCGGGTCCAACGCACTGGGAACCACGCCAAGTTCAGTAATGAACTCCTTCATCCATATGGATTCTTGTGCAGCCTCTGAAGCAGCTATGTATTCCGATTCAGTTGAAGATTTCGCCACAACGCTCTGCTTGGCACTCCTCCAGCTCACTGCAGCACCATTCAAAATAAATACGTATCCAGACTGTGACTTCGAGTCATCTGGATCGGTGTTCCAACTAGCATCAATGTAACCGTTTACAACAAGCTGGTCATCACCTCCATAAGAAAGAACCATATCCTTAGTCCTAGTCAGGTACTTTAGGATATTTGTTGACCGCTGTCCAGTGTTCCATTCCAGGATCACTTTGATATCTGCTAGTCAAACTAACAACATGTGCTATATCCGGTCTTGTACACAGCATGGCATACATGATAGAACCTATGGCGAGGCATAGGGAATTTTAATCATCTTTTCTCTATCTTCTGCCGTAGCCGGACTTTGAGTTTTACTCAAGGTCTTACCTGACAACATGGGCACGAACCCTTTCTTGCTCTCTTCCATTCTAAACTTCTTTAGAACTTTGTCTAAGTATGTACTTTGTGAAAGCGCTATTAGGCGTCTTGATCTATCTCTATAAATCTTGATGCCTAGAATATATGCCGCTTCGCCAAGATCCTTCATTGAAAAACTATTATTCAAATAAGTTTTGACGCTATTAAGAAGTTCTATATCATTCCCAATCAACAATATGTCATCTACATATAGTACTAGGAATGCTACAGAGCTCCCACTCACTTTCTTGTAAATACAAGCTTCTCCATAAGTTTGTATAAATCCAAAGTTTTTGATTACTTTATCAAAACGTTGATTCCAACTCCGGGATGCTTGCTTCAGTCCATAAATGGAGCGCTGAAGTTTGCATACCTTATCAACATCACTAGGATTGACAAAACCCTTGGGTTGTACCATATACAACTCTTCCTCAATGTCACCATTAAGGAATGCCGTTTTGACATCCATCTGCCAAATTTCATAATCGAAATATGCAGCGATTGCTAACATAATCCTCACAGACTTTAGCTTCGCTACTGGTGAGAAAGTCTCATCGTAGTCAACTCTTTGAATTTGTCGGAACCCTTTCGCGACAAGTCGAGCTTTATAGACGGTTCAGCATCTGTTTTTCTTTTGAAAATCCATTTGTTCTCGATAGCCTTACAGCCATCCGGTAAGTCCACCAAAGTCCATACTTGGTTTTCGTACATGGATCCCATTTCGGATTTCATGGCTTCTAGCCATTTGTCGGAATCTGGGCTCACCATAGCTTCTTCATACGTCGCAGGGTCATCAGTGTTGTCCACTAACATGACGTTCAAGGCAGAGTCATACCACTCAGGAGTGGTACGAACCCTCGTTGACCTGCGAGGTTCAGTAGTAACTTCGTTCGAAGTTTCATGATCATCATCATTAGCTTCCTCTCCAGTTGGTGCAGGCGGCACAGAAACATCTTCCGGTGCTGCGCTACTCTCAACTCGGAAAGAAGGTTCAATAACCTCGTCGAGTTCTACTTTCCTTCCAGTCACTTCTTTCGAGAGAAATTCCTTCTCCAGAAAAGATCCATTCTTAGCAACGAAAACTTTGCCTTCGGATCTATGATAGAAGGTATACCCAATTGTTTCTTTAGGGTATCCTATGAAGACGCATTTCTCCGCTTTGGGTTCAAGCTTATCAGGCTGTAACTTCTTTACATATGCTTCGCAACCCCAAACTTTAAGGAACGACAACTTAGGTTTCTTACCAAACCATAATTCGTGCGGTGTCATTTCAACGGATTTAGATGGTGCCCTATTTAAAGTGAATGCGGCTGTCTCTAATACATAGCCCCAAAATGATAACGGTAAATCTGTAAGAGACATCATAGACCGAACCATATCTAAGAGAGTTCGATTACGACGTTCGGACACACCATTACGTTGTGGTGTTCCCGGCGGTGTCAACTATGAAAGTATTCCATATTTCTTTAAATGCATGCCAAACTCATAACTCAGATATTCACCTCCGCGGTCAGAACGCAGAAACTTAATCTTCTTATTACGATGATTTTCCACTTCACTTTGAAATTCCTTAAACTTCTCGAAAGTTTCGGATTTATGTTTCATAAAGTAGACATACCCATATCTACTCAAATCATCCGTGAAAGTGAGAACATAACGATATCCACCACGCGATGCTACACTCACTGGACCACACACATCGGTATGTATTATTTCCAATAAGTCTGTAGCTCGCTCCATTATACCAGAGAATGGAGTCTTAGTCATTTTTCCCATTAGACATGCTTCGCATCTTTCAAGCGATTCAAAATCAAGTGATTCAAGAAGTCCATCAGAATGGAGTTTCTTCATACGCTTCACTCCAATGTGACCAAGACGACAGTGCCACATGTATGTAGAATTATCATTCAATTTTATTCGTTTAGCATCTATGTTGTGAACATGTGTGTCACTACTATCGAGATTCAATAAGAATAAACCATTCATCTCAGGTGCATAACCATAAAAGATATTACTCATATAAATCGAACAACCTTTATTCTCAGACTTAAAAGAGTAACCGTCTCGCAATAAACAAGATCCAGATATAATGTTCATGCTTAACGCAGGCACCAAATAACAATTATTTAAATTTAAAACTAATCCCGATGGTAGATGCAGAGGGAGCGTGCCGACGGCGATCACATCAACCTTGGAGCCATTTCCAACGCGCATCGTCACCTCGTCACTCGCCAGTGTTCGTTTATTCCGCAGCTCCTGTTTCGAGTTACAAATATGAGCAACCGAACCAGTATCAAATACCTAGGCACTACTACGATTACTAGTAAGATACACATCAATAACATGTATATCGAATATACCTTTCTTCTTGATGTTGCCGTTCTTCAGATCTGCCGGGTATTTGGGGCAGTTACGCTTCCAGTGACCAGCACCCTTGCAGTAGAAGCACTCAGTTTCAGGTTTAGGACCAGCCTTGGGCTTCTTAGCAGGTGCGGCAGCTTTCTTGCCGTCCTTCTTGAAGTTGCCCTTGTTCTTAGGCTTGCCCCGTTTCTTGAAATTGGTGGTCTTATTGACCATCAACACTTGGTGCTCCTTCATGATCTCCACTTCAGCAGTTTTCAGCATGGACGATAGTTCAGGCAACGTCTTGTTCATGCAGTGCATATTGTAGTTCATCACAAAGTTCTTGTAACTTGGTGGCAGTGATTGGAGGACACGGTGAATCCCCAATTCATTAGGAATCGGTATCCCCAACTCTCGGAGTTTGTTTGCGTGCCCAGACATGGTGAGCACGTGCTCGCTAACGAAGCTACCCTCTTCCATCTTGCAGGTAAAGAACTTCTCGGAAGCTTCATAGCTTTCCATGGCCACGCGAGTCTCAAAAATGAGTTTGAGCTCCTTAATGATCTCAAACGGGTCATGGTGCTCAAAACGCTTTTGAAGCTCCGATTCTAAACCGTACAGGATGGCACACTGAACTGTGGAGTAGTGATGTTTCCGAGTGGCATAAACATTCTTTACGTCATTGGTGGCATCTTCTGCAGGTGGGTCACCTAGCGGTGCTTCGAGCACATAGGTCAACTGACCAGCCCTGAGGACGATCTTCAGTCCACAGAACCAGTCCGTGAAATTGCTTCCATTGTTCTTAAGCTTTTCTTTCTCTAGGAACGCGTTGAAATTGATGGAAACGTTCGCCATAATCTACAACAAATTTGCAAGTAGTTTAGACTAAGTTTATGATAAATAGTGTTCAAATTTAATTCTTAAATCAACTAGGTGAACTCCCACTCAAAACAACATCCCTCGAGTTGTTTTAGTGATTACACGAACCAAATCCACTACACCAAGTCCGATCATCACGTGAGATGATGTAGCTTCATCGGCGAACAATCTTCATGTTCATCATATCAATCATATGACTCATGCTCTACCTTTCGGTATTCCGTGTTCCGAGACCATGTCTGTACATGCTAGGCTCGTCAAGATTAACCTTAGTTTCCGCATGTGCAAATCTGGCTTGCACCCGTTGTATGCACATGTAGAGTCTATCACACCCGATCATCACGAGATGCTTCGAAACGACGAGTCTTAGCAACAGTGCCAACTAAGGACGAACACTTTATTACTTGATATTTAGTGAGAGGGATCATCTTATAATGCTACCGTCGCGATCTAAGCAATACAAGATGCATAAATGATTAACATCACAGGCAATTCATAATTAGTGTGATATGATATGGCCCTTTCTTCTTATGCCTTCGATCTCCATCTCCAAAGCACGGACATGATCTCCATCATCACCAGCATTGCGTCAAGGTCCGTGGCGCCGCTTCATGGTTGTCCATCATCACTAGCAACTATTACAACTACTTGGAACAAAGCTATTACAAGATGAATAGACACGCAGGTCTTAACAGAATTAAAGACAACCATTAGGCTCCTGCCGGTTGCCATATTACAACAAGGATCATTGCATACATCAAATACAATCACAATCACATGTAGGCCATATCACATCACAAAACCCCTGCAAAAACAAGTTAGACGCCTCTAATTTTCTTTGCAAGTTTTACGTGGCTTGGGGCTTTCGACTAAGAACGCATCTTACCTACGAAACTGAACCACAACGTTGATACAAGTGCTATCAAGTGCAAAGTGTAGATTTGATCTATACTATGATGGGAGAGACAGACACCCGCAAAGCCACTTGTGCAAAACGAGTTGCACGTCAAGCGTGGAGCAAGTCTCATGTACGATGACATGTAATGTTAGCCCGAGCCGCTTCATCCCACCATACCGCAAGATGCAAAGTACATACATAGCAAAAGACGGCACGAGCACCAACGCCCACAACCTCATTGTGTTCTACTCGTGCAACAGATCTACGCATAGACAAGGCTCTGATACCACTGATGGGTTCGTAGCATGGAAAACAAAAAAATTCTACCGCAAGAACGAACAAAACCCAGATCTAATCTAGACAAAAGCCAAGATCTAATCTATTAGACATGAGCAACGGGATAGATCGGTACTAACCCTCGTAGAACCGAAAGCGTTACGAGATTAGATCTCGTGGATGATGTAGTCGATCACTTGCCGATCTCAAGATCGTGTGGACGATCCTTCCGGCGCCGCGTTCCGGCAGCGCTTCCGCAGACGGTCACACGTGCGGAGTCGAAGCAGACCTTCCTCTCCCCGTTCCAGCGAGCAGCGGAGGTAGTAGATCTTCTCCACGGAATCCCAGCAGCACGACGGCGTGGTGGTGGTGGTGGAGATGAGAATTCTGCAGGGCTTCGCCTATGCCTGTGCAGAAGAAAGGTGGAGGAGAGAGGCGGCTGAGATTGGTTGTTATGAGAGAGAGACAAGAGGGGGCGCCCCCTCCCTTCTATTTAAAGGAGGGAGGCGCGCCTAGGGAGGGGGAGTCCTAGTAAGACTCCCCTCCTCCTTGGGCCGGCGGGTTGGGGGGAGGAGTCCTCCTCCCCCACGAATCCGTGTATTGCCCCATTTGGACTCCCTTGATCCCTTTCTTGGTTTTCAAGTAAACTCCAAGAAATCCTCTAGAACCTTCCAGAACATTCCGAAACCTTCTAGAATCTTCATACAAATACTCCAGAACATTTCCTAACTTAGAAAATGATCCCCAATATATGAATCTTATTCTCCGGACCATTTCGGATCTCCTCGTGATGTCCCGGATCCATTCCGAGACTCCGAACAATATTCGGTCTCCAACGCAAATTCCATATCTACTTAAAACAACTTCGAACCTTAAGTGTGTCACCCTACGGTTCGTGAATATGCAGACATAATGAAGACACCTCTCCGATCAATAACCATCAGCGGGATCTGGAGATCCATAACGGCTCCCACATAATCAACGATTACTTCGTGATCGATAGAACCATTTAACATACGAAACCAATTCCCTTTGTCACAGGATATTCTACTTATCCGAGGTTTGATCGTCGGTATCTTCATACCTAGTTCTTCCTCGTTACTGATAAGTACTCTTTACTCGTTCCATGTTATGTCATCCCTTGTGACCCAGTCACATGCTTGCAAGCTATCTAGATGACATTCCACCGAGAGGGTCCAGAGCATATCTATTCGTCATATGGATGGACAAATCCCAATCTTGGTTCATGCGCTTCAACACATACTTTCAGAATACCCAATGACACCTTTATAACCACCCAGTTACGAAGCGGTGTTTGATGTCATCAAAGTACCCATCCGGTGATGGTGATTAACATAACCTCATGGTCGAAGGAATAGGTTACTATGTATTTGAAAGCTTACAGCAATACGAACTTAATGACTTGATCTTATGCTACGCTTACTATGGGTGTGTGTCCATCACATCATTCTCCTAATGATATAACCTTGTTATTAATCACATCCAATGTCCATGATCAGAAAACCATGATCATCAATCAATCAACAAGCTAGTTCAACAAGAGGCTTACTAGGGACTTTTATGTTTACAAAACACACAAGTATTAGTGTTTCCTAATAATACAATTATAGCATGGGATGTAAACATTCATCATAAACACAAAGATATAATAATGACCACTTTTATTATTGCCTCTTGGACATATCTCCAACAATCTTTGTCAAGGAGTTATCCTCACCAAAGATAACCTTATATGGTGGAATTGGTTTAGGAGTACAAAGTTTGTATTTTGTCATCATGATAAAGACAATTAAACATTTATTCTTACAATGCAAATTCACACTTCTATATGTTCATTGATCCAAGTAGCTTCTATGTTGTATCATCCCTGTAGTGTGATCAATATTTTTGGGAACCGACTACATGGTACTAGATCCATTCCACAATATAAGCCTTTTTAGCAAGCTAAAACAACTTTCTAAAAAGTCTTATATTATGAAATGGAGGTAGTATTGATCAATATTTTTGGGAATCAGCTACGTGGTATGATCACATGTTCAGAATTATTATTAGGGTTTGAGCGTTTGTCCTTATTTGATCGCTTTGGCTACGTAGAAATAACTATTTTTTTTAATGACAACGTTATGGTCTAATTGGTCCTCTGTCAGCATAGACGTTTTGCAATCTCTCAACGGTGATATATATTTCGCGCAATCTGCCTTGCTTTGTTTTTACCTTGGACACGTTTTAGCGGCGCGAATCCTAGTTACGTATGCAGAGACATGTAATTTCTCAATGTTGATACGTGATTCGTTATTTTTTTTTAATCTTAGACATGTTTTGGCTGTGCGCGCCTTTGTTTCGTACCGTAGAACGTGCATATCTTAGTTTTTTTTGTTTGTGAAATTCCACCGATCTATAAATAATCATCAATAACAGTACTAATGCAGAGGCCACGTGTAATAGTTAAACCTGTTGACTGAATAAATCGCCGCCCTTTGTTGAAGAAAAACAATGCCTCGTACCTAGGAACACATACACGTTTCTTGTTTGGGAATGGTGGAGCCGATGGAGATGAAGGCATGTGGGATGCTGCCTCAAACTCAATTCAGGGCTTGTTTTGATGTACCTGGATTTTTATCCAGGAAAATCAAATCCCGACTAGAAATCCATGAAAACAGTTTAAATTAATAGGATTTTGTTTCCCACCTCCCTTACTAGCAGATTTATTTTTCTGGAAAACAAGCCATCGAAGGTTCACCGCCGACCTCTCTCCTGTGGGAACCACTCATGCGTACGGCCCGGTTTCAGGCAAGACAAAAGTCGCGTGACCGCTGGCCGTGGCAGATAGCGTGTGAGGTATCTGTAGAGCCCAAAACCGTCGGCCAATTAGTTTTCACTGCACTATGGCTGGGTAGCAGCAGCGTTGCTTTTGCCATTGCTCAACAGAACACAACAGGAGTGTACTGCGCCATGCCTTGCTCCCCTACCAATAAATAGCCCATCCCATCCTGGAGGTAGGCAAGGCAAGGCAAGGGAAGGCAACCATCTCCTACCTCCCCACACACTGGCACTGGCTTGAGTGAGGAGGAACCAATTAATAATGGCGATAGGGGGGGCGTTCGTGGAAGGCCCGGCGGGCGGCGCGGGGTACAACGGCCGGGTCACCTCCTTCGTCGTGCTCTCCTGCGTCGTCGCCGGCAGCGGCGGCATCCTCTTCGGATACGACCTCGGAATCTCAGGTACTACATCTCCTCCGACTACTACACTTCATTCATCCCACAATTATCTCACTTCACCATCACTCCTCCACATAGCTAGAGCTAGCTGCATCTTGCTTGTTCTTGTTGGATAGTCCTGGCCCTGCAAGGACAGGAAGGGGCCATCCATCCCAACTAACCACCACCACCACGCACGTTCACCTTGGCCATAATTGCAGAGAAGTACTACTGGCAATGCCAGATTGGAAGCTCCTGCATTTCCCCACACCCCATAATCACCACAGCTAGCTAGATGGGCTTCTGCATTTAACACTAGTGTGGTGGTGCTGTGGGCACACACACGGTACCCACACCTACTCTTGCCCATATGCACCATCACTGACTCACTGGCTAGCTACGAATTCATTCATCTCCATGCTTCTATGGCTCCAGCTTTCCCCACTCCCATCATCTCCTACCTTACCTTACATCACTTGACTTGCTCAATTATAGTTTCCCATCTCATCTTGCTAACTACTTGCTTACACTCCTGCTTGTCTACCCTAATACTACCTAGCTAGCTAGCACTACAATTTAACAAGACCCACTAATTAATCAACCCGCCACCTAGTTATAGTTACTACAACTACAAACATACACACAAGATGTGACAGTGACACCATGTCGACGCTGACCGATGACAACAGGCGGGGTGACATCCATGGAGTCCTTCCTCAAGAGGTTCTTCCCGGACGTCTACCGCCAGATGAAGGGCGACGACAGCCACGTCTCCAACTACTGCCGCTTCGACTCCGAGCTCCTCACCGTCTTCACATCATCGCTCTACGTCGCCGGACTCGTCGCCACACTCTTCGCGTCCTCCGTCACCACAAAGTACGGCCGCCGCGCCTCCATCCTCATTGGAGGCTCCGTCTTCATCGCTGGGTCGGTCTTTGGAGGTGCCGCAGTCAACGTCTACATGCTGCTCATCAACCGGGTCCTCCTAGGCATCGGCCTAGGATTCACTAACCAGGTACACATACATGTCAGCTGCTGGCTTGATTGCTAATTAATTAGTAGCTTCATGCTAGATAAGCAAGTCTTAGAGAAATATAATATTCCAATCCACAGGTCCATGTCTCATTGACTTATAAATTACCTACCCCAAGTCACATTCCCAGTAGACGTCATGCGTGCTAATTTGGTCCAAATCCACGCTGCCGCACACCCCAAACACTAGAATTCAGTAGTGGCCTTCGTTTTCTTTCTGAAAGGAGTAGCTTTCTTACCTCGCTCCACTCTGCTTCCAGTCTAGCCAGAAAGCTACGCTGCTCACTGGCCCGCTGTCGAAAAAGGGCAAGTGGCAGCCACACATCTGCACTTGTTCAGAGATGAGATATTTCACACATACAGTATGTTTCAAGGAAAATGATATTTCAACAAGTTTATATATAGCTGAAAAACAAAGTCCAGTGAGCAGTCTTCTTCGTGGCCACACCGGCAGGTTTTAATCACTTAATGGCAAGGTCAAATTCCAACCGCTCTTGTGGCCACAAGTGAGATGGAATTAACTATGCTTGGCCACAAGATTTGTGTTCATTAGATGAGAAACTTCAAGCGTATACTTGGAATCAAAGTCAAGTCAGCAGCCTTATTCATGTGCACAAGGACAATTTAGTTCACAAGTCAAGTTTCAACCACTATTGTGGCCAGAATTAATTGGTATTTTTTTTTGTTTTTTTGGGGAATTGGATTTTTATTATTTCTACATAAAAAAAGCAAAACAAAAAAAAGATCGATACTATATTAACAGTGCTAGAGTAACATGGCGACAGCAAGAGTGGTGACTGTTCGCATCAGTCAGAAAAGGAAGTTCACTATGATACTCGCTAAAAGCAAACCCCGTAGCAATATGCTTTTGCAAAAGGAAATATACCAAGATTGGCGCTCCCGAAGCTTTACGATGTCCAATCTTTTTCATGTACATTCGTAAAATCTAGAAGGGATATCCGTGCACGTGTCCTCCTCTACAACTACAAGTAGTAGCATATCTAATCACCAACTCTAGGTACACATGCCAATTACTTACTAATTAATCGACTTCATGCCAAATAAGCAAGTCTTAAAGGAATATTCCATTCATAAGTCCATGTTGCACTGACTTACCGAGTCACATGAAGCAGACGTCATGTGTAGTTTTGGTCCAGATCGATGCTGCCACACACCCAAGTTCAAGAATCAGTGGAGAGAGTAGCTTTCTTTCCTGATCACTCCATCCAGTCCAGCAAGAAAGCTACACCGGTCATCGTCTCGATGTAGTAGATGATCCACTTTTGTCCCTGTCAGAATTGGCAAGTGGCAGCCACACATCTGCTGTACAGAGATCATTCAGACATATATTTCAAGTGTATAGCTGGAACCAAAGTCAAGTGAGCAGTCTTTTTCATGGGCACAGCTACAATTTTTAATCAGTTAACAGGTCAAATTCCAACCGTCCTTGTGGCAAGGATGAATTGGCATTATTTGTGGTTCCATAAATATTAACCTCATGGAAAAATTGTCCTATGTGAGATGCTTCAAGTGTATACTACTTGGAATCAGAGTCAAGTCAGCAGTCTTCTTCATGGGCCGAACGACAAATTAGTCCACAAGTCAAATTTTCAACAACTATTGTGGCCAGAATTAATTGGTACAAATTTTATTTTGGGGGAGAATTGCATGAATTATTTCCATTTTATACAATATGGATCTTCATTCATTAGATCAGAACAGCAAGAAAGCAACAAAACAAATCAGCATCTCATTTGCTACAGTAATGCGCCAAGAGGAAAAGTGATGGCTATTCACATCAGTCAGAAAACAGAAAAGGAAGTTCACTATGATACTCATTAAAAGCAAACCCATAGCAAAATGCTTTTGCAAAAGGAAATATACGATTCACACACCTGAAACTTTATACTGTCTTGTCTTTTCATGTCTATTTCTAAAATCTGGAATGGATATTCATGGCTCTGTCCTCTACAAGTATATCTTTTCACCTTTTCAGGGAGAATTTTGAGGGGTAGACTTTTCCTATACTAGAAGTAACTAATCAATCAGTTATGCAGATTTTATGCTTTTTCATATATACTCGTAATCTAGGAAGGATATTCATGCATCTGTCCTCTACAAGTAGTATGTCTTTCCAGGGAAAATATTACACTTTTACTGTACTAGAAGTAACTAATTGATGAGTTGGGCAATAAATATGCTTTTTTTTTTGCAGTCGATTCCACTGTACCTTTCGGAAATGGCGCCACCACAGTACCGTGGTGCCATCAACAACGGCTTCGAGCTCTGCATCAGCATCGGCATCCTCATCGCGAACCTCATCAACTACGGAGTGGCGAAGATCGAAGGAGGATGGGGATGGAGGATATCGCTGTCCATGGCTGCTGTCCCTGCTGCGTTTCTGACAATTGGCGCGATCTTCCTGCCCGAGACCCCTAGCTTCCTGATCCAGCGTGACGGCAACATCGACCAGGCAAAGATGATGCTCCAGAGGCTGCGTGGCACGACGGGTGTCCAGAAAGAGCTGGACGATCTGGTCACCGCAAGCAACATCTCGCGGACGATCAAGAACCCGTACCGGAACATCCTGAAGAAGAAGTACAGGCCGCAGCTGGTGATCGCGCTGCTCATCCCTTTCTTCAACCAGGTCACCGGGATCAACGTGATCAACTTCTACGCGCCGGTCATGTTCCGGACCATCGGGCTTAAGGAGAGCGCGTCCCTCATGTCAGCAGTCGTCACACGCGTCTGTGCCTTATTTGCAAACGTCGTAGCGATGATCGTGGTCGACAGGTTCGGGCGCAGGAAGCTCTTGCTAGCAGGCGGCGTTCAGATGATCCTGTCTCAGTTCACGGTCGGCGCAATCCTGGCTGTGAAGTTCAAGGACCACGGGGCCATGGAGAAGGAGTACGCGTACCTAGTGTTGATCATCATGTGCGTCTTCGTCGCAGGATTTGCCTGGTCTTGGGGACCTCTCACTTACTTGGTCCCTACAGAGATCTGCCCGCTGGAGATCCGGTCAGCGGGGCAGAGTGTTGTGATCGCAGTCATCTTCTTGGTGACCTTTGTGATAGGGCAGACGTTTCTTGCCATGTTGTGCCACCTCAAGTTCGGCACCTTCTTCCTGTTCGGGGGGTGGGTGTGCCTGATGACGCTGTTCGTCTTCTTCTTCCTGCCGGAGACAAAGCAGCTGCCCATGGAGCAGATGGAGCAGGTCTGGAGGCGGCACTGGTTCTGGAAGAGGATCGTCGGGGAGGAGGAGGAGGAGGAAGAGGAGATGCAGACTCCAACAGGATCTGTAGCCTTGTCCACCACACCGCATAATAACTAGTGACATATTCTTGGGGGTGAAACAACCTGCACCCCAAAAATGATGAACTAGTCTGATCTGTATATCTGCATGTACGAGGGGAGGTACTCATACTCATATAACCATATATATATATATATACTGTGTCTGTATGTATCCTAACAGGCTCCGTAGTCGAATTAATGCAACTGTCAGCATGTAACCTATGATTAAGTTGGCATTTACGGATAATAAAGAATTTTGTAGCTCGAAAGAGTGGTACAAGTCTTTGTATGGTGTGCTTATTTGTGGCAGTTGTGCAGGTCCAGTCGATGTGCTACAGTTCAGGTCAAATAAATGAAGCTGAGATCTGGTAGATGTATATCAAGGAAGGGTAGCTTAATGGAATGAAAAAACAGCAGAAATGCTCTTACCTTGGTTGCAAACCAGAGGAGAGGCAGTAGTGTGTGTGTGGGTAACCCAGCCGTGGCAGGCTAGGAGCATCGCCGAGGATACCAATGCGAACGACTGAGCTTGCGATGCATCCTGCAATAACAACAAAGGCATTTCTGGTACCTCAGAATGGTGCTAGTGCTTTGGGGAATTTCATCAAACACTACGACCGCAACAACAGAGGAGTACCATTGAGAACGGCAGCAGCCGTGCAATTGAGAATGACGCGACGGCGCCGATGCCTTTGGAGATTCTGGAGGGGAACGGAAGTGTCCTTGTGGAGGTGGAGGCGGCGTCGGCGGCGGAGGAGGAGGGAAGCGCTTGGCTCAGGCGAGCAATGGCGATGCGCCGGCTGAACGTGGACCGTGGACTCTGGTGACTGAGTTTTTTTTTCCTTCGTTTTGGTTTGAGCGAACAGCCGTGGACGCGGCACTCATTCCGTCGAACGGGCCATATGAAGTGGGCTGACGGCTGGCCCATATGACCAGGCCCGCCCGTTGCAACTCCGCCTAATCCTCCTCCTCCGTTTCAGAAAAAAAAAAGTTTCGTAACCGCCGCGCCCGTACCCTGCGAAGCTGCTCCTCCTCCTCCGCTCCTCCGGTGGCCTCGCCGGCCAACGGGAACGGCCACCGCGCTTGGTGACGACACAGGGTAAGCTCCTCTCCACCCTCCACCGAATGCACTACGCGACTCCCCGCCCACTCGCGCCAGATCGATTCGCCAGCCCAGGCCGCGCGCGCGCCGCGCCCGCGACAGGGAGACGGTGGAGAGAGCGGGAAACCCTAGCCTAGTCCTGTAGCGGATGCGCCGGCGCGCGGATAGCGAGCGAGCGACATCCTCGTCGCCCTCTTCTCCGCCGGCAATCAACGTCTCCCTCCATTGCGGACGTTACTGATTTGGTTCCATCCCCCCCTCTCGCTGTTGTTGAACCAGGCATGCCATGGCGACCCAAGCGGAAGAGGATGGGATTCGAGCGCCTCCCACCGTCGGACTGGCTCTCAGCGGCTCCAAATCCAGCGCCTACGTACTCCAGTGGGCACTCGCCAAGTTCGCCAAGGACGGCAACCCCGCCCCTGCCGCCACTTTCAGGCTCATCCATGTCCTCACCCCGGTCCTGGCTGTACCCACACCAAGTACGCTACTATACCACACTCCACGCCCCTCAACTTATTCCACCCGCTTCATCAGTATCTTCCATTCTTGCTCACTACCTGTTTGTGGAAATGTCTGTGTCCGTGTGCGACTCGGCCTCAGTGGGGAACTACATCCCCATCGACAAGGCGCACACCGTCATTGCCGACGACTACGTCAACAAGGTGTGGCTGAAGGCGCAGGAGATGCTCGCCCGCTGCAAGAACACGTGTCATGAAAACAAGGTGCAGCGTTTGGGTCGCAGTTCTATTCCCTATTCTAGACTGACTGGGTGAATGGATGGATGAATCTACCCACCCCCTTGTCTGTCGGTTCAGTTTACTTATCTACTTACCTGATTACCTCAGGTTGAAGCTCAAGTACTGCTTGTTAATGGCAACGATGTCGCCGATACCATTTCCAATCTCGTTGCTCAGTACCAGATACAGATCCTCGTCGTCGGTAACCCCACCAGGAGCGCCTTCACTAGGTATACTTTTTTACTGTACCGATTCACGATGACGAGTTACTTAGTTGTGCATGCCTCGGTTGATCAATGGATGGCATATCTTATGTAGGAAGTCCAGCAGGAATAGGACGTCCTCCAAAATCTGCAAGAGTGTCCCCAGCTTTTGCACGGCATATGTTGTCTCCAAGGATGGACTGTCTTCGGTTTATGCTCCTGGATCAGAGACTGGCTCGCCCTGTGCCTCCGGCGTACCGAAAGGGACGCGCAGCAGCGAAGTGTTTGCAGATAGTACACGCCAGAGATCAGGTATGCATGGCATGGCATCCTCACTGGGCAAGCTAACACCGAATATTTCTCATATATTTGCTCCCTTTCTGTGGTCTGCAATATATCTGTTCCCATTTCTTGTTCCGGCTGAAAATGTGAAACTGCAGCATGCTTGCATGAGGACACAAGCCTATTATTGCTTCTAGTACTTGGCTTGAAAGTTAAACCCTTATTTCCACTTCTCATCATCTGAATGTTACTTGTTCCCTTGTCTCGTCAGATATGAATGTCAACAGTTTAGGACGGGGTCCGTCAGGTTTTCCAAGCCTGCCACGCTCCAACTTGGCATCAGAGAGCCTCCAACTTAGTTCATGTGCTGAAGGTCATCGCTCTTTTACTCTATATGATTATCTCACGGGAGATGCAACGGCATATGACGGCAAGGACAGTAGAATTACCTCTGGTGCTGAAAGCTCTATCTCAAGTAAATTGCGGGATTCGGGCGAGGTGCCAACACAAGATAGGTCACTGCAGGGATTAATGCTTTCAGACAACAAGGTTAGTTGTGTGATTTCTTGATTATTAGCAGAGTTTTAATGATATGCATGTCTTCAACTGTATTTTGACGTCCAGCGCAGAGCTTCTGGTCTAATCGGATCATATCTTTGTTTGGTAATGAGTGACTGTCAAGTTTACATGTGCCTTATGGTTCTTGAATTTTTATAGATGCATTCCTCAATTAGGCAAATTAACTGTTGCTCTGGAAAAAAAGGTGAATGAAATATGGAATATTGATTGCATGCTTACTCTGCTGAGACCTGATAACCTGTTCCAATGCAGGATGATGTCAATACAGAGCTCGAAAAGATTTGTCTTCAACTGAGACATATACAGGGGGCATACAAACTCGTTCAGGATGAGGCTGTCGATGCATCTCACCAGGCAAGTCACTGGTATCTCTGCTGTCAAAAAGGATGAATTTACCAATCCAGCACAAAAGTTGAAATCATCTTACCTCTGATCCTTATTGATGTCAGGTGGATGAATTAGCTGCAAGACGCATGGAGGGGGAAGCTCAGTTAACAGAGATACAGTCCAGGGTGGATAAGGCCAACGACGAGATACTGGAAGAGATGGCACAGAGATATACCGTAGAGGAGGAAACCGCCCGTGTTAGGGATCTTGTAAGAGCAGAGGTTATGCAGAAAAATAGGCTGCTGGCAAAGGCATCCAAAGAAGCTGCTCAGAAATCGAAATTGGAGCAGCTCTTTGTACTCCAAGGCAACTCGTACGCGACGTTCAGTTGGGAGCAGATTGATAACGCCACATCGTCCTTCTCAGAATCGTGCAAGATCGGAACTGGATCTAATGGAACGGTATACAAGGGGTATCTCAATCACTTGGATGTAGCTATAAAGGTCCTCCATTCTAATGACAGCACCAGTACCAAGCATTTCAACCAAGAGGTATTGCCTGTGAATTGCTTGCTTCTTCTAGTAAACAGTTTATTAGGCAGCACTGTATTTTAGTCGACTTCTCATAACATAGTGAGACCGTGTTCCATCTTGTGAATGAGTCGTATTCATAGCATAGCGAAACTCTGTCCCAGCTTGTGAACGAGTCATACTCATTTTGGAGAAAAGCGAAACAACTCGTATGGCTTAGATAGATGTACTATTCCCATACTTTTTTTGCTGAATGTTGTCTGTTATGGTCTCTACAGTTCATTTAATCTGTTGTAGAAGTTATCCATGCCTCCTGTACAGTTATACCACAATCTTTTTATCTCTTGTGAAGTTAGAATGATCAAATGATTAAGCAAGTGCCTATTTCTGCAGCTCGAGGTTCTGAGCAGGATACGCCATCCTCACTTGCTGATGCTCCTTGGAGCCTGTCCTGACAGGGGCTGCTTGGTGTACGAGTACATGGAGAGCGGCAGCCTCGCGGACCGTCTGCAGCGCACAAACGGCACGCCACCAATCCCATGGTTCCACCGGTTCCGCATCGCCTGGGAAATCGTGTCAGCGCTCGTGTTCCTTCACAGCACAAAGCCTAGCCCGATCATCCACCGCGACCTGAAGCCTGAAAACGTGCTCCTTGACGTCAACCTAGTCAGCAAGATCGGCGACGTGGGCCTGTCGACGCTAGTCCCATTGAAGGAGTCCCTGTCTAGCCGCACGGTGTACAAGAAGACCGGTCTGGCAGGCACACTGTTCTACCTAGACCCAGAGTACCAGAGAACGGGGCAGGTGTCTGTGAAGTCTGACACGTACTCTTTTGGCATGGTGATCCTTCAGCTGATGACGGCAAGGCCACCGATCGGGTTACCTGAGCTAGTGGAGCGAGCAGTGGAAGATGGCGAACTCGGGGATGTCCTGGACGAGAGCGCGGGGAGCTGGCCCCTGAAGGAAGCGCATGATCTGGCTCAGCTGGGCCTGAGCTGTCTGGAAATGCGGAGCAAGAACCGGCCCGACCTCAGGAGCGTGGTTGCGGTAGAGCTGGAACGGCTGAAGCATATCGCGGCCGCTGCGGCTGAGCCGGCCCAGGCCGTGCCAGGCTTGCCCGGGCCACCCAGCCACTTCTTGTGCCCAATACTCAAGGTAAGAGTAGCAGCAGAATAATGTTCAGTTTGCCATTGACTGATGGCTTGATTCATGTATGTGTGATGAAAGAAAAGCTTATATGTCTGGTGGTGCAGAGGGTGATGCAGGACCCGTGCATCGCCGCGGACGGGTACTCGTACGAGCGGGACGCGATCGAGATGTGGCTGTGCGAGAATGACGTGTCGCCGATCACGGAGGCGCGGCTGCCTGACAAGACGCTGGTGCCCAACCGGTCCCTTCTGAGCGCGATCACGAGCTGGAGGTCGGAGGCAGGCGTTTGATGGAGGCTAATGGGTAGCTTGTTAGGTCTGACTAAGTGCACATATCAGCAGGGGTGGGGGTGGGGGAGCCGAGAAGGTTAGGCTGGTCCTAGTAGGAGTATCATAGCTAGTATCATGCATGCCATGTTGGCAAAAATCTGATTGACACAACAATTAATGAACAAAGAAATGGTTAGAGTATCATAGGTAGATACCGTATCATAGCACGTAAAACTAGAAAATATTCATGCAAATAAATCTAGTACACAACTTTGTATTGAGATTATCCAAATCATTAAATATAGTACTAGTATGATACTACCATATGATACCATACACTACGAAGATAGTATCATACATAGTATCATATGCATGATACTAGTAGTATGATACTATCACTATGACCAGCCTTAACCTATGGGGTATACAGAGAGGGTAGAGCAGTTTTTGTCTGCGTGTGTGCGTTTTTTACCTGCTTTAGGGCATGTCAGGCTTGTGCGTGAAGTGGAGGAGCAGTTTTGATCCTGGTTAAGTAGTAGTGGTAATTTTGCATCTAGAGAAGAGAATAGGGTAGATCGATGAGTGGAAGTGCAATGATGCCTGGCTCGTTTTGTCAGCTTTGAGTTTTGCATTTTGTGCTCCCTCTGATCCATAATAAGTGTCGCTCATCATCTGTTAGCCGAACTAGAACCTAATGAGGACCGGACTCGATGGGGATCTCGCATCTGACCAAAAGCCGCCCCAGATCAAACCTGTCATCTCGCGGCAACGCAGCAAAGGCGACGATGGCCGGCGAGGGTGGTCGAACAAGCCCTTTCCCATGAGTTCTTCGAAAACAACCCCCTCCTGGGAGACGACGATGATTCCAAATATAAGGAGATGTGGAACGAGGTGATCGAGTCCTCCAACAAGCCGAGGGAGGAGCTCATGGCGTCCCAGGCAAAGCTCCGGGACATGTACGCCACCAAGGGCTACGTCGAGGTCGACTACGACGACTACTGCGAGGAGTTCGCCAGGACACCGAAAACCTTCCGTGATCTCAAACCTCTCGTGGAGAAGCTGAACCGGGACGAAGAGGGCAAGGAGTCGGAGGACGTGTGCTAAACTGAGCCTGACCCATCCAGCATATGGATTGCATAGAGGATGCATCTGACCTTATCTACCTACATGATCTATCCAGTAGCTAGCATCATAGTGCGCGCCTAGCTCTGTCTCGTCAGTTTTGAGTTCTACATTTGTGGTGTGCCTTCCAGATTTACTTATACACTAGATAGAAAAGCGCGCTTCGCCGCGCCGCTTACGCTCCATTTTGACAATTCATGGTACGCGTGAAGGACTTGCAAATAATTTTGTTAGTTTATAGGGATATGTAATAGCTGGTAACCATATTGTGGCAGTTTTGCAACCTAAATTTTAAGAACTATATATCTGATACAAACATCGTTTTTATCACCTCATAACCTTACACTGATTTTACACCAAAGGTAGCCTAATCAGCAAAATAATGCATATACTCCATCCGATTCACAAAGACCAACCGAGTCACAAAGAATCCACCCGTCAAAAAACCATGAAAGCTGGGCCCATAGCAAAACAACAGTGCACCGGCTGATAGGCTCACAAGAGCCGTAGCCACCGGGATTAAGAATTATCAGTTATCTCCTAGTAGACTTCGCAAAAAATGTTTATATGTATTTTTGAAGCCATGTTATTCTTACAACACAACTATTTTCAAACCGGATTATTTCAAGGTTTCAAAATCGTATATCAAAGAAGGAAATGTGCAGCGCTTGATTTTTACCGCTATATATATGATACTAGATAGATAAGCGCGCTTCGCCGCGCCGCTTACACTCCATTTTAACAATTCATGGTAGGCATGAAGGACTTGCAAATAATTTAGATAATTTGTAGGGATATGTAATAACTGCTAACCATATTGTGGCAGTTTTGTAACCAAAATTTTAAGAACTATATATATGATACAAACATTCTTTTTGTCACCTCATAACCTTACACTGATTTTACAGCAAAGGTAGCTTAATCAGCAAAATAATGCATATATTCCATCCGATTCACAAAGACCGACTGAGTCACAAATAACCCACTAGTCAAAAAACCATGAAAGCTGGGCCCATAGCAAAACAACAATGCACCGGCTGATAGGCTCACAAGAGCCGTAGCTCACCGGGATTAAGAATTATCAGTTATCTCCTAGTAGACTTCGCGGAAATGTTTATATGTATTTCTTGAAGCCACGTTATTCTTATAACACAACTATTTTCAAACCGGGTTATTTTAAGGTTTCAAAATCGTATATCAAAGAAGGAAATGTGCAGTGCTTGATTTTTACCGCTATATATATAATACTAGATAGATAAGCGCGCTTCGTCGCGCCGCTTACACTCCATTTTGACAATTCATGGTACGCATGAAGGACTTGCAAATAATTTGGATAATTTGTAGGGATATGTAATAACCGGTAACCATACTGTGGCAGTTTTGTAACCAAAATTTTAAGAACTATATATATGATACAAACATTGTTTTTGTCACCTCATAACCTTACACTGATTTTACACCAAAGATAGCTTAATCAGCAAAATAATGCATATATTCCATCCGATTCGCATAGACCAACTGAGTCACAAAGAACCCACCAGTCAAAAAACCATGAAAGCTGGGCCCATAGCAAAACAACAATGCACCGGCTGATAGGCTCACAAGAGCCGTAGCTCACCGAGATTAAGAATTATCAGTTATCTCCTAGTAGACTTCGCGGAAAATGTTTATATGTATTTTTGAAGCCACGTTATTCTTACAACACAACTATTTTCAAACCGGGTTATTTCAAGGTTTCAAAATCGTATATCAAAGAAGGAAATGTGCAACGCTTGATTTTTACCGCTATATATATGATACTAGATAGATAAGCGCGCTTTGCCGCGCCGTTTACACTCCATTTTGACAATTCATGGTACGCATGAAGGACTTGCAAATAATTTGGATAATTTGTAGGGATATGTAATAACTGGTAACCATATTGTGGCAGTTTTGTAATCAAAATTTTAAGAACTATATATATGATACAAACATTGTTTTTGTCATCTCATAACTTTACACTGATTTTACACCAAAAGTAGCTTAATCAGCAAAATAATGCATATATTCCATCCGATTCACAAAGACCAACTGAGTCACAAATAACCCACCAGTCAAAAAACCATGAAGAATTATCAGTTATCTCCTAGTAGACTTTGCGAAAAATGTTTATATGTATTTTTTGAAGCCACGTTATTCTTACAACACAACTATTTTCAAACCGGGTTATTTCCAGGTTTCAAAATCGTATATCAAAGAAGGAAATGTGCAGCGCTTGATTTTACCGTTGTATATATGATACTAGATAGATAAGCGCGCTTCGCCGCGCCGCTTACACTCCATTTTGACAATTCATGGTACGCATGAAGGACTTGCAAATAATTTGGATAGTTTGTAGGGATATGTTTTTTCGAAAAGGAGGCATCGCCCCAGCCTTTGCATCAGAATGATACATACGGCTTGTTTATTTCTTTATTAATAAAATCTGTTTGTAGTCTCCATCACAAGTACAAAAATAAGGATCACAAAATGTCATACTCATATCAGCCATCTAGAACATCAAGACACAAAAGCAAGGCACAAAAGGACACGATGCCATCACCAAGTGATTCTGAGATCAGATCGTCAGCCACACCGGCTGAATAATTCCTGTGCGGTGGTCTCCAAAAGGTTGCACCTAGTAGCCATTGCTTGTCGATCCGCCGCTGGTTGGAGATAGGACTACGTACGGATCCAGTGAGAAGCCAAGTGAATAACCTGCAAAAAAAAATATTTTATGCTCTGTTAAAAATAAAATCATTGCGTATGTTCCAAATAGCTCAAAGAATAGCGCATGCTCCCACCCGAATTTATATTTTCTTTTTCTTTTTTTTGTGGTGCCCTTGAGCCAGTTACCAAAAAAGATTGTTAATACTCGATGGTGATGTGATGTCTACGTACTTCTATTCTTGTAGCCAGTTGTTGGGCCTCCAAGTGCAGAGGTTTGTAGAATAGCAGAAGGTTTTCCCTTTAGTGGATCACCCAAGGTTTATCGAACTCAGGGAGGAAGTGGTCGAAGGTATCCTCTCTCAAGCAATCCTGCAATCAAGATACAAGAAGTCTCTTGTGTCCCCAACACACTCAATACACTTGTCAGGTGTATAGATGCACTAGTTCGGCGAAGAGATAGTGAAATACAAGTGGTATAGATTATTATAAGTGGTAACGGTGATAGAAAATAGCTTGATGGCATGGAAAAGACTAAAGTAAAACTGAAATAAAGATAGAAGCAAGCAAACATGTAATAGATCTAGTAGCAAACGGTGTTTCAATGCTTAAAAACAAGGCCTAGGGATCATACTTTCACTAGTGAACACTCTCATATAAATATCTTCTCTTTATGATACTACTCTTAACTACTCTCCGGTTGGACACTCTAATCCATGGTAGGGCTATAACAGCACTCCTCAAAGTTCGCTTTCCGCATCTAGATAACCCCACACTGTCACCTTGAGCACTAGATGGTTCCAACAAACACCACAATTTCATAGAAACATCCAAGTCCAAATATAACTCATAACAAGTATTTGTAATCTCTAGCCTAAGTGCCACCATGGTGTGCACGCTGTCTCTTTCACACACATGGGGAGAGCAGAGATCTATTAAAGCACTTGAGTAGCAAGGTAGATCTATAGATTACAAGCTCATGATCAGAATATGATCATGCATAGAGAGAGATGAACACATAGCTACCGGTAGAGCCCTTAGCCTCGAGAGAGAACTACTCCCTCCTCATCATGGGAATCAACAATGGTGATGGAGATGGCGGTGGAGATCGATGGAGATGGCTCCGGGGGCACTTCCCCGTCCGGGAAGGGTGCCGGAATAGAGACTTTCTGTCCCCTGAATCTCCCCTTCGGTGGCGGCGGCGCTGCGGAACTTTTCGTGGATTTCTGATTGATGATCTAGGGTTTTGGTATCGGGAGGCTCTTATAGGCGAAGGAGGCAAGGTCGGTGGCCGGCCAGGGGGCCCACACCATGCCTTGGCGCGACCTAGGTGGACCCGTGCCTAGGGGGTGTGGCCACCCTGTGGCCCCTCTCCGACTCTCCTTCTGGCTCCGTGAGTCTTCCGAGAAAATAGTAACTTTGGCTTTTGTCCCGTCCAATTCCGAGAATATTCATTTTCTGACTTTCTGTAACCAAAAACAGCAGAAAACAGGCAACTGGCACTGTGGCTCTTGTTAATAGGTTAGTCTAAGAAATCATATGAAAAGTACTCCAAAGTATGGACAAAACACAAGAAAGTGGATAAAACCAAGCATGGAACATAAAAAATTATAGATACATTTGCAATGTATCAACATCCCCAAGCTTAACTCCTGCTCGTCCTCGAGTAGGTAAGTGATAAAAAGAAAGAATAATTTTTGAGGTGACATGCACCATCAAAGACTTGATCAAACTATTTGCAAAACATCCAAAGTTGGAATCATAGTACTTCAATCATAACATGAAAGACAAAGTTCTAGCAATAAGACAAAGAAACTATGATGCAACATTAAAAGGCACAAATAAAAGATTCATAAATAACAATGCTTTGCAAGCCATTCGTTTCTTTCACATAAAGAAAACATAGCATAATAGTATTCAGCTTGTCCCTCATAGAGTAGCAAATATGAATGCATAGGACACCTTCAAAGTTCATAAGAGTGACTAGATACAAATAGTTTAAAACAAGCAATATCAAGTTATGCATCAATCAACTAGTCTTGGGACAATGCACATAGAACTAAGAATGGTCACTATGCTCTCAAAGTAGGTGCATAAAGGTAGAAGGTGGAGACTCAATATAATGGTGGAAGAAAGGCCTTTGTATAAGGAAGTAGGGATTCAAGTCTCATAAAGAGCTTCCAAAAATTATGGTACTTATAGCTTTCAGCTCTTATTGCCCCTATCATAAGCATCTTGAAGGTGATTAAGGTTAAAGTGACACAACTACGAGGATATGCTTGACAAGTTATAAACCGAAATCTCATGCCCCTTACTTACGAAGACCGATCCTCATGCTACTCAACTTCAGTCACGAGCAAGCTCTTTTCATTGTAAGTACATGTGTATCATTAAGAACCGCCAACGGGGTACCCCTTGCACATGATACGGGAGCTTTCCCATAATCAAAATGACAAGGCAAGCAGACAATGAGCATCTCAGCGATCTTTTTATTTGCTATTTGCATAGGTTTTTATTGAGGATGCTTCATAGAGTGCTCATTATGGTGATGCTGCAAGTTTCCACCATGATTAGGCATGCCTTAGGCTAGCGGCCTAGGCGTTTCTCTAACACACATACAAACTCCATGATCTTACAAGTTCCATTTTTATTTCACACCACCGGGATCCGTAAGCAAAAGAACATGATATCAACGGGGTACAAAGTACAAGTGCAATGTTGAAAGCGTTCCCCATGAAACATGGTTCTGCTAATTTCAACTTATAAAGCGCAAGCATATACGCAACAAAGAAGGACCCAATGGTTCAAGTTTATTAGATGCAAAAAAGTAAAGTGTGCCATCAAGTTCGTGAGAGCTTTAATCACTAGTTTTCTCATAACAAGTTTAATTTGGAAGGTAAACAAAAGCATGAATATACTTGGAATAGCATAAGCTAGTAGGTAGGTATGGTGGACTCTTTGGAATAACTTGGTTTAGGGAGTTGGATGCATGAGTGGAACTCATACTTGGTTGTGGAGGCTAGCAAAAGACTGGGAGCGTCAAACTAAGAGAGCAATAATGGCATAATCATGCAGAGCGACAAAACATCATTGATCAAAGCATAAAGTGATACTACAAGTTGAAAACTAAAGGATCATAAAGGCTATGGTGACTTGAGATAGTCATAACATGGTGTGAGCATGCGCCAAGTCAACCCAAATAAAGCATCAAAGGAGAATACCACAATACTATGCTTTAATATGCTAAAACAACGCATGATTCATCCAAGGCACATTAACCAATCTCAATTGTTTATAACAAGTCATGCTACAGCAAAGAATACTAAGCATAAAGCCAAAACAATATCAAGCATGGCATGACAGAGCATAGGCCACAGTCAAAAACGAGCTCTTTTTACCACATAAGTATGAACTTTCCTACTCTTTTCCAAACCAAACCAAACTATTTGCAAACCAATGTAAGAAAGAGGGGGTCCAACCAATTTATTCAGCAAACTAAGAAAATGAAAAACCAAAACGAAAAAGGAAAATAAGATGCTCCAAGAACAACACAACTGTGCATGAAACAATAAAAATGAAGCGTTTGGAAGAAACCTGGGATTTTATTGATGAAGAGGCGGATGCCTTGGGCATCCCCAAGCTTTGACGCTTGTACTTCTTGGATATTTCCTGGGGTGACACGCGTGGCATCCCCAAGCTTGAGCTTTAGTCCATCCTTCATCTCATTACTCATTCCTTCCATACACCTGAAAATTTTCCTTCATATAAAACTTCACACAATCTTTATTAGCAACATTAGTGCACTCAAGATAATAAGTCTTTAGGTTCAGTTCTAACACTAATAAAACTTCCATTAAAACACTAGCTACTGTAGTACTTCCCTCAAAAAGCTCAATTCCCCAAAAGAACTCAAAAAGGAACCAACAAGAAGCAAATGCAAATAATGGCAGAAATCTGTCAAAACAGACCAGCAGGTAAAGACAATTTTTTTGAAGACCTTCTGTTTCTCAAATCGAAAAGTGCTGAACTAACAAAAGTTAGATAACAACCTAGGGCAGAAGCACAAAAATTCACGCCTTAAAAGGACGTACAGATATTTTACACGAATTTTTACGGTGAAGCACAGAAATCTGTTTCGGGACAACAACTTTCCCAATCATTACTTCTCTCTCATTAGAGGTTACTCTTGGCACAAAAAACAAATAAAAAAGATAAGGAGTGGTTATTACAGAGGTAATAACTTCCAAGACTCATCTAAAACTTTTGGGTTATCTCCCAATAAGTACTTTTCTTTAACGCCTTTAAGTTAGGCATGATAGTTTGAGAAGATGCTCACATAGGAAATATGAATTTAAGTAAAAGAGAGCATCAAGAAGCAAATTCAAAGCACATTTAAGTCTAACCCACTTCCTATGCATAGGAATCTTGTAAATAAATAAGTCATAGAAGCACAAAACAACAAGCATAGTAAAGCAAAATAAGTGCAACTTCAAGACTTTCAACATAAAGAGGGGAAACTTAATATTATTGAGACACATAAAATCATGTTTCCCTCTCTCATAATAATTTTCAGTAGCATCATAAATAAAAGTAACAATATAACTATCACAAGAAATATTCTTATCATGAGCCACATGCATAAAAGAATTAATACTCCCCACATAAACATATTCATTCTTATTAATTGTAGTGGGAGCAAATTCAACAAAATAGCTATCATTATTATTTGCATCACCATAATCATCAAATATAGGAGGCATATTGTAATCATAATTAATTTCCTCCTCAATAGTAGGTGGACTGAAAATATCATAATCATCATTGCAATCATCATATATTGGAGATATAGTATCATCATAAGCAATAAAATAGTTATCCTCCAAAGTGTGTTCATTTGTATCATCATTGGAAGGATCATGGATAGCACTAATAGTATAGCAATTATTAATATCATCATTTTCAGAATTGGTACCGAAGAGATTTTCAATATCAAAGGTAGTGTGCTTTTCCCAATCATGATCACTACTATAGGTAATAGGCATAGGAACATCATCGAGTTCAGACTCATCAAAAACTATAATAGGAGCAACATGCTTAGGGGAAAATACCGTTTCCTCTCTTCTTTTACTCCTCCTCTTCTTCTTTTTCTTCTTCTCTTTAGGAGGGAGAGGCTTGAAAGAAAGTTTCTCCATATACCCTGGTTTATCGTTAGAGACAATAGAAGAAACTTTGGAGGATTCCTCCTTTTCATTAATAAGAACAAAACACATATTCGTCCTGTCATATTTTGGTAAAATCTCATCTTTTATAATATTTTGTATGTAAGTATTTGTGTGGCAATTATCAACACAATAAAGATGACAACCATGCATGACGCTATTCATATCAAAAGTACTCATATCTACCAAAGAGGTTTTTCTTGATAACTCTTCACACCCAAAAATAATGTAAGTTCATCATGCTGATTAGGAATGATCATGTCATCACAATACAAACTTGCAGTACTCATTGGATTAGAAGGGCTATTATTATGGCCTGAGCATTGAAAATTGAAATGACCCACTTCAAAGCAAAGTTCACAAATAAAAGGATAAAGGGCACAAACCTTTTTACCAAGATCATTTAAAGCCCTATACCACATTCTAGTTTTTTCATTCCTGTGGGTGATACAATATTATTCTTCAATTTGATTATTCTCACAAGGTCTATGTATTCCACAAAAATTAACATGCTTATAAGAAGTAGTACTTTTATAGGTTTGAGCATGTTTATTGCTATCATTAATAACAATTTCATTTTCCATGTAAGTGTCTTTATAAGGCTCATGATACATGTCCTATTTTTCTTTAGGAGCTTTAATAAGAGAAGCAAAGGATCTAAAACAATCAATAAGAATTTGAGGATCAAGACCATATTTAGCACTAAGCTCTTGAAAATTAGCAGTTTCGGCGAAAGACTTAATGCAATCATACTCATAGTTTATATCTGGTTCTTTACCTTTGTTGTTATCCCAATCTTCAGTATTGCTTTGAATTGTTTCAAGGAGATCCCACTTATCTTTGACCTCCTTACTTGTGAAGGATCCCTCTAAACAAGTATCTAGATAGACCTTGTAATGTCCTGAAAGCCTTGCATATAAATTATAAATAACAATATTACTGGGGAGCTCATGAATGGGACATTTGAGCATTAGTGACTTCAATCTCCCCCATGCTTGGCCAATACTTTCTCCATCATGTGGATGAAAATTACAAATGTAATTCCTATCTCAATGAATTTCATGAGGAGGATAAAATTTAGAGTAAAAGAGAGATTCAAGTTCCTTCCACTCCAAATGATGAGGATCATCTAGTAGCACATACCACTCCCTTCTTTGCCCTTAAGTGAAATAGGGAATAGCTTCCGCTTAACTTGGTTCATTGAAATACCTGCACACTTGAACAACTCGCATAATTCATGTATAAAGAGTAAATGATCACCAGGATGGATAGTTCCATCTCCAAAATAGCAGTTATTCATAACACGTTCAAAAATTTTTATAGGTATTTTAAAAGGGATGCTTTCAGTATGTGGATTTAACATATCACAAGTATCATTAGAATTACCACATATGGGAGATAAAGTATCATCAAAGAAATTTTTCTTCTTCAAAGCTGGGGAACTAAAAATATCATTTTCATAAAAACTAACTTCCCCAAGCTTAGACGTTTCCATAGCATTAGTAACAAAGGTGTTCAAAAGATTCATACTAATAACATTGCTATTAGCATGCAAAGAAAGTTCCATGGGTTTTTTAATTTTCTTTTCAGACAATTCATATTCTAACTTAGGAAAAATACTAAAAAGCTCTCTAATTTTTTTGTTGTTTTCCATTAAGCCTAACTAGTGAAAACAAGAAACAAAAAGACAAAATTGCAGAATCTAAAGGAAATAACTTCGAGCACTCACACCGGAGGATGTGAGTACCTTTTACCTTACCTCCTCGGCAACGACACCAGAAAATAGGTGTTTGCCGTGGGAGGTTCTTCTTCTTTAATCCTCCGGTGTGAATACCTTTTACCTTACCTCCCTGGCAACGGCACCAGAAAATAGCTTGATGTCTACGCACTTCTATTCTTGTAGACAGTTGTTGGGCCTCCAAGTGCAGAGGTTTGTAGAACAACAGAAGGTTTTCCCTTTAGTGGATCACCCAAGGTTTATCGAACTCAGGGAGGGAGTGGTCGAAGGTATCCCCTCTCAAGCAACCCTGCAATCAAGATACAAGAAGTCTCTTGTGTCCCCAACACACCCAATACACTTGTCAGGTGTATAGATGCACTAGTTCGGCGAAGAGATAGTGAAATACAAGTGGTATAGATTATTATAAATGGTAACGGTGATAGAAAATAGCTTGATGGCGTGGAAAAGACTAAAGTAAAACTGAAATAAAGATAGAAGCAAGCAAACATGTAATAGATCTAGTAGAAAACGGTGTTTCAATGCTTAGAAACAAGGCCTAGGGATCATACTTTCAATAGTGAACACTCTCATATAAATATCTTCTCTTTATGATACTACTCTTAACTACTCTCCGGTTGGACACTCTAATCCATGGTAGGGCTATAACAGCACTCCTCAAAGTTCGCTTTCCGCATCTAGATAACCCCACACTGTCACCTTGAGCACTAGATGGTTCCAACAAACACCACAATTTCATAGAAACATCCAAGTCCAAATATAACTCATAACAAGTATTTGTAATCTCTAGCCTAAGTGCCACCATGGTGTGCACGCTGTCACTTTCACACACATGGGGAGAGCAGAGATCTATTAAAGCACTTGAGTAGCAAGGTAGATCTATAGATTACAAGCTCATTATCAGAATATGATCATGCATAGAGAGATGAACACATAGCTACCGGTAGAGCCCTTAGCCTCGAGAGAGAACTACTCCCTCCTCATCATGGGAATTAGCAATGGTGATGGAGATGGGGGTGGAGATCGATGGAGATGGCTCCGGGGGCACTTCCCCGTCCCGGCAGGGTGCCGGAACAGAGACTTTTTGTCACCCGAATCTCCCCTTTGGTGGCGGCGGCGCTGCGGAACTTTTCGTGGATTTCTGATTGATGATCTAGGGTTTTGGTATCGGGAGGCTCTTATAGGCGAAGGAGGCAAGGTCGGTGGCTGGCCAGGGGGCCCACACCATGCCCTGGCGCGGCCTAGGTGGACCCGCGCCTAGGGGGTGTGGCCACCCTGTGGCCCCTCTCCGACTCTCCTTCTGGCTCCGTGAGTCTTCCGGGAAAATAGTAACTTTGGCTTTTGTCCTGTCCAATTCCGAGAATATTCATTTTCTGACTTCCTGGAACCAAAAACAGCAGAAAATGGGCAACTGGCACTGTGGCTCTTGTTAATAGGTTAGTCCAAGAAATCATATGAAAAGTACTCCAAAGTGTGGACAAAACACAAGAAAGTGGATAAAACCAAGCATGGAACATCACAAATTATAGATACATTTGCAATATATCATGTTGATATGTTAAATGTCATGTGAATAATGCGCCAAATAATATTCGTGAAAGGGCATTCAATAAAAAGATGTTGAATAGTCTCGTCTTTGTCACAGAAGAAGCACTTGGCGTCTCCCTTCCAATGACGTTTCCTCAAGTTGTCTTTAGTTAGGATGACCTTTCTATGAACAAACCACATAAAAATCCTGATTTTCAAAGG
Organism: Avena sativa; assembly: GCA_916181665.1. Taxonomy (NCBI): domain Eukaryota; kingdom Viridiplantae; phylum Streptophyta; class Magnoliopsida; order Poales; family Poaceae; genus Avena; species Avena sativa. Next base: position 59,597,547 of record OV702289.1, read on the forward strand.
GGTTTTGTTTTTCCAAATGTACTTTCTAAGAAACCTTGTGTTTCCAAAAGGTCAAGGTACATAGATTTAACGGTAAAATTACCAGACTGTGTAAGTCGCCAACGAAAATTGTCACATCCTTCCGTAAGATTAATTTGTATGAGTCTAGATACGAGATGCAACCATGCATCCCACTTATTCCCTGTTAAAGATCTCCTAAAATTCACATTCAGTGGATTCAATGAGAGCACGTCAGTCACGGTAACTTGTTTCCATTGCACAATGTTATACAGTATGGTATATTGTTGTGCTAGAGGTGTGTCTCCTAACCAAACGTCCTCCCAAAATCTGGTGTTGGTTCCATCCTTAACTTCAAAACGGCCCCTAGAAAAAAATTCTTGTTTTGCTTTCATTAGGCTCTTCCAGAACGGTGAGTCATTGGGTTGTGCAGTTACTTGTGACAGAGTTTTTGAATGCAAATATTTATTTTGGAGAAACTCTTGCCAACGCCTTTCTCATTATTTAGTTTGAATAACCATTTACTAAGTAGGCATTTATTTTTGATTTCTAGAACCTCCACTCCAAGTCCTCCTTGGTCCTTGGGACGGCAGATGATATTCCACTTTGTTAAGCGATATTTCTTTTTATGGCCATCATTCTGCCAGAAAAACCAAGATCTAAAAAAATCTAACCTTTTTCTTACTCCAATCGGCACCTCCATGAAAGAGAGCATAAACATTGGTAAACTAGTTAGGACCGAGTTCATGAGCACGAGACGGTCCCCATAGGATAGAAGCTTGCCTATCCAATTACTTAATTTTCTTTCAAAACGATCTTCAACGGGTTTCCATTCTCCATTTTTAAGCTTGCGAAAATGAATAGGAATACCCAGATACTTAAAAGGGAAGGATCCAGACTGGCATCCAAAAAGATCCTTGTATTGTTCCTCGACTGTTTTGGCTTGTCCAAAACAAAAGAGTTCACTTTTATGGAAATTTATCTTAAGGCCTGATAATTGTTCAAAAAATGCATAGTATGAGTTTCATATTAAGTGCCTTCTAAAAATCATGTTCCATAAAAATTATCGTATCATCTATTGAAAAATAGAAACACCCCTTCCACTAAGTGAAGAATTAGTCCGCTGACTTGACCATCTTCTTTTGCCCGACTTATAAGAATTGCAAGCATGTCCGCAATAATATTAAATAAAATCGGAGATAAAGGATCTCCTTGACGTAATCCTTTATGGGTTTGGAAGTAATGACCAATTGTATCATTAACTCTAACTCCAACACTGCCACGGGTAATGAAATTATTTATCCATTGACACTATTTTGGATTAAAACCTTTCATGCGCATCACTTGTTGCAAAAAAGGTTATTTAACTTTATCATAAGCTTTTTCGAAATCAATCTTAAGAAGAACCCCATCTATTTTTTTCTTGTGCAACTCGTGGATAGTTTCGTGAAGAACCACAACCCCTTCTAAAATATGCCTTCCTAGCATGAAAGCAGTCTGGGTAGGCCTTATGACCTTATGTGCAATACCCGTTATACGATTTGTACCCACTTTTGTGAAAATCTTGAAACTCACATTTAATAGGCATATGGGCCTGTATTGTTGGATTTGAATCGCATTTTCCTTTTGGGGCAGTAGAACAATTGTACCAAAATTGAGCTGAAAAAGAGGGAGTTCGTCAACTTGGAAAGCTACAAACATATCCATGAGGTCTTTCTTGATGACCTCCTAGAAATGTTGATAGAATTCCGCAGGGAAACCATCTGAAACTAGAGCTTTGTTCTTCTCCATTTGCATGATAGCATCATGGATCTCTTTCTCCAGGAAATCAGAGATCAAAATATTATTTTCTTCTAGCGATAGTTGTGGAATATCCTGTATTTCCGATTCAATCATCAAAAAATGATTTTCGTCTGGATATGTAATAACTGGTAACCATATTGTGGCAGTTTTGCAACCAAAATTTTAAGAACTATATATCTGATACAAACATTGTTTTTGTCACCTCATAACCTTACACTTATTTTACACCAAAGATAGTCTAATCAGCAAAATAATGCAGATATTCCATCATTTTCACAAAGACCAATCGAGTCACAAAGAACCCACTAGTTAAAAAACCATGAAAGCCGGCCCCACAGCAAACAACGATGCACCAGCTATGCACCGGCTGATAGGCTCACAAGAGCCATAGCTCACGAGGATTAAGAATTAGAATAATATTCGTCTAAACAATGGTAATAGCGTCATAGCAATATATAGGATGAATCGTGAAGAGATTTTGGTAGGCTAGAATTAATGTATGCCGAGTAATTTGGTGACCTGGATGGGCTTGTTGTTGGTCCTCTTAGTGAATCAATATTGAGATGAGGTGACATTTGTATCTTTTTGAATAAGGAAATATATGTTAACATTAAAGCTCATAGTACAACATGTCTTGGTGACAAGGCGTCGAGCGGGGATCAAAGGTGCCTAAACATACAATATGAAAGAAAGGAGATCTAAACACTTGTAGTTGATACCAAAGATTGCCTATGAAGCTAATCGACAATACAGATCAATATTACTGCATCTGCAATCTTCAAGGGCCTCCTTCATGCTCCATACCAGTTGATGCCCCGCGGGTATCTCTCCCGATGGTATATCCTGTGTATGCACTTGAGGCTGAGAAGGATTGAGCTGAAGATTTTGAGAAACCATCACCGAGCTCAATCTCAGAGGGTCCCCGCCATTGAATCTAGGGATCAACGACACAGGTGTTGTCGTCCATCTCTGGTGACACTACCCGAATAGCGGAAGGAAATCATACAAGGTGATCATCTAGCAAGAAGAACATTGTGCCAACTAAAATCTTGAAGAAACTATATTGCACCCATAAAACACTGCCACTTTTGGTAGTCTTGCAAGAATAGAGGCAACACCAAGATCTTTGTTGCCTATCCAACTCATGTTTTGTTTGTGAGCATAACTGATGTTCCAAAATTGTGGCTCCATAAGCTCACACTAGGAACATAGGCATAGCCAGGAATTGTTGACGCCCCGGGCCAAAAACTAAGGGCGCAAAATTACCCAAAAAATTACCCTAGTTTTAAGGCATAACGGGATGAAATTTCAGTTACATAACAAATACGAATTTAAACACAATATTCTATGGTGTTTCAACTCATAAGATTTAACAAAATATAATATAAAGCACAAGATGGTACCAAATCAAAGATCTGGTTGTCCTAAGCCTCCCATGATTACACCTCGAACTACATCTCTAATAGTCAAACAACCTAAACCTTCAAATACAAATTTAACATGTTGATCAGTAACATAAACAACAAGTGAAATAGTTAATAATGGATGAAAAATATAAAAACTTACTTCTAGGATGAGGTAAAATGCCTTTGCGATTGCGATAATCTTGAAATCTCTCTATGATCTTTGACTCTTCAATCTTACAAATACATCTCACTCAATGTAACAGACAATTCTATGATTCACCCAATCATCACCCACCTTGTTCCTCAACCCAGTCTTGATAATACTCATTGCTGAAAAGGCTCTTTCCACTATCGCAATTGCAAGATGTCCGAGATCATTACAGTTCATCAAATGTGGACCAGTTCTTGCTTCCTGGATGAATGAGTCTAGTTAGTTTCTAAGGAAAAAAGTAACTTCATGTGTAGAGAAGTCAGCAACATAAATATTAGCAAGATCGCCTAGCTTGTCTTCATTATAATTGGCAAACGAATTCCTAGGATCAAGGCAAGCTATGTATCTCAACAACTGAGTAGATCTTTCAGCAAAGCAGTTGTTTAACTCAACAATAATTTGATCATGGAGCACATTGAATATTTCATTTCTGAAATAATGATACTAAGTTACCAATTGACCACCCCAAGTCCTTGAACGACCATTAGAAATTCTTGTATCTTCCATATTTGGCACTACAATATTGTATTTGACACAAAAGTTAGTTGCCTCTTTAAGGAGCTCATACCAACCATCCTGGCTTATCTCTTGAATTTTCTCCAATGTGGTTTTAATCAATCCCACGACACACACAAATTTCTAATTTTTTGTTTTGCAAGTAATATGATAGATCATTAGTCTTGCCCAATAATCTAATCATAAGATGCAATATGAGAATAAATTCAAATGTCTCCATGTGGTTTATCAATCCCCTAGTTGTGGTTCTTTGTGCAACATTATCTGAATCACTGAATAGATTTTCTAATACCTTCAGAACTAGTTGCCACATTTAAAGAACTGGTCATCCGATAGACTCGATATTACTGCATCCGCAAACTTCAAGGGCCTCCTTCGTGCTCCATACCAGTTGATGCCCTGTTGGTAGCTCTCGACAGTCTATCTGGCGTATGCACTTGAGGCTAAGAAGGATTTGACCTGAAGATTTCGAGGAACCATCACCGAGCTTAATCTCAGAGGGACCCACCATTGAATCTAATGAACTATCAGTATCTTATCTTTCTTATACATGCATTGATCCTTTGCTATCATTTAGGTGGCTTTTGCTATCTCTTGCTTCCTGGAGATTACTTGCTGATGTTCTAGTGTACTGCCAATTGTTTTTTGTTCCTTCTTGTATACTGATATCATGTTGTTCTTGCTGTTGCCATTTACCTTCTTTAAAACATCAAACTAATGAGGTCCAGGACAAGTTCCTGGACTTCTAAATATGGATTCTCAATCAAGTTGGATTGAAGCCCCGACTAGCACACCCCTTCTAGATTCTGATCACTAGGTCATGCACTTTGACAGATCGAAAATGCTCAATATACCGAGGGCTAGTGTTGCGCTGAAATCACCTAAGGTCTTGTTTGGCAGACTGGTTTAAAAAGAAATCCACGTGTATTTTAACAGTCCTGGCTTTTACCCAAAAATACACCCAATAGCCCATTTGGCAGCCTAGTTTGCAGTTGTGTAAGTCCGTGTAAAAACATGAAAACACGTCGGATCGACGAGTTTGCGAGACGCGAGGGGGCTCTCGTGTTTTTTACACCTGAGGCACGGCGTGCCAAGCTCTCGCGGCGATTGCGCCAAACTATCGCGTTTATTGATGCTAGTAGATCCCATAGCAAGCCGCTTGTACCAAACGGTGTGGGTTGATCTCAGGGGACGAGTATTTGGAAGAAGTGTATCAGGTGAGTTCAGTTGTTTCACCAAAAACACCGGGTATAATACACATCGATACACTAAGAAACACAGGAGCCAAATGAGGCCTAAGGGAGAAGATATGAAGTACATCTTGCAAATTCACTTCAAGGCAACTAACAACATGGCGGAGTATGAAACCCTTCTTCATGGTCTTCACATCGCGAAAGAAATCAGAGTCAAGCACATCATGCGTTGCGGGGATTCCGACTTGGTTGCACATCATGTAGTAGCAACATGGAATGCTAGGAACCCCATAATAGCAGCGTAAAGAGATAAAGTTATACAACGACATATTGTAAGAAGATAAGCACGTTAGGAACCTTCCTACCTTGTGTTTCTCAACAAGACAATGACATCGAGATACTAACGGAAATACATCTTAGTGATTGCGGGCATCATGTTGTTAGAGATATGCCCTAGAGGCAAATAATAAAGTGTGTTTATTACCATATCTCATTAGTTCGTAATAATTTTTATGCCAATGCTATAATTGTATCAATCGGAAACATTGGTACATGTGTGGTATGTAAATAAACCAAGTCGCTAGTAACCTCTAGTCAACTAGCTCATTGGTCAACTGATGATCTAGATTTTCCGATCATGGCCATTTATATTAATTGACAATAGGGTCACTGACATAGGTATACCCTATGTGTACCTACCATTGGCCTATATGGTTTGGTCCAATGGGAAGTCCACGTGATAATCTGCCAAGGATGGTGAGACCCATGATGATTGGGGTGAGGCCTAGCCCATGAAGGACACGACTCCTTGACAGACACGATGGGATTATATAGGAACGCTTAGGGTTTCACCCTCATTCGGACGTATCCCGAGACCTGGCTCCCCCATATAATGTTGGGTCCGCAGCATAGAAAACAAAAAAATTCCTACGATGAGAACTACACACCAAGATCTATCTACTAGGTACAGAGCAACGGGTGGACATACATCCATCGAGAACTTACCCTCGAAGACAACGAGTTTTATTAACGAGTAGCAACTCGTGGTTTATGTAATCATACACTTGTCGATCTCAAGATCGTGAGGAAGTCCGAGCGCCGCAACTCAGCAGCGCATCCGTACTCGCACACACGTTCAAGCCACCGGACAACCTCCACCTCCTCGCTCTCGCGATCCAGCGGAAGCAGCAACTCCTTCCAGACGAAATGCCACCGAGAACATGTATCTCGCTAATCCGAGACCATGGGGAAATAATTCTAGAGGGGGAGAGAGATCCTTCACGAGGAGGTGTGTGGAAGGAGGAAGAGGGGGGCCTTTTATAGGAGGAGGGGGGTGCCCCTCCCCATGGCCGGCGCATGGGGGAGGTGCCCTTTCACCTCCTCCATTCATGTGGTGGTAACCCCTCCACATTAAAATGCCTCTTCACATTCCCTTTTAATGTCCCCACTTTAAATGCATTAAAATTCTCTAAGTTTAATGCTCTCTCATTTAATAAAACTCTTTTATTAAATTTATTCAGAATTTTGTTAATTATTTTAATTAAAAAACATTCACATATAACCCCTTGCAATATTTCAATATCACATGCAGAACCGCTTTCTGCAATTTCACCCGAAACAATTTCCGGTTTCTATCGAAACAATTCCTCCGCTTTGCAATTCTTTCGTCTAAAACATATGTGCTCCAAAATGGTGTCCGATAACTCTTAAGTGTGTCACCCTACGGTTCGCGAATAATGCAGACATGATTGAGACTCCTCTTAGATCAATAATCAGAAGCGAGACCTGGAGGTCCATATTGACTCCTGCATATTCAACGATGACTTCTGTGATCGTGAGAACCTTTAACGCTTGTAATTTAATCCCTTTGTCTCTTGATATAATACATGTCCGATATTCGATCATCGGTATCCAAATACCTTGTTTGATCTCGTTACCGACATGCACTCTTTTCTCGTTCTCATGATATAACATTCTAGTGATCACATCACTTGCTTGCAAGCTATCTCAATGTGATATCACCGAGAGGGCCCAAAGTATATCTATCCGTCATCGGGATTGACAAATTCCACTCTTGATCCATGAGCCTCAACATAACACCTTCGTAGCACTGAACCCATCTTTATAGTCACCCTGTTACGGTGTGACGTTTGATGTTATCAAGATACTCTTCTGGTGTTAGAAATTAACATGATCTCATAGTCTAAGGATAAAGATTACTTCGTATGATGTTATAGAAATGTAAACATAATGACTTGATCGTAATGTTATACTTCGGATAAATGTTCATCACATCATTTCACAAATGCTGTGACCTTGTTATTAACAACATCCAATGTCCATGATCAGGAAACCTTGATCATCTTGTTAATCAACAAGCTAGTCTATAAGAGAGGCATAACTAGGAACCCTTTTTGTTTATTAAACACACATGTATTGACGTTTCCGATCAATACAATTATAGCATGCAAAATAAACATCTATCATATATAAGGAATACATAATAACAACTTTATTATTGCCTCTCAGGGCATATTTCCTTCAGCCTCCCACTAGAACTAGAGACAATAATCTAGTTCACATAGTGATAAGTCTAACACCCATGGAGTTCTGGTGTTGATCATGTTTTGCCCTAGGGAGAGCTTTAGTCAACGGATCTGCTACATTTAGGTCCGTGTGTACTTTACAAATCTTTATATCTCCATCCTTGACATGTTTGCGGATGGAGTGAAACCGACGCTTAATATGCTTGGAATTCTTGTGAGACCTTGGTTCCTTGGCGTTGGCTATGGCTCCATTGTTGTCACAATAGATCACCATCGAGTCCAATGCACTAGGAACCACACCTAGTTCCGTAATGAACTCTTTCATCCAAACCGCTTCCTACGCCGCTTTTGAAGCAGCCACATATTCCGCCTCCGTCGTTGATCCAGCCACTACAGGTTGTTTGGAACTCCTCCAACTAACTGCTGCTCCGTTCAAGAGAAATACGTATCCGGATTGAGACTTAGAGTCATCCGGATCGGTGTCAAAGCTAGCATCGACATAACACTTAGCGACTAGCTCTTCTTCACCTCCGTATATAAGAAACATATCCCTAGTTCTTCTCAAGTACTTGAGGATGTTCTTGACCGCTATCCAATGTTCCGAACCTAGATCAGATTGGTACCTACTAGTCAAACTAATAGCATGTGCCACATCCGGTCTTGTACATAGCATGGCATACATTATAGAGCCTATGGCTGAGGCATAGGGGATCTTATCCATCATCTCTCTTTCTTCCGCCGTAGCCGGACTTTGAGTCTTACTCAATTTCTTGCCTTGCAACATAGGTAAGAACCCCTTCTTACTTCCGTCCATATTAAACTTCTTTAATATCTTATCAAGGTATGTACTCCGTGATAGCCCAATTAGGTGCCTTGATCTATCTCTATAGATTTTAATGCCTAATATATATGACGCTTCACCAAGGTCTTTCATCGAAAATTTGCTATTTAGATAACTTTTAACACTGTTTAAAAGATCTATATCATTTCCAATCAATAATATGTCATCCACATATAATATCAGAAATGCCACATTGCTCCCACTCACTTTCTTGTAAATACAAGCCTCTCCATAAGTTTGGACAAATCCAAACTCTTTGATCACCTCATCAAAGCGGAGATTCCAACTCCGGGATGCTTGCTTCAGTCCATAGATGGATCGCTGAAGTTTGCATATCTTATTAGCATCCTTAGGATCGACAAAACCCTTTGGTTGTATCATATACAACTCTTCTTCAATATTATCATTGAGGAACGCAGTTTTGACATCCATCTGCCATATTTCATAATCGAAATATGCAGCAATTGCTAACATAATCCTAACCGACTTAAGCATCACTACGGGAGAGAATGTCTCATCGTAATCAACTCCTTGAATTTGTCGAAACCCCTTTGCGACAAGTCGAGCCTTATAGATGGTCACATTACCATCAGCATCAGTTTTTTTTGAAAATCCATTTATTCTAAACGGCCTTTCGATTGTGAGATAAGTCCACCAAGGTCCAAACCTGGTTCTCGTACATGGATTCCATCTCGGATTTCATGGCTTCTAGCCATTTGTTGGAATCCGGGCTCATCATTGCTTCTTCATACGTCGCAGGGTCATCCATTTCATCAACCATGAAATTCACAACAGGATTGCCGTACAGTTCAGGAGCTGCACGTGTCCTGCTTGACCTGTGAGGTTCGGTAGTGTCCTCTTTCGGAGTTTCATGATCAATATCATTAGCTCTCTCTTCATTAGGTGAAGTCAACTTCGAAACAATTTCCGGTGCTGCGCTACTCGCCATTTCATGAAGAGAAGGTTCAACAACCTCTTCGAGTTCTACCTTCCGACTACTCACACCTCTCGCGAGAAACTCCTTCTCAAGAAAGGATCCATTCTTGGCAACAAAAACCCTGCCCTCGGATCTGTGATAGAAGGTATACCTAATCGTTTCCTTAGGGTATCCTATGAAGACGCATTTTTCCGCTTTGGGTTCGAGTTTATCCGGTTGAAGTTTCTTCACATAAACATCGCATCCCCAAACTTTAAGAAATGACAACTTAGGTTTGTTTCCAAACCATAATTCATACGGTGTCGTTTCAACGGATTTAGATGATGCCCGATTTAAAGTGAATGCAGCTGTTTCCAGTGCATAACCCCAAAATGACAGTGGCAAGTCAGTCAGAGACATCATAGATCGAACCATATCCAATAAAGTACGATTACGACGTTCCAACACACCATTACGTTGTGGTGTTCCGGCAGGCGTGAGTTGTAAAACTATTCCACACTCTTTCATGTGTCTGCTAAACTCGTAACTTAGATACTCACCTCCATGGTTAGACCGAAGAAATTTTATCTTTCTATTACGATGATTTTCCACTTTATTCTGAAATTCCTTGAACTTTACAAAAGTTTCAGACTTGTGTTTCATCAAATAGATATACCCGTATCTACTCAAATCATCCGTGAAAGTAACAAAATAACGATATCCACCTCGCGTCGATACACTCATTGGTCCACACACATCAGTATGTATGATTTCCAATAATCTGTCGCCCGTTCCATTGAACCAGAAAACGGCGTTCTAGTCATCTTGCCCATAAGGCATGGCTCACATGCATCAAATGATTCAAAATCAAGTGATTCCAAAAGTCCATCAGAATGGAGTTTCTTCATGCATTTAACGTTAATATGACCTAGACGACAGTGCCACATATACGCAGATATATCATTATCAAGTTTAATCTTTTTAGCATTAACATTATGAATATGCGTAATATTACTATCGAGATCCAACAGAAATAAACCATTAGTGCATGACCATAAAAGATATCATTCTTATAAATCGAACAACCATTGTTTTTAGATTTAAAGGAATAACCACTTTGCATCAAACACGATCCGGATACAATGTTCATGCTCAGTGCAGGCACCAAATAACAATTATTTAGGTTTATAACTAATCCTGATGGCATATGGAGAGGTAGCGTCCCGACGGCGATCACATCAACTCTTGATCCATTGCCGACCCGCATCCTGACCTCATCCCTTGCTAGTTGTCGCTTGTTCCGCAACCCCTGAATCGAGTTACATATATTAGGAACCGATCTTGTATCAAATACCCAGGTGCTACTGTGAGTACTAGTCAAGTACACATCAATAACATGTATATCACTTATACCTTTGTTTGCCTTGCCGGACTTCTTGTCCGCCAAATACTTGGGGCAATTACGCTTCCAATGGCCAGTCCCCTTGCAATAGTAACACTTGGTGTCAGACTTAGGGCCAGCTCGGGGTTTCTTTTCAGGTGTGGCAACAGATTTTCCACCCTTCTTTCCCTTGTTCTTGCCTTTCTTGTCCTTCTTGAAACCAGTGGTCTTATTGATCATCAACACTTGATGTTCTTTTCTAATCTCCACTTCTGCAGTCTTAAGCATTGACAGAAGCTCGGGAAGAGACTTATTCATGCCCTGCATATTATAGTTTATCACGAAGCTCTTGTAGCTAGGTGGCAGAGATTGGAAAACACGATGTATGCCTAAGTCAATGGGAATCGTTATTCCCAAGGACACAAGCTTATCGGCGTACCCAGACATTTTGAGTACGTGCTCACTAACGGAGTTGTTCTCCTCCATCATGCAGCTAAAGAACTTTTCAGAAGCATTATAACTCTCTATGGCAGCATGGGTATCGAAAATCATTTTTAATTCTCCCATGGTATCAAAGGCATTGCCATTTTCGAAACGCTTTCGAAGTTCTGGCTCTAGCCCATACAGTATGCCACAATGAACTAAGTTGTGGTCCTCCTGACGAGTCATATAGACATTCTTATCCTCGTCAGGGGCATTAGGAGCTGGTGGGGGGCCTAGCAGCGCCTCTAGCACATATTGCTTTTGTGCAGCATTGAGGAGAATCCTCAAATTCATAGCCCAGTTGGTGAAGTTGCTACCATTCGCAGCAAGTTTCTCTTTCTCCATGAACACATTGAAATTAAAAGCAGGTGGTGCCATCTACAACAGAATTTGTAAAGTTTATTTAGACTAAGTTTATGATAGAGTGAGTTCAACTAATCCAAATTACTAATGAACTCCCACTCAAAAACGACATCCCTCGTGTCCTTTTGGTGATTACATGAACCAAATCTACTACACCAAGTCCGATCATCACGTGAGTTGATGTAGCTTCAAAGGCGAGCATCTATATGGGCATCACATCAACTATATGACTCATGCTTAATCTTTCGGTCCGTGTTCCGAGGCCATGTCTGTACATGCTAGGATCGCCAAGTAAGAACCTTAGTATTCGCGTGTGTAAAACTGTCTTACACCCATTCATATCAAAGCGTAGATTCAAGTACACCCGATCATCACGTGATGTCTCGAAACACGATCCACAGAACGGTGCATACTCGAGGAAGAACAAATTTTTATCTTGATATCTAAATGAGGGATCATCTTACAATGCTACAGAAAGCACCAAACTAGCAGTATAAGATGCTAACATCTAATGTGTAAAGTGAGATAATATGGTTCATGCATTTGATCTCTATCATTTGCATCGTGGTATGATCTCTATCATTCCTTTGTGTGTAAGGCCAAGGTCTATGGAACTTACAAGTTGAATGTGTTGCAAGAGTATCTATCATACATTTACTTACAACAATACCATATCAATACACTAGCCCAGCAACAATCTAAACTAGACGCCTCTAATTTATCAATTGCAAGTTTTACGTGGCCTAGGGCTTTCGGAGATAGAACCGTTCTTACCTACGAACATGAACCACAACGAGGATAACCAAGTTATTAGCAACTCTTTGTAAATCAAATATTGACTATAGTAGGAGAGATAAACACCCACCAGCCACTTATGCAAAACTAGTTGCATGTCAGTCGTGGAACCGGTCTCATGTACGATGACATGTAAGGTTGGTCCGGGCCGCTTCATCCCACTATGCCACCAATATCCAAAATACATAAAAGATGCAATAACATGATCATCATCGCCCACATATAAACATATGTGTACTACTCGTGCAAAGCACCTACGCATAGATCAGGCTCTGATACCACTGTTGGGTCCGCAACATAGAAAACAAAAAATTTCCTACGATGAGAACTACACGCCAAGATCTATCTACTAGGTACAGAGCAATGGGTGGACATACATCCATCGAGAACTTACCCTCGAAGACAACGGGTTTTGTTAACGAGTAGGAACTCGTGGTTGATGTAGTCGTACACTTGCCGATCTCAAGATCGTGAGGAAGTCCGAGCGCCGCAACTCAGCAGCGCATCCGTACTCGCACACACGTTCAAGCCACCGGACAACCTCCACCTCCTCGCTCCAGCGATCCAGCGGAAGCAGCAACTCCTTCCAGACGAAATGCCACTGGGAACATGTATCTCGCTAATCCGAGACCATGGGGAAATAATTCTAGAAGGGGAGAGAGATCCTTCACGAGGAGGTGTGTGGAAGAAGGAGGAAGAGGGGGGGCCTTTTATAGGAGGAGGGGAGTGCCCCTCCCCATGGCCGGCGCATGGGGGAGGTGCCCTTTCACCTCCTCCATTCATGTGGTGGTAACCCCTCCACATTAAAATGCCTCTTCACATTCCCTTTTAAAGTCCCCACTTTAAATGCATTAAAATTCTCTAAGTTTAATGCTCTCTCATTTAATAAAACTCTTTTATTAAATTTATTCAAAATTTTGTTAATTACTTTAATTAACAAACATTCACATATAACCCCTTGCAATATTTCAATATCACATGCAAAACCACTTTCTGCAATTTCACCGGAAACAATTTTCGGTTTCTATCGAAACAATTCCTGCGCTTTGCAATTCTTTCGTCTGAAACATATGTGCTCCAAATCGGTGTCCGATAACTCTTAAGTGTGTCACCCTGCGGTTCGCGAATAATGCAAACATGATTGAGACTCCTCTCAGATAATCAGAAGCGGGGCCTAGAGGTCCATATTGACTCCTGCATATTCAACGAAAACTTATCTGATCGTGAGAACCTTTAACGCTTGTAATTTCATCCCTTTGTCTCTTGATATAATACATGTACGAGATTCGATCATCGGTATCCAAATACCTTGTTTGATTTTGTTACTGACATGCACTCTTTTCTCGTTCCCGTGATATAACATTCTAGTGATCACATCACTTGCTTGCAAGCTATCTCAATATGATATCACCGAGAGGGCCCAGAGTATATCTATCCGTCATCGGGATTGACAAATTCCACTCTTGATCCATGAGCCTCAACATAACACCTTCGTAGCACTGAACCCATCTTTATAGTCACCCTGTTAGGGTGTGACGTTTGATGTTATCAAGATACTCTTCCGGTGTTAACAATTAACATGATCTCATGGTGTAAGGATAAAGATTACTTCGTCTGATATTATAGCAATGTAAACATAATGACTTGATCGTAATGCTATACTTCGGATGAATGTTCATCACATCATTTCACAAATGCGGTGACCTTGTTATTAACAACATCCAATGTCCATGATCAGGAAACCTTGATCATCTTGTTAATCAACAAGCTAGTCTATAAGAGAGGCATAACTAGGAGCCCTTTTTGTTTATTAAACACACATGTATTGATGTTTCCGATCAATACAATTATAGCATGCAAAATAAACATCTATCATATATAAGGAATACATAATAACAGCTTTATTATTGCCTCTCAGGGCATATTTCCTTCATATAAGGGCCAAGAGGGAGCGATGAGAAGGGTAATAAATACTCTCACCATACACCTGCAAGATCTCTTCTGTGCACCATCACCATCTCCGCACCCCTATAATACTTTGGATCTCCATTAATCAAGAGAAGACAAGCAGGACTAGGGTTTCCCTCCGAGGCCTGAACCTGGGTAAACACCGTGTCCCCGCGTGCTTATTTGTTAGCCGATGAAGTCTACAGCGTGTGCTCTTCAGCGGCTCCATCCTTGGCAATCTATGATTTGTCGGCCTCGGCGAGCTAGATCTGCTTTGAATCCTTCGAATTCACCATCCACGCACTAGCCTCATGTCAATCCTTTGACTCCCTCACTGACGGAGCCAGGATGTCGATCGGTGGTCTGAACTTTCAGTTCGACAAGATCGACATGCTATGCCTTCTGGACCAGATCTGTTTGGTCCCGGAGAAATCGATGCAACCATCGATTGCACCTGCCTCATGGATCTCACCACAACTAGGGACTCTCAGTGAGCTCAACACCTCCTCTTAGGCCCACAGTCCGGATAGCAACAACAGTTGCGTTTCCAACCTAAGCAACCCATTCGAAGGAGATGACGACGTCGGATCCGATCCAGAAAGTTGTGGGAGCAACGGCTATGCCAACCGCTACATGTGCACCGTCATCGACGCCAACGTAGCGACGTTGCTGGCAACAGAGCAAGCACCGGTACTGAGCCAGAGGATAGGAACGGGGCCAATCGCAACAACACAAACAAGCGCCACAGATCCACTGCACGGACGACGAGCGGGAAAGGGTCAAACAGGCCCTAAGGGACGACGCCCCACTGCCCCCCTGATTCATCATGAGAGGTACTAATGACATATCATTGATACCTGGACAAGGAGTTCCAACGCCAACAGGCGCTTAACGCCATACTTGAAGAACAACAGCGACTCGCCGATGAATCAAGTGCCTAATGGGCAGTACTCTTGTCGATCGGCAGATCCTCTTTGAAAGGAAACCATCACATAGGAGCACATAAGAGGCGCTCACAAACGCATCTGATGGACGAGGAGGCTAGGCGTGCCACCATTCAAAACCTCTACTTCTCGTTCATGTCAACGGATTCGCAGGGCAACATGGTGCGCAAAACTCCACAGGCCGCTATCATCTGGTCATCACTTACATGTTGTCCAAGCCACCCCACGCGGGGGATCCACGATCTGCCATACATAGATCTGATATTGATGGGCTCGGCCTGGTTGAGGTAGCACTCATGGGAGAACCCACCAAAGGACCAACAAAATCACCTGCGGTGCGAATAAGCAGCTACTCACCATCGTGAGATGAAGACCCCCTGTGGTGACGTCGCAGCTCGCAGAAAGATCGCGGCTATGACGCTCGTGATGAGATCACGCAGCGGAAGGTCGACAAGTCGCGTGCCAAATGCTCCTATTAAACCGAGTCTAGTGATGAAGACACCAAACTCTGCGGTGCCAGATGCTTCAGCCGTGTTATACGGCAAACTTTGATGCCAAAGGGCTTCAAGCTGCCTTCGGACAACCCGAAGTTCCACGGACTCCAGGAGACGAAAACCTAGCTAGATGATCATCTCCAATTCTTCATGTGCCATGGTGGATCCAAGAACATAGCCATGCAGTACTTGCAACTACAACTGAGGGGCGCTACATGTGCCTGGCTTAACTGTCTCCCCTCTAGCTTAATCCGTGTATGGAAGGAGCTGGTATACAGTTTTTTCCAAAATTTCAAGGGCACGTACAAATGCCCTACATCCATAGAAGAGCTATGGGCATGCACCCAAAGATCCGTCGAGTCCCTCCACTCCTACATTCAGTGTTGGTCCATCATTCGGAACTCTACAGAGGAGATCTCCGAAGAGCGGGCGATCGACACGTTCAATGGTAGCTTCCGCCGACGCAAATTAAGGGAAGAGCTCGGTCGCACAAAACCGAGCACTATTGGCCACTTGATGGACATCGCTAACCGATGGGCGGATGTCAAAGATGAAGGATATATTCCCTAGAGGCAAATAATAAATGTGTTTTATTATCATATATCAATTAGTTTGTAATAGTTTTATATTATGCTTTATCAAGTGGAAACATTGATACACGTGTGGTATGAATCATATCAAGTCCTTAGTAGCCTCTATTTATACTAGTTCGTTGGACAACTGATGATCGAGGTTTCCTGATCATGGACTAACTTTAACATCAACTAACAATGAGATCACTTCATTATGAATGATATGATGGACATTATCCAAAGATAAGTATTGCGAGACGATCAAGTCACAGGGTTCATCGTTGCAATAGTTAGATGCATAGTATCCTTCTCCTTAGATTGTGAGATCATATTAATCACTATCTCTCGGACTGCATCAACCATCATGACCGTAACTGGGTGACTATAACGGTGTATATTGGGTATTCCAGAGGAATAGTTGAGGCCTATGTATTAAGACCGGGATTTGTTCACCTGCGTGAGGGGAAGATACACACGGCTGACTCGGTGAGATTACATCTATAATGTTGCAACATGTGACTAGGTCACGCCAGAGCACCGACGACGTGGCGCTGTAGAGCCGAGGTGGAGGCCAGCGTGGTGGGGCTCGGAGAGGCGCATGGCCAGGGATGGTGCTCGCGCAGAGGGAGGCCGAGGTTGCGCAGAGGCTCGCTACGGCGGCGGTCGGGGTGGGGATGCGAGGCGGGGAAGGGGGTAGGTGGAGGAGCGTGCGACGCGGGGGGAGATGGGAGAATCGGGAAGCGATGGGGTGAGGTTCATGTCATGATGCGAGGTGGGACCAGGGAGCATAGCAGCATGTCGGTGTAGCGGTAGGTGTAGGTCTGGTTCATGACTGTGCTGGAGGGGGGAGCGCTAGGCGTCCCCCGGGGGATAACTTCCCCCGATCCCCCGGGTCCCTAGGCCACCACGTGTCCCTAAAACAGGGTCTAATCCCGCTTTTGCTACAAACGGTCCAAGTTTGCTACAATATGTCCCGCTTTTGCTACATGTAGCAAAAAACGGTTCGGTTCAAAAAATAGAAAAATAGACTAGATCTCGCCGGAGAGTTCGCCAGAGATCTCGTCGGCGACTTTGTAGCAAAAAAAAAGCCCTAATGTAGCAAAACCGACTTCGCCGAAGACATCGCCGGAGACTCTCGTTGGAAAAAAAGTCGCTGAAGGCCTCATAGCAAAAAAATTATACTATTATAGCAAAACCACAAAACGGTTGTAGCAAAATATTTTTTCTAATGTAGCAGAGGGGACATCGCCGGAGACATCGCCGGAGACTCCCGCCGGAGACCTCGTAGCAAAACTGTAGAGATTCGTTGTAGCACAAAAATTATGCGTAAATAGCAAAAAATATGTGAATACATAGCAAAAATAATATGTCAAGGTAGCAAAATCGTAGCAAAGATAGAGGCAAAAGTAGCGACACCGGCTAACTAGAGTAGCAAGCCTTATAAGCTGTAGTAGCAACATCGGGCGCCCAACGTAGCAAAGTCATCCACCGGTGGGAGCTGGCTTATGGCAGCACAGCGGGCACAGAGCTTTGTAGGGAGGCCGGGGCGCGGTGGCCATGGATGGTAGACTCCATCTTCAGTAGAGGCATCCGGGTGAGGCATCTGGGCTAATTCGTCCATGTCCAACGCCATGGGAGGCGGTAGAGAAGGGAGCGTCGTGGGGCTAGATGGAACGACGACAGCAGGATCACGACAAGGCGGCAGCAGAATCCCCCACAGGTCATGGCAGCGGTAGCCATGGCGGCGAGCGGCGAGGAGCAGTGCGAGGAGCTGCGGGCGGCGCGCGTCGAGGAGCAGTGCAAGGAGCTGCGGGCGGCGCACGATGAGGAGCTGCTGGTGGCGAGCGGCGGGCTGCAGACGGCTAGGATGCGGACGGCAAACGATGGGCTGCAGGCAGCTGGGATGCGCGCGTCGCTGATTTGGGGAAGGAGTCAAGGAGATAGGAAGAGATGGGCTGGGTCCCACCCACGGAGGCGTGACCGCACGCACGAGCAGCGACCCGGGGGATCGCGAGGCGTTATCCCCCGGGGGCACTGTATCGTTTTCTGCTGGAGGGGCGCGTGTATTGCTGCTATGTGCGGTCGCGCGCGTTGGTGCGGGCTTCGCGCGCTGAGTGTGCGCGTGTGCGCGTGTGTAGCGGCAGTGGCTGTGGTGCGGTTTAGGCTAGGGATTAGGGTTAGGGTTTGGAGGTGGTCGGCTGGGCTATTGGACCTGGCTGGCTGCCTCCCAAAAAATAATTTAAGTTTTATTTATTTAAATATAGCTATTGCAATTAGTTTTTAGATAAACAAAATATCCAGGTAGGCCTAGAGTTTTAATTATTTGAAATGAAGACGGGGTATTTAGAAAATAAAGATAGGATTTTAGAAAATACTTTTAGGCAAACATATGCATGATAATGACGATGCTCAAATGCAATGTGGCATAACGACATGAGCATACTGTCATGATGATGCACTAAACAAAAACACAACGATTTTATAGTAGTGGTTTTATCAGGGTGCTACAATCCACAAGATAGGAATTATGTACAAGGAAACATACACGGTGGGATAAATGGGACTTGTGCGACGAAGAAAGTGAGCTAAGAACCAAATGATTATCTAGCGAAGACTATAAACTCATGTCGCACAAGTGCAAGGAGAGACGCTAGTTTGATTGCAATAAAAATTGGTGGGCTACAAGATATGCACAATAAATACCACCTATTTGATGTTCATCAAGCTTGCGCTTCCTATTCTATGAGGCACTTGTTTGTTTTTCTTTTTTTTTCACTTGCCTCTTCCTTGTGCCAACAACTATACAAGAATAACTATATGAGATAGCGCGCTCAAACCTTTTGCTCGGAATTCTACAAGTATTAAATGTGCATAGCCCAAGCAATCATAGGAGGAACTAGTCTCAATAGGTGTTTGTTGATCGCAAAGATAGTGTAGATCACAAAGAAAAGCAAGTGGGGAGAAGTGGTAGAATTTTTATACCTTTCATCGCCGATCTTCACTCTTTATTGGTGGATTCCGCCTAGCTCACGGAATTTGGATGGAGTAGATAGCATGAACCACTTAGATGATGATGTAGAGATCCTTCTCCTCTTCGAAACGAGCTAAAGAACTGTGAGATGCTGAAATCTGGAATCTGCTGTTTCCTTTATGGTCCAGATGGTAGTACCGCCTTTTGGGCCCGGTAGTACCGGAAAAGTGCGGTAGTACCGCTTTTTGGGCCCGATAGTACCGGTTATACATGGGACGTGCAGAATTGACGCAATTTTGGGGCGATTTGGGCGGAGAATGTTCAAGAAAAACACCAAATCGAAGGGGTAAACGATGGAATTAGGCCATGGGAACGTAGGGGAAGGTAGATCGACAAGTTTAGCAAGTAATCCACGGATAAAAACCTACCAAAACACACTCAAATCACAGATCAATCCAAAACACGAATTGGGGCTATTTTTGGTGGAATTTTCGAATTTATGGGGAAAAGATCAAATCAATGAGAAATCGGTGGCAACCAAAAGCTGTGGATACCAGATGATAAGGGGTAATCTCAAGGGTGGCCCAATCTTTACGGATCTCGTGGTCAAATCGATGGGAAAGCGAGGGGAAAGGGAGAAGGTAGCAGAAGCGGACGCACACCTCGCAAACAACACGACAAACACACGCAAAACTCACACGATACAAGGCCGATTGCTTCCAACGGTGGCCACCGGTCCGATAGAATCCTCGTAAGGAAAGATCGGTCAACATGCTCTCTCGATCCCAAGTGGAGAGGTAAGAACACCTTGGAGAGGGTCTTGGCAACTTGGCAAAGGTACACCGATGCCAAGGCCTTGTACAACGAGGGAGGCGCGATGCAAACTCCAACGAGGTGGTGACGATAGTCGGTCCCCTTGGTCAAGGGGATGAGGCAAAACTAAAGATTCTACAAGGGGGTTTTCTTTAGTCTATCATCTTTGCCTAAGGGATACATGAGGGGTGGGGGTTCTATTTATAGGCCAGCCACTAGAATGGGGGTAGTTTGGGGATGAATCAAGGGTTGCAACATAATAAGGGGGTACATGGGCTGTGGCCCAGCTGTCGAGGCGCGCATGCCCAGTTTTGACCGGTAGTACCGGTCCTCGGGTCCTGTAGTACCGGACATAAGCGGTAGCGGCTTCGGGGGGAGCGGTAGCTCCGGGCTTCAGCTGTTGTCGAGCTCTAGGTCCGTAGTACTGGTTGTGTAGCCGGTAGTATCGCTGATGGTACGGTAGTACCGGTGTCAGGTACCGGTGGGTCCAAAGGTGATGGCGTAGGCTTCAATAGGGACCATAGTACTGCTGATGCTGAGTGGTAGTACCGGGGCGCGGTAGTACTGCTGATGGGAGCGGTAGTACCGCTCGTGTCTGTCTTCTTGGGTGACTTGGGGACAAGCTTTGAGACTTGGCGTTGTAGATGTAGTAGCGTCCGTAGGACGGGCTGCATCAAGATCGGCACGCTACGCCTTCCGAACCAGATCCGTTCGGTCCTAGAGCAATCGATGTCACCATCGATTGCACCTACTTTGTGGATCCCACCACCATTGGGACTCTCAGTGAGCTCAACATCTCTTGACGAGGAGTAACCTTGGCAATGCCCATGGTTATGTACTTAGGGTTTCACGGAAAACAAAGGGCTGGGGATTTCGTCGGCTGATCAAACAAACAAGGGAGTCGAAGTCACCTGATTATTGTGGAGAGTATGATTACAGATTTCTCAAAGCTTCGTTACCTCTTCGTTGGCTCCTCCCAGTCTGTATATAATAGACTGGGTCCCGAAGTCGTATATGGATAGGTTATAAGTTACAATTACAACACTAAGATTATGTCGGTTTGTATTTATTTCTTGATCGCTAAGACACGCTCTTGTCCATCGGATGCTTTCTGGACTTCTCTTATTCTTCATGGGCTTCATGGGTCATAGACCTTTGTATGCCTAGGGTAGTTAATTATGGGACCCGATTGGTCATGCCCATGTCAGTAGCCCTCGAGACTCTATCCGAATTATAGATTCAGGTTGAGTCTCAAAGACAGTTTCAACTACAAGTCGAAGATTCATGCAGCCAAGTAATTTAATGTTTCATGTCCTCATTGTCATAGGGATTTGGTATAACGACCCTGATGCATCCGACAGATCGGGAATCAGTTAATTGCTCTTGGGAAAAAAGACCATGAACCTACATCAAATTCAAATCCCCAGGCTCGAACTCGGTATATGCTGGCGTAATTTAGTTCGGGCCACAGAGGTCTTATCGAATACGAAATTCTAGTGTTTTATTTCGGGTACCCAACGCGTTCACCAGGATTTTTCATGTATCATAGATACAGATAAGATACAGGCAGAGCCATGGAGAGGTTCCCCGGAGATGGCGCCGCCGCGCACGGTTTCGGGCGGCGCTCGCTGCGCGCAGCCGAGGCTCGGGCGCTATGGGAAGCGGGCTACCCAGTGCCGTCGGACATGCGTTGTCCGAGGCACTGGTGGCCTGCCCGTCCCCCGAGGTCAGGCGCGTGATGCGGAGATCTACCGACACTACTGGGCCCTCACGCCGGAGCAGCGAAATGATCTCGCCTAGGATCCGGACAACACCGAAGTCGTGGGACGAGTTCTTCGCGGACCAGCGTTAGGCGCACCTCGAAGCCTCCACCGCAGCCGCAACTGACGATGCCTCCACCGCAGCCGCAATAACCCACCACTGACGATGCCTCCACCGCAACTGCAACAACCCACCGCAGACGATGCCTCCACCGTAGCCACACTAGCGCCGCACCGACATGCCACCTACTCCCCCTCGATGTCTTCCTCGTCGCACTACCCCTACCCCACGACGTCTCCGTCGATGCGCTTTTCTGTGCTCCTCGCCCCGGTGAAGGACGAGTACGCGAAGAGCCCGCCGCCGCAGCATTGTAGGCGCTCTGGCGGCGGCGTCATCAGGGACCGCCGAGCGCCTTCGCCTCCCCATGGCCGCCTGTGCCTCTCCAGGCCCCAACACCAGGTGAAGAAGGAGTGAACGCCATCGCCGGAGTACAAGGTGGCTGCCCTCCAACTGAAGATCGAGGAGGACCCGGAGGGGTTTCTAGGCCAGCGCGTTTCCTTCGAGGTCGTGCCGCCAGCGACATACGCATTCACCGAGGCTTGGTCCGCGACAGAGTACCGACATGAGAAGGCCGAGCACGCGCGCCGTCTTAGCCTGTTCATCGACCTGGAGGGCGACGACGACGAGGCCGACTGTTCGAGCTGGAGCGGCGGTGATCCAGGCCAGGGCTGTAGCACCATGCCGCCACCGAAGCAGGAGCCCAGTGACGATGACGACGACGACTACGCGGCGGCAATGTACCGTTATCCTGGACCGGGCAGTCGTGGCCGTGGCCGTCACTAGTTTAGTTTTTCATTTGTTTCTTTAAATTTTGTACAAACATGTTTGAGCCACTAGTTTAGTTTTTCATTTTTTTTAAATTTTATACAAACATGTTTGAATTGATTTATATTTGCCGTATTTACACGAATTTGAAATGTTTAATTTTTCTGTATGGGGGACATGGCGGTCAGCCAGCGTCCCCCAAGTTTTCGTCTACCCGGTGCCCCCCATAGCCGGACGCAGTATGCGCGCGGGGCACCGTAGCCGTTTCTCTAAAAGTATGTCATCTAAAATACCGGCGAGTTTTTTATTTTTCGTGGGACACCACAACCGTTTCTCTAAAAGTATGTCATCTAAAATACTGACGAGTTTTTTATTTTTCAGGACGAGAAATTTCCTCGAGCATGAAAAAATCATTAGTGGCACTCCCTCCATCAGTTCAGAAATATAAAACATTTTAGCTTTGTAAAATAAATATATCTAAACGTATTTTAGTATATAGATCACTCCAAACCTATATACTAAAAGCTGTCTAGATACATCGATTTACAAAAGTAAAGCATCTTATATTTATATTTATGAATCGGAGGAAGTACCTATAAAAAATTGATAAGCTTCAATTCGGTACGACTAACTCGAGCTGTTTTTTCTCTGAAAATATGCCAGTAAAAACTTTAAATTCTACTGCCAGGTGGGGCCACTTTGACACTGTGTGCCCTTTTCCTTCCTTTCTTTTTTTCTTCCGTCCGTTATTTCTATTCCCCGTCCAGCACAACGACACCACCGCCGCCACTCCCCCTCCAGACTCCAGTTTGGCCGCCGGCCCGCCGCCATCCCCACTTTGCCGGTTGCCCCTCCCCTCTTCTCCAGTCCCGGCCGACGCTGATCCCCCTGTCTCCTGCACCGACCAGCCCTCCGCTCCCTCCCCTACCCTCCAGTCCCGACCGGCTCTGCTCCCAATCAAGCGACGCTTCTTCCAGCCACTTCCCACTTCGCCGAGGCGCTACCCGGGAGGGACAGCCACGGGGAGCTCCTCCGCGGCAGTGGAGGAGCAGCGAGGTCGCCTACGACGGCTGTTCGGAGCGCGTCCGGCGGCGCATGGTGGCAGCGGGGAGAGGACCAACCGGCCAGCGGCAGTGGTGGAGATCCGCCGGAGCAGGCGATTCCGGGGCAGCATGCGCGCGGGGAATGTAGTTGCTCCGCCTTCACTGTAAGAAAAAAAAACCTCGATTCCAAAATCCTCCCGCGTCTCTGTCGCCAGCCATGGAGGCGGCGATGATGGCGGCCTCGGCTGCTTCCGCAGCTGCCAAAGAGGCGGCATTAGCCGCTTCGGTCGCGGCAGAGGCTGCTGCGAAGGATGCGGCGACTGCCAAGGAGGCTTTTGCGGCCGCGTCCGCTTCGGCGTTATACGCTAAGGAGGCAGCGGCTGCGGCGGCGACTGCAGGGGAGGCGGCGGCCACGGCGGTGGCCGCTGTGGCGGCGGCAATGCGAGCTTCCAAGAAGCGAAAGTTCCATCTGGTGGACGAAGACCAAGGTACACCCAAGTGTGAGGATGTCGATCTAATCAGCCGCCTTCCGGATGCCGTCCTCGGCAGCATCATCTCGCTTCTACCCACCAAGGACGGTGTCCGCACGCAGGCTGTATCTCGCCGGTGGCGCCCTCTCTGGCGCTCTAGTCCTCTCACCCTCATGGCGGACCGAGAACTCATGGGCAATGGCCACATGACCAGCGACTTGATTCAAAAGATCCTCTCCGAGCATCCGGGCCCTGCACGCTGCTTCTCGCTCTGTCCCGTTACTACCGACTGTTACCAAAAGATGGACGGCTGGCTTAGTTCCCAAGCTTTGGACAACCTGCAGGAGGTGGAGCTCAGCTACACTCTCTTGAATCTCGACAGGGTGAATAAGCTCTACTTGCTGCCATCGTCCGTTTTCCGCTTCGCACCCACACTCTGCATGGCCAGATTCTTGGGCTGCCTTTTCCTCGACTTGACTCTGCAGCTGTCCCTCCAGTTTCCGCGCCTCAAGCAGCTAACCCTGGAGAGAGTCGCCATCTCCGAGGACGCTCTCTACAGCTTGCTCTCTCGCTGCGCTGCATTGGAAAGCCTTGAGCTCAAGCACAATTACGGCACTGCTCCCCTCTGCATACGCTCCCAAACTATCAAGTTTACGTGCCTCAAGCAGCTCACCCTGGGTGGAGTCACCATCTCCGAGGATGCTCTCCAGAGCATCTTCTCTGGCTGCCCTGCCTTGGAAAGCCTTGTGCTCAAGGAAAATCTCGGCATTAGACGACTCTGCATACGCTCCCAAACTCTCAAGTGTTTAGGCTTTTGCGCCGGCTTTCATGGAGGAGATACCGTTTTACAAGAGTTGGTCATCGAGGACGCCCCATGCCTCGAGAGATTGCTACCACTTGAGCCAGAGTCTGCCCCAGCGGTCATACCGGTTATCTCGGCACCTAAACTGAAGATATTGGGTATGCTCTCTGAAGACATAGCAGAACTTCAATTTGGATCCACAGTTTTTCAGGTGGTAGCACCAGCCTTCATCCATTGCGCATTCAGTACTATACACAGATTGTTGTTCTTATAAATGCCCTTGTTTTTATGTTTTTTGCAGAAAATGATCGTTGTTAGCTTGACAACCAAAATGCACACAGTGAGGGTTTTGGTTCTTGGCTCTGCGGGCCCTAATCTGGACACAGCGGTTAACTTCCTCAAGTGCTTCCCCTGCGTGGAGAGGCTGTATGTCGTTGTGAGTACATAACATAACTTAGATGTCAAAATCAGCATTTTATTTGACGCGTAAACTAGCCAACTACCATATTGCTAACCTATTGGAAACTTCTTTTGTATTGTTTGTTCTTTTCTATCTCCAGTTCCAGTCATGGAGGGACATGGGCAATGCCCGGAAGTATGACCCACTAGAGCCAATTGAATGCCTTCAGCTCCATCTCAAAGAAGTGGTCTTGAAGAATTACGACGGCACAAAGAGGTCATACATTGATTTCGCCAAGTTCTTTGTTTTAAATGCGAAAGCGCTAAAGGAAATGAAAATCACATTGCCTTACCACCGCCAGCACAAATGGTTTGCTAAGCAACACATGATGCTACGAGTCAAAGATAGAGCTTCTGGAGATGCTCGCATTGAACTGAAATGTGGCACTGTTGACTATGTTATATACAACAGGCCTATCCATGATTTGTCAATGGCTGATCCCTTTGACATGCCCTCCGGACGATGCTCCGAGTGTTGCTGCGGCCCACTTTGAAGAGTGCTTTGTCTTCTGTCCAAAACCCAACTTTTATGTTGCTGCTTTTGTGTCTAGCCTGATATTGCCCCAAACTTCTGAGTTCTGAAGCTTTATGAAAGGCTCTACTCCAGTCAGCGATGGAATGGTTTGTGGCCCACTCAGGATTATACCTGGGCCGAGGAAGCAGTGTCTAAGCTCAAGCTTCGAATCCGAACTTGCCACTTGAAGGGGATCCCCAGTAATTTATATTATGTTCTATTATCCTTGAATGCTAGTTTAAACCTGTTATGTTTAGTTGGTCGCCGTTGTTGCTTTATTGTTTGGTCCTGTATTGTAAGCTGCTGACCCTAGCAGTTACTATGTTTATGTATCATATAACTTTCTTTAGTGAAAAAGGATGGCCTTCATGCCTTTCGTCTTGAATTTATTCCTTTGTGATCAATGACAGAATGTTTGCAACCTTGTTTCTGCCAGTTTTAGTGAATACTTTATCTTTAGTTAATATAAGTGTTTCTTTACTTACAATTGGAATATCTTACCTTGCATTTATCCTAACTTCTTTGATTCCTGCTAATAATAGCATTTGAATTTTCAATGCTGATTGCTTGGTTTGTACTTGGGGGGTTGCTCCTTTAGATATTCGAGGCGCATGTATGTGCTTACTTTGTTAGTTGCATATCTGTACCATCTCATATTTAGCTACTTGATTGATCAGAATTTGTCTTAGGAGTTGGTGCATAGTTGTGCTTATGTGTAGTGAAGTTCAGTTTTTTATTTGTATGCATGATTCTTTCTTCTCAGTATTTGTTGCAGTCACCATGTTCAGTTCATCAGGATTGTGCTGTGATACATATAGATATGAAGTTTTTTTTCCCTTTCCCAAAGAAAGATTTTCTCGGGTAGTTGCTCGTGTAAGCCAAACAAAATCAAATTCAATAACCTTTGATTCTTAGTGATTATTAAATTTCGTCTTATCATTCTATTCCAAGCCGTACTAAAATGTCTATTACCTTTGCTAAGTGCTAGTTGTGCATTTCTGTTCAAGAATCTATTGCTTGTTCCTATCAGTTCTTATGAGCATCTCAATAATTTTCTGGTCAGTGAAATCATTAATGTTTTATTGATTGGTGCTGCTGCATCTGTACTAATCAGATAGGTTTTAGCCACCTATTAGAGTATTAGTTAATACATAGTTTCCAATATGGGTATTTTCGTTATTGAGCGTTGCAGTTCCCATGCTGATAGCAGCTTGTATGTTCAGCGGTGCATCTACTTCTACTAATATCCGCGTTCTTATTTTCCACGAAATAACTGTATCAGAATTCAGCTTCAGCTTTTTATATATCTTTTTTTGGAGTTATTTGAGTATAGTATTCATTTTAAAGAACACTTCAATATGAAATCATACATGATTTACAATGCACATGTTGAACTGATGCATGCTCAGTTTCATATACTTAGATTTTTTACTCCGATGTACTTGTCTTCATTCCTATCTATACTGCAGTACATCTATGCTCTGTAAGAATGTTTTTATTTAGGTAACCTATAGCAATGCGAAGCATGGTCTGTGATTTTCTTCTGGTATTGATCAGCAACACCTGCTTAATGTTTACATGGTAGGTGAGAGGTAAGGAGCCTCGTCATGGAAGTGCCTGATGTAGATGAAAGCAGACTTAATATTCTTAGCTATGGCTAGCTGTGTAAAGTTTCTTGTTGCCTTGTACATCACCGAAAAGCAGACCAAAGAACATGCTGTTCCCAAGATCTAAGACGTTGAGCTCTCTGCAGGTGGAAAGACTCCAAGAAAGTCATTGTTAGAAAGATTAAGAAACCAGAGAGGAAGGTCCAAGTCCAAGCTTGTCGATAAAGGAAATTCACCCGAAAAGCTATTGTTGGACACATCCATAACAAACAAGTATTTCAATTTCCACCAGCAACTTTGGAGGTCCCCTGTGAATTGGTTATTTGATAGATTCGGAGATGAGAGAGGGGTCAACCCGCAGAAGGTTGCATCAATATTGCCAGATATTCGATTACCGCTCATGGATAAAGCTTGTAAAACTGATGCAGACTGGCCAGTGAGACGACAACTTCCCCTTGAGCTGCTTACCAGAAATATCCAGCAATTAAAAGCTGGGGCGGACACCAAAAGTGAGGCTGTCACATACATAGTTTCCGCGGCAGCTCGCCGGAGGAGCTGTTGTTGGCGTCGGTCAAGCTCAGCCCCTTCCCAAGTTCCAGTGGGTAGCGTGCTGTTGAGCAAGTTGTCAAACAAAGGGAGGTAATTGAGATTCCTGAGCGATGTGATGGTGGCGGGGAGCTCGCCTTTCAACTGGTTGGTGTTGACGTCAAGACTTGCAACGGCGTCATGCTGGCAGTCTCCGGCGGGATCCGTTCCGGTGAGCACGTTGAAGAAGAGCATCACAAGCCTTGTGAGCTGGGTGAGGTTGCCGAACGAGCTGGGGATCGGGCCCGTGAGCCTGTTCACCGACAAATCCAACTCATGCAGGTTCGCCGAGCTCTGCCGGTAAAGTTGTTGCTGAAGAGAAGAGATACAATATTTCCAGCTGGGTTGCCTTGTGGAGCTCTGGCGGAATCTTCCCAGAAAAAGAGTTGTTGTGCCCTTGGAACGATATGAGCTCTGGCCAGTTGGTGAACAGTCAACTCCGGTGAGGCCATTGGACATTTTGCGCATCCCCGCCAACTCCGGTGGCAAGGGAGGGAGGGACATGGGAGAAATTGAGTTACCAAGATTGCCCAGCTGCGGCGGAATAGTGGAGACCGTGCATGCATGACTGCGTTCTTTGATGGCCAGGCGTTGCAGCACCTGTTCCGTGTAGCCGGCCAAGAGCCAGCGGGCGGAGCGGGTTTGTCGCTGATTTCCAGAACTCTGAGCCTGCTGGGATATGGACCCAAGGAAGGAAGGAACTCGGGATGTAGCGTCGACAGGGATGTATGTATGTCGGTATCTGCCCGGAGAAGGCGTTGATGGACAGGTTGAGGTACATGAGGTCGGGACCGGGAGGCAGCTGAGTCCGGTGTGTCGCCATGTCCTGGAGTACCCGGCTGACTTCCAGACAAAGCTCACAAAGCTCCCAAATAATCCAGTTGTTGAAAGGTTCAGAGGCATGGTTCCCGAGGTTCAGGAAACAGAGCCAAGCTGGAGTTGGAGCCTGCCTGCACTCTAACCTTCCAGACAAAGCTCCCAAATCATCTTTCTTTCATGGAAAGTTCAGCCGCTCCTTATATACACGAGAGGTGACGGTCGATTGAACCAACACCAATGGAACAAAAAATCTACTACTTTTCCGTGTTCATCTACTTTTATCCCTCTCCCTTGTACCTTACTTCTCGTTCTTCCGCAGTTCTTCGTACCAGAGGCTGCGAATCCACGAGGCTCTAGGGGCGGGGTCCCTCCTGGGCGAGCGGGGTTTCGGGTCTACAAAGGCGCCTGCCGGACTGTCTTGCGTATCGCGCTTCCAGCGAGCCTCCCTCGGCGCGTGCTACTGCGCATTGCGCTAGGCGTCGAGGGTACACAGTGACGTGTTCATGTGCGAACACACTTTTTGGCGACTCTGTTGGGGACGAAGATTTGAACGGTCTCCAGCCCGTTCTTGCTACGAAGAGAGCGTCATCACGAGGCTGCAATCTACGACGGTATAATGTATCCTCAATCTCCTTATATAGATGCAAGTAACTCTTATCTTCATGTTGCTAGATCTTTTGATATGTGCACTATATCGTCTAGCCCTAGTTCTTACTACGTGCAAAAGCAGATGCAAAATAATCTCCATGCCTCAAATAGTTTTAGCAACTTGCAACATGTAATTTCGAATTCTCATGCATCTGCAGCCCTAGAAATTTATATGCCGATGAACAACATGAAGAATTCTGTATGAAACATCCAACGTTAGAAATTTCAGTATGATACAACAAAGTGTTTCATCTTTATATTCATTGGCAAATAATATGCAATCTCTAGGTTCACCTTCAAACATGCCCATGGATAGAGAAATTGTACATGCTACCACTAGTTATTTTTCCAATTACTCTCAATCATCATATGCTACACCTTATGTTAGTAATGTTTCGACACTGTATGCAACTAACGATATTCATAATTCGGCTCCACACCTTTACAGTGGTTATAGCCGAATAAGTGGAAACTCAATAGAAGCTAATGTGCCTTCATCTAGTACTGTAGCGTATGATATGTCCCCTGCACAATTGCAAAGTTTCGGTGACACCTTATTGCCGAAAGATACAAAAAGCATTGGGGGCATTCTTATGCAGGAGCAAATGCCTTGAAGGAAAAACTTGCAGTTGAGTTCAAGAAGCTTAATTCTCTTCACCGAGAACTAGAAGAGAGACTCCACGATCTTGTTACAATACAAGCTTATGAGGCATACAACAAGAAGCGTGAACATGAGCGTAAGGCAAACAAGATCAGGTTTTCCCGTTCTCAATTGCTAAGTTTCAGCGGCACTATTGTTGGAATTCTTGCCTAAATGGCCTAGCCCATATTTTCATTTTAATAATTTTCCTGAAAATCTCAGAGGCTCATGTGCCCCATTTATACATGGCAAGAGGTGGGAGATAGTTGAATGAAGATTTCACCACCCTATAAGGGTGGCTTTTTCACCACTTGGTAAAAGGATGAGAAGGAGAGAGACATACATGCGTGCTCCTCCTCCTCTACCGCCCGCCTCGCCACGCCACACGAACCCTCCTCAAGACCGAACCGCCCGTCCGATCATCGTCAATGTTGATGACTACGAGATGTTTGACGGAATGCCGACAAGGTACGATTTTTGTTTTCTCATCGGAGGTGGATTCGGTGATGGTTGTAGACACACGATGATTTTGTTGTGATGATTCGTAGTGTGGAGGAGGAGGAGGTGGCCAACTTCATGATACAATTGGAGGGTAGCCATGCCGCTGGAATCGACGACCTCCACTTCTACTATGAAGAGGTTGAGGTCACTGAGCAACAAGAGGTGGAGGAGACACAAGGGAGCACGAAGAAGACAAGAGCCACCAACTATAATGAGAAGGAGGATGTCGTATTGTGGTTTTCTTGGATGAATGTGTCACTCGATGCATCAGCTGGCAACGACCAATCCAAAGAAAAGATTTGGGCTCGTATCGAGGACTACTACAACAACACCGTCACAATTCCAATCACTCGCACACAAGGCTCTCTCGGCCACCGGTGGGGCGCCATTCTAGAGCAATGCAACCATTGGTCCGGTTGTCTTGATCAAGTGCACACTAACCCACCTAGTGGGGTGCCCGTTACCGAGTATCAACCACTCATCCAAGATCTATACAAGCAACGCAACAATAAGAATGGTAGCAAAGCCTTTAACTTGCACCATTTCTACAACGAGCTTGTTGGCAATGAAAAGTGGGCGCGAAGGAATTGGGAGACCATTCCAAATCGGTCAAGGGTTAGCATCTCCATCGAGGCCAACAATGAGGAAGATGAGGACCCACACAAGAGGGCCGAGGGGCAAAAGCTTGCAAAAGAGAGGAAGAAACGAGGAGCCCAAGGAGGATACAAGGAAGAGCTTTGTGCTACGGCTGAGACCAAGAAAGCTTTCAAGGCCATGGAGGAGGAGAAGTGGAAGAAGAAGATGGCCACCGAAGAGAGGAAAGCCATTATGGAGAGGAGGATTGCACTTGAGGAGGAGAGGATATCAAAAGAGAAAGAGATCGATGAGCGTGCTATCATGTTCATGGATCCAAGAAAACATGGATGCCATGGCAAGGAAATATTGGGAGCTCACTCGCACGAAGATCCTTCAAAGATCTTTTGGTGGTGGTGATGGAGTTGGCCGAGGAGGAGGAGGTGGTGATGATGATTATGGTTCAGTTAGAGCATATCCACTCGTCCCCCCATATGGCGTCTGGCGCAGGCCGATTTTGGGCCGTATGGGGGCGCCAGATGCGTCCACGATATGGGGGCGCTGCTTCCCAGCCGTGCCCCCCATACAAAACATTCAAATATTTGAAAATATGAAAACACATCGATATTACTATAGTTTAAACATGTTTGTACAATTTTTTTAAAAACCTAAACCCTAGTGGTGGCCCTGGCCACGACCGCCCAGTGCAAGGCGATGGTACATCACCGCCGTGTAGTCGTCGTCGTCATCGCTGGACTCCTGCTTCGACGGTGGCATGGTGCTGCAGCCCTTTGGCCCGGATCGCCATCCCAGCTCGAGCAGCCCAGCCCATCGCCGTCGCCCTCAAGGTCGATGAATAGACCGAGGTGGCCCGCTCGCTCTGCCTGCTCGCGTCGGTACACCTCCGCGGACCACGATTCCACGCAGTCGTCCGTCGCTGGCGGCATGGCCTCGTAGGAGGCGCGCTGGCCCGGAAACTCCTCCGGGTCCTCGTCGATCTTCAACTGGAGGGCGGCCGCCTTGTACTCCGGCAGCAGCGTTGTTAACAACCGGATTTTTAATCCCAGATGCCCGTTATGCCATACCTCGCAATCCCAGGATTACCATTTTTGCGAGACATAACGGATTGGATATCATAGTACATCATCCATTACAAACCATACATAAGGTTTTACACGAATAAGGATCTCATGATCCAGTCTTTAATACAACAAGCAGCGGAAATAAACGATAGCGTAGCGGTGGGGTCCATCTTCAGGGACACAGGCAATGCTGACGATGGCAGATAGTCCTAGTTATCATAGCCGTCTTGCTGACCATCATCTTGGTAATCTCCTTCATAGTCTGGCCATGATAATAGCCAGGGACAAAAGCCATGAGTACTCTTTAAGTACTCGCAAACTACTACTAGCAAGGGTTATACTTCTAAGTTAAAGTGCTGAATTGAAAGAACAACTATCAAGTTAAGTTTGAAACCTAAGCTGAGTTCTGAAACAAGAAAGATAAAAATAAAAGTCTAGAATCACCTAAGTTGGGGAAACTATTTTCATCTACACAACCCTGTTGTGGTCAAGTCCGGGTTCATCATTCATTTCAAGTTATTTAGAAAACATCTGACAACGAAACAATATGGCCATTCCAACTGTCCATAACCGCGGACGCGGCTATTCGAATAGTTTGACACTCTACAGAGGTGGTACACTTTCACCACAAGATTCGATACATCTGTCGGGGATAACCCTGAATCATCATACTTGGTATGCAGATAATCAAACATAACCTTCCCTTTACACACCCTAGTACAAGCACCTCTCTTATGAGCATGGCCTCCCAACCATGACCATCAGTCATCTTGGGCACTACATAGGTGGACAACGTTGATAGGTAGCCTCAACTCAAACCTCTCCCGTGAGGGAACTAATACTAATGCATATAAATTTCCAGCTAAGCCTTACCCAATTCAGGTAATGTGGTTGTACGGTAAATTTGGAATGGTATCGCATCCGAATCCAACCATCAGTTTTATAAAAGGGTTAAGGCTCATGCCTTATCATTTTCATCATCATAAACCAATTGTGTTTGTCAACACATGTCAAAACATCTCAATAGAATGACTCATCATTCCAAGGTTTTCATAACTCATTTTCACCAAGTGTTCCCATCTAAAGTGACTCAAGTTTGATCTATTCTAAAATACTAGGTTAAAAGTGTTCACTAAGGTGGAGGGGTAGTATCAATCTCATGCCATAGGATGACATCTAAGGGTTCTAATTAGGTCAAGTTTTATACTCTTTATGTTACCTTCAAAATTAATTAAAGAACTTTGTGTAAACTGAGGGGGTGTGAGCAAAGTATGCTTAAGGCATCTTTACTAAACTATCTAGTTTTATTCTAGTTTGCTACCATAGCTTACTAAAGCATGTTTGCAAGGGTTAGCTTGCCACTAATAGCTTGTCTTGGTTGGTGCAGTGGTTGAAGTTGTCTTCTTCTTCTTCTTCTTGGTAGAACTCCTCCTCCTCTAAGGCTTGGTCAGTACTATTGTCTAGAAATACATAGGGAGTGCACAATCACCAAACAGTACTTAACTTAGGCTAAGTAGTAGTCTAAACCACACAATTGATGATCTAATATCATCCCAAACATCATAAGTTTTAATTCAATATTTTCAACCTTTTTATTTTGGAAAAGTAATTTCTACTCATTGAAATGTTAACTAAAATTTAATATTCACCACCAAAATATGAGATCATGTGGACACATGTCCTCACCACATATTCTAACATGTGGGAATGAGATTTAAAGGTTGGGTCAATATTACTTTGGTTTAAGTTTATTATTTAATGATTTAAAGTGACTAGAAATGCCTATATAGCATTATTTTGGTACTAGTCCCAAGTCACTGCCTGTAAACCTTAATATTATTACATATTTGGATAGATATAATGAAATGTGATTTTTGAGAGTTGGAATCAACTCAAAAGCTAACTTGGTTGATTTTATAAAAATGTTTCAAGTTGTAAAAGCTTCTGTCTTCTTATTTTTATTAGGAGAAATCTATAACTCTAAATGAATTAAATCCAACGGGCTTGGATAGAGCTTTTCAATACCTTTCAGACAAAATTAGTTTCATGCAATTTGGATTTGTCAACTCATAGAATTGATTTTTGAAACACAGGACAGAAACTATATTCTAACTAAAAAGAAAAATCCTAATTTGAATTTCCAACACGCGCGGGAAAGGAAATGGGCCGGCCCAGTGGCGCTGCGCGGCACAGGGCTCAGCTGACAGGGGGGTCCCACTGATCAGCGGCACTTAAAACGCGAAACGGTACGCGCGTTGTGGGCCGTGCGATTAGAGGGCAGATCTATGGCTGAGGGTCGTCGTCGACGACGGACGGGTCGCCGGCGAGCTCGAACCCTAGCGGCTCGGTGGGGGTCTACTGGGGGCGTACCAGGGCTCCAGCGGGGTCGGCGATGTGGGCGAACGAAGTGGAAGACGACGGCGAGGCGAGGCGTGGTCGCGGCGGAGCTTGGGGTGGCCAGAATCAACGGCACCCTTCTTCTCCAGAGGCGGCGGCTCCGGCTCCAATTCCAGCGAACTGCTGCTCCACTTGCTCCGGCGAGGGGTGGTTGAGGTTCAGAGAGGTGAGGGGAGTGGAATGGTGTGAGTCTTTGGTGCTGGGGAGGCCTCCTTTTATAGGCTCGACGGTGAGACCGAGCGGGATGGGCGGTCGACGGTGGCGACATGGCTACGGCGAGCTAGCGGCATGGCTGGGGATGGCGATCGATGGGCGGTCCCCTGGCGGTGCTCTAGCGCTTCAATGCGGCCGTAGGGGCGGTGGTATGCGGTCGGGGTGAGGTGGCGCTCTGAGAGGCAGAGGCGGCGGTGTCCACGGCGAGCGGTGGCCGTGGGGCTTTGGGCGGCGAACGGGGGTGTCTGGGGTGTTCTCCAGGTCGAGGCGGAGCGGTGGGCGCGGGCTGGTGTCGAGCGGCGGCTTGTGCACGCGGGGACAGGGCGCGCTCTGTGGGCGGCGTCGGCATGGTCTGGTGGCACTGGGCGCGGCTTCTCCTCGGTGGTCCACGGCTGCTCTTGGCTCGGGCAAGGGACAGAGAGGGGCGGTGCGGCGTTGACTACCTCCTAGACATGGCGAGGGAAGGGGGAGTGGTCTGCTTCGATGGTTGCAAGGTTGGCCGGCCAGAGTGGTGCTCGGCATGGTTGTGCAGTGCGGCTAGGGGGTAGAGAAGGGGCTGGTTTGGTCTGGTCTGGCTTGAGGGGGGACAAGATGATCAAAGCACTACAGAATTGCTAGACAAAATCAGCCCAAAACAGTAATATTTAGGCCTTAATGATCTTGCTAACAAGGTGTTTGACAAAATGGCCGCAAGAGAAATTTTTTTGAATTTTGAGTTCAAAATTTTTGGGTGATCTCCACTAGTGCTAGGTAGTCTCTGGTTGCAAGGGTTTTGAAAATGGAGCTCAAATACATGGTTTTTGAAATAGGGGTGATCTATGCATATGCATTAGATTCAATTTTAAACTGCCATTTAAAATAGTTTCCAGAATGTTTTTAGAAGATTAAAAGGTGGGCCTTGGTACCTCATTATGTGTACAAGCAAGGGGTGTAAAGATCTAGAACTGTTTCTGTTAAGAATTGAGTACTAGGAATAACCAAAGTAGGTATGAGAGTTAATTTTGTCAAAATGACCATTCCTTTATTTTAATTCTTTTTTATTTGATTTCTTTTAGGAAAAGTCTGGGAATGATGTAGATGATGTTTAAATCACCTAAGAAACATTTTAGAAGCAAAGGATCACACAATCATGGCAATTCAAAACAACTCCTATTTAAATGCACATAATATGAATGCTTTCATTTTAAAAATGGAGAAGTTTTTGTTAACCCTATTTTTGGATGATTGGATCTTTGATAAACTTGGATTGAAGTTTTGGGATGTTACAGGCGTCCACTCCTTCTTCACCTGGCGCTGGGGTGCGCCGAGGCGTAGGAGACCACGGGAAGGAGACCGCTCGCGCCGGCTGGAGCGCCAACGCGATAGAGGAGCCTTCCCGTACTCGTCCTTCACCGACGCGAGGATAGCCGAGAAGCGCGGGGACGATGTGGAGTACAGGGAGTAGCGGGCCGACGACGATGAAGATCTCGTCGAGGAAGATGTGGAGGAAGGGCGGGCGGCGTGGCACGGCACCCACCGCTGGTCCGGACGGCGTGGCGCAGCGTGACGAGGCGGCATTGTCAACGGCGGGTTGTTGCCGGCGGCGATGTACTCGAGGACCCAGGACAATGACCGGCCTGGCACGCTCCACCACCGGGTCCACCCTTCGATGTTGGTGTCCAGCGGTTGGGGGCCATTGCCGTCGTAGGCAGCGAGGCGGTCCTGGAGCTGGGCCTTGAAGTATGCGGTCCACGTCTCCGTGTTATCGGGATCCCAGGCCGGGTCGTTCTGCTCCTCCGGCGAGAGGACCTCCCAATAGTGGCGGTAGATCTCCGCCTACCACGCCTGCCCACGACCGGCGGGACGGGCCGGCCACCGGCACTGAGGACCCAGCCGCTAGGGAAGCGCACGTTCGGCTGTGCTGGGTACCCGGCAGAAATCCAAGCAGAAAGAGTAAAATGTGTACCACCGTAGGATAACATTTGGGCTTATTAGCTTGACAACTTCATCACCATACATTCTTTTCAGCAACTGAACGCTAACAATCAGTGTATTGGGCAGTGTTAACAAAGAGAAATCTGTAATCAGCCAACCAAACTTCTTTGTGCAACTGCTGCTGCTGTTCCGTGTCCCTACTCGCTTTGACAGAGATACGGACTCGGTTTTGACTTGGCGGTGGCAAGTGGTGCAATACCCCCGAACATGCAAGGGAAAAATCAAAAAAATTTGGATGAGGAAATTAATAGGGTTATATCAAAAAGTAGACACCAAATTTGTTTTATGAAAAAAATGTACAAACCAAACAGGAAGCGCAAATTAGGCTAAAAAGTTTACTGTACCTATGGGCATCTCCAACGGTGACCTACATTTCAGACAAATAAAGTGTCGTAACCCGTCCGCTTGCGGCTTGGGAGGAAAGAGTGTCCTCGGTTTGCCCGTTTGAAAATCTTCGAAATTTTGGGTTCAGAAAATAGAAAATCGAGATATTTCACATAAACCAAAAATCTCTAGTTGGAGAAGTTGTTTGAAATACCAAAAGGAAGTTATGTGTCGAGTTTGGGCTAAATCCATAGAGGGGTGCCATGATTTTGGCACTGAGCACGACCACTAGGGTTAAAAGCCAAGTTAACTCCTACTCGATAGCCATTTGGATGATACCTTCGATGTCTAGAGTCTTGGTATGTCTTATTTATTATTTTTAATGGGTAGTGGGTCATATATAAGGAGTTCATGCACAAGTTTTCATTTTTTTATTTCTTTTTTGAATTTTGTTTGCATGGCTTCAAAAATAGGACAAACTTGCCGACGTGCGCAACCATGCAAGGGTCATTGAAATTGATCCTAGACATGGATCTGGCCTAAGGATCCTATGGGTCACCCCAAATCAGTTTTGCCCGAAATTTGAGTGCATTTCTTAGGGTACCTACAGATATAGTCCACGATTACGGAGGCTCACCTCAAGAGAAAACAATATATGGTTGCACCATCAGACATATACCCATATTCCGAGAATGACCATACATAGTGATGTATCATGCATGAAAATGGCACCGGGGCCGTGCACATGCTCAAATCTTGCACATTCTTTGAAACAAACATGGAAATCTTCGAAATTTTGCGTTCCGAAAATGGAAAATATTTTTTTTTCACATAACCCAAAATGCGGTAAGGCACTCAATTGGGCCCGTGACTACTATTAATATCTGAATGATGAATATTTTGTTCAAATCAAACTACCAACCGTGCAATACTTGCTAGGGCGGGAAGTGCTCCGCCTGCAATACGAGTCGATGGTATAGTTCGTCGACACTATTTACAGGGATCCCAAAAGAGTCGATGGACTAGACCGCTTGCAAAAAGATTTGGCACACGTACCATCGTCATCATCGTCATAAATCTTATAAAGAGAGCACCAGGCCCATTCACGACCCATCCACGCAGGGCCGGCCCATACTTATACGGGGCCCAGGTGCAAAATGACAGCAAGGGCTCTTATTCACACACAAAAAAGACTATTAAAATAATATATTTCAAGCTAAAAATACGTCATATTTCATTATAACAAAGTAATATTTAGTACATAGCATAGATCCATGATTTTTTGACTCTCAAATGATAGCACAAACTAATCTTTTAATTCTAAAAATAACATTACTTATCTTGATCAAGTGGACTAATCATGAAAGAAAGGAATCAGATAACTTCTTTCTAATAGCCATATCACCAAAATACAAGTTGCATAAAAAAGAACAAAATAGGGAACTAAAACACCTGGCTCGATTCAGATGCAAACTTGATCTGTGCATGAATAAGAAGACCACACCTTCATGAAATAAAAAATTATTCCCCTTTCTCCTCAGCAATTAGCACTCTCAGTCTCTCAGATTCAATCGAAACCACACCCCATAGCTTTTCATTTTGCCTATGGAGACCTTGATTTTTGACTGCTTGATGGGAGCTATTTAATAGGATTGAGGTCTGTGGAGCGGTAAGGGTGGACACAAATTTACCTCTGTCTAGAATCTAGTCTCAAATGGCTATTGATCGGCAAACAATAGAACCGCTGAAAATTGAAGGGGAGAAATTTGGGGAACGATGGAGATGCGCCTTTGGCATTCATTAATTTCGGAAAGGCACGGCCATCGCCATGCCGTTTGGGAAGGAGTAGATCCCGTCTCATTCGGTGGAGCGGTTGAGAGGTTAGAGGAGAAGAGAACACACATACTCGAACGATTGGTTTTTTTACCTAAGCAATGGATCGATCGCTATGCTCCCGTACGCGCTGACCTGCCTGGGCTGAATATGGGTCTTTGACATTTTTTTAGACCAAAAACCATAAATTTCAACTAGAAGTAGTAGAACTAATACCTGGGCTGGGGCCCTTGGCTCGCAAGGGCCCAGTGCGGGCGCACCGTTTGCCCGGCCTGTGGGCCGGCCCTGCATCCACGAGCCCGCCCATCCATGGCAGTGAGATGCTCCCGTGGTACACGAGTTTATTTTCTTTAGTTTCAAAGACATCAAGGTCCTGCGGTATGTACCTTCCATGAATGTCCATTATCACATCTCGTGTTACACGAGCGATTATATTTTCCATGTACATGGGTCTTGGAACCTGTCGGCAACGGATCATGGTCATGGGTCTTGCACACTCCATGAGTGCATGGTGATATGTACTCATGGCTTCGTGCATTTTTGTAGGGGACATGCATTAGTTATGCCAGATCTACGCAAACTAGTCCAACTACTCACGGCGTAATGTAACCTGAATGCTCGGGTGTGCGGTGTGTCCATACGCTTTCATGCATACTCCCTTCGTCCGCAAATAAGTGTACATCTAGCTTTTGCTTAAATCAAAGATAACCAAATTTGACCAATTTTATAGAAAAATATAAAAACATATATTACATCAAATTGACATATTATGAAACTAGATTTTAAAATAAATCTAATGATATTAATTTAGTGTCATAAATGTTGGTACGTTGTCCTAAAAAGTTAGTCAAACGTAATAAAGTTTGACTTAAGACAAAGCTAGAAGTACCCTTATTTGCGGACAGAGGGAGTATGTGGTTCTTGTTGAATTTGGTGGAACCGGTGTGTACCCTTTCGGATCATTGGTTGCGTGTTATATAGGCAGGGAAAAGTCCCATGCATGGCAGTACAAGTTTGGTATGCGTACGGTCGGAGTATTCGTACACGTACACCTACAAGATTCCATATAACACCCCCCACCCACCCCTAATTAAAGCTCGGGAAACTCATCTAGGCTTTTAACAGGTAAAGTCTTTGTAAATACATCAGCTATCTGGTCTCGGTACGGTAGAGATGAACTTGATTTTATTTTCCATGTACTGTACTAGAGCTAGTCCATACATGCGTGGCGACATGTACTCGCATGATAGCGTCGTGCATTAGTTATGCGAGATTTAGGCACACTAGTCCAACTACTCACCGCGTTCCGTTCAACTTTCATGCATGCAATGAGTAAATCTATATTTTCACACCGAGTGCGTGTCAGTCCAAGCTCGGCAGCAGACACGTCCTGCCTATTTATAGGCATGCAGCTATGCATGTGTGGAGTGTATACATTAATAAGATCCATCCATCCATGGCGAAAGCTTCAATCGGGCCTGTTCCTTTCAAGGACGTGGATGTGACAGCAGACAGTAGTGATGGTGGTGGTGGTGGTGGTGGTGGGTTGGCGACGGCGCGGCGGGTTGATGAAGAGCTGGTGTCCGCCCTGCCGCACCGGAGTTTACTCAACGGCGCGGTGACTATGCGTTGCTACCAGGGCTGCTGGCTGCTGGACGAGTGGGTGGCGGGCGCCATGGAGCTGCAGCGCCACTTCCAACCCCGGCCCGATGACGTCATCGTGGCCAGCTACCCCAAATCAGGGACCACATGGGTGGTCGCACTGACGTTTGCCACCATGGCACGCGGCATCTACCCGCCGGCCGACGCTGGGCACCCGCTGCTGCGGCTGAACCCGCACGAGTGCCTCCCGTTCCTCGAGAATCTCTACACCAGCGGCACGGAGGCCAAGCTGGAGGCGCTGCCGTCGCCTCGCCTCCTCAACACGCACATGCCCCCCTCTCCATCCTCCCGCCAGGGATGCCTGCCTGCAAGATCGTCTACGTCTGCAGGGATCCCAAGGACATGGTGGTGTCTCTATGGCACTTTAACAAGAGGGTGGTGCCCGACCTGCCGCTAGCTACAACCTTCGACTCCGTCTGCAGCGGCGAGGTCACCCATGGGAGTCAAAATAATTTGGTTGCCGTGGTTTAGCCCACACGGCTGGCTCCTCTTTATTGAACAATCAACGTGTGATACAAGTTTGAATAGGATCCGGTCATATCTCTATACAAGGAAACCGTCTAATACGGCCGGATACATAGGTGATTCTAATACACCCCCTCAATCTAAACCGTCGTGTATAAGGTTAAGATTGGAACTAAAACGACTAAGCAACTGACTAGAAACAGGCTTAGTGAAAATATCAGCGAGCTGATCTCCTGAGGAAATAAAACGAACATCGAGAGCACCCAGAGCAACCTTCTCGCGTACAAAATGAAAATCAACCTCGATATGCTTGGTGCGAGCATGAAACACCGGATTGGCAGATAGATAGGTGGCGCCCAAATTATCACACCAGAGAACAGGTGGTTTGGGCTGATGAACACCAAGCTCCTTGAGTACATACTGGATCCATGTTGCTTCAGCAGTACCATTTGCAAGAGCCTTATATTCCGCCTCAGTACTAGAACGAGACACGGTGGGTTGCTTGCGAGAGCTCCAAGAAACGAGGTTGGGCCCAAGAAAAATAGCAAAGCCACCAGTAGACCGACGATCATCAGAACAACCCGCCCAATCAGCATCAGTATAAACATTCACAGAAGGGTAGACGTAGACCTCTGAATAAGCAAGCCTGTAGAAACGGTACCCTTGACATACCTAAGAATCCGCTTGATGGCTTCATAATGTGTTGTAGTGGGCCGAGCAAGAAACTGGCAAACCTTGTTTACCGCGAACGAGATATCTGGGTGGGTCAACGTCAGATATTGGAGGCCACCAACCAAACTCCGGTAGCGGAAGGCATCATCATCAGAAAGACAAGCACCAGCGTCATGAGAGAGCTTGTCAGAAGTCGACATCGGAGTGGTGACTGAACGGCAACCCTCCATGTGGGCGCGATGAAGAAGATCCAAAGCATACTTATGTTGAGTCAAACGCATGCCCGCGGAGGTATAAGAGGCCTCAATACCCAAAAAATAATCAAGTCGCCCAAGGTCCTTGATAGGAAACGTTTGTGCCAAGGTTTGCACAAGACGGTCAACAGCAGCCGGAGAAGAGCCCACAATCACAATATCGTCAACATAAACCAACATGTAGATAGTAACTCCATCATGAGTAAATATGAAGAGTGATGTATCCGCCTTGCTGGAAATAAATCCAAGTTCATGCAATTTATCACTCAACCGAGCATACCATGCACGGGGAAACTGCTTTAGTCCATAGAGGGCACGCTGAAGTTTGCAAACATGCTTTGGGTAGCGAGAGTCCTCAAAACCAGGGGGCTGCTGCATATAGACATCTTCCTCAAGAAAACCATGGAGAAAGGCATTGCTGACGTCAACTTGTCGAAGACACCACCCACGAGACACGGCAAGAGACAAAACCAACCGAATAGTAACTGGCTTAACAACAGGGCTGAAAGTATCATGATAATCAATGCCGTGTTGTTGAGTAAATCCGCGAGCGACTAACCGTGCCTTGTGCTTGTCAACGGAACCATCAGGGCGAAACTTTGTCTTGAAAATCCATTTGCTGCCAATAATATTAACACCAGGAGGACGCGGTACAAGTCGCCAAGTCTGATTTCGTTGAAGGGCATTAAACTCATCTTCCATAGCGGTACGCCAGGCCGGTTCAGAAAGAGCGGTGCGGTGAGAGACAGGAACCGCAAGTAGGGCTCGGCGACGATAAGGATCATACCGAATAGTGCCATCGGTGTAGGTCTTGGGACGATGGACGTCATTACGGCGTCGAGTGACCATCGGATGAACAATCAGTGGTGTTAGAGTAGACGACTCAGCAGATGCAGGAGCGATTGGTGACTCCGCGCTCGACGCGGACTCGCTCGAGCGAGCAGGCGAGAACGGCTCGCTGGAAACCGGTGCATCGATTGGTGATGCATCACCAGCACACATCTGGCCGGTAGTAGATGGTCCAGCAGCCTGAGTTGGGCTAGATGGCTCGGACAGTGCAACTTGGCCCGGGCCAGGAGACGAGGCACGAGCTGATTCCGATACGGACGTGCCAGGCACGGTCGACGAGGAAGGCTGCTGCTGCATGGCGTACGTACGCGCCCGGCCGGTTACTGGAATGATTTCCTGCACAAACAAAGGACGAGAAATACCAGGCAGATCAAAGTGCAATAAAGTCATGTCATATGTACGCATATTGGGACCCTGTATAGCTGGTTCTTGTGCAGGAAAAGACACCGGATGCAAAGCGGAAACATCAACGACAACACCCGGTGTAGCAAACGGGAACACAGATTCATCGAAAACAACGTCGCGAGAAATATAAATACGACCACTACTACGATCAAGACACTTATAGCCCTTATGCATGGAACTATAGCCAAGAAACACACACATCTTAGACTGGAATTCTAGCTTGCGTGGATTATATTTGCGAAGACTAGGCCAACACGCACATCCAAAAGTGCGGAGGAACGAATAATCGGGCTGCTGGTTTAATAACCGCGTGATGGGGGAAACATTATTAAGGACAGGGGATGGCATTCGATTAATGAGATAACACGTTGTGAGAAAGGCTTCATCCCAATAGCGTAATGGGAGGGAGGAGTGAGCAAGAAGAGCTAGCCCTGTCTCGACAAGATGTCGGTGTTTGCGCTCAACTATGCCATTTTGTTGAGATGTATGCGGGC
This sequence comes from Avena sativa, assembly GCA_916181665.1. Taxonomy (NCBI): domain Eukaryota; kingdom Viridiplantae; phylum Streptophyta; class Magnoliopsida; order Poales; family Poaceae; genus Avena; species Avena sativa. Next base: position 59,641,610 of record OV702289.1, read on the forward strand.
ATGACACACGATGAAGGATGCCTGTGCGACGAAAATAAGCGTTTAGGCCATGGTACTCACCACCCAATCGGACTGCACAGCACGAATCTTAGTGTTAAGGAAAAGCTCAACATGAGTCTGGAAGAGATAAAAGATGGACTCGACATCAGATTTATGTTTAATTAGATAAATCCAGCAATGACGGCTATAATCATCAACAAAGCTAACATAATATTTATATCCTCCGGAGGAGGGCAAAGCAGGGCCCCAAACATCAGTATGGACAAGTTCAAGGGGAGTAGTAGAAATACGATGAGATTGAGTATAAGGTAATTGATGACTCTTAGCACGTTGACATGCATCACACACTGATGACTGAGGATCTAAGGAACATGAAAGGGAATTGTTCTTGACAATACTTTGAACTACATTATTAGACGGATGACCAAGCCGTTGATGCCATTGCCTAGGAGAGAGCTTAACACTAGCAGACGCATGACGAGTGGAAAAGGATGCCCGATGGAACGGAACTAGATAGAGACCCCGTCGGCTTCTACCTTGAAGAACGGTTTTTTTCGTGGCCTTGTCCTTAACACAGAAAAAATTACGGTGAAATTCGATAAAGACATCGTTATCACTTACGATCCTTTTAACGGAAAGCAAATTCTTGCTAATATCAGGAACATGAAGGATATTTTTAAGAGCGAGAGAATGCATAGGACCAGCTAAACGAGAGTGACCAATGTGCGAGATAGACAGACCTGCACCGTTGGCGACTTGAACTTGATCCCTGCCGTGGTATGGCTCGTGAATATGAAGCTGCTCCAAGTTGTTGGTGAGGTGGTTGGTGGCGCCGGTATCCATCAACCAATGAGGTGGATGATGATCCTTGTGGCTCTGGCTTGAGGAGGCGGCATTGCCGGAGCGAACGTCATCGGCCTGAAACACCTGGTTGAAACGGTTGCGACATGTTAAGGCCTCATGTCCCCATATGCCACAAATTTGGCAGCGCGTGCGAGGACGACGCCCACCACCACCGTTGTTGCGGCCATTGTTTTGGCCGCCACCGCCTTGACCGCCGCCTCCTTGGCCGCCGCTATTGCGGCTGCCGTTCCGTGCACCTTGCTGGCCACCACCTTGGCCGTTATAGCCACCGCCCTGGTAGCCGCCACCACCTTGCCCTTGGTAGCCACCGCCCTGGTAGCCGCCACCACCTTGCCCTTGGTAGCCACCGCTCTGGTAGCCACCGCCTCCTTGCCGAACTCCACCTTGCTGCGTGCCGATCTGGCCGCCACCGGGACGACCACCGTTGGGGCGACCGTAGTCACCGCGGTGAGCTATGTTGGCGGAGGAGGAGAAGTCGAGCTCATGCGTGTTCTGTTCCTGCATGGCCTCATGAGAAACGAGCATGGAGTAGAAATCAGTGAGTTGGATGACAACATCAGGATTGGCGTTGGAGAAGACATTCAGCGACGCCTGGAGAGGAGCAAACGCACTGCCGAGGCCGGCAAGGATGTAGTCCACCAACTCGTCGTCGGGCAAGGGAGCACCGACGGTCGCCATGGCATCGGCGAACCCCTTCATTAGGTGGTAGTAGTCAGCCACCCGCATGTCGTTCCGCTTCGTCGTCGCCAACTTGCGACGGTAGGCGCGGATGCTCGCCCGTCCTTGGGCGGAAAACATGGAGCAGAGGCAGCTCCATACAGAGGCGGAGGTCGTTCGCCCGATCATCTGGGCGAGGACGTCTTCAGTCATGGATCCGAGCAAGACGCTCAGGACGCGTTGGTCGGTCTGCGACCACACAGTGTACTCGGGGTTGACGATGGTGACCGCATCCTTGCCGGTGCCGGTGGTGAGAGTCTTCGGCGGCGCGGGGAAACTTCCGTCGAGGTAGCCTAGATGGCCCTGTCCGGAGAGGTTGGGGATGACCTGGGTTTTCCAGAGAAGAAAGTTCGTCCGATCTAGACGGACGGTGATGGTGTGGGAGGAGCCTCCGGCCATGGGGATTGAACCGGCGACAGAGGAGGATTGAGCGGAGGAGGTGATCAGCGCCATGGCACAATCGACTTGTGCGGCGGCGAAACAGGAACCGACGTTTGGCTCTGATACCAAGTCAAAATAATTTGGTTGCCGTGGTTTAGCCCACACGGCTGGCTCCTCTTTATTGAACAATCAACGTGTGATACAAGTTTGAATAGGATCCGGTCATATCTCTATACAAGAAAACCGTCTAATACGGCCGGATACGTCGGTGATTCTAATAATGGGCCCGTCTGGGACCACTTACTCGGCTACTGGCGTGCCAGCCAAGCTCAACCGGACAAGGTCCTCTTCCTGTGGTATGAGGACCTGCTGCGTGACCCTGCTGGCAACGTCAGGAACCTCGCGTCCTTCCTTGGGGTGCCATTCTCCGACTCCGAGGAGGAAGCCGGAGCCGTCAGCGACATCGTCCGGCTTTGCAGCTTCGGACATCTTCAGGGCTTGGAGACCAACAAGTCCGGACACCTCGGAGGAGGCTATTTCCCGCACGACGCGCTCTTCAGGAAGGGCGTGGCCGGTGACTGGGTCAACCACCTGACGCCCGAGATGGCGCGAAGCCTCGATGAAATCTTTGCTGCCAAGATGCATGCGGAAGGGCTCATGATCCTCTAGTCATCACCATCACCAATCGCTTGTGTTAGTCGTCGTATTTTTCCATTTCTCCGCAAGTTGGTCACTCGATCCATCACATTCCAGTGACCGTTTGTTTTGTTTGTTTCTTTTCCGAATTAATGCCCCCCCTCACATTTTATTCCTTCTAAATTATATATTATCACTTCTTATATCTCCTAAATTAGGGATATTAAAACCGAATCAACTAGGAGCTCTCCCAGGCATCCATGTTTTTGACTGTCAGATTTCCTACCTCCGTCGTTTTTGACCGTTTGATGCACCTCTAACTCCCGCATGGGCTACTCTTGGGCCGAATCGTTCCGTCGCCTGGGCAACCGCCGTTCCATCTGGTTCCGTCGCCTCAATCACCACCTCTCCAATTGCGCCCACCAGAGAATTACAGCGTTTGGATCTTATCAACGAGTGTATCTGCAGGAAAGTTCTCCATGCCCAACATCTTGCACTAATATTTTGCAGGGACACATCTCTCTGCCCCGCCTGGCCTCCCGGCCCTATCGTCCACTCCCGTGCTCGTATATTTCATGAGACCTTGGGTTCCGCCGGCCTATCTCGCCTACGTGGTTGTGCAATCCATCGCTGCTTCCAGTACGATGGCTACAAGATTTGCTCATTCGTCCAGTACGACGGCTACAGGATTTGCTCATTCCACCACAAGGAACCTAAGTACCAGAACTCAGCTCAAAGCGCAAGTTCGTGCTAAGTTGTAGATGTGCACGTCTAAAGGTGTATGTTTACGTCATTGGTTTTTTCCAGAGGGAATGGCTACAATGTGGTTGGCCAAAGGCACCCTGCTTCAACTATTGAGCGGCCTAGCCGATTGATTAGAGCAACGATAATTGGAATGTTTTGCATCCATAATCATCTTTATGTCCAGGAGGCGTGCGAGGTCTTTTAATGATCCGTAAGAATACAACGAATTGAGTACACATGAATAATTAAACAAAAATCCACTGCGAACTGGTCCATCTAAACAAAGTCACTCGGCCCATCTAATCTCACCGGATCAAGATCGGTACGAACTCAATCTATACCTAATCCCGTAAATATCATATCCCCTCTATTCTCCTCGTGTGAGGCGCCCGCGGAGACGAATAGTACCACCTTGCGCCCCTACAACAAATTCCACCGGTTTATATACTTCCGCAGGTGGTCTATTAACAAGCCAAGCAACACCCCCGCAAAAAAAAAGCCAAGCAACATGATCGATGAGATGGAACAGAGAACATTGCTTGTCGAGGGCATCGGGAGATGAAGGGAAATTACAAGGAGCCAAGAAACCGAAGTTGCAAGAAAGAGGAGGTCATCTCGGGCGATTAATGAAGGGAAATTAACTTGTCATGCGCTGAAGCAATATAATCTACTAGCCATTCTTCAGGTATTTGTTCCTCTGTCCCATCAGTGAGTAACAAATGCTCATCACCTGCAATCACCTCTAGGATTAGGATAAATGGAGAAGAATCAACTCAGTATCACACTAGCACAGATGAAGGAAGACCTACTAGAGAAATCCAAATTCACTTGCACACTTTCTGAGAGCCCATCTGTAATTGGAAAATCCATCTACATATAAAGGGGCAAACAAACATGGAGTTAAAACACCATTACAATCCATATAAACATTGACTGGACAGAGATTAAAATCCAAAACTGTGTAAACGCAGATATTAAGTGATCCCCTAAAATTTTGATCTTTTCTCCCTCAGTTTCCTAGCAGGCCATGTGTGTACATGGCTACACACACTGAATTTTCTAAGATGCAAACTATGCCCTGCCACTAGGATAATAACTGAAAGTTTTGTCTATAATTTTTATTTTTGCTCCTGAATGCAGAAATTGGATCACAACATTGAAACAATCACTTTATTTTCATAGGGTTCTAGGCTCGCGAGGCGCAGACTGACGTGATGAGCGGGTCACCCAGATTGAAGTTGAAATAATGCATGCCTCTCATTTAGATCAGGTTCAGTTGAAGATGTGATCTTTATTATGGATAACGACCCCCATTTGTTAAGTTTCCCAAGCTCGTGGGTTCTATGTTTCTCCCAATTCCCTATGTGACTTGCTTCCATCAATTTTTCCTGTGATTTTCTTCCGATCTGATTTGCTTTCATTTCATTTCATTTTTTTTGCTATAACCAGATCAGGAAAACTGAGCATAATTGATTTTCTGCAGTTATTCATGAAAAACTGAGCGGTACATCTTGGGTCCGGGTTTCGGTTCAGATGGTGTTGCTTCTGTGACTGCCCTAAGCACAAGGAACATATGTACCACCAACACAAGATGGAAGAGAAGTATGTGATTAGGCAGGCTACTTCTTGTCAACATGTAATTACAACTGCACTGTTAATGTTACTAATCTCTTGAAGTACATGAGAGAAAAGGGAGGACACCATGGTTGGATCTTAGATGGCCCGATCGGTGCACCTAACCAATGCAAGTCCATATAACTATGCCTCTGTAATGGACTGCTGCCCAAATATTTGGTATTCAGTGCTTCTTCTAAAACAACTCTATGCTAGATCGTTTATGCTAAATCGGTAGAGTTATTTATATTGTTTAAAGTATATTACTGACTCTGTCCTAAATTAACTGACTCAGTTTTGTCTAATACACATGTAGCTACACACTAAAACATGTGTATCTAGACAAAACCTTTGTCGGTTAATTTGGAACGGAGGTGATGAATAACAAGTATGCATGGTTAATTGGTTATCAACTTATCATGGTTGTATTGTACACTATAGTAACTTTTTTCTCTTGATATATGAAGTCCAACGATACAATAAGTAGAGGGTTATGGTGGAAAAATAAAGCATCATGCCATTCGGTACTCTTTTGTCAGACAACGAGGACGACCACGAAGCCCCTTTTGAGTCAACAAGAAAGACCTATGCAGAACAACTCCGGTAGAAGATTTCTTTGATTTTTTTATCTATTTTTGTTGTACCATAAAATTTTGGTGAATTTAGACGACAAATTTACTTTGACTGATAAAAAAACTTACTTTGAATAGTGAAACTCTCCAGGGTATAGAAAATACAATAAAAATAATTGCCATTATCAATGCAGTTTTTTCGGTCCCGGTGCAACACACGGGCATTTTTCCTAATATATATAATAGGTGCAAACTTTTCTAATAGATAAAACTGAAGGGAATATGTCCTGAGAGGCAATAATAAAGCTATTATTATATGTATTCCAAGTACTCCCTCCATCCCAAAATGTAAGGCGTCTAAGCTTTAGGTAAAAGTCAACATCTTCTAATTTTGACCAAGTGTATACGAAAATATATGAATATCTACAATATCAAATAAATATTTTTAGAAACTATACTTTTTGGCGAATCTATTGATACTGATTTGGTATTGTGAATGTTTATATTTTTATGTATAAATTTGGTCAAACTTAAAATATCTTGACTTTTGACTAAAGATTAGGCGCCTTACATTTTGGGACGGAGGGAGTATATGATAGATGTTTATTTTACATGCTATAATTGTATTAATACGAAAACCTTAATACATGTGTGTTTAATAAACAAATAAAAAGATTCTAGTTATGCCTCTCTATAAACTAGCTCGTTGATTAACAAGATGATCAAGGTTTCCTGATCATTGACATTGGATGTTGTTAATAACAAGGTCACAACATTGGTGAATGATGTGATGAACATTCATCCGAACTATAGCATTACGATCAAAGTTATTATGTTTATATTGCTATAACATCATACGAAGTAATCTTTATCTTTAGATCATGAGATCATGTTAATTGCTAACACCGGAAGAATATTTGATAACATCAAACGTCACACCGTAACAGAGTGACTATAAAGATGAGTTCGGGTATTCCGAAAGTGTTATGTTGAGGCTCATGGATCAAGGGTGGAATTTGTCAATCCCGATGACGGATAGATATACTCTGGACCCTCTCGGTGATTTCACATTAAGATAGCTTGCAAGCAAGTGATGTGATCACTAGGATGTTGCACTAGTAGAAAATGGGCCTTTGGTTCGGGCCATTAGTCCCGGCCGTGGCTGGGGCCGGGACTAATGGTCCGAACCAGACGACCCGAGGAGGCCGAGGCACTATGTCCCGGTCCGTAAGGAACCATTGCTCCTGGCAGAACCTTTAGTCCCGGTTTGTATCTCAAACCGGGACTAATGGCCTGGCCCTATATATATGCACCCAGCCCTCCACTCTCTCCTGTTTTTTTCCTATGTGAGAGGTGGGTATAACTTTGTGCTAACTTTTTTTCTTCATATGCACTAGAGGTGTTCGGTGAAATGCCTGTTAGAGCGATCCCACTTGAGTTCACACAAGACAAAATATGATATGAGGTGCCAGAGCGACACTTAAGGTTTCTCCTCTTTGTTTTAAAGTGTCCTAAAAGGTTAGCAACTATTTTCTCGTTTTGACTGCGCGGTACTAATTTAAGCATCGTGATTGCGTTTGATATATATGCATGGTTGTATGATGCAGATGAGCCACCCATGGATGTACGGTGACCGACACTCTGACGCTTACAGAGAAGGCGTGCGTTCTTTTCGCCTTGTAGCCGAGGCGAACAAGCGGCGGGATGGTTTTATGTGTTGTCCATGTGTTGAATCTCGGAATGAGCAGGCTCACACTTCCTCAGGAGTCATTTAGAGCCACCTGCTTCTGTCCGGTTTCATGTCCGGCTATAATGTTTGGACCAAGCACGGAGAAAGAGGGGTTATGATGGAAGACGGCGATGAAGAAGAGAACGATGATGACAACTACCGATCTATGTTCCCTGAATACGATGATACCGCAGTTGAAGATAATGAAAAAGAAGGGGGTGAAGAACGGAAACCAGGTGAGCCCGTTGATGATTTTGGTCGGGTCATTAGTGATGCAAGGCGAGACTGCGACACAGAAAAGGAGAGGTTGCAGTTCGAGCAGATGTTACAGGGCCACAACACATTGTTGTATCCAACTTGTGAACATGGCCAGAAGAAGCTGGGTAGCACACTGGAATTGTTGAAGTGGAAGGCAGAGACCGGTATGACTGACTCGGGATTTGAAAAGTTGCTGGTAATAATGAAGAAGCTGCTTCCAAGAAATAACCAATTGCCCCCCAGTACGTACGAAGCAAAGAAACTTGTCTGCCCTCTAGGATTAGACGTGCAGAAGATACATGTATGCCCTAATGACTGCATCCTCTACCGCGGTGAGAAGTACGAGAATATGGATAAATTCCCGGTATGCACTGCATTATGGTATAAGATCAGAAAAGATGACCCTGCTGATGTTGAGGGCGAGCAACCCAGGAAGAGGGTTCCTGTCAAGGTGATGTGGTATGCTCCTATAATACCACGGTTGAAACGTTTGTTCAGAAATAAAGAGCATGCCAAGTTGTTGCGATGGCACATGGAAGACCGTAAGAAAGACGGGATGTTGAGGCACCCTGCTGATGGTCGACAGTGGAGAAAAATCGAGAGAGACTTCCCGGACTTTGCTGGTGATGCAAGGAACTTATGGTTTGGTCTAAGTACCGATGGCATGAATCCTTTTGGGGAGCAGAACTGCAGTCACAGCACCTGGCCCGTGACTCTATGTATCTACAACCTTCCTCCTTGGTTGTGCATGAAGCGAAAGTTCATTATGATGCCAGTGCTCATCCAAGGCCCGAAGCAACCCGGCAACGACATTGATGTGTACCTAAGGCCATTAGTTGATGAACTTCTAAAGTTGTGGGCCAAACCAGGTGTACGTGTGTGGGATGAGCACAAACAGCAGGAATTTGACCTACAAGCGTTGTTGTTCGTAACCATCAATGATTGGCCTGCTCTTAGTAACATTTCAGGACAGACGAACAAAGGATATAATGCATGCACGCACTGTTTAGATGAGACTGAAAGTATATATCTGGATAAATGTAGAAAGAATGTGTACCCGTACAATCGTCGTTTTCTTTCGCCCAGTCATCCCTTAAAGAAGAAAGGCAAGCATTTCAATGGCAAGGCAGAAACCCGGACGAAGCCTGTCCCCCGTAGTGGTGCTTATGTATTTGGTATGGTCAAGGATTTGGATGTAATCTTTGGAAAGGGTCCTGGAGGACAACCTGTTCCGAAAGACCCCATTACCGGACACGCACCCATGTGGAAGAAGAAATCTATATTTTGGTAGCTATCCTATTGGAAAGTGCATGAGGTCTGCTCTGCAATCGACATGATGCACCTGACGAAGAATCTTTGCGTGAATATTCTAGGCTTCCTGGGCTTGTATGGGAAGTCAAAAGATACCCCGACAGCACGGAAGGACCAGCAACATCATAAAGGACGAGACGGCAAGCATTCAGGGCAGTTTCAAGGGCTTGCCAGCTACGCTCTTACCAAAGAAGAGAAGGAAATCTTTTTTGAAGTCCTTTTCAGTATCAAGGTCCCGTCTGGCTTCTCGTCGAATATAAAGGGAATAGTAAATATGAAAGAGAAAAAAATTCAAAACCTAAAGTCTCATGACTGCCATGTGCTTATGACGCAATTGCTTCCGGTTGCATTGAGGGGAATTCTACCAGAAAATATTCGACTAGCCATTGTGAAGGTATGTGCATTCCTCAATGCAATTTCTCAGAAGGTAATCGATCGAGAAAGTCTATCAGGGTTACAGATTCTCCGCCTCCCGGGTGATGTGTAATAATATATTAAACCTTTTATTTGAGACTAGATTCTCCGCCTCCCGGGTGGTTAGAGATACGATGGAAGCCATGGGAAGAGAATGATGAGTCTAGATGTGATATGTAAATGGAGGTCAAGCGTACATATATATACTGAAAAAATGGCGGGAAGACAGAGGTGGGAAGCGGTGGAAAGCGCAGGAACGCAGTGGCGGGGGAAACTTTCATCCCGGGTGGGGGCTCAAACCGGGACAAAAGATGGGGAGGCTTATCTAGGGGGTGGCTAACCTTTAGTACCGGCTGGTGGGTGCAACCGGGACTAAAGGTGGTTTTTGTGTCATCTAACAAAACTGTCAGTGGGATAAGGACGCGTGGGTAACCTTTAGTACCGGGTGGGGGCTCAAACCGGGACTAAAGCTGTCGGTAGGATAAGGACGCGTGGTGGACGCACTGCTCGATGAGATAAAGCATGTAGCGCACGACGCCCTGTCGAAGGAAGAAAACAAAGTAGAAGTGGTGACGTGCCTATAAAAGGAGCATCGATACGCCATGGCAAGCAACTCAACAAGCTAACATGGATGGAGAGTTTCATCCCCATGGATGGAGGAAAGGGTTGGGAAATCTCCCGTGGCGAAACTTCTCGAAGATGCCCTTGGTGCACACGCCCTATGGCATCTTCGGAAGTTCCGCCTCGGAAAATATTTTCCTGCTAGCCCGTGAAAGACTCCATCTCTGCCTCCCTGGGGTTAGAGGTATGGTGGAAGCCATGGCATAGAGTGGAGAGAGGCGGCAGATATGAGTCTATATGTGTTATGGCAATGACCAAGCCAACATGGATGGAGAGTTTCATCCCCATGGATGGAGGAAAGGGTTGGGAAATCTCCCGTGGCGGAACTTCTCGAAGATGCCCTTGGTGCACACGCCCTATGGCATCTTCGGAGGAGGGAACCCTAAACCCTAAGTCAGAGGAGGGAACCCTAAACCCTAAATTCTAAACTAAAAACCCTAAACCCTAAACCCTAAACCAAAAACCCTAAACCCTAAACCAAAAACCCTAAACCCTAAACCCTAAAGGAGCTACGATCCGGAAGAGAACGGGCGGGAAAAAATAAGGCAGGATAGACGATCCGGTCTAGGGTTTCGCCGGAGGAAGACCACTGGAGCGTCGGAATTACATGAAAATGGCAAAATGGTTAATAGTTTGACTAGTTAGAATAATTATTTTATAAAACAGAAAATTGATTTGAATCACTTATTTAAAAATATGCAAAATATAATATTTAATGCATTTTTAAATTGAAAATGGCAAAATGGTTATTAGTTTCACTAGTTAGAATAATTATTTTATAAAACAGAAAATAGATTTGGATTAGTTATTCAAATTCAAGAACTTTTCATGTTGAAATTTTTCTCAAATTCATAAGTATGCAAAAACTGTAAAATTCAAATGTTTAAATAATATGCTAATTGAATTTTTTTTAAACAGGCGCACCCCAGGGTGATTTTTTTTGAAAAAGGGACCTTTAGTCCCGGTGCGTGCTACACATCGGGACTAAAGGTGTGGTGTTGACGCGCGCCTGTTGGGCTCGGCCGAAAACCCTTTAGTCCCGGTGCGTGATACGAACCGGGACTAAAGGTACATCCCCTTTATATTCCCGCGTCCCTTCTTCTCCCCAAATCACCACACTCTGCTGCAGGGACGAAGCGCGCGAGGCCGACGACGCCCAGGACGCCGGCAGGCTGCCCGACCACTCCACTGCCAGATCCGGCCGCCACCAGCGCGTCGTCCCCCCACTCCAACGCCGCCACCAGCTAGCCAGATCCAACCGCCGCGTGTGTGCCCCCGGCAAGCAGGTATCGCGCGCGCCCCTCCCCTTTCTCCCATCCGGCATCGGCGGCGCGACAGCTGTACGTGCACGCCGGCGCGCGGCGGCGCCGGCCACTGTGCGCGAGCAGGCCGGCCGGGGCGGCAGCCGTGCACGCCGGCGGCGGTGCGGGCGAGCAGGCCAGGGCGGCACCCCCGGCCACTTCTAGCTTTTTTTTATTTTTTTTATTTTTAGTAGTATATAGTAGTGTAATATAAAGTGTAGTTTTTTAATATATAGTAGTATATATTAGTGTAGTATGTTAATTAGTGTAGTATATTTTTTATTTTTTAGTAGTATATAGTAGTGTAATATATATTGTATTGTTTTAATATATAGTAGTATATATTAGTGTAGTATGTTAATTAGTGTAGTATATTTTTTTATTTTTTAGTAGTATATAGTAGTGTAATATAAAGTGTATTTTTTATTTACTGCTCGCAGGCCCCGCACTTAGGGTTAGGGTGGTAGTGCTCGCGGGCCCCGCACTTAGGGTTAGGGTGGTAGTGCTCGCGGGGCCCCGCACTTAGGGTTAGGGTGGTAGTGCTCGCGGGCAGCCGGACTTAGGGTTAGGGTGGTGGTGCTCGCGGGCCACCGGACTTAGGGTTAGGGTGGTGGTGCTCGCGGGCAGCCGGACTTAGGGTTAGGGTGGTAGTGCTCGCGGGCCACTGGACTTAGGGTTAGGGTGGTGGTGCTCGCGGGCAGCCGGACTTAGGGTTAGGGTGGTAGTGCTCGCGGGCCACCGGACTTAGGGTTAGGGTGGTGGTGCTCACGGGCAGCCGGACTTAGGGTTAGAGTGGTAGTGCTCGCGGGCCACCGGACTTAGGGTTAGGGTGGTAGTGCTCACGGGCCCCGGACTTAGGGTTAGGGTGGTAGTGCTCGCGGGCAGCCAGACTTAGGGTTAGGGTGGTGGTGCTCGCGGGCCACCGGACTTAGGGTTAGGCTGGTAGTGCTCGCGGGCCCCCGGACTTACGGTTAATGTGGTAGTGCTCGCGGGCCCCCGGACTTAGGGTGGTAGCAAATTGCGTGTTCATATTATTGTTTAGTATTATTTTATGCAGCAATATTGAATGAAAAATGTTACTGTGTGCATTTTGTAGAAAACTATGGATCCAATCCAGAGAGACCTAGCACAGGAAAAAATTCTCGAGGATATGATCAACGACACCCCCCATGTTGATCCACCCAAATCTCCGTCGATTTATCTGAACCCCTCCGGTGAGGGAGAGGAGGTCGACCGAAATGATCAAGGAGAAGCCGACGACTCCGGTGGTGGAGAAGCCGACGACGAGGTATATATATGAAGTCTGGTGATCAGTAGATGCATTAACTGAGTTGTATATATATATATAAATTGACGAATGTTTCTTCTCTTAGGCCTCCACATCGAGCAAAAAATATTCCAAACGAGGCCCGGCCAAAAAGTTGGACGCATCTACGCGTTATACAATTACGCGGGTATCACCACGGGGTGAACCGGTGGAACCCGAAAAGGCTAAAACTGTATTTAAACAACAATGCAGAGTTATGGTTAGGGATCACATCCCGATCACCATTCGAGAGTGGAATAAGACCAAAGGGGCGAAAGAGGGTGAGTATGTCTCCGACAGGTGCAAAGAGGGTCTTTGGAATGACCTCGTGACACATTTCACCCTGCCAGAATGTGAGGATGATGTCGACACAGCTGCATTGAGGAAGAAAGTCAAGCAGTGGACTCTTATGAAGATGGCCGAACTATTCAAGAACTGGAAGAAAGCATTATGGCAAAAGTATCAGAAGACGAAGAAGACTCCTAAATTTGAATGCTATCTAACGAAGCAGTAAGCTAACTAGGATGCATTTGTGAAGTACAAGGAGTCACAACCTGCTATGGAAATGTCGGAAAAAAAAGAAAAATGCCGCGATGAAGAAATATCACCATCACCTGGGGCCAGGGGCTACGCGGCTGCCATGCCAAAGTGGGATGCTAAAGAGAATGAGCTGCTTGCTAAAGGGATCACTCTAGAACCAATACACGAAGAATGGGATCTGAGGGCAAGGAATTGGTTCCTTGGGCATGGGAGTGAGTATGACGAAAGTACATGGGACCTTATTTGCAGTGACGGGATTAGGGTACCCCGGGATACATGGTAGAAAGTGGTGAAGGAGATTAAAGCGGGGACAACAAAGTTCCGTCCCGATAGAGAGAAAGACTTGCTGACAAAGGTCCTCGGGAATGACGAACGCGGAGGACGTGTACGAGGCCTTGGCCCTAGTTATACGTGGGAGATGGGGTTTCCCAAAGACAGAGATACTTATAGGAGCCGAGAGAGAGCAAAGAGGCGATGGCAGGAGGAGGAGGGAGACAAGTTCACCGAGTTGATAGGAACACTTCGAATGCATCAGCAACAGATTGACGAACTTCGAGGAGCAGCGCGCCTGCAAGATCCTGTACTCGATATTACCGTCGTCCCATCTCAGCGGAAAAGCAACGTGGCTGAATCGGAGGTCCCTTCTGATGATGCATGTATGGTAGATGGCGGTCCTGGCTACCCCGTGGATGGAATCAAGGACCAGGCATCTTGTGAGCTCCATCAGAAGGTGAAGAACCTATCCATCAAGGTGGCAGTCAGATGTGCTTTACCTTGTCCACCTGGCGCACGCTGGCATGGCCGTGAGATTCCAGCTGGCTATGCTAAAGTTGGTGTGGATGAAATCTCAATGGGGTGGGACTCAATGGAGCTTGACATCCCTCGACCTGAGGTGAGAGGACACTCGGAGAAGTACTGGGTGGTATCATTCTATGGGACAAGAACAACATCAAGCTTCCAGGCTGGACGCCAAAGCCAACACCGCCTCTGAGTGGTCGCATGTCACCTTCACCTCCATCACCTCCAAGAAGCCCACCCCATGACTACGACCACCACAGCCCAAGTCCATCTCGATCTCCGCCGCAGCCTCCGATTAGTACTAAACGACGCAGGAGCCCAAAACGACAAATGTCGCCCCTCCCAAGAGTACCTCATAAGAATCTTCCTATCAGACCTTACGATCGTACTAACGAGGAAACCGACATGATCGTAAAGGCCGAATTTGTTGCGCAGCTTCAAAAGAAGAAACCCGAGCCCGCCTCGGTATACACCGAGAAGCAAAAAGCGTATGCACTTTCTTTTCTGAACACAAAATCGCAATATGACTTGCACCATAAGACAGATGACTATCGACACACACTTCAGAAGGAAGTGAAGAAGAGCAAATCAAGTAGAAGTGCAAGCGGGAGCAAATCATCAAGTCAAAGTGCAACCGGGAAAAGAAAGGACGTCCCCCAGTTCGGGGAACAGGCCAAAAAATCGACCCCACCCCTCAAGGTGGTATCCTACGACACTCCCCAGCAGGATATGGAAGAAGCTAAGAAGCTTGCGGCCGCTATGAATGTGACTGTTGAGGAATTACTAGGTTCCCAGGATGACAAGTTACCCAAGGCTCAGGTAGTCCCTACATATGTCCCAGGGAAGCCTCTGGTTAGCTTTGAGCAGTTCCAACAACTGCCAACACAAATGCGGAGTTTACATAAATGGTACTTGAAATCCGTAAAGGAGGAGAGAATAATGATCGTGGCGAAAGTCCCACATGACTACTACTTCCGAGAAGAAGAGGTCCATGTTGAGTTTCCAGAACTCTTCCAGTTATACACTTTCGATGCCCTCGACAAAAGTCTCATGAGTTGCTATTGTCTGTAAGTTGTTGAATTCATTGTCTATATATAAGCTGTTCATTTTTTTCAGTTGTTCGGTTCATTGCATGTAATTATCCTAATTATATCCTTTTGTACTCTATTATTATGCAGAATGAAGATCATGGAATGTAAAAGAAGGTCAATCTTCAGTGTTGGGTTCATTGACCTAGATAAAATACATTGTCAGACGCTAAAGGAAAAACCCGAGGACACACAGGAAAACCTTCTAAGGTTTCTAACGGAGCAAAATTTCTGTGACCACATACTGTTTCCTTACAATTTCGCGTGAGTGTCTTACTCTATTGTACATATTCTCTTTTGCTTACTCGATGTTAAGTGTAATTGATGAGTTACTGATGTATATATAAACATGTACAGTTTCCACTGGATTCTCATGGACATTCAACTTGATAAGGGAAGAGTTGAAGTCATGGACCCATTAAAGAGACCCCTGGAACAGTTTAGTGACATGCAGGACATGCTCCAGAGGTAATTTTCGCGCTACAGCGGACTCTTTCGTTGATTTCCTGAGATATCACGTAATAAATAACTCATTCATTTTCTTTACCGGGTAGGGTTTGGAACCAGTTCAAGAGTGCGGTTACGGGTGACTTTACTGAGAAGCTGACGTTTAAGCCGGTCTCAGTAAGTAGTAGTCGCATCTCTTTACTTCTAGTTTCAATACAATTATGATGTTGGATTATTATTTTGATTGAATTCTATTCTCGTAAAGTGCGCGAGGCAGCCACAGGGCACGAATCTATGTGGATTCTATGTTTGCGAGTTTATTCACACGTTTACCAGTGAGCTGAATGATTATAGAGTCGATGTAAGCAATACATTCATAACATTATTTTTATTACCGTCACTTTTTGTTATCATGATTGATATTCATATATTGATCTCCTTTTCTTATATAGTTCGAGAAAATGCGGGATCAGCTCCTACCACAACAACGCGTAGTAGCAATTGCTGAAGAACTGGCAGGATTCTTGACGAACGAGATGATAGATGACGCAGGAGAATTTAGTGTGAATAGGCGCCGATGATCCCCGACCGTGTAATTGAATAGACGGGCTCTAGTCCCGATAATTGTGATCTCCATACGTAACTATCATGTATATATTTGTATGCTCGATCTTAAGAGAAGTTATCTTATGTATGCACGAACATGTACGGTATGTGGTAGCATAGAAAACTATTTTGAAATGAAAAAAAGAATACAAATTAAATTCTCTGCCGCGGCAGAGAAAGTGCCTAAAATGCTGCCGCGGTAGAGAACCATTTGTCCCGGTTCGTATTACGAACCGGGACTAATGGGGGGGCACCCAGCGCCCGCAGAGACAGCCACGTGGATGCCCATTGGTCCCGGATGGTAAGAGGGCCGGGACTAATGGGTGGGCCTTTAGTCCCGCCCCTCCAGTCCCGGTTACCAGGACCGGGACTAAAGCCCCTTACGGGCCAGGACTGGAGGCCCGTTTTCCACTAGTGTTATATCACGAGAACGAGAAAAGAGTGCATGTCGGTAACGAGATCAAACTAAGTATTGAGATACTGATGATCGAATCTCGTACATGTAATATATCACAAGACAAAGAGATTTAGTTACTATCGTTAAAGGTTCTCTCGATCACAGAAGTCATCGTTGAATGTATGGGAGTCAGTATGGATCTCTAGGTCCCGCTTCTGATTATTGATCTGAGAGGGGTCTCGATCATGTCTGCATTATTCGTGAACCATAGGGTGACACACTTAAGGGTTGTGAAACACCATTTGGAGCAAATATGTTCTAGACGAAAGAATTGTAAAGCGCTGGAATTATTTCAATAGACACCGAAATTGTTTCGGGTGAAATTGCCGAAATTGGTTCTGCATGTGATATTGAAACGTTGCAGGGGGTTTTATGTGAATGTTTGTTAACTAAAGTAATTAACAAAATTCTGAATAAAATTAATAAAATATTTTTATTAAATAAGGTAGCATTAAATTTGGAAAAATTCAATGCATTTAAAGTGGAGACTTTAAAAGAGAATGTGAAGGGGCAAATTTATGTGGAGAGGGTTACCACCACATGTATGGGGGAGGTGAGGGGTTACCCTCATGGGGCGCCGGCCATAGGGAGGGGTACCCCCTCCTCCTATAAAAGGCCCTCCTCTCACTCCTTCCTCACACCTCGTGAAGGATCTCTCTCCCCCTTTAGAATTATCCTCCCATGGTCTCGGATTAGCGAGATACATGCTCCCGGTGGCATTTCGTCTGTAAGGAGTTGCTGCTTCCACTACATCGCTGGAGCGAGGAGGTGGAGGTTGTTCGGTGGTCTGAACGTGTATGTGAGGACGGATGCGCTGCTGATTTGGACGCTAGAACTTCCACAAGATCTTGAGATCGGCAAGCATTCGACTACATAATCCACGAGTTCCATATTGTTATCAAAGCTTTGGTGTTCTTCGAGTGTATGTTCTCTATGGATGTATATCCATCCGTTGCTTGTATCTAGTAGATATATTTTGGCGTATAATAGTTCCCATCGTAGGAAATTTTTTATTTTCTATGCTACGAACCCAACAAAAACTTGGGCAATAAACATTTAACACAAGTCCTTCGACGCAACTTGTGCTGCTTATAATATGATCGTCCATGGCCACAAGCAACTCCCGGTTAAAAGAGGGCACGAGGCTCTTTTTTGTAACCAATCCCGGGTCGCTCGCATGAGGCGGCCCGTCCCAGCTTCGCCCGTCCGCCGCCCGCGCCGTCGCCGCCCGCGCCATCGAGGAGGGATCGTCGCCGCCGCCCGCGCCCTCGCCCGTGCCGCCTCGTCGCTCGCCGTCGTCCATCCCGCTGCGCCGCGTCGCCCCCCTGCAGGTGAGGGATTTTGTGATTTTATTTAGTTAGGGATTTTAGTGATTTTGTTAGTTAGGGATTTTATTTAGTTAGGGATTTAGTTAGGGATTTTATTTAGTTAGGGATTTAGTTAGGGATTTTATTTTGTGATTTAGTTAGTGATTTTAGTTAGTGATTTAGTTAGTGATTTAGTTAGGGATAATAGTTATTGATTTAGTTAGCGATTTTAGTGATTTAGTTAGTGATTTTAGTTAGTTTATTATTAGGGCTTTTAGTTAGGGATTTCAGTTTGTGATTTTAGTTATGGATTAGTTAGGTCAATTAGTTAGTTTATTAGGGATTAGGGTTTATTAGGTATTAGGTTTAGTTAGAATACTTAGTTAATTAGGTTTAGTTTAGTTAGTGTTAGGTTTAGGGTTAGTGTTATTAGGGCAATACTTAGTGATTTAGTTACTGTTTATGTTTTATGATTGTTTATTGCTATTATTTAGTTATGCCACGTCCACCTCGTCCGAGCCTACTGGACTTCGTCGGGGATGTCCGAGTCTGGGCTCCGCCGGGTTGGCACTGGGAGGTGCTACCTGTCGGGACTCGTACCTTGGTGAGGAATCCGGGTATCATCGTAAATCCAGAGCTTCTTTGGTGGCGTCCACGAGGTCCAGGAGCGGTGGAGAGGGAGCCAGCCCCCGAGGAGGTGGTATGTCGTCGTATCAGGGAGGAGGACGAGCATGTACGACGATACATGTATATTTTGGAGATTAGGTTCTCCAATATCTGGCAGGTTCACGGATCTCACCCGAGCTATTCTCCGGTGATGGTTCCTCTTCTCTGGCTGCAGAGCTCCCGTAGCACAGAACGCGGCAGCCGCGTTCGCTAGTTTGATAAGAGCGAGATGTATTAATAATGTACTTTATATTATGAGCGAGATGTATTAATAATATACTTTATCTTATATTATTGTACTTTATCTTAATCACTAAGTACTGTATCCGAGTTGTCGCAATTGTAATATTATTTTACTTAATGCAATATTCTTTTTCTGTATTAGTTAAGCTATGGACGGTAGACAGAATGAAGAGGAGCTTCTCAACATTATAGATGAGGGTACTGGGGGGGTGTTATTACGATGGCTCCGAATATCTTAATTTGTCTGGAGGAGACGATGGTGGAGAACATAGCGGAGATGATGGTGCTGACCATTATGGAGACCATGGTGAAGACACCATAATAATGACAAACTCCGTCGAGGTATATAAAGCCTCTATCGATCGTTCAGTAGTATAGATACACTAATTGATTCGTATATATATACTGTACTGATGAATGTTTCTTCTCTTAGATCTCCGCTTCCGGCCAATCTTCTACAAGGACAAGAGGCCCGACACACAAGTTATCCACTGATGTCCGTTTTAGCATTGACTTAGTCTCTCCGCAGGGTCAACCACTGGAGCCCAAAGAATCTGCGAATGCATTTACAAGTCAATGTGGAGGGATTGTTAGAGACACCGTCCCGATCACCACGCAAAATTGGAACAAGTCAGGAAAGAAAAACGATCCAGCTGGAGCTAGTTTTGTAGATGACAGAGCGAGAGATACGATGTGGAATTCTCTCATGACACATTTCACCCTACCAGTCTTGAAGACTAATGAGATCACACAGCAAATGACGAGGAAAGTCAAGCACTTTGCTCTTAAAAAGATGGCCGAACTATTCAAGAAATGGAAAAAAAGATTGTACCACAAGTATGTCTTGAAGAAAAAAACTCCTTCATTTACTGGCCCACTAGAGTTGCAGCAGGATAACTGGGCCGCATTTGTGGAATACAAGACCTCGGCACCAGCTAAAGCAATATCAGCAAAGAATAAGTTAAATGCAGCCAAAAATAAATATCACTATCATATGGGCACAGGTGGCTACAGGAGTGCCATGCCTAAGTGGGATAAAGTTGAGGCTGACCTAGAGGCTAAAGGGGTCACTCCAGCTACGTCTTGTTGGCCCAGGAGGTCAAGAAATTGGATACTCGGGCATGGCGCATCGTTAGACCCAGAAACAAGCGAGATTGTTGCAGCCGAAGAAATTTCTTCATCCAAGAATGAACTTATTAAAGTGATAAAAGAGGTTGAAAAGGGAACGTTTGTTCCTGACAGAGAGAACGATGAGCTGACAAAGGCTCTCGGGAATCCTAAAAAGGCTAGACGAACAAGAGGGTTCGGACCTTCTTATCCATGGGTTATCGGGTTTTCCGAGCACCTTGACACGTACAGAAGCCGATCGAGAAAAACAAAGCAGCAAAAAGAGGAGGATACATAGCGGTTCGCGAGGTTTGAAGCCATGCTGCAGGAGCATCACCGGGAGCTTAATGAACTTAAAGGACTCCGATAGCAAGATCCTGCACCGGACAGTACGGTCGGCCCATCGCAACGGAAAAGCAGTGTGGCTTCCACGGAGGGCCACGGTAATGATGCAACGATGGATGTGTACCCCGTGGATGCAATTAAGAAGAAGACTAGTTGTGAGCTGGATGTTGAAATGAAGAATATATCCATGAAGGTGGCGGTCGGCTTTGCTTTACCTTCTGCACCAGGAGCAGCCTACCATTGCAATCCGATTCCAGTTGGCTATGCTCGTGTCGGTGTGGATGAAATTCAACCTATGTGTCAGTCACTACAGCTTGACATCCCTGGAGGTGAAGGGGAGACGACACTGGGAGAAGTCACGAGTGGCTTCATTCTTTGGAAAAAAGAATACATCAAGTTTCCAGGCTCGACACCAAGGCCACCTTCTCTACCGAGGACTAATCTATGTGGATTCTACGTGTGCAAGTTCATTCGCATCAGTATTGAGAAGCCCTCCGAAAATGTTCGAGTAAGTAAACAATATATTCACACTTTATTTTTATTACAAAAAGTTGTGTTGAGTCTCATCTCTTTTTATATAGTTGGACGCGATGCGGGACAAGCTCCTACCAGAGGACCGCCTAATAGCAATCCAAGAGGAATTTGCTGGATTTTGTCGACGAGGTCATAGACCCACGCGGAGAATACTCTATACGTAGACCCTAAAACATCCATGTAATGATCTCCATGTAATCAAATAGACATGCTCTGGACCCGGTTGGAACTCTATGTATGCTTGTAAGAGAAATTATAGTATATATTACATCAATGTATACAAGTACTATGTAGTAGCGTTCTGTATGTATACGAAAACTTGTTTCTAATGAAAACACAGAATAAAAAATAATTAAACACAAGACAAAATGAAAAGAAAAACACAAAATCCTAAAACCCCATCCCCTGCCGCGGCAGCCAAATGGACCAAAATGCTGCCGCGGCAGGCAACCTTTAGACCCGGTTCGTAACACGAACCGAGACTTGCAGGGCCACGTGGTTGGACCTCTAGCCCCGGTTCGTAACAGAACCGGGGCTAAAGGTTGGACCTTTAGTCCTGCTTTGACAGTCCCGGTTCGCAATCCAAGACTAAAGGCTCCTACCAACCGGGACTAATTGACTGGTTCCTACTAGTATGAGAAACGCTGGCGCGCACGAAAAAGACGTCCCGACGGTCCCTTTTTCTAGCAATACCCGAAAAAACCTCTGGCACATACTCTACTGGCGGCACAACAGCTCCTCCCTCGCCGCATGTACGATACCTAGCTGGCCCCTCCTGACTCCTGAGGCCGGCCCTACATCAACGAGCCCGGTCATCCATGGCAGTGAGGTTCGCATCGATCTCTCCTTATCAAGAGATGCTCCCGCGTGGTACACGAGTTTATTTTATTTACTCAATTACATCATAGTCAGACAGTACGTACCTTGCATTCATGTCAACAAGCTGGCAGGTAGGCAGGCATGCAGCTTGGTCCAACCTAAGTACTCCATCAGATTTTCAGATTTGTCTAGGTTCATTAATATGGATCGAAGGAAGTATCACATCTCGTTTTGCACGAGCGATTTTATTTTCCATGTACTGTACTAGCTTCCATGCATGTGTGGTTCTGTTCAACTTTTCTAAGCCATATCTTCTTGCAATTAGAGTTATAATTGGGATCCTGCTAGAATGCCACCTCTAGTTGGTTTTGTCATATTGCTAGTGTGCCTATCGGTAATGGATGGATTAAGGCCCCTAAGTTACATGGGATTATACCACTTTCCTATTAACAACTTTCCTATTAACAAAGACCTCAACTCCCGTGACTCGGAGGCCTAGTAGACCTGACCTGTCGTGCTGCAAAAATATTTCCCGAAAGATCCCGGCGACCAGGGCGTGCATTGAAGAGAATTTACTTGCTATAAAACGCAAGATGAAGGCCTAGTGTGGCTAATGAAAACTCTTACACTGCCGAATGATTATATATGCCGAAAGGCATTCACCTACAAAGGACACACCATCTATGCCCATGTCGTGGCTCTTAGTATCTAGTCATAAGCCCTAGATTCATATACTCTCGCTGGGTGTCTCTATAAACCCGCTGAAGTCCATCTTGTAAACACTTGAATAATGATCTATCGATTATTTCATGAATAAAGTCTGAGTTCATCATCATTGTCTTTGTCGTTATGATCCAAACCTGCTACCCCGAACCGATTGCTAAACAAATAGACTCTCTTTCGATCTTTGGATGCGAGGACTGCCGTGGGACCGTGAGAACTATCCATCGGTAGCTGACACGCCAGACAGGAGGTGTCCGTGTCAAGATACTGAAACTATTTACCATAGAAACAAGTAAATCTCTATTTTCAGACATGAGGAAACCGTTACAAGGGACGATCAAGTTTGACTATGCAAGGTTTGTAGGTCATCAACTCATTCAGACTCTCGAGCTAAATACCATCGCACGGTAAAAAAATCCAACCATTTACCGAGTGCGTGTCAGTGCACGCTCGGCAGACACATCCTGCCTATTTATAGGCAGCTAGGATGCATGTGTGGAGCTTATTACTAATTATACATTAGTAAGATCCATCCATCCATGGCGAAGACTTCAATCGGGCCCGTTCCTTTCAAGCACATGGATGATACAGCGGACACTAGTAGTAGTGCAGGGTTTTTGTAGGTGATTCCACCTGCAGAATTAATGCTAAGTGAAATAAATAAGTTAACCTACTTCGTTGAAAAGATTGAGATTTCCCTTGATATGTCCGCAATCGTTCCTCATCTTGTTTTTACTTGCTTATTAATAGTTAGGTTTATATATAGGAAAATTCCTCTTAGTTGCATATCTAAAAAAATTACCTTTATGTTAAGTTTAAAATTAAAAAAAGAACAAAAATTTGGTGTAACACATATTCAATCCCCCTCCCTCTCTAGGTGCCCATAGGACCCATTTCATCTACGCTAGTCAAAGCATTGAGATTTGTGCCTCACACTTGTCTAGTTTTGTCAAAGCACTGAGATTCGCGTGTTCATGGAGGAGATGCCTCTCCTATGTCCCACCACCCTGCGACGTACCGCTGCAGATCGACGTGGTGTTCTCAGCTTCACGTGACACACCCATCTTGAAGGAGATGTACGTACCTACTACAATAGGGGCCTCTTGCAGAATGTACACTCGGCAAACATACATGTCCTGCCGTCACGGCTCCGTTAAGCGCGGCCACAGTGGACACATGTCATCCATTGTATTTACCAAGGTAATCGAATATATCTACCGAGTATTTTTCTTTTGAGAGAGATACCGATTTTTATTGTTATGTTTGCAAGAGTTCCATGCCTATTTACATTCAAACAAATACAAATGACACAGGGCAAAAAAAAAAAAAGTTTTCCATGCCGGGATCCCAATAAATTTTCTATTTATAGGCATGTACACATGTGTGATCGAAGTATATGTAGGAAAGCCTTAATTACTACTCGCTAGCGTAAGAAAGATCCATCCATGGCGAATTCTCCAATAATCGGGCCCGTTCCTTTCAAGGACGTGGATGACACTAGTAGTACTAGTAGTGCAGCAGGGTTGGTAATGGTGGCGGCAGAGCACGCGGAGCTGGTGTCGGCGCTGCCGGGAGGGACGTTCCTCAAGGATGAGTGGAAGATGCGTTGCTACCATGGCTGCTGGCTGCTGGAGAAGTGGGTGGCGGGCGGCATTCAGCTGCAGCGCCTCTTCCAGCCCCGGCCCGACGACGTGATCGTCGCCAGCTTCCCCAAATCAGGTACCACCTGGGTCATCGCCCTCACCTTTGCCACCATGGCACGCGCCTTGTATCCGCCGGCCGACGCAGGCCACCCCTTGCTGCGGCTCAACCCGCACGAGTGCCTCCCGTTCCTCGAAAATCTCTACCGCAGCGGCACCGAGGCCAAGCTGGAGGCGCTCCCGTCGCCTCGACTCATGAACACGCACATGCCGCTCGGCATCTTGCCGCCGGGGAGGGGATGCAAGATCGTCTATGTCTGCAGGGAGCCCAAGGACGTGCTGGTCTCGCTGTGGCTCTACTACAAGAGCATGGTGCCCGACCTCACGCTAGACACCACCTTCCAGTCCGTCTGCAGAGGCGGCGAGATCTACGGTCCCGTCTCCGACCACGTCCTCGGCTACTGGCGCGCCAGCAGAGCTCACCCGGAGAAGATCCTCTTCTTGCGCTACGAGGAGCTGCTGCGCGACCCCGCCGACAACGTCAGGAAGCTCGCGCGCTTCCTTGGGGTGCCATTCTCCGACTCCGAGGAGGAGGCCGGAGTCGTCGCCGACATCGTCCGGCTTTGCAGCTTCGGACATCTTCGGGGATTGGAACCCAACAAGACCGGACACGTGGGAGGCTACTTCCCGCGTGACGCTCTATTCAGGAAGGGCGTGGCCGGTGACTGGGTCAACCACCTGACGCCGGAGATGGCGCGGCGCCTCGATGAGACCGTCGCGGCCAAGATGCACGCGGAAGGGCTCGTGTTTCAGTGATCTCGGAGCTCAGGCTCAGATCGCAATATATTGTTTTCATGCTTATAGGCACCAAGAGTCGTCGTATTTTGCCATTTGGGCGGGCGCAGGTTGGTCATGGTCACGTCTGTTTTGTTTATTTCCTGGGAAATAATCCTCTCTTCAAACATTGTGCTTGTCACGCCTGCGTTTTTCTATTATTGCTTCTCACAGCCGCTATGTCTGCAAGCCAAGATTAAATGCATAAATATCCACTAATAGAAAACGGACCTTTGGTCTAGGAGCATGAGTTTCGGTTCTAGTACAAACCGAGACTAATGCCTTGGTCCCAACAGCTAGAAATGGCCGCAGGGCCTAGAAAATATTAGTCCCGGTTCGTAGAGAACCTTTAGTCCCGGTTCGTTTAATAAATCGGAACTAAAGGGTCTGGCGCTGAAAAGGAGCGTATGTGTGGACCTTTAGTCCTGGTTTGTTAAACGAGCCGGGACTAAAGGGTCCGACTATATCTTCTTCCTTTTCCCTGCCCGAGCCATTTCAAGCTCATACAAGCATCTACCTCAAATTTCTTCCCTCATGCAAAGTGCTGAGAAAAGACATCACATGATGCATAGCGGTAAACAAACTAAAACATAGGTAAACAAACTAAAACATATATGTTACTCGATAATAATATACTCCCTCCGTTTGAAATAGATATCGTAAAGTTTTCTAAGTTTAAATATACATATCCACTACTTATTATACGGATACATATAAATTTTGCAAATATCCGACATTTATTTTGATATGGAGGGACTAATAACTCCAATCTATACTATGCTTACGGTATCAGCTATTCCTAACTACTGGGTTATGCCTCAGTCTACAACATACACATAATAAGCCAGGGAACGTGGCAACTAGCCCTAAACGGATAAAATAAGGTCATCTCCATGAGGCCGATGGGCCGTGGCTATCAAAACGCGTCTGACTGGACCAGGGAGACTCAGATGACCGAGCAAAGCAGACCTGTCCGAGACAACCCATTCTGAGCTCGAATTTGGGATGGCTTTGTGTCGGTGTGAACAACGTCCGCGTCTGCGCGTGTCTTCATATCGTCCTCCCTGGCCCGCCCACCAGTTGTTGAAAAACCACACCCTCTCTCCCATTTCCATACCCGAATTTTGTCGTCGCCAAAGCCCGAGGATGTCATCGCCGCCATGTCCCCCCACCACAAAAGCTGCCACCAAGGCCCAGGGGAAGGCCCTGGTCAAGGCAAAGAAGGAGTTGATGTTGGAGGAGACAAGGAAGCGCACCGGCCGGAGAGGCAAGACCTTAGAGAAACTCCAAGAGCTTAACACATACATAGGTAAGAGAGGCAATAACCACTTTTTGGGGTAAGCGGTAGCAAAAACACAGCTCCAACAGCTTACCCAAAATTGGTCCCCTGCCACAAATTT
This sequence comes from Avena sativa, assembly GCA_916181665.1. Lineage (NCBI taxonomy): Eukaryota > Viridiplantae > Streptophyta > Magnoliopsida > Poales > Poaceae > Avena > Avena sativa. Next base: position 59,667,632 of record OV702289.1, read on the forward strand.
GTTATCCTTTGAAAACTTCTTCTTCACTATTTTTAGTAGCTTCTCAAATCCCTTGTCAGATAAACCATTATCTGCCTTCTATTGCAGCAATTCCAGTGTGGTATCGATCTTTGTGTTGCCATCTTCACCATTTGGGTACAATAATTTTTTGTGATCCTCTAACATGTGCCCCAACTTCTTCTTCTCGTTTTCATTTTCGCATTCTCTTTGTGCATCAAAAATGGCCCGACGAAGATCATCAGCGGTCTCATCTGATGCCCGTTCTTCACCTTCTTCTTGTTCATTATCTTCCATTGCAGTACCACCGAATTCAGGGAACATTGGATAGTTGTCATCGTTGTCTTCCATCATAACCCCTCTTTCTCTGTGCTTTTTCCAACTACTATAGCTGGACATGAAACCGGACTGAATCAGGTCGATGTGAATGGCTTTTGAGAAATAGTAATCCTTCTCATTCCAACAGACATGGCACGGACGACACATAAAACCATTCCGCTTGTTTGCCCCAGCCACTTCGAGAAAAGAATGCACGCCTTTAATGAACGCGTCAGACATTCGGGAAGCACCGTACATCCATAGCCGGCTCATCTACATTATAATTAAAATCTTGGATCATATAAAAAGCTTGGATCATTTTCACTTCATTTACTTGTTGAAATCTAAAAATTTAGTGTGTACTAACAATATATATATATATATATAATTTTGCACTAATTTTTGAATTGGACAAAACTCTTAACATAAAAAATGTTGAGTTTTTAATTATTGATCTAGGAGTAAAAACCTCATTAAATTCTGAGCTCCGAAACTCTAAAATTACACGTCACACCTTTCAGTAACTTTTTGCATAATCAGTCTAAAATTCCCTCTACCTCTCTACTTCTAAAGCATGAAATCCCTCTCTACTTCTAGAGCATTGAGATAAACTAACAATGAGATATGAAAGAATAAAGTTGCTAACCTTTTAGAATCTTGGATTGATGGGTGCCATCAAATCTTGAGAAATCTTGGACAAAAATGGAATGAACTTGAGCTAGCTTGGAGCAAAATTGCCATGGGCTCGGACAGGGATGAAGCAAGGGTATATATAGAAAAAACATTAGTCCCGGTTTGTATTACAAATCGGGACTAGTTCATGATCTCTAGTCCCTGTTTGTAATATAAACCGAGACTATAGGTCTCCTAGCTCCTAGCCGTTGGGGCCATACCTTTAGTCCCGGCTGGTATTACCAACCGGGACTAGAGGTCCCCATCGAACCCGGACTAGTCACCTGTGGCCTCCTAGCCATTAGGACCGGGACGAACCGGGACTAGTGCTCACACTAGTCCCGGTCCCAAACACAACCGGGACTAGAGGCAAAGGCAGCTCCAAACCAAAGACATGTTTTCTACTAGTGCCTTCTACCCATTTATGGGTAAGCCGACGCATATTTTGGGTAAGAGGCGGGAGAACCAACGACTGCACATGGAAGTTTCACCGCGCGACGTCACCGTCTTCGGTCGCCGTCCCCGTGCCCCTCCCATCGCCGGCGAGCTCCAGCGCACCGCCCATACCCGCATCCACCCCCGCCTGCACCTCTCCACCCATCCCGCGTCTGTGTCTCCATCGTCTGGACCTCCCCGCCCATGCCGCATATGCATCTCAAGGTAGGCCTGCATCGGCACGCTCCGCCTGCACCTTCCCGCCCCTCCTGTCGTCGGCGAGCTCTGACGCTCCTGGCGGCCTTCTGCCCCTCGGTGCATGCTATTCAAGGTCGACACGCTCCGCCACTGCTGCGAGTTCGACACGCTCCGCCGCCGCTGTGAGTTCGACATGCTCCGCCGCCGCATCGAGCGCTTGACGGCGTTGCTGGTCAGGGATGATTTCGACCTGGAGAGGTCATTCCTCCGATAGGGAGGGCGACTGACAGCGCTGTTGGTCGGGGATGGAGAATGGTCGGCGCAGGTGGGAAATCGGGATGGGTAGGTGGGGGAATCGGGGGAAGAAGAAGAGTAGGGGGAAAAGAGGAGGGAAATAAGACCCGCTGACGAGTGGGTCCTACGTACAGTTTTTTCTGAGTGCTAGTTTTGGGTAATAAGATATGAGTAAGCTGGAAAAGCAGAACATGTTTTTCTTACCTATACTCTCTCTCCTTTTATCCAAACACTTTTTACTTACCCATTTATAGATAAGCTGTTTGAGTTGCTCTTGAAAAGATTGAGATTTCCCTCCTTGGAGGTGATGCCTCCTACAGAATTAATGCTAAGTGAAATAAATAAGTCAACCTGCTTAGTTGAAAAGATTGAGATTTCCCTCGATATGCCCACCTTTGTTTCTCTACGTTGGTCAAAGCATTGAGATTTGTGCCTCACACTTTTCTAGTTTTTTCAAAGCATTGAGATTTCACTCGTTCGTGGAGGATATGCTCTCCTATGTCCCACCATCTCGCAACGTGCAACTGCAGATCGATATTGTGTTTCAGTTTCACGTGACACACCCATCTATGTACGTACCTACTACAATGGGGCTTATACTTTATATTGTGATTGTCCTCTCGCATGGAGGTGATGCCTCTTGCACAATGAATTCTATGTGAAATAAATAAGTGTTAAATACATGATTAGTCACTGCACTTGTTTAGCAAGTTCCATACGGTAATTGTATAACAGGACACAATGATGCAATGTTTGGCAGTGAGTATGTTGCAGATTTAGACTTTATAAACTCGCATTCCTGTAAACTTGTATTCCCATTATACAATTACCGTCTTGAAATTGCTAAACAAGTACAATAAGTAACCATAGATTTAAGTCAATAGGTTATCCTACTTTGTGAAAACGATTGAAATTTGGCTCGAGATGTCCGCCCTCATTCCTCCCTGCTGGTCAAAGCATTGGTATTTGTGCCTGACACTTGGTCTAGTTTTGGTCAAATAATTGATATTGGCGCGTTTGGCGCGTTCGTGGAGGAGATGCCTCTCATATGTCCCAACACCCCGCGACATGTTGCTGCAGTTTGACATGGAGTTCTTAGTTTCACGTGACGCGTCCATCTCGAAGAAGATGTATGTACTTGCTGCAAGAGACTTATACTTAAAGAGCAAGGACAATAGTATAGCCAGTTACCGGCTATAAGCCAAGTGCCATGTAATTTATAGCCAACTTAGAGCTAGCATGTACAATAGTGAGCTATAAAAATATACTATTTTAGCATTACATGACCCATCTTTCACTCTCTCAAAGTGTCTAGGAACACGTGCTAGAGCTGGCTCTTGCATGAGAGTTCACTTTTTTTCTCTCTCATATTCTCTCTCTTCCAACTAGACAAAGAAATAATATTTTAATCCTTATAGCCAGCCGACTAGGACTTATTGTACTTGCTCTAAGTTGCGTCCCCTCACATTTCTTGGAGTTGATGCCTCTTGCAGATGAATGCTATGTGAAATAAATAAGTTATCCTACTCCCTCCGTCTGTAAATAAGTGTACATATATAATTCAAGCTTTGTCCAGAAAGAGTGTATATCTATATTATCAAAGCAGCTAATAAATTCAATTAGCTCTTTCGTAATCACTCTCCTATTTCATCCTTTAATCTCCATTCTTCTCCTTCTCATCATCCACATCATTCTCATCTCTCATTTATATTGATGGAGGCTCATAAAAGAAGAGAGAGAATGGATTTCTCTAATATTTTCTAGATGTACACTTATTTGTGGATGGAGGAAGTACTTTGTTAAAAATATCGAAATTTTCCTCTAGTTATTCGCCTATGCTGGTCAAAACATTGTGATTTTTGTCTCACACTTGTCTAGTTTGGTCAAAGCATTGAGAGTGGCGAGTTCTTGGAGGCGACACCTAAAAACTGATTAGCTTTACCCAAAGTGATGTTTTTTACTAAAAATAATTGTACATATAACACCGACACCTAGTGCAAGTACAGAGACTCGAACTCGAGTGGGTCGGGATGTATAATCTCATCCTAAACACTAGAATATGCCTCAATCCACTACATGCACACAATAATTCATTGAACGTGGTAACTACCCCTAAAACCACTAGTAGGAAACACCTTACTCGTGGTGCACCAGTTTTCCTTACCCGTGGCGCACCAGCCATGCGCCACAAGTTTGGGCATTATATACATGTTTTGCATGTAAGTGGTATGCTTGTTGGGGTGTATGTGTATGTGGACGGCCAAAAGTTGTGTTCAAAGATCTTCTCTTTGAATTTCTTCGTGATGTTAGTAGCGAGGTGCATCATGCATTCTCTATGCTCAATCTTAGGAAATACAACATCAACGGCATTCTCTAGCCCCTTGCATGCATTAATGTGTATCACCAAGCCTTCAGGATGACCAATTACTGTGCGTAGTCTCTCCATAAACCATGTTCGGATTCCCTTAGATTCATCCTCAAGAACAGTATAAGCGACTGGAAACGACCAATTTTGGGCATCTACAGCACAAGCTATGCCAAGCTGTCTCCTAAACTTACATGTTAAAGATGCCAAGTATTGTCTGCATCCCTCTAGAAATCCCTTCCAGTATGCTACTACTAGAAAATGGCTTAGTGCCGAAGCCGCCTTACGGGTTTTTTTTCGAGGTAAAGTGTACCCCCGGAGAGCGAGCGAAATGCCATCACCTATAGGTCACGAACTTATCCCCGTAGGGCTTACCACTGACGAGCACAAGAAAAATCTCTCATTGCAACGTGTTTCGTGGGCGACCCAGGGGCCAAAAAAAGTCATGACAATTGACATTTTGCGTCCATCACGTCTACAGAGCATAGCGGTGACGAGAACATAGAGAAAGTCTTTCGCTGGGTCCTGCCGAAAACTAGTGGCATACATGTTTGTCACTGGTTATAGGTTAACACTGATGACCCTTTATGGTTCTCAAGGTTACTAACTACAGTCGGATTATGGGCTTCGTTGGCTGGGCAGATATATCGGTGACGAAGAATTTACCGCGTCGCTATATTTTGTTAGTAGGTGGCCAATCGGCTACACTTCTCTTCCGGTTTCCCACTGCAACTTCATCGTTGCAGCGTTTTCAAGCAATTAAGAGGACTGGTGTGGCAGGGAATGGACGAGAACAGTAGAGAAGAGCGGGGCAGTGAAGCAGGGAAATATGGGAAATTGCAGAATAATGCAGGCTCGAAATCTCGAACCTTGGATGCCAGCGGTCGACAGCTCAGATGGTGGGGCCCGCTCATCAGTACAATTGCCAAAAACAATGGTTGCGTGTGATGAGACCCACATGTAAGAAACAGAGTCAACTAGATGGCAAGTTAGACAGGGGAAACGGCGGGCGGCGTCAAACGGAACCAGGGGCACAGACGTAACGAAACCGTGTCGGCTGATGGTATATCTTCAATTGCACGGCACAATACCAATTTCTGGGTGAACTAGGGTAACAGACGTAATTAACCCTTGAAAGACAGGTCATGCTGCAATAAATCTGAAAGGTCCCTATCTACAAATGATATGGGTCTAGTTTCAAAAATATAGAAAAATGATACATTGCGTTACATATATATCATTGTAATAGCCTAACAAAGTCAGGCACGTGACTGCACTAAAACGCCAACAGAAATTATGAGACTTCAAAAAAGGAATAGAGCAATTCGGTACCGTATGAAGTTCAAAGGAAAAAAAAAACATAACTCTCAACACTTCTGTGGCGCTGAGAAAGTCAAATGTGTTTCAAGTCGGTCATGTACATAAAAACAAATTTATATTGGCTTTAGAGATGTATAATAGAGCGATTCCCAAACAAAACTGTTGACTGGTGTAACAGCGCTACTATAAATCAGAATGTTCCCTATCTGCAAATGACATGAATCCAATTGACCAATATTAGAAAAAAAGATGCATTACATATATATATGATTGGAACTGCGAGACAAAGTCAGGTATACGACTGCACTCAAGCACCTACAGAAATTATCTGGCTTCGGAAAAGGTCTACACAAATTTCTTTTGCATATGTTCAAGAGTAACACCAATATCATAAAAACAAGTAGAAAAGACGTTTTGTTTCAAAAATAGAAGACACATATTTGTCAAGATGCGCTACACCATTATCACAAAAAGAATACACACATCATTCTATTTTTCGAAAATAAAGACACATGATTGTCAAGATGCACTACATCATTTAAGATTTATACTGTCCACCTGCCACAGAATCCGAGAATATGGGAACATATGAAAGATAAGGTGGCGCGCAACCGCGTGGAACATCACATAGAAAACGCATCACCTTAGAATCCATTTCATATGACATCAGTTTCGTCGCTAATTGGCCGTAGCGAACTACCTTCGTACATACTATAAATATCACATTGTCTTTCGGGTGGACGATAACACTGGAGTAGCACCCAACAGACGAGTACTTTTTCCCGAGCAATTGCATCTGGCTTACATTGTGCTTGGAGACCCAATTTTTGCTGCTAGAATCTTCAAGAGCCCATATTGATAGTTCAGAACCACCATAATTTACTTCTATTGCCAAGTCTATTGCCAAGTATTGTCTGCATCACTCTAGAAATCCCTTTAGGAGGTCGTCTGGAAGTTCGAACACCAGGCTCCTCTCTGTGCCCCTTCTCTTCTTCTTGGAGTCCCGCCGAGGCATTGCCGGCCGGCAACCAGCAGATCGAGAGCAAATAACTTGTTTGTCAACTGCGGACGGTGGCGAGGGTTTAGGCAACACGGGCCTCCAGTTAATTATCAGGACGTGTGTTTTTCTAAAAAAAAACTAGACTAGCAAGAGGGAGGAGCCTCCTACGGCAATAATTAAGACAGAAGGGGAGCTCTAGGCGCGCAAACTGGAGAGCACAGGTCTCTAATCCAGGTCGCGGGAGCGCGCGCAAGAAGGACGTGGGCTGCTACCAACTGGGTGTCACCCAGTTCTTGCACGATGTATGATCAAATTTTGTCTATGAGCTGGCTGGCAGCGTTTGTTTTTGTGTAAACTCATCATTCTACAAGTAAATATCATGCTGCTCGCAGATCATTAAGCAAAATACTAGAGTACAAGATGTTGGGCCACGTAGAGATAATAAAAACGGTTTCCCTACGCGGCGATCTCAAGATCTAGATGAGGTAGAAGGCCATAAGGATTATCACTAGACGCGCGGTTGCGCATTACTTTTTTTCCAAAATGGGGGACTGAGCCCCGGCCTCTACATCAATAGATACACACATCCGTTTTATTACATAATTCAGAAGATTTTATTTATTACAATCATGGATCAATGGTTGAGACAAGTATCAACCAACGAAAAATGAATAGCAACAAGTAGCTATCCATTCTGCAAACGGCTAGTGTGTCGCCATCCAGTAGTCTAGAAACAGAAATCCTGAGTGACCGTCAACAGCTGGTCGCATCAAGTATTTACGTGCTCCCGCTGATCCATCGGGAGTAGGTTTGACCAAAGTTGAATCCAGTGCGTCGCCAATCGAATAACCTGCAAAAAATTAGTACCAGTTTGCTTGTTAAAAACCAAGTTATTTATGGACGTCCAAATAGACCAACATAAAGCTGATACCACAATTCATATTTGTTTTTCTTATCAAGCCCATTTAGCCAATTTCCAAACATATTTAGAACATTGGTGGGTGGAGATATATTGTAAACAAAGTAAATCATATGCCAAATTATACGAGCAAAAGGACAAGTAATAAGTAAATGTTCAATGGATTCCAATGAATCATAGAAGCAACATTTTTGGCTTCCTTTCCAATTTTGTTTGGCTAGGTTGTCCTTTATTAATAAAACTTTATTTTTGAGGGACCACATGAAAAAAATTATTTTTAGAGAAATTTTTAGCTTCCATAAGTATGTTTTCAAAAACCTTGTATGACCGTTCATTTGGTCATGGTACATGGATTTGACTGTTAAGACACCTGGCGCATTACTGATGAAGCGCGTATGTTGATGCAGTGCAGTCCTCACGATCCAATCCAATCTCACGATCGTTGAAGTGTTGAACATACAACACCTCTTCCGGTATCCACACGTACGAGAAGTAGCTCTGACGGCGGACTACTAGGTCCGCTGCGGCGGCTGGACTGAATGGAGCTAAAATTTCCAACGCATGGAATGGTCTAACCGTGGCCTTTCGACATCATGCGCCCCACTGTATAGAGGAAGTAGTGGTGGGCTACACAATACTTGTGACCCATCCACTAAGGTCCTCTAGAGGTCGACCATGTCCAAGAACTAGTCCAAGACCTTGTCTAACTCACAGACCTAGTCTTTGTTTGATTCAGGTCTAACCCAACCAACATATCTACTCCTGCTCTTTAAGTGTGTGACTGATGCATGTAAAATGCATTACATGAACTTTGTAGTTTATTGATACATATTCTTACATATTTGCATCATATTAGTAGTTATTCTCAATGTTCTTAACGATTTTGGGGATTTCTAAACAATCCCCCCTCTCCTGATTCTAACTCTGTCTGGTAGAATATACCTTTTGTTAGTATTTGTTACATTACAGGAGCTATGGGACTCTAAAAAGGACATGGTCAGAGGCCACAGTTCAAAAATTCTGAGACGCATCTAGTAGGCAAAAGAAGGACCAAATGAGCTTAATTGGTTGGGAACTAGGCCCAGTAGTGCAGCCTCCCTTACTAGGCACGCCACCTAGGGTGTCCCCCCCACCCCCTCAGTCGTCCGATTCGCCTCAATCTTTTGCCCACGTACGTGTTTTAACCTAAAAACGTCTATATATATCCCGTCCCTATCGACCGGCATTGATACATATGGAGACGGAGATAAAAAAAACACCAAAACAGAGAGTCTGTAGGCCGCCGTCGGCGGAGATCAGAGGGTGAAACCGTTGCCGTGATCACCTTCGGAAATCTCGACCTTCCTCCGGCATGTTCATCATTAACATCTACAACAAGATCCTCTCCATACCCCTACTATAATATCTTAGCAAACATGATGTGTGATGCAATCTATTGTCCTCCATGATCTATTGTATATCTATGTCTATTGTTTATGGCAATTGTGAAATAGTTCGTCGTGGGTTGCATACAAATATATGTTATCTTTTATGATGATCTTATGTACTAATATGTTATATGTTGATCCAAATTCTACAAAGTAAAGGCCAACTTCTGACGGAGCGGAGCGAGGCCCGTCGCCGGAGGCTTGGGCCGATGCGGATAAGTTGATGACCTAGGTTACCACCGTTATATATACCTCTTGTAAGCCGCCGGCTGGGATAAGTTGCATCTGTGAAATCCCCGACATTGTGTAAACACTCTCTGTTATAGTGAAGTTTCGCTGGATGGCGCCCGTGGTTTTTTCCCTCTCTTTGTTGGAGAGGGTTTTCCATGTTAAATCTGTGTCCCCCTCGCTGCGATTTTATTTTCGTTCTTCGTTATTTACTTGTCGCAAAGCTAACAAGTGGTATCAGATCCCTAGGTTCTAATCTAGGGTTACATGTCGTCATTGAAGTTCGATCTACCGCAGCTGGAGTACTCCACAAGATTCTGCTTGTGGCAGGTGAAAATGCGGGCGATTCTCGCCCAAACTTAAGATCTGGATGATGCGCTGGATGGATTCGAGGAAAATGATGCTAAGAGTTGGTCTGATGAAGAGAAGCGGAAGGACCGTAAGGCTTTGTCTATGATTCAACTTCATCTATCCAATAATATTTTGCAGGAAGTCTTGACAGAGAAATCTGCTGCTGCCCTTTGGGGGAAACTGAAATCGATCTGCATGTCAAAGGATCTAACCAGTAAGATGCATGTGAAGATGAAGTTGTTCTCGCATAGATTGCAGGAAGGTGGATCGGTAATGAATCACTTATCTCTTTTCAGAGAGATTATTTCTGATTTGCAATCTATGGAAGTAAAATATGATGATGAGGATCTAGCCCTATTACTCTTATGCTCACTGCCTAGTTCTTATACTCACTTTCGTGATACAATGTTGTTGAGCCGTGATAAGATAACCCTTGATGAAGTGCAAGATGTCCTCAAACAGAGGGAAAAGATGAAATCTATGGTGCAGGAAGATGGGGAGTCTTCCAAAGCTGAAGCTCTGCAGGTTCGTGGCAGGACCGAGCAGAGATTTAACAACCATGGCAACCGAGATAAGAGCAAAGACGGCAGAAGTCGTTCGAAGTCCAAGGAAAAGGACAAGTTCTGCAGGTATTGTAAGAAATCTAATTATGTTATTGATGATTGTTAGAAGCTACAGAATAAGGAGAAAAGGAATGGTACTTACCAACCAAAAGATAAGGATCAGGGTAATGGTAAGGCTGTTGTTGTTTCTGGTGATAGTTCTGACGATGAATGTTTAGCCGTTTTTGCTGCTTGTGCTTCTCGTGATAGTTCTGACGATGAATGTTTAGCCGTTTTTGCTGCTTGTGCTTCTCGTGATAGTTCTGACGATGAATGTTTAGCCGTTTTTGCTGCTTGTGCTTCTCGTGATGATGAATGGATACTTGATACTGCATGTTCGTTTCATATTTAATGTAACAAAGATTGGTTCAGTTCATATGAGTCTATGCAGACTGAAGATTTTGTACGTGTGGGGAATGACAACCCATGCCATATTGTCGGAGTTGGATCTGTTAAGATCAAGACACATGATGGTGTGACGCGTACGTTGAATGAGGTGAAGCACATACCAAGCATAGCCAGAAATCTGATCTCCCTGAGTACCATGAACGTTGATGGATACAAGTACGCCGGTGGGCGTAGGTTGTTAAAGGCATCGAAAGGCTCTCTTATTCACATGATAGGTTATATGAATTCTGCTAAGTTATATGTTCTTAGAGGTAGCACTTTGCCTGGTATTGCTGCTGCTGTTACTGCTAATGATTCTGATGATTGTGGTAAAAAAAATCTGTGGCATATGCGTATTGGGCATATGAGCAAACATGGCTTGGCAGAATTGGTTAAGAGAGAGATGATTGATGGTTGCAACTTGGATAAGTTTGAGTTCTGTGAGCACTGCGTTTTTGGTAAGCATAAAAGATTTAAATTCAATGCTTCCGTTCATACCACCACATGCATATTAGATTATGTGCATGCTGATGTATGAGGACCTTCCCGTAAGACTTCTATTGGTGGTGCTAATTACATGCTTACTATTATTGATGACTACCCAAGAAAGGTGTGTCCATATTTTCTGAAACATAAATCTAATGTTTTTGATGCTTTTAAGAAGTGGAAAGTTATGGTAAAAAAGCAAACTGAAAAGAAGGTAAAGGTACTACATACTGACAATGGTATGGAATTCTGTTCTAATAAGTTTGAGGAGTTTTGCAGTAATGATGGTATGATCAAGCACCACACCATCCCTTACACTCCTCAGCAGAATGGCGTGGCTGAGCGCATGAATAGAACCATCATCTCGAGGGCTCGCTGTATGTTGTCCAATGCAGGTATGCATAGACGTTTCTGGTCTGAAGCAGCCAACGCAGCGTGCTACCTCATCAACAGGTCACCTTCTATTCCACTTGAGAAGAAAACTCCTATTGAGGTATGGTCAGGCTCGCCTGCTGATTATTCATAGTTGAGAGTTTTTGGTTGCACTGCTTATGCTCACATTGATAATGGAAAGTTAGAGCCTAAAGCTATTAAGTGCATGTTCCTTAGTTATGATTCAGGAGTTAAGGCATATAAACTATGGAATCCTGAAACTAAAAGATTTTGTTGAGTAGGAACGTTGTTTTCAATGAATCCGTTATGTATCATGACAGCTTGCCATCAGATCCCTCTCCTGTTGCTATTGGAGAGGAGGGAGTTCGTGTGTAGGTGGAGCACCTGCAGAAATCTGTTGATAATAATGATGTCGTTGATGATACTCATGAGGAAAATATTGATGATGATATTGTGCAGCACTCACTGTTGGAGATATGCCCAAGAGGCAATAATAAAGTGGTTATTATTATATCTTTATGTTTATGATAAATGTTTACATCCCATGCTATAATTGTATTAACCGGAAACATTAATACTTGTGTGTTTTGTAAACATAAAAGAGTCCCTAGTAAGCCTCTTGTTAAACTAGCTTGTTGATTAATAGATGATCATGGTTTCCTGATCATGGACATTGGATGTCATTAATAACAAGATTATATCATTAGGAGAATGATGTGATGGACACACACCCATAGTAAGCATAGCATAAGATCAAGTCATTAAGTTCGTATTGCTGTAAGCTTTGAAATACATAGTAACCTAATCCTTTGACCATGAGGTTATGTTAATCACCATCACCGGATGGGTACTTTGATGACATCAAACGCCGCTTCGTAACTGGGCGGTTATAAAGGTGTCATTGGGTATTCTGAAAGTATGTGTTGAAGCGCATAGACCAAGACTGGGATTTGTCCATCCATATGACGGATAGATATACTCTGGGCCCTCTCGATGGAATGTCATCTAGATAGCTTGCAAGCATGTGACTGGGTCACAAGGGATGACATAACATGGAACGAGTAAAGAGTACTTATCAGTAACGAGGAAGAACTAGGTATGAAGATACCGACGATCAAACCTCGGATAAGTAGAATATCGCGAGACAAAGGGAATTGGTTTCGTATGTTAATTGGTTCAATCGATCATGAAGTAATCGTTGAGTATGTGGGAGCCGTTATGGATCTCCAGATCCCGCTGATGGTTATTGATGGGAGAGGTGTCTTCATCATGTCTGCATATTCACGAACCGTAGGGTGACACACTTAAGGTTCGAAGTTGTTTTAAGTAGATATGGAATTTGTGTTGGAGACCGAATGTTGTTCGGAGTCTCGGAATGGATCCGGGACATCACGAGGAGATCCGGAATGGTCCGGAGAATAAGATTCATATATTGGGAATCATTTTCGAAGTTAGGAAATGTTCCGGAGTGTTTGTATGGAGATTCTAGAAGGTTTCGGAATGTTCTGGAAGGTTCTAGAGGATTTCTTGGAGTTTACTTGAAAACCAAGAAAGGATCAAGGGAGTCCAAGTGGGGCTAGACACGGATTCGTGGGGAGGAGGATTCCTTCCCCCTTCCCACCGCCGGCCCAAGGAGGGGAGTCCTACTAGGACTCCCCCTCCCCAGGCGCGCCTCCCTCCTTTAAATAGAAGGGAGGGGGCGCCCCCTCTTGCCCTGGCTCTCACAACTCCCAATCTCTGCCGCCTCTCTCCTCCACCTTTCTTCTGCACAGGCATAGGCGAAGCCCTGCAGAATTCTCATCTCCACCACCACCACCACGCCGTCGTGCTGCTAGGATTCCGTGGAGAAGATCTACTACCTCCGCTGCTCGCTGGAACGGGGAGAGGAAGGTCTGCTTCGACTCTGCACGTGTGACCGTCTGCGGTAGCGCTGCCGGAACGCGGTGCCGGAAGGATCGTCCACACGATCTTGAGATCGGTAAGTGATCGACTACATCATCCACGAGATCTAATCTCGTTAACTCTTTCGGTTCTACGAGGGTTAGTACCGATCTATCTCGTTGCTCATGTCTAGTAGATTAGATCTTGGCTTTTATCTAGATTAGATCTGGGTTTTGCTTGTTCTTGCGGTAGAAATTTTTTGTTTTCCATGCTACGAACCCAATAGTGGTATCAGAGCCTTGTCTATGCGTAGATCTGTTGCACGAGTAGAACACAATGATGTTATGGGTGTTGGTGCTCGTGCCGTCTTTTGCTATTTGTGTACTTTGCATCTTGCGGTATGGTGGGATGAAGAGACTCGGGCTAACATTACATGTCATCGCACATGAGACTTGCTCCACGCTTGACGTGCAACGTGCTTTGCACAAGTGGCTTTGCGGGTGTCTGTCTCTCCCATTATAGTATAGATCCAATCTACACTTTGCACTTGATAGCACTTGTATCAACGTTGTGGTTCAGTTTCGTAGGTAAGATCCGTTCTTAGTCGAAAGCCCCAAGCCACGTAAAACTTGCAAAGAAAATTAGAGGCGTCTAACTTGTTTTTGCAGGGATTTTGTGATGTGATATGGCCTTCATGTGATTGTGATTGTATTTGATGTATGCAATGATCCTTGTTGTAATATGGCAACCGGCAGGAGCCTAATGGTTATCTTTAATTCTGTTAAGACCTGCGTGTCTATTCATCTTGTAATAGCTTTATTCCAAGTAGTTGTAATAGTTGCTGGTGATGATGGACAACCATGAAGCGGCGCCACGGACCTTGACGCAATGCTGGTGATGATGGAGATCATGTCCGTGCTTTGGAGATGGAGATCGAAGGCATAAGAAGAAAGGGTCATATCATATCACACTAATTATGAATTGCCTGTGATGTTAATCCTTTATGCATCTTGTATTGCTTAGATCGCGACGGTAGCATTATAAGATGATCCCTCTCACTAAATATCAAGTAATAAAGTGTTCGTCCTTAGTTGGCACCGTTGCTAAGACTCGTCGTTTTGAAGCATCTCGTGATGATCGGGTGTGATAGACTCTACGTGTGCATACAACGGGTGCAAGCCAGATTTGCACATGCGGAAACTAAGGTTAATCTTGACGAGCCTAGCATGTACAGACATGGTCTCGGAACACGGAATACCGAAAGGTAGAGCATGAGTCATATGATTGATATGATGAACATGAAGATTGTTCGCCGATGAAACTACATCATCTCACGTGATGATCGGACTTGGTGTAGTGGATTTGGTTCGTGTAATCACTAAAAACAACTCGAGCGATGTTGTTTTGAGTGGGAGTTTATTTGTAATTTGGATTAGTCAAACTCAATTTATCATAAACACAATCAAAGTGAATTTGCATAGTTTGTTGTAGTCATTGGCATCCGTTCACCACCTTACGCTTAGTTATAGTTGAGATAGTAGAACTATAGAAATTCTGGATATTTGCTTTACAAACTGGTATCGTATTGTTTTTGAGTGTCAATCTAAAGTTTAAAAGTCATATTGCAAACTTTCAGCAAACTCCGTTTACTCTGTGAAGTTTAATAAACAGTATTAAATCAAGAGTAACAATTCCAGTGTTAGTATCTAATGTATCATGTTTGCCTCCATGATTCTTGATACTCAAAAGATTGCTTTTTAATACCAAGTTTATCTAAGAGCTGAAATCAATGTTTCAGAAACCATCATATGTGAAAGGTATTGCGATATCTAAAACAATGTGTTGGTTACAACATGATAGAGTATATGTCCTCATATTTGATGAGAATTTGTGAAGGTTGGAGACGCTAGTCGTCCTAATTCTCCAAAAGGTTTTGGAAAAGAAACATTATACTCGCAATTCACCTTTATAAGCTATAGCAGCTTGATAATGAAAGTTGTCATGATAAGGATGAATAGAAGATGTAAGTAAAATGTTTACTACACTAAAAGATTACTAAAGAATGGAATTTTGAAAGAATGCCAAACATTTGATGAAGGTGATCCACTTCAAAGTGCAAGTCCAAAGGTATTAGTATTTGACTATACACACTTTGTACTATGTGTCATGTGAATGACACCACTATTGATGTTGATATATCCTTTTAAAAGAAAAGGAATTGTTGAAAGAGAATCTACAAAATATTTGGCAGAAAAGAAAAGATTGGAGATATCCAACTTAGGTATATAGAAGATACATGTTATGGCTGTATTCCTTGGTTGTTAAACAATGTGGTTCTACGGTATTGGATACCGAATTGGTTGGTATGAAGTGTCATACAGGACAACACAATTCATGAACTGCAATGTCCTAAGTAACTAGCAAGAGAATATGTGATGATGTTCATCGAAAACAAACAAAGGGTTGTTGTGTTGCTCATTAACATCAAAGCTTACCTTCAAGATTTGTTTCAATAATTGTTATTTTGATCAGGTATTATGACGACAAAAGGTTGTTCAAATAATTACCGTATTCCATAATAGATGGATGATTTACAAATCTCGTTGGAGAAATCACATCCATAAAACTAATACTAAAATGTCGAAAGACAAATGATTGAAAGATCACTTGCAAAGTGACATCGCCGTTTAAATTATATTGAAAGGGATACATGAAGAAACTCCATGTTGATGGATTTTTGGAGTCTTTGATTTTGATCAAATGACGCTTGTGATACTTTCCTGGAGATAATTAAAACTCCGTTCATAGGCCAAAAGAGGAACGGACGACTAACTGATTGGAATTTGTACATATTGATGTATATAGTCCATTATGTGTAGTCGTGGGCGATGGATTTCAACTTCATATGCTTTCTCTGAAGATTTGAGTGAGTATATGTATATACTTACTCAATAAGGAAGAAGTATGAAACATTTGAAAAATGTTCAAAGACTTTCAAGATGAAGTGGAAAATTATTGTAACAAGAAAATAAAAAAAAAGTTTATGATTGGATCATAAAGAAAGATGTTTGAGTTACAAAGTTTAGCAAAACACCTAAGATTTGAGGAATCGTTCAATGGATTTGCATTTCCCAAAACACCATAGGAGTATGGAGTGTTCAAGATATGTAATGAAACCTTGTTTGACATGGTAAGATCAAAGGAGTCATTTATAAAACTGCCATTATATTTTAAAGATTGAAGCTTTAGTGACTACCGCTTTTACACTGAAAATAGCTCCATCGTGATCCATTGAAATGACACCATATGAGTTGTGGTTTGGGATAAAACCCGAATTGTCTTTTCTTAAATTTTGGTATGCTATGCATAAGTGAAATGTTTACAACCAAAGTCGGATGAGCATGTCTTTGTAGGTTATTTCGAATAACCATTGGGTATTCCTCTATAACACCGAAGACAAAAGTGTTTGTCGCTTAGAATGTCGAGTTTCTTGAGAAGGAATTTTGGTGAAAAGTTAAGTGGGAGGACAATAGAACTTTGACAAGGTTGTTGAACCTTGGCTAATATGTGCTGAGTTGCGCAGCATCGGTAAGCGTCCCGGAGGCAGCAACAATGCTCATGGCTCACGTGCCTCAAAGGTTGTGGTCACGGAGATCTAAGTTACTATTGAACCAAGTAGGTCGGGTAAGTAATCAAATGCCAAGATTTGAGAGTTAAATCATTGTTGTTTGACAATGATGAATCGACTACATGCAAAGAAGCAATGATGGGCCCTGACTTCGTTAAGTGGCTTGAAGCCATAAAATCCGTGATAATTCCATACACGAGAAATCAAGCTTTGAATTTGAAAGACCCTCTGGAAAGGTACAAGACCTTACAGTCGTATATGGATCTATAAAGAAATAGACATGGATGTTTCACATCTATGAAATAGTCGACATGTCGGAAAGAGTTTACAACAATGTTCAAGGAATTGACTATGATAAGATTTGATCTTTCATAGCGATATTTAGTCTGGACGGATTAATGTAGCAACCACTACATATATTTTGGTATATGGTAGTTGAACAAACAAAACAAGTTCTTCTAATAGAATGGTTACCTAGGACGTGTACACGGCACGATCCAAAGGGTTTTGTTAATTCAAAGGATGCTAAAAGAGTATGCAAAACTTCAATGGTTGAAGTAAGCATCGCGGAGTTGGAATCTTCACCGTGATGAAACTGTTAAAAGGTTTAATTTCATCAGAGACGATGAAGATGCTTGCATTTTGCAAGAAATTAAGTGGGAGCGCTAAGACATATTTCTAATACATTATGTGAAAGACATATCGTTGATTAGAAATAATGTATCTTTTATTGACACGGGTTAAGAATTTCATTTCGATGAAAAACTTAGGCATAACCCAAGAATTAGGCATCAATGTCTATATGGATAGATTGAGGCGCTAATATGGTTTTGCCAAATGTACATAGATAAGATGTTGAATGAGTTCAATATGGAAACAACAAGAAAGGTTCTTGACTCACGGAAAGGACTGAATCAAGATTCAAGTGTATTGACACTAGATTCAAGTGTTTTGACACTTGGTGAAATCACAAGAATATTTTGATCAATCATTCTTTGAGATGTACACATCCAGATATGTCCTATGCTCTAAATGTTGTGAGCATATACCAGAATGACTCATAAGATAATCATTGGACAATAGTAGGGATATTCCTATGATCTTTGGAAGAACTAAGAATATATTACTTAAATAGTGGTGACAAATAGTTCATTGTAAATTGCTACATTGATACTAGTTTTGTCACAAATTAAGTTTATCTCAATTTAAACTATGGGTGACACAATGTAATAGAAAGGAAGTTCCATAACGGATTTGGTTGAGTACCAAAGTTAAAACATTGTGACAGATACTACAACAAAAGGCTAAGTATGTGACTACTATTGTAGTAGCAAATGAGGGCATTTGCGTCAAGTAGTTTGTTATCAAACTAGGTGTGGTTCATAGCGGGATAATACTATGAAGATACATTATATGACAATTGTATCAACATGATTTAATCCCAAGGAACTAAAGGTCTCACCAAAGGACCAAATTTATACAATGCCATCTCATTGGAGAATGAGTAATGCGTAGAGACGCAAGGACATGCAAATACACACGGACCTGTAAGTGTCAGATCCGAAGATTATGTTTACCACTAGCTATAGTGTCTATACAACACCAGAAAGCCATAGGTGTTGAATGCACAAGTTTTTTAACTAGATTATTGACTCTAGTGCAAGTGGGAGACTGTTGGAGATATGCCCAAGAGGCAATAATAAAGTGGTTATTATTATATCTTTATGTTTATGATAAATGTTTACATCCCATGCTATAATTGTATTAACCGGAAACATTAATACTTGTGTGTTTTGTAAACATAAAAGAGTCCCTAGTAAGCCTCTTGTTAAACTAGCTTGTTGATTAATAGATGATCATGGTTTCCTGATCATGGACATTGGATGCCATTAATAACAAGGTTATATCATTAGGAGAATGATGTGATGGACACACACCCATAGTAAGCATAGCATAAGATCAAGTCATTAAGTTCGTATTACTGTAAGCTTTGAAATACATAGTAACCTAATCCTTTGACCATGAGGTTATGTTAATCACCATCACCGGATGGGTACTTTGATGACATCAAGCGCCGCTTCGTAACTGGGCGGTTATAAAGGTGTCATTGGGTATTCTGAAAGTATGTGTTGAAGCGCACAGACCAAGATTGGGATTTGTCCATCCATATAACGGATAGATATACTCTGGGCCCTCTCGGTGGAATGTCATCTAGATAGCTTGCAAGCATGTGACTGGGTCACAAGGGATGACATAACATGGAACAAGTAAAGAGTACTTATCAGTAACGAGGAAGAACTAGGTATGAAGACACCGACGATCAAACCTCGGATATGTAGAATATCGCGAGACAAAGGGAATTGGTTTCGTATGTTAATTGGTTCAATCGATCACGAAGTAATTGTTGAGTATGTGGGAGCCGTTATGGATCTCCAGATCCCGCTGATGGTTATTGATGGGAGAGGTGTCTTCATCATGTCTGCATATTCACGAACCGTAGGGTGACACACTTAAGGTTCGAAGTTGTTTTAAGTAGATATGGAATTTGCGTTGGAGACCGAATGTTGTTCGGAGTCTCGAAATGGATCCGAGACATCACGAGGAGATCCGGAATGGTCCGGAGAATAATATTCATATATTGGGAATCATTTTCTAAGTTAGGAAATGTTCCGGAGTGTTTGTATGGAGATTCTAGAAGGTTTCGGAATGTTCTGGAAGGTTCTAGAGGATTTCTTGGAGTTTACTTGAAAACCAAGAAAGGATCAAGGGAGTCCAAGTGGGGCTAGACACGGATTCGTGGGGAGGAGGATTCCTCCCCCCTTCCCACCGCCGGCCCAAGGAGGGGAGTCCTACTAGGACTCCCCCTCCCCAGGCGCGCCTTCCTCCTTTAAATAGAAGGGAGGGGGCGCCCCCTCTTGCCCTGGCTCTCGCAACTCCCAATCTCTGCCGCCTCTCTCCTCCACCTTTCTTCTGCACAGGCATAGGCGAAGCCCTGCAGAATTCTCATCTCCACCACCGCCACCACGCTGTCGTGCTGCTGGGATTCCGTGGAGAAGATCTACTACCTCCGCTGCTCACTGGAACGGGGAGAGGAAGGTCTGCTTCGACTCCGCACGTGTGACCGTCTGCGGTAGCGCTGCCGGAACACGGCGCCGGAAGGATCGTCCACACGATCTTGAGATCGGCAAGTGATCGACTACATCATCCACGAGATCTAATCTCGTTAACGCTTTCGGTTCTACGAGGGTTAGTACCGATCTATCTCGTTGCTCATGTCTAGTAGATTAGATCTTGGCTTTTATCTAGATTAGATCTGGGTTTTGTTCGTTCTTGCGGTAGAATTTTTTTGTTTTCCATGCTACGAACCCAACACTCACCTACTGTTTTGCAGCAGCCACATGAATCTATTGCTGCTGATAGACCGAGGCGTAACATTGTTCCAC
This sequence comes from Avena sativa, assembly GCA_916181665.1. Lineage (NCBI taxonomy): Eukaryota > Viridiplantae > Streptophyta > Magnoliopsida > Poales > Poaceae > Avena > Avena sativa. Next base: position 59,687,976 of record OV702289.1, read on the forward strand.
CTCATCATTTGATTGAAGAGTGTAATCTTACTCATTATGCTTTGAGTTGTGCTGAACAGGTGGAGCATGATACTGAACCTGCTACATACAATGAGGCTATTGCATCCATTGACCACGAGAAGTGGGTTTTTGCTATGCAAGAAGAGATGCAATCGCTTGATAAGAATGGCACATGGAAAGTTGTGTGCTTGCCTAAACAGAAGAAGGCCGTCCGCTGTAAGTGGATATATAAGAGAAAAGAAGGTTTGTCTCCTAATGAGCCTCCAAGATTTAAGGCAAGGTTAGTAGCAAAAGGTTTCAGCCAGATTCCAAGTATTGACTATATTGATGTTTTCTCTCTGGTTGTGAAGCATAGCTCTATTCGTAGTTTCTTTGGTATTGTTGCTATGCATGATCTTGAGCTTGAGCAGCTAGATGTAAAGACTGCTTTTCTGCATGGTGAACTGGAGGAGGAGATTTACATGGACCAACCTGAAGGGTTCATAGTTACTGGAAAAGAGGATTTTGTGTGAAAATTGAAGAGGTCGCTTTATGGTTTGAAGCAATCTCCAAGACAGTGGTACAAAAGGTTTGATTCATTTATGATCTCACAAGGTTTTAAGAGGTCTCAGTTTGATAGCTGTGTTTACATAAAGTTTGTTAATGGATCACCTATTTACTTGCTGTTATATGTTGATGATATGTTAATTGCTGCCAAGAGCATGAAAGAAATCACTACTTTGAAGGCACACCTAAGTAGTGAATTTGAGATGAAAGATCTTGGTGCTGCTAAGAAAATCCTAGGTATGGAAATTAAACGGGACAGAAAATCTAGGTTGTTGTTTCTTAGTCAGCAAAGTTACGTTGAGAAAGTTCTTCAACGTTTTAATATGCATGATGCAAAGTCAGTTAGTACTCCTGTTGCTCCTCACTTTAAATTGTCAGCATTGCAATGTCCTAGTTCTGATGAAGATATTGAGTACATGTCTCGAGTTCCTTATTCTAGTGCTGTTGGTTCCTTGATGTATGCCATGGTTTGCTCTCGCCCTGATTTATCATATGCTATGAGTTTGGTGAGTCGTTACATGGCTAATCCTGGTAAAGAACATTGGAAAGTTGTTCAGTGGATTTTCAGGTACCTCCGTGGCACATCCAACGCTTGCTTGAAGTTTGGCAAGACTGATGAGGGACTCGCAGGCTATGTGGATTCAGATTTTGCTGCCGACTTGGATAAGAGGAGGTCCCTCACATGTTATGTGTTCACGGTAGGTGGATGTGCCGTGAGTTGGAAGGCAACGCTGCAACCAGTTGTTGCTCTATCTACAACCGAAGCAGAATATATGGTTGTTGCTGAAGCTTGCAAAGAGTCTGTTTGGTTGAAAGGTTTGTATGCTGAGCTTTCTCAGGATGATTCTTGCATTAACCTGTTCTGTGACAGTCAAACTGATATTTACCTTACTAAGGATCAGATGTTCCATGAGAGAACAAAGCACATTGATATCAAGTACCATTATGTTCGTGACATTGTTGCACAAGGTACACTGACGGTATGCAAGATAAGCACTCATGATAATCCTGCTGATATGATGACAAAGCCTGTTCCTGTTGCTAAGTTTGAGCTATGCTCAAGCTTAGTTCGTATAACTGCTTAGCCCAAGTGGCTATTGGCGCCAAAAGTGTTTTCTTTGTTTGTTCAGGGAGATGATTACTGTTGATGCTACAAGAAGGAATGTGTCTCAAGGTGGAGTTTTTTATATGTTGATCCAAATTCTACAAAGTAAAGGCCAACTTCTGACGGAGCGGAGCGAGGCCCGTCGCCGGAGGCTTGGGCCGATGCGGAGGCGACAGCCCCCCGCGGTATGGATCGTTGATGACCTAGGTTACCACCGTTATATATACCTCTTGTAAGCCGCCGGCTGGGATAAGTTGCATCTGTGAAATCCCCAGCGTTTTGTAAACACTCTCCGTTATAGTGAAGTTTCGCTGGCTGGCGCCCGTGGTTTTTCCCCTCTCTTTGTTGGAGAGGGTTTTCCACGTTAAATCTGTGTCCCCCTCGCTGCGATTTTATTTTCGTTCTTCGTTATTTACTTGTCGCAAAGCTAACACTAATATATGAGTGCACACATATATTGGGGGATGCATAAGGTTGCCACCGTTGCATGATGATAGGATGAGGGATAGACAGAGTTTGACAGAAACCGGATCCCAAATCTTGCATATGCATGTTATGTTAAGTCATGGTTAACCAACCGGGGATTATAATTATAGGGGTCTTAAAACTTACAGCGGTGGTCGAAATGATGTCTTAATAATTCCCTTGTTTGCTCTTAATTGGCTTTGAGTTCAATCACTAGGGGTGTATATGCTCATGTCTATGGTGCACCTATGGCTCCTCTCTAGAACAAACGATAAAAAGTATCCATGTGCTTCACCAAGTGTGACAACCAAACGAATGAAATAAAAATTTGCCTAAACACTTTCTCCCTTAAAAAACTTTCTCCTAGTTCACTAGATCCACTTTACTTGCAATAGTATACCTATAGTATTTACTTCAAAAAACTTTATTGTATTCTAGTTAGTACCAAAAACAACCACACGCACACACTAGTTCGTAGCTTTGCATAGAAGACCATATGAGTGGGTTATAGGAATTTAGAGAATAGATAGTTTACCTTCATCTCCTCGTGGGTTCGACACTCAAATACTTATCGAATTGTACTGTAGTGATTCCCAACACTTGGGATATCTGTGACCTTGCAGGCTCATGGCTACTTGAACACGATTTGAGTTCGACTCATAATTGATCAATCGGTACCGGCTCTAGCAGAACATGACAACTCCCAAGTAACATAGAATTGTGACGACATACCTTCTAATGTGACTTTGGTCTTAGCCCCTTTTGCCTCAGAATATACCTTGTTGAGCTATATGAGAATAATCGTCATCCGGCGAACGCCCGCGGAGGGTTTCCGATCGATAACACGAGGATGTGACACGGTTTGATTCAGATGTATACATAGCATAAAGTTACATGAGTTACTCTAATCTGTCGACCTTTCTCAAATCTGAACTACCTCCAGTTAATTCCCTACAAAAAAATAACTTGAGTTAATTTATTATGATCAAATTTCGTCTACATGCTAGGTGGCAGCATTTGTTTTTGTGGATGGATGTCCGAGTGAATAAAGGTACACATATCATTCCCAAAAGAAAGTACACGTATGTGATTGTGTAAACTCATCATTCTACTACTCCCTCTGTTCTGAAATAACTGACGCAGCGGAAATTTTGCAAAAAAAACACATCATGGTTTTACCGACACAATCCACAGTCCCATGGCCCTCGTCCTCTTCGTTCCAGCCGCACTCCCATCTCCTTTTAGTCACTCCTAGCACTGTTCCCCTGTCTCAGGGTGATTCCCCCCACTCCGGTGAGCCCTTGTCCCGCTGACCACCGTCCCAGCACCACCACCCCCTCTCTATCCATTCCACGCCGTAGAACCATCGATCCCCTAGCCCCACCATAAAACCTAGACCAGGCTGAAAGGTTCGAATTTTTTGGATATTGGGGCATCCATGGCGGCATGGGCGTCCCCGAGATTAATAAATCTTCGATATTTGGCATCTATGGCGGCCCTAGATCCCTCACTGATGCCGTCATCCTCACGCTCTGGATATGCATATGGTGACGACGAGGCAGCAGAAGCGGCTGGGGCTGAAGATGAAGCCGCCACCTGAGATGGAGGCCATCCTGCACGACTTCGATCTGTCCATGTTGAGCTCAGACTCCATGGTGAGCTCCCGATCTCTTCCCATATACATGTTTAGACCTAAAATTGCAAGCCTCGGTGTGTCGGCGTGTGTAAGGTTGTTGTCACGGTTCACGCTCTGCTAGACGTCATCGACAACGACGAAACAGAGCGGCACGCTGGTGTCCACAAATTAATGTCCAAAATTTTTTACTAGTTTATACTGAACTTTTGTACCTTCTAATAACTCGTCATATCTCTGAAACTTAACTAGTTTAGCGCAAGTATGCCATGAAATCTCAATGTTCTTTTGTATTTAGAAACATAGCAATGCACACTTATGTTTGTAATATTAAAACCAAAGTTCATTGTCACATAATTTTGTAGTCCATCGCTATAACATTGTTAAATTAAAATCTTAATGAGGCAACAAGATTATATTAGAGATAACAATTACACGTTTAATTTTTTATCTGATTTTTTTGCGAATGTAATATTTTTACCTGGTTAAATATTTAGATCTAAGGAAATCATTGCTTGTAAAATAAAATCTAAGGAACATTCATCTACGAAGTAGTTCACAACACATAGATGACCTAGTGTGTTTGTATCATATCTATATTATCTTTAAAATTCTAGAGGTTTCAATAACAGAAGGGAATAATGAGTATCCTAAGAAAGGTCTAGAAAGTACGATTGGTTGCCTTTTATAACAAGTGGAAAATTCCATAGATGTAGCTGAAGTTGGGAACTAGGAGTTGTACTTCACTCATTCGAGACGCAATGAGAAGTTTTTTTTGAAATGGGAACATGGTCACGGCCTCTGCATCGAGTGATACATGTAGCCTTTTATTACCTTATTAAAGTAATTGGTTTTACAAAACATCACGGGTCACATAGGGTCTCCACGTAAATCAACCATCAAAAAACTAAAGATAACATGAAATGGCACTTCATTAACATGCTATACGTAAATCAGAATGCCAGCTGTACTGGTTATAGATATACCGTGCAACCGTATCCAGCTGGTTGCACCCAATAACTGTTAGAAATAATGGGCTAAATCATTAGACTCATGTGTGATTTCAATTTTTTCCTAAATCTCAAATCACATGTGTGTGGAAACTCATATGTGAAACAATCCAAGATGGTGGTAGCTCACATGTGTATGGCAATAGGAGTGAGAACTAAAGTTTAGTCTCACATGAAAAGTTTGATGAGAGTTGCACCACCTTATAAGGTGGAGTGTCTCACCACTTTGTAAGTTAGTGAGAAGAGAAGTACTACCTTTGCGCTCCCTCCTCGGACAACGCCGCTCGACGCGACGCGATGTGCGCGGTTTGCGGAATGAGCCTTAAGCCAAGCTTATCTTCTTGCTGCTCAAGGAAACTGCCGCGGTTTTGATAGATGTGTCAACAGTTGGTCGGTTCGGTTCGCACCTGGATCGTGGGCTATTGTAACCGATCCGAACTTGTGCGCGACGTGGACTCGTCCCATGTTGTGTCCTATACGGGATTTTTTGAGCCCCTCTATATGAGCACTAGTGCGGCTTCCACCACAACTGTAAAATGCATCATGAACTTTGTAGTTTATTATGCAAAAATTATTATTATCTTGCAATTTTATTATATTTATTGGGACCAACCTATTAATAGTTGTAAAAGTGCACAAGTTCTTGTTTCAAACTATATTGTGTAGAAAATATACGAATATTGAAGGAAATCGGTCATTAGTTTTCTGATATATGTCCCTACAAAATAGTTTTCACCGATTTCCATGAAAGCCCTTGAAGATGGCGTCAAATGTAAAAATTCAAAACATGCAAGTTGTGGAGAATTTTATGTTGATGATCTCGACATAAAATTTGCCTCAAACGGTGTCTGGACGTGACTTTTAGCCCTGGATTACTGAATGGTACAGAAGCAGTTTCAGGATTTCGAGAGTTTTTGTGCAGACTGTAGTTAATGTGTCCTAATTTTTATTTACTATCACGACCCTATTCACTTCACTATCATTGTAGTCATATGCATAGAGTGTGTACTTATGCTTGCTTGGTGCTCCAGGGCAACATGATTGAGGGTTCTCTGCGTGAGGAACGAATAGCAAAGTTTAGTGATCGGATAAAGGAGGGTTTAGTATACAGGATAAAATCATTCATGATCGCCGGTGCTCAAACCAAATACAAAGCATTGGAATAACCTCATAGAATCAAGCTTATTCTTGTAGACAGAGTTGAAAGGAGTCGATCTAGAACTTGAAGGTTATTCTCTGTATTCATATAGCGCAAAGCCACTTGACGTGCTCGCAAAACGGATAGGAAACAGTAATCCTATCAGGTTTTGAGCGAGCATTAGCATGCTTTTTTTACCGGAAAACCGTAGGGGAAACCCCTACGGTATAATTTTCATTAATAGAGGACAAAAACAAATAAACCAAGTCTCTAGATATTAACATGGCTACAGAAAAAGAAAATAGGTTTCTAAAGACAAGAAACCAAAAAGTCTAAAAAATACTAGAGCGGAAATTAGAAGGACTGAATCCAAACAGCTAGAGATTCTTTGTGGGCAGGTTTGACTCTATGGATAATAAGTTCCATATCGTTTTTGAAGACAGCTTTCCACGATTGCATTGTTGGTTGCTTTCTATCGAAAATCATTCCATTGCGTTGCTTCCATATTCCCCACAAAGCACACGTAGCTACCTCAAAAAAATTGGTCCTTGAAAACTCTGTTTTGCAGACTCGGAGATCCTGTCAGTCCCTTGACTAGAATCCCACAAATGTTCAGATTATGCCAGCATTCATGTGCAAAAGTGCAGTTGAAGAAAAGGTGCTCTCTTGTCTCTCTCTGTGCTAGATTACACATGACATAGTGAACGCCGGAGTCTAGTTTCCACTGCCTGGGCTCCATCATATCCCTGGTATTTAGCTGATGCACTAAGAATAACCATACAAACACCTTCTGCTTATGTAAGCTTTTGTTTTTCCAAAGTTTCTTAAATAAAGGGGATGCATTCAGCCTTTCAAACATAAATTTATAATATCTAGCTGACGAATAAATCCCACTCGACGGAGTAAAAATCTATGTGTCCATGCTAAGACGTGGTTCAATTTCTTGTCTTAGATTTTGTAGCATATAGCCAACAATGCCTAGTTCAGAGTAAGCTTGAGGTGATAAAGGGATAGCAAAGTGTGCAGCTAGTTGGTCCTCCCTTTCGCACTCCAACATTGTCTGAAGAGATGTATCAGAATCTAGAGTAAATGAGAACAAACGCTCATATTTTTTAGCCAAAAGTTCATCTCTCTAATGATCCTTCCAAAAAAGAACAGTAGCTCCATCACCAGGGGAACAAGTCGTAACACCTCTGAATTTTGTGATCAAACTACAGATGTTCCGCCACCAAAAAGACCGCACTCTGCAAGTGTTCTGAGGTAATGTGTGTTGATAATAAGCCTACTATGTCATCTGAACCCATGGTGTGTTAGAGTGGTTGAAGAATTCATGCTTATACATTAGATACTGGGTCGTTTAGTTTTCATACATGCTATTTCTTCTTATCTCCTGTCAACTATATATGTTGTTGAAGTGGTAACTACGCTGCTGTTATTACCCTTTCCAAAAATAATCAAGATCCAAGGAGGCAAATAAACCTGAATAACGAAAAGTATAAGTGAAAGAAAAGATGCCCATGCATTCATGCAGTAGAGTGAAAATATATGTGCATTAATACTAGTTGCTTTCTTGAAGTGGTTGGTCTGCTATTACAACTTTACGAGGAAACCACTCTGAAAGCTTTAATGCAGAATCACTACATGAAGCCACTCTTGAGAAAAACATGGTCATGCTATTTATGGGATGATTGTTTCTAATTATCAAGGTATCCAAAATGTAATCCTTGTTGACACGTTGTCAACTAATTGGGCTCACTATTTCAATCTAAAGCGAATAACTTATGGCATTGCAGTGTAGTGTAATAGCTTTCAAAAACACTACTTTCACTCCATGGCACTTCAACCCTCCGGTTTCTGAAGTAGTGGCTACATTGAGCCTCACTTTTGTGTTGTAAAAGCTAACAACCGTGGTTCCACGGGATTATGCGTCAAGACGCACCCCTACATGTAGAGTAAAGACAGTGATCCATGTGCTCATCTTATCCCAACACTTACAACAATACAATACATCTCACGATGACAGCAAGGCGGTGGTGCGTCAATCCCAGCTAGTTATACTTATTCGGCAAAAAGTAGTCGCGTGGACAGTACGACAAGAGGAGGGGGGGTGCATCCCTGAAAGCTTCCGCCGACTCCAGTATACTCGAAAAATCGAGGCTCATATTTTAGTATAGCCCCCCCCCCCCCCCCCCTTCTCTCTTTCAAAATAGATGTTGAATTTTTTTGTAAATTTGGATGAATCTATGTATGCTAAACAGTGTCTATATTAATTTAAATTTTGATAAATCTGTGAATCTAATTTTGAGACCAGTGGTAAAATTTTGGCCTCGTACTTTAGTATTTATGCTATACTAATGATCCCATTTTGCGTGTCTCTTAAATTATGCCCGTCTTGGAGGCTAGGTTGAGATCAGACTCTCTAAAATTTCAACCCAAAAAAGTCTACCGCCAGGTGTGACCCACTTGTAAGTGAGTGCTGTCTTTCCTCTTTTCCTTTTATTATTTTTCTCCCTTATCCCTGCCGGGTTTTTTCTTCATTTTCTTCCCCTCGCAGCCTCGTTCTCACCGTCTAGCAGAACGCCGCCGCCGCCGCCGCCGCCGCGGCTACCCTCCCTCCAGTACTGGAAGCCGCCGCCCTCCCCTCCTCTCCAGTCCCGTACGGCGCCGCTCGGGCAGATCCGGACGAGGAACCTGGCGCAGAAACCCTCGATTTTACCTTTCCGGAATTCTCCCTCGTCTCGCCAGCCATGGAGGCGGCGGCTACCAATAACGCGGCCTTGGCTGCTTTGGTTGCAGCGGCGTCGGCTGCTGCCAAGGACGCGGCTGTGGCGGCGTCGGCAGCGGCGTTAAATGCCAAGGAGGCGGCTGCGACGGCTTCAGCAGCGGCTTTAAGTGCCAAGGAAGCGGCTGCAACGTCTGCAGCCGCGTCGTTAGACGCCAAGGATGCAGCGGCTCTGGCGGTGGCTGCAGGGAAGGTGGTCGCCGCTGCGGTGGCCGCGATGCAAGCTTCCAAGAAGCGCAAGTTCCATCTCATCGAGGATCATCCATCGGGGAATGGGGATTTCTTCATAGACAACCAAGATGATCCACCGGGGAACGTCGATCTCATCAGCTGTCTCCCGGACGCCGTCCTCGGTACCATCGTCTCGCTTCTCCCCACCAAGGACGGTGTCCGCACGCAGGCCATCTCTCGCCGGTGGCGCCCCATCTGGCGCTCCGCTCCTCTCAATCTCGCGGATGGCTGTGACCTCTACCGCAAGGGCGCCAGGACCAGCGACCTGGTCCCGATGATCCTCTCCCAGCATCCCGGCCCAGCACATCGTTTCTCGATCTGCATATATGACAACTATCACGACGAGGTCGGAGCCTGGCTTACCTCCCAGGCCCTGGACAACCTACAGGAGCTGGAGCTCACCTACTCTCGAGGCTGGCTCCACAGGGAGAGGCCGGTGTACCTGCTGCCGCCGTCCGCGTTCCGCTTCGCGCCCACGCTCCGTGTCGCCAAACTCTCCGGCTGCCATCTACCCGACTCGATCGTGCAGCTGTCCCTCAAGTTTCCATTCCTCAAGCAGCTCAGCCTGGTCCAAGTCTCCAGCTCAGAGGACGTTTTCCAGACAATTTTCTCAGGCTGCCCAGCCTTGGAAAGCCTTGTGCTCATCAACAATTTCGGCATGGCTCGCCTCTGCATCAGCAGCGCCCAAACCATTAAGAGTATAGGCTTTTGCTCTGACCGGAGGAACAAAGGTGTCTTCTTACAAGAGTTGGTCGTCGAGGACGCCCCGTGCCTTGAGAGGTTGCTACCACTTAATCCAACCAATGGCCCACCCATCATACGGATTATCTCAGCACCTAAACTCAAGATTTTGGGTATGCTCTCTGGAGACATAGCACAGCTTCAACTTGGCACCAATGTTTTTCAGGTACCAGGCGGCCTTCGTCCGTTGCTCATCCACCATTTATATATGCCCCAGGCTATTATTCTTATTTGCACTTGTTTTATATATTTCTGCAGAAAATGATTGCTGTTGGCTTGACAACCGAAATTCACACCGTGAGGATTTTGGTTCTTTGCTCTGCTCACCTTAATCTGGATACAGTGCTTAACTTCCTCAAGTGCTTCCCCTTCTTGGAGAAGCTGTATTTCAATGTGAGTACATAACATAGTTGCTTGCATTACAAGCCAAAATCAGCATTTCATTTGACTGGTAATCTAGCCAACTACCTTATTGCTAACATGTTCGCAAATTCTTTTGTATTGTTTCTTCTTTTTTTTATCTTCAGTTCCAGCCAGGGATGGGTATGGATACTGTCCAGATGCATGACCCACTGGAACCAATTGAATGCCTTGAGCTCCACCTCAAACAAGTGGTGTTGAAGAATTATGACGGCACCATAACGTCATGTATTGACTTCACCAAGTTCTTTGTTTTGAATGCCAAAGTGCTAAAGGAAATGAAAATCACATTGGCTTACCACCGCCAGCACAAATGGTTTGCTAAGCAACGTAGCCTGCTACAAATCAAAAACAGAGCTTCTCGAGATGCTCAAATTGAACTGAAATGTGGTACAAGTGTTTTCGTCGCACGCAGCAGCGATACCCATGATTTGTCGATGGCTGATCCTTTTGACGTGCCCTCCAGCGCATGCTCAAAGTGTACGGAGCTAATGAGGAAGAAATCACTTCTACTTCGATGACCATTTTGAAGATTGCCTTGTGTTCTGTCCAAAGCCCACTTTCTATGTCGCTGCTTTTGTTTGTAGCCTAATGTTTTCCTAGCCTTATGAGTTCTGGTGCTCTAAGGAAAGATCTACTTCATTCCGTGGTCGAACATTTTGTGGCCTACTCAGGATTATACCAGGGCAGAGTAAGGTGTTTCTAAGGTCAAGCTTCAAATCTGAAGTTGCCGCATCAAGGGGTTCGTCAGTAGTTAATCTTCTGTTCTTGCCCTTGAATGCTAGTTTAAATATGGTTGTCGCTATTTCTTTGTTGTTTGGTCCTGTATTGTAAGCTGCTGGCACCGGCAGTTGCTATATCGATGTATGAACTTGCTTTAGTGAAAAAAAAGGATGGCTTCCACATGCCTATCGTCCCAAGTTCATTCATTTGCAGTTCATGACAGAATGTTTGCAACCTTGTTCCTGAAATTTTCAGGTTGCTGAAGGTTCAGAGACATGAGGGGTAAGGAGACACTGTCTTTAGGTTCGTGAAACACTAAATTGGGACCTGAAACAGTTCTGTTATACTCCCTCCGTCCCAAAATAACTGACTTAGGTTTGTCTAAATTTGCATAAATCTATATACTAAAACATGTCTAGATACATGCGAATCTAGACAAACTCACGTCATTTATTTTGGGACGGAGGGAGTATTAAAATGCAAACATGACGTTTTTTCTTCTGAGTCTCCAACCTGGTAATATATTATTCAGGTTAACCTATTGCTCTTTATTTTACTGAAAATGGCACTACCAAGTCCAGAAATGACGCACAGATGTGTAACTCGCACTGCATCGATCTCGACTGCTTTGTTTGTACACAAAACTCTGTGGCAGTGCGTTCCAGATTCAGATATTCTGGGCAAACATGACACTAACTTGAGTGTTTTCTTCCTTTTTCCAAGACTAGAAAAAACTCTGTATTGCATGTTTAGTTTACACGAACACCATTTTTCTTTTCGTTTTACACAAGGGACGTATGCCCGCCACTTGTGCGGTAAGATGATTAACTTGCTTTCAACAGCACAGGTACCAAATAGGTCCCTTTGTAGCCCCTCCTATGGGGTTCCTGTACAGCACATGCATCATCGTCTGTCCGAAATCAAAAGTCAGGAGCTTCGGCGATGGTCACAGCACATTAGTAGCAACCTCCGGCACTGGAAGCAACACGTAGACCTCAAGAGAAAGCATTCCTTGTCGCCGCCACAGAGCTCAAGCTCAAGGTAAAGCTCAAAAGACAGCTCTTGAATGTTCCAATTGATGAAGGTTGAGAGACATGGCAGTCTGGCAGCGCTTCAGGTTCAGAAACAGAGCGAAGATGGCATGGCCTGGAGTGCTTGCTACTACCTGCAGTGTGAACATTGAAACGATATCTCGGAACCTGGCACCTGGAAGAGTTTCCTGTCAACTGAAATGCAACATGATGTGTAACTCGTGCGGGGTTCTAGGGAGTTTTGACATGATCGTAAGACTAGATACAAGTTTAAGAGTTATGACCAAAAACTCACTGTTTTCGTTATGTCCCTTTTCATGATCTATTGTCCTTAGTTTTGGGGTTCGAGGGCGATTAACAACGACCGTAAGACCCGATACACGTTTGAGAGTGATGACCAAAAACTCTTTGTTTTCGCGCTTTATGTCCGTTTTCATTAGCTATTACCCATAGTTTTGGGTTCTAGGGAGATTTTAAAATGACCGTAAGACTAGATACATGTTTAAGAGTTATGACAAAAAACATCATTGTTTTTGCGCTTTATGGCCGTTTTCATGAGCTATTGCCCATAGTTTTGGGCTTCTTGGGCGATTTAATATCACCATAAAACCATGTTTGAGATTTATGACCAAAAACTCACCGTTTTTTGCGCTTTATGGCTATTTTCATGAGTTATTGACCATAGTTTTGGGGTTCTAGGACGATTTAAAATGAGCGCAAGACCCGATACAATGCTTAAGAATTATGACCAAAAAATCGTTGTTTTCGTGGTTTATGGACGTTTTCATGAGCTATTGCCCATAACTTTTGGGGTTCGAGGGCGATTTACAACGACCGTAAGACCCGATATATGTTTGAGAGTTATGACCAAAAACACGTTCTTTTCGTGCTTTATGGATATTTTTATGAGCTATTTCCTCGAGTTTTGAGGTTCGAGGACGATTTACAACGATCGTAAGACCTGCTACATGTTTGAGAGTTATGACCAAAAACTCTTCGTTTTCGTGCTTTATGTCCCTTTTCATGAGGTATTACCCATAGTTTTGGGTTCTAGGGAGATTTAAAATAACCGTAAGACTAGATACATGTTTGAGAGTTATGACAAAATAATCATTGTTTTCGTGCTTTATGGCCGTTTTTATGAGCTATTGCCCATAGTTTTGGGCTTCTTGGGCAATTTAATATGACCAAAAGACCCAATACATGTTTGAGATTTATGACAAAAACTCACCGTTTTTTGCGCTTAATGGCCATTTTCATGAGTTATTGACCATAGTTTTGGGGTTTTAGGGCGATTTAAAACGAGCGTAAGACCCGATACAATGCTTGAGAATTATGACCAAAAACTCGTCGTTTCCGTGCTTTATGGACGTTTTCATGAGCTATTACCCATAGTTTTGGGGTTCGAGGGAGATTTACAACGACCGTAAGACCCGATATATGTTTGAGAGTTATGACCAAAAACACGTTGTTTTCGTGCTTTATGGCCATTTTCATGAGATATTGCCTACAATTTTGGGATTCTAGGGTGATTGACAATAATATTAATACCTGATACATGTTTGAAAGTTATGACAAAAAACTCGCCGTTTTCACCCTTTATGGCCGTGTTCATGAGCTATTGCCCATAGTTTTCGATTTCTATGGAGATTTGACATGACCGTAAGACTAGATACATGTTTAAAAGTAATGACCAAAAACTCTTCGTTTTCGCGCTTTATGTCCGTTTTCATGATCTGTTGCCTACCTTTTTGGGGTTCTATGGCAATTTACAACGACCGTAAGACCTGATACATGTTTGAGAGTTATGACCAAAAACTCGTCGTTTTCGCGCTTTATGGCCATTTTCATGAGCTATTGCCTATAATTTTGGGTTTCTAGGGTGGTTGATAATGACATTAAGACCGGATACATGTTTGAGAGTTATGATCAAAAACTCGTCGTTTTCACCCTTTATGGTTGTTTTCATGAGCTACTGCCCATAGTTTTTGTTGTTCTAGGGAGTTTTGACATGACCGTAAGACTAGATATATGTTTGAGAGTTATGACCAAAAATCGTCGTTTTCGTGGTTTATGGACGTTTTCATGAGCTATTGTCCATAGTTTTGGATTTCTAGGGAGATTTGACATTACCGTAAGACCCGATACATGTTTGAGAGTGATGACCAAAAAATCTTTGTTTTCGCGCTTTATGTCCGTTTTCATGAGCTATTGCCCATAGTTTTGGGTTATAGGGAGATTTAAAATGACCGTAAGACTAGATAGATGTTTGAGAGTTATGACCAAAAAATCATTGTTTTCGCGCATTATGGCCATTTTCATGAGCTATTGCCCATAGTTTTAGGCTTCTTGGGCGATTTAATATGACCGTAAGACCCAATACATGTTTGAGATTTATGACCAAAAACTCGCTATTTTTTGCGCTTTATGGCCATTTTCATGAGTTATTGACCATCGTTTTGGGGTTCTAGGGCGATTCAATATGAGCGTAAGACCCGATACAATGCTTGAGAATTATGACCAAAAACTCGTCGTTTTCGTGCTTTATAGACGTTTTCATGAGCTATTGCCCATAGTTTTGGGATTCGAGGGAGCTTCACGACGACGACCGTAAGACCCGATATATGTTTGAGAGTTATAACGAAAAACACGTTGTTTCGTGCTTTATGGCCATTTTCATGAGGTATTGCCTATAATTTTGGAATCCTAGGGAGATTTGACATGACCGTAAGACTAGATACATGTTTGAGAGTAATGACCAAAAACTCTTCGTTTTCGCGCTTTTTGTCTGTTTTCATGATCTGTTGCCCACCTTTTTGGGGTTCTATGGCAATTTACAACGACCATAAGACCTAATACATGTTTGAGAGTTATGACCAAAAACTCGTCGTCTTCGTGCTTTATGGCCATTTTCATGAGGTATTGCCTATAAGTTTGAGTTTCTACGGTGATTGACAATGACATTAAGACAAGATACATGTTTTAGAGTTATGACCAAAAATTCGTCGTTTTCACCTTTTATGGCTGTTTTCATGTGCTATTGCCCATAGTTTTGGGGTTCGAGGGCGATTTACAACAACTGTAAGACCCTATATCCTTGAGTTTTATGACCAAAAACACGTTGTTTTCGTGCTTCATGGACGCTTTCATGACCTATTTCCTTGAGTTTTGGGATTCGAGGGCGATTTACAACGACCGTAAGACTTGCTACATGTTTGAGAGTTATGACCAAAAACTCGTCATTTTCGCGCTTTATGGCCATTTTCATGAGGTGTTGCATATAATTTTGGGATTCTAGGGTGATTGACAATAATATTAAGACATGATACATGTTTGAGAGTTATGACCAATTTTTTTGTTTTGGCGCTTTATGTTCGTTTTCATGATCTGTTGCCCACCTTTTTGTGGTTTTATGGCAATTTACAATGACCATAAGACCTGATACATGTTTGAGAGTTATGAGTAAAAACTCATCGTTTTCGTGCTTTATGTACGTTTTCATGAGATATTTCCCATAGTTTTGGGGTTCTAGGGTGATTTACAACGAGCATAAGACCCGATACAATGCTTGAGAGTTATGACCAAAAACTCGTCGGTTTTCGCTGTTTATGGCTGTTTTCATGAGCTATTCCCCACAATTTTGGGGTTCGAGGGCGATTTACAACAACCACAAGACCTGATACATGTTTGAGAGTTATGACCAAAAACTCGTTGTTTTCATGCTTTATGGTTGTTTTCATGAGTTGTTGCCCATAGTTTTGGTGTCCTAGGGAGATTTAAAACGACCGTAAGCCTAGATACATGTTTGCGAGTTATGACCGAAAACTCGTCGTTTTCGTGCTTTATGGCCATTTTCATGAGCTAAAGCCCATAGTTATGGGCTTCTAGGGCGATTTAAAATGACCATAAGACTAGATATATGTTTGATAGATATGACCAAAAGCTCATCATTTTCACGCTTTATGGCCGTTTTCACGATCTATTGCCCTTAGTTTTGGGGTTCTAGAGAGATTTACAACGACCGTAGACCCAATACATGTTTGAGAGTTATGACTAAAATCTCATCGTTTTCCTGTTTTATGGTTGTTCCATTGAGCTATTGCCTATAGTTTTGGGATTCTATGGCAATTTACAACGATCGTAAGTCCTGATACATGTCTGAGAGTTATGACCAAAAACTCGTCGTTTTCGTGCTTTTTGAACGTTTTCATAAGCTATTGCCCATAGTTTTGGGCTTCTTGGACGATTTAAAATGACCGTAAGACCCAATACATGTTTGTGATTTATGACCAAAAACTCGTTGATTTTTGTGTTTTATGGCCATTTTCATGAGTTATTGACCATAGTTTTCGGGTTCTAGGGCGATTTAAAACGAGCGTAAGACCCGATACAATGCTTGAGAATTATGACCAAAAACTCGTCGTTTTTGTGCTTGATGGACGTTTTCATGAGCTATTGCCCATAGTTTTGGGGTTCGAGGGCGATTTACAACCACCGTAAGACCTGATATATGTTTGAGAGTTATGACCAAAAACGCGTTGTTTTCGTGCTTCATGGATGTTTTCATGAGCTATTTCCTTGAGTTTTGGGGTTCGAGGGCGATTTACAACGACCGTAAGACCTGCTACATGTTTGAGAGTTATGACCAAAAACTCGTCATTTTCGCGCTTTATGGCCATTTTCATGAGGTATTGCATATAATTTTGGGATTCGAGGGTGATTGCCAATATTATTAAGACATGATACATGTTTAAGAGTTATGACCAAAAACTCTTTGTTTTCGCGCTTTATATTCATTTTCATGATCTGTTGCCCACCTTTTTGGGGTTTTATGGTAATTTACAACGACAGTAAGACCTGATACATGTTTGAGAGTTATGACCAAAAACTCGTCGTTTTCGTGCTTTGTGGACGTTTTCATGAGATATTTCCCATAGTTTTGGGGTTCTAGGATGATTTACAACGAGCGTAAGACCCGATACAATGCTTGAGAGTTATGACCAAAAACTCGTCGGTTTTCGCTGTTTATGGCCGTTTTCATGAGCTATTGCCCACAGTTTTGGGGCCCGAGGGCGATTTACAACGACCGCAAGACCTGATACATGTCTGAGAGTTATGACCAAAAACTCGTTGGTTTCATGCTTTATGGCTGTTTTCATGAGTTGTTGCCCATAGTTATGGCGTTCTAGGTAGATTTAAAACGACCGTAAGATTAGATACATGTTTGACAATTATGACCAAAAACTCGTCGTTTTCGTGCTTTATGGCTGTTTTCATGAGCTATTGCCCATAGTTTTTGGCTTCTTATGAAATTTACAACAACCATAAGACCCAATACATCTTTGAGATTTATGACCAAGAACTCGCTGTTTTTGTGCTTTATGGCCATTTTCATGAGCTATTGACCATAGTTTTGGGGTTCTAGGGCGATTTAAAATGACCATGAGACTAGATACATGTTTTGGGGTTCTAGGGAGATTTACAACGACCGTAGATCCAATACATGTTTGAGAGTTATGACTAAAATCTCATCGTTTTCGTGTTTTATGGCTGTTCCATTGAGCTATTGCCTATAGTTTTGAGATTTATGACAATTTACAACGACCGTAAGTCCTAATACATGGTTGAGAGTTATGACCAAAAACTCATCGTTTTCGTGCTTTATGGATGTTTTCATGAAATATTGCCCATAGTTTTGGGGTTCTAGGGCGATTTACAACGAGCGTAAGACCCAATACAATGCTTGAGAGTTATGACCAAAAACTCGTCGTTTTCGCTTTTTATGGCCATTTTCATGAGCTATTGCCCTTAGTTTTGGGGTTCGAGGGCAATTAACAACGACCGTAAGACCTGATACATGTTTGAGAGTAATGACCCAAAACTCGTCGTTTTCGTGCTTTATGGCCATGTTCATGAGCTATTTCCCATAGTTTTGGGTTCTAGGGAGATTTAAAATGACCGTAAGACTAGATACATGTTTGAGAGTTATGACAAAAATTTCATTGTTTTCGCGCATTATGGCCGTTCTCATGCGCTATTGCCCATAGTTTTGGGCTTCTTTGGCGATTTACAATGACCGTAAGACCCAATACATGTTTCAGATTTATGACCAAAAGCTCACCGTGTTTTGTGCTTTATAGCCATTTTCATGAGTTATTGACCATAGTTTTAGGGTTGTAGGGAGATTTAAACGATCGTCAGACCCAATACATTGCTTGAGAATTATGACAAAAAACTCGTCATTTTCGTGCTTTATGGACGTTTTCATGAGCTATTTCCCATAGTTTTGGGGTTCGAGGGCGATTTACAACGCCGTAAGACCCGATATATGGTTAGAGTTATGACCAAAAACTCGTCGCTTTCGTGCTTTATGGACGTTTTCATGAGCTATTGCCTAGAATTTTGGGGTTCGAGGGCGATTTACAATGACTGAAAGACCCGATCTATGTTTGAGAGTTATGAGCAAAAACACGTTGTTTTCGTGCTTTATGGACGTTTTCATGAGCTATTGCCCATAGTTTTGGGGTTCTATGGCAATTTACAACGACCGTAAGACCTGATACATGTTTGAGAGTTATGACCAAAAACTCGTCGTTTTCGCGCTTTATGGCCATTTTCATGAGCTATTGCCTATAATTTTGGGTTTCTAGGGTGGTTGATAATGACATTAAGACCGGATACATGTTTGAGAGTTATGACCAAAAACTCGTCGTTTTCACCCTTTATGGTTGTTTTCATGAACTATTGCCCATAGTTTTTGTTGTTCTAGGGAGTTTTGACATGACCGTAAGACTAGATATATGTTTGAGAGTTATGACCAAAAATCGTCGTTTTCGTGGTTTATGGACATTTTCATGAGCTATTGTCCATAGTTTTGGATTTCTAGGAAGATTTGACATTACCGTAAGACCCGATACATGTTTGAGAGTGATGACCAAAAAATCTTCGTTTTCGCGCTTTATGTCCGTTTTCATGAGCTATTGCCCATAGTTTTGGGTTATAGGGAGATTTAAAATGACCGTAAGACTAGATAGATGTTTGAGAGTTATGACCAAAAAATCATTGTTTTCGCGCATTATGGCCATTTTCATGAGCTATTGCCCATAGTTTTAGGCTTCTTGGGCGATTTAATATGACCGTAAGACCCAATACATGTTTGAGATTTATGACCAAAAACTCGCTATTTTTTGCGCTTTATGGCCATTTTCATGAGTTATTGACCATCGTTTTGGGGTTCTAGGGCGATTCAATATGAGCGTAAGACCCGATACAATGCTTGAGAATTATGACCAAAAACTCGTCGTTTTCGTGCTTTATAGACGTTTTCATGAGCTATTGCCCATAGTTTTGGGATTCGAGGGAGATTCACGACGACGACCGTAAGAACCGATATATGTTTGAGAGTTATAACGAAAAACACGTTGTTTCGTGCTTTATGGCCATTTTCATGAGGTATTGCCTATAATTTTGGAATTCTAGGGAGATTTGACATGACCGTAAGACTAGATACATGTTTGAGAGTAATGACCAAAAACTCTTCGTTTTCGCGCTTTTTGTCTGTTTTCATGATCTGTTGCCCACCTTTTTGGGGTTCTATGGCAATTTACAACGACCGTAAGACCTAATACAT
This sequence comes from Avena sativa, assembly GCA_916181665.1. Taxonomy (NCBI): domain Eukaryota; kingdom Viridiplantae; phylum Streptophyta; class Magnoliopsida; order Poales; family Poaceae; genus Avena; species Avena sativa. The sequence continues at coordinate 59,707,431 of OV702289.1, forward strand.
GTTTGAGAGTTATGACCAAAAACTCGTCGTCTTCGTGCTTTATGGCCATTTTCATGAGGTATTGCCTATAAGTTTGAGTTTCTACGGTGATTGACAATGACATTAAGACAAGATACATGTTTTAGAGTTATGACCAAAAATTCGTCGTTTTCACCTTTTATGGCTGTTTTCATGTGCTATTGCCCATAGTTTTGGGGTTCGAGGGCGATTTACAACAACTGTAAGACCCTATATCCTTGAGTTTTATGACCAAAAACACGTTGTTTTCGTGCTTCATGGACGCTTTCATGACCTATTTCCTTGAGTTTTGGGATTCGAGGGCGATTTACAACGACCGTAAGACTTGCTACATGTTTGAGAGTTATGACCAAAAACTCGTCATTTTCGCGCTTTATGGCCATTTTCATGAGGTGTTGCATATAATTTTGGGATTCTAGGGTGATTGACAATAATATTAAGACATGATACATGTTTGAGAGTTATGACCAATTTTTTTTGTTTTGGCGCTTTATGTTCGTTTTCATGATCTGTTGCCCACCTTTTTGTGGTTTTATGGCAATTTACAATGACCATAAGACCTGATACATGTTTGAGAGTTATGAGTAAAAACTCATCGTTTTCGTGCTTTATGTACGTTTTCATGAGATATTTCCCATAGTTTTGGGGTTCTAGGGTGATTTACAACGAGCATAAGACCCGATACAATGCTTGAGAGTTATGACCAAAAACTCGTCGGTTTTCACTGTTTATGGCTGTTTTCATGAGCTATTCCCCACAATTTTGGGGTTCGAGGGCGATTTACAACAACCACAAGACCTGATACATGTTTGAGAGTTATGACCAAAAACTCGTTGTTTTCATGCTTTATGGTTGTTTTCATGAGTTGTTGCCCATAGTTTTGGTGTCCTAGGGAGATTTAAAACGACCGTAAGCCTAGATACATGTTTGCGAGTTATGACCGAAAACTCGTCGTTTTCGTGCTTTATGGCCATTTTCATGAGCTAAAGCCCATAGTTATGGGCTTCTAGGGCGATTTAAAATGACCATAAGACTAGATATATGTTTGATAGATATGACCAAAAGCTCATCATTTTCACGCTTTATGGCCGTTTTCACGATCTATTGCCCTTAGTTTTGGGGTTCTAGAGAGATTTACAACGACCGTAGACCCAATACATGTTTGAGAGTTATGACTAAAATCTCATCGTTTTCCTGTTTTATGGTTGTTCCATTGAGCTATTGCCTATAGTTTTGGGATTCTATGGCAATTTACAACGATCGTAAGTCCTGATACATGTCTGAGAGTTATGACCAAAAACTCGTCGTTTTCGTGCTTTTTGAACGTTTTCATAAGCTATTGCCCATAGTTTTGGGCTTCTTGGACGATTTAAAATGACCGTAAGACCCAATACATGTTTGTGATTTATGACCAAAAACTCGTTGATTTTTGTGTTTTATGGCCATTTTCATGAGTTATTGACCATAGTTTTCGGGTTCTAGGGCGATTTAAAACGAGCGTAAGACCCGATACAATGCTTGAGAATTATGACCAAAAACTCGTCGTTTTTGTGCTTGATGGACGTTTTCATGAGCTATTGCCCATAGTTTTGGGGTTCGAGGGCGATTTACAACCACCGTAAGACCTGATATATGTTTGAGAGTTATGACCAAAAACGCGTTGTTTTCGTGCTTCATGGATGTTTTCATGAGCTATTTCCTCGAGTTTTGGGGTTCGAGGGAGATTTACAACGACCGTAAGACCTGCTACATGTTTGAGAGTTATGACCAAAAACTCGTCATTTTCGCGCTTTATGGCCATTTTCATGAGGTATTGCATATAATTTTGGGATTCGAGGGTGATTGCCAATATTATTAAGACATGATACATGTTTAAGAGTTATGACCAAAAACTCTTTGTTTTCGCGCTTTATATTCATTTTCATGATCTGTTGCCCACCTTTTTGGGGTTTTATGGTAATTTACAACGACAGTAAGACCTGATACATGTTTGAGAGTTATGACCAAAAACTCGTCGTTTTCGTGCTTTGTGGACGTTTTCATGAGATATTTCCCATAGTTTTGGGGTTCTAGGATGATTTACAACGAGCGTAAGACCCGATACAATGCTTGAGAGTTATGACCAAAAACTCGTCGGTTTTCGCTGTTTATGGCCGTTTTCATGAGCTATTGCCCATAGTTTTGGGGTCCGAGGGCGATTTACAACGACCGCAAGACCTGATACATGTCTGAGAGTTATGACCAAAAACTCGTTGTTTTCATGCTTTATGGCTGTTTTCATGAGTTGTTGCCCATAGTTATGGCGTTCTAGGTAGATTTAAAACGACCGTAAGATTAGATACATGTTTGACAATTATGACCAAAAACTCGTCGTTTTCGTGCTTTATGGCTGTTTTCATGAGCTATTGCCCATAGTTTTTGGCTTCTTATGAAATTTACAACAACCATAAGACCCAATACATCTTTGAGATTTATGACCAAGAACTCGCTGTTTTTGTGCTTTATGGCCATTTTCATGAGCTATTGACCATAGTTTTGGGGTTCTAGGGCGATTTAAAATGACCATGAGACTAAATACATGTTTTGGGGTTCTAGGGAGATTTACAACGACCGTAGATCCAATACATGTTTGAGAGTTATGACTAAAATCTCATCGTTTTCGTGTTTTATGGCTGTTCCATTGAGCTATTGCCTATAGTTTTGAGATTTATGACAATTTACAACGACCGTAAGTCCTAATACATGGTTGAGAGTTATGACCAAAAACTCATCGTTTTCGTGCGTTATGGATGTTTTCATGAAATATTGCCCATAGTTTTGGGGTTCTAGGGCGATTTACAACGAGCGTAAGACCCAATACAATGCTTGAGAGTTATGACCAAAAACTCGTCGTTTTCGCTTTTTATGGCCATTTTCATGAGCTATTGCCCTTAGTTTTGGGGTTCGAGGGCAATTAACAACGACCGTAAGACCTGATACATGTTTGAGAGTAATGACCCAAAACTCGTCGTTTTCGTGCTTTATGGCCATGTTCATGAGCTATTTCCCATAGTTTTGGGTTCTAGGGAGATTTAAAATGACCGTAAGACTAGATACATGTTTGAGAGTTATGACAAAAATTTCATTGTTTTCGCGCATTATGGCCGTTCTCATGCGCTATTGCCCATAGTTTTGGGCTTCTTTGGCGATTTACAATGACCGTAAGACCCAATACATGTTTCAGATTTATGACCAAAAGCTCACCGTGTTTTGTGCTTTATAGCCATTTTCATGAGTTATTGACCATAGTTTTAGGTTGTAGGGAGATTTAAACGATCGTCAGACCCAATACATTGCTTGAGAATTATGACAAAAAACTCGTCATTTTCGTGCTTTATGGACGTTTTCATGAGCTATTTCCCATAGTTTTGGGGTTCGAGGGCGATTTACAACGCCGTAAGACCCGATATATGGTTAGAGTTATGACCAAAAAACTCGTCGCTTTCGTGCTTTATGACGTTTTCATGAGCTATTGCCTAGAATTTTGGGGTTCGAGGGCGATTTACAATGACTGAAAGACCCGATCTATGTTTGAGAGTTATGAGCAAAAACACGTTGTTTTCGTGCTTTATGGACGTTTTCATGAGCTATTGCCCATAGTTTTGGGGTTCTATGGCAATTTACAACGACCGTAAGACCTGATACATGTTTGAGAGTTATGACCAAAAACTCGTCGTTTTCGCGCTTTATGGCCATTTTCATGAGCTATTGCCTATAATTTTGGGTTTCTAGGGTGGTTGATAATGACATTAAGACCGGATACATGTTTGAGAGTTATGACCAAAAACTCGTCGTTTTCACCCTTTATGGTTGTTTTCATGAACTATTGCCCATAGTTTTTGTTGTTCTAGGGAGTTTTGACATGACCGTAAGACTAGATATATGTTTGAGAGTTATGACCAAAAATCGTCGTTTTCGTGGTTTATGGACATTTTCATGAGCTATTGTCCATAGTTTTGGATTTCTAGGAAGATTTGACATTACCGTAAGACCCGATACATGTTTGAGAGTGATGACCAAAAAATCTTCGTTTTCGCGCTTTATGTCCGTTTTCATGAGCTATTGCCCATAGTTTTGGGTTATAGGGAGATTTAAAAATGACCGTAAGACTAGATAGATGTTTGAGAGTTATGACCAAAAAATCATTGTTTTTCGCGCATTATGGCCATTTTCATGAGCTATTGCCCATAGTTTTAGGCTTCTTGGGCGATTTAATATGACCGTAAGACCCAATACATGTTTGAGATTTATGACCAAAAACTCGCTATTTTTTGCGCTTTATGGCCATTTTCATGAGTTATTGACCATCGTTTTGGGGTTCTAGGGCGATTCAATATGAGCGTAAGACCCGATACAATGCTTGAGAATTATGACCAAAAACTCGTCGTTTTCGTGCTTTATGGACGTTTTCATGAGCTATTGCCCATAGTTTTGGGATTCGAGGGAGATTCACGACGACCATAAGACCCGATATATGTTTGAGAGTTATAACGAAAAACACGTTGTTTCATGCTTTATGGCCATTTTCATGAGGTATTGCCTATAATTTTGGGATTCTAGGGAGATTTGACATGACCGTAAGACTAGATACATGTTTGAGAGTAATGACCAAAAACTCTTCGTTTTCGCGCTTTTTGTCTGTTTTCATGATCTGTTGCCCACCTTTTTGGGGTTCTATGGCAATTTACAACGACCGTAAGACCTAATACATGTTTGAGAGTTATGACCAAAAACTCGTCGTCTTCGCGCTTTATGGCCATTTTCATGAGGTATTGCCTATAAGTTTGAGTTTCTACGGTGATTGACAATGACATTAAGACAAGATACATGTTTTAGAGTTATGACCAAAAATTTGTCGTTTTCACCTTTTATGGCTGTTTTCATGTGCTATTGCCCATAGTTTTGGGGTTCGAGGGCGATTTACAACAACTGTAAGACCCTATATATGTTTGAGATTTATGACCAAAAACACGTTGTTTTCGTGCTTCATGGACGCTTTCATGACCTATTTCCTTGAGTTTTGGGATTCGAGGGCGATTTACAACGACCGTAAGACTTGCTACATGTTTGACAGTTATGACCAAAAACTCGTCATTTTCGCGCTTTATGGCCATTTTCATGAGGTGTTGCATATAATTTTGGGATTCTAGGGTGATTGACAATAATATTAAGACATGATACATGTTTGAGAGTTATGACCAAAAACTTTTGTTTTGGCGCTTTATGTCCGTTTTCATGATCTGTTGCCCACCTTTTTGTGGTTTTATGGCAATTTACAATGACCATAAGACCTGATACATGTTTGAGAGTTATGAGTAAAAACTCATCGTTTTCGTGCTTTATGTACGTTTTCATGAGATATTTCCCATAGTTTTGGGGTTCTAGGGTGATTTACAACGAGCATAAGACCCGATACAATGCTTGAGAGTTATGACCAAAAACTCGTCGGTTTTCGCTGTTTATGGCTGTTTTCATGAGCTATTCCCCACAATTTTGGGGTTCTAGGGCGATTTACAACAACCGCAAGACCTGATACATGTTTGAGAGTTATGACAAAAAACTCGTTGTTTTCATGCTTTATGGGTGTTTTCATGAGTTGTTGCCCATAGTTTTGGTGTTCTAGGGAGATTTAAAATGACCGTAAGACTAGATACATGTTTGCGAGTTATGACCGAAAACTCGTCGTTTTCGTGCTTTATGGCCATTTTCATGAGCTAAAGCCCATAGTTATGGGCTTCTAGGGCGATTTAAAATGACCATAAGACTAGATACATGTTTGATAGATATGACCAAAAGCTCATCATTTTCACGCTTTATGGCCGTTTTCACGATCTATTGCCCTTAGTTTTGGGGTTCTAGAGAGATTTACAACGACCGTAGACCCAATACATGTTTGAGAGTTATGACTAAAATCTCATCGTTTTCCTGTTTTATGGTTGTTCCATTGAGCTATTGCCTATAGTTTTGGGATTCTATGGCAATTTACAACGATCGTAAGTCCTGATACATGTCTGAGAGTTATGACCAAAAACTCGTATTTTTCGTGCTTTTTGAACGTTTTCATAAGCTATTGCCCATAGTTTTGGGCTTCTTGGACGATTTAAAATGACCGTAAGTCCCAATACATGTTTGTGATTTATGACCAAACACTCGTTGATTTTTGTGTTTTATGGCCATTTTCATGAGTTATTGACCATAGTTTTCGGGTTCTAGGGCGATTTAAAACGAGCGTAAGACCCGATACAATGCTTGAGAATTATGACCAAAAACTCGTCGTTTTTCTGCTTGATGGCGTTTTCATGAGCTATCTCCCATAGTTTTGGGGTTCGAGGGCGATTTACAACCACCGTAAGACCTGATATATGTTTGAGAGTTATGACCAAAAACGCGTTGTTTTCGTGCTTCATGGATGTTTTCATGAGCTATTTCCTCGAGTTTTGGGGTTCGAGGGCGATTTACAACGACCGTAAGACCTGCTACATGTTTGAGAGTTATGACCAAAAACTCGTCATTTTCGCGCTTTATGGCCATTTTCATGAGGTATTGCATATAATTTTGGGATTCGAGGGTGATTGCCAATAATATTAAGACATGATACATGTTTAAGAGTTATGACCAAAAACTCTTTGTTTTCGCGCTTTATATTCATTTTCATGATCTGTTGCCCACCTTTTTGGGGTTTTATGGTAATTTACAACGACAGTAAGACCTGATACATGTTTGAGAGTTATGACCAAAAACTCGTCGTTTTCGTGCTTTATGGACGTTTTCATGAGATATTTCCCATAGTTTTGGGGTTCTAGGATGATTTACAACGAGCGTAAGACCCGATACAATGCTTGAGAGTTATGACCAAAAACTCGTCGGTTTTCGCTGTTTATGGCCGTTTTCATGAGCTATTGCCCACAGTTTTGGGGTTGGAGGGCGATTTACAACGACCGCAAGACCTGATACATGTCTGAGAGTTATGACCAAAAACTCGTTGTTTTCATGCTTTATGGCTGTTTTCATGAGTTGTTGCCCATAGTTATGGCGTTCTAGGTAGATTTAAAATGACCGTAAGACTAGATACATGTTTGACAATTATGACCAAAAACTCGTCGTTTTCGTGCTTTATGGCTGTTTTCATGAGCTATTGCCCATAGTTTTTGGCTACTAGGGCGATTTAAAATGACCATAAGACTAGATACATGTTTGATAGATATGACGACAAGCTCGTCATTTTCACGTTTTATGGCTGTTTTCACGATCTATTGCCCTTAGTTTTGGGGTTCTAGGGAGATTTACAACGACCGTAGACCCAATACATGTTTGAGAGTTATGATTAAAAGCTCATCGTTTTCGTGTTTTATGGTTGTTCTGTTGAGCTATTCCTATAGTTTTGGGATTCTATGGCAATTTACAACGACCGTAAGTCTTGATACATGTTTGACAGTTATGACCAAAAACTCGTCGTTTTCACCTTTTATGGCTGTTTTCATAAGCTATTGCCCATAGTTTTGGGCTTCTTGGACGATTTAAAATGACCGTAAGAGCCAATACATGTTTGAGATTTATGACCAAAAACTCGCTGATTTTTGCGTTTTATGGCCATTTTTATGAGTTATTGACCATAGTTTTCGGGTTCTAGGGTAATTTAAAACGAGCGTAAGACCCGATACAATGCTTGAGAGTTATGACCAAAAACTCGTGTTTTTGTGCTTGATGGACGTTTTCATGAGCTATTGTCCATAGTTTTGGGGTTCGAGGGCGATTTACAACGACCGTAAGACCCGATATATGTTTGAGAGTTATGACCAAAAACACGTTGTCTTCGTGCTTCATAGACGTTTTCATGAGCTATTTCCTCGAGTTTTGGGGCTTCGAGGGTGATTTACAACAACCGTAAGACCTGCTATATGTTTGAGAGTTATGACCAAAAATTCGTCATTTTCGTGCTTTATGGCCATTTTCATGAGGTATTGCATATAATTTTGGGATTATAGGGTGATTAACAATAATATTAAGACATGATACATGTTTGAGAGTTATGACCAAAAACTCTTTGTTTTCGCGCTTTATGTCCGTTTTCATGATCTGTTGCCCACTTTTTGGGGTTTTATGTCAATTTACAATGACCATAAGACCTGATACATGTTTGAGAGTTATGACCAAAAACTCGTCGTTTTCGTGCTTTATGGACGTTTTCTTGAGATATTTCCCATAGTTTTGGGTTTCTAGGGCGATTTAAAATGACCGTAAGACCTTATACATGTTTGAGAGTTATAACCAAAAACTTGTCGTTTTCGCGCTTTATGGCCATTTTCATGAGGTATTGCCTATAATTTTGGGTTTCTAGACCAGATAGATGTTTCAGAGTTATGACAAAAAACTCGTCGTTTTCACCCTTTATGGTTGTTTTCATGTGTTATTGCCCATTGTTTCGGGTTCGAGGGTGATTTACAACAACCGTAAGACCTGATATATGTTTGAGAGTTATGACCAAAAAATCGTTGTTTTCGTGCTTCATGGACGTTTTCATGAGCTATTTCCTCGAGTTTTGGGGTTCGAGGGCGATTTATAACGACCGTAAGACCTGCTACATGTTTGAGAGTTATGACCAAAAACTCGTCATTTTCGCGCTTTATGGCCATTTTCATGAGGTATTGCTTATAATTTTGGGATTCTAGGGTGATTGACAATAATATTAAGACATGATACATGTTTGAGAGTAATGACCAAAAAACTCCTTGTTTTCGCGCTTTATGTCCGTTTTCATAATCTGTTGCCCACCTTTTTGGGGTTTTAATGCAATTTACAACGACCATAAGACCTTATACATGTTTGAGAGTTATGACCAAAAACTCATCGTTTTCATGCTTTATGGACGTTTTCATGAGATATTTCCCATTGTTTTGGGGTTCTAGGGTGATTTACAACGAGCGTAAGACCAGATACAATGCTTGAGAGTTAAAAACTCGTCGGTTTTCGCTGTTTATGGCCGTTGTCATGAGCTATTGCCCACATTTTTGGGGTTCGAGGGCGATTTACAACGACCGCAAGACCTGATACATGTTTGAGAGTTATGACCAAAAACTCGTTGTTTTAATGCTTTATGGCTGTTTTCATGAGCTGTTGCCCATAGTTTTGGCATTCTAGGGAGATTTAAAACGACCGTAAAACTAGATACATGTTTGAGAGTTATGACCGAAAACTCGTCGTTTTCATGCTTTATGGCTGCTTTCATGAGCTATTGCCCATAGTTTTGGGCTTTTAGGGCGATTTAAAATGACCATAAGACTAGATACATGTTTGATAGATATGACCAAAAGCTCATCATTTTCACGCTTTATGGCCGTTTTCACGATCTACTTCCCTTAGTTTTGGGGTTCTAAGGAGATTTACAACGACCGTAGACCCAATACATGTTTGAGAGTTATGACTAAAATCCCATCGGTTTCGTGTTTTTATGGTTGTTCCATTGAGCTATTGCCTATAGTTTTGGGATTCTATGGCAATTTACAATGACCGTAAGTCCTGATACATGTTTGAGAGTTATGACCAAAAACTCGTCGTTTTCATTCTTTATGGAAGTTTTCATAAGCTATTGCCCATAGTTTTGGGCTTCTTGGGCGATTTAAAATGACCGTAAGACCCAATACATGTTTAAGATTTATGACCAAAAACTCGTTGATTTTTGCGTTTTATGGCCATTTTCATGAGTTATTGACCATAGTTTTGGGGTTGTAGGGAGATTTAAACGATCGTAAGACCCAATACAATGCTTGAGAATTATGACCAAAAACTCGTCATTTTCGTGCTTTATGGACGTTTTCATGAGCTATTTCCCATAGTTTTGGGGTTCGAGGGCGATTTACAACGACCGTAAGACCCGATATATGGTTAGAGTTATGACCAAAAACTCGTCGCTTTCGTGCTTTATGGACGTTTTCATGAGCTATTGCCTAGAGTTTTGGGGTTCGAGGGCGATTTACAACGACCGAAAGACCTGATATATGTTTGAGAGTTATGGCCAAAAACACGTTGTTTTCGTGCTTTATGGACGTTTTCATGAGCTATTGCCCATAGTTTTGGGGTTCGAGGGCGATTTACAACGATCGTAAGAACCGATATATGTTTGAGAGTTATGACCAAAAACTCGTCGTTTTCGCGCTTTATGGCCATTTTCATGAGGCATTGGCTATAATTTTGGGTTTCTAGGGTGATTGACAATGACATTAAGACCGGATACATATTTGAGAGTTATGACCAAAAACTTGTTGTTTTCACCCTTTATGGCAGTTTCATGAGCCATTGCCCATAGTTTTGGGGTTCTAGGGAGTTTTGACATGACCGTAAGACTAGATACATGTTTGAGAGTTATGAACAAAAACTCACTATTTTCGTTATGTCCATTTTCATGATCTATTGCCCTCAATTTTGGGGTTCGAGGGCGATTAACAACGACCATAAGACCCGATACACGTTTGAGAGTGATGACCAAAAAATCTTCGTTTTCGCGCTTTATGGCCATTTTCATGAGCTATTGCCCATAATTTTGGGCTTCTTGGGCGATTTAATATGACCGTAAGACCTAATACATGTTTGAGATTTATGACCAAAAACTCGCCGTTTTTTGCGCTTTATGGCCGTTTTCATGAGTTATTGACCATAGTTTTGGGGTTCTAGGGCGATTTAAAGGGAGCGTATGACCCGATACAATGCTTGAGAATTATGACCAAAAACTCGTCGTTTTCGTGCTTTATGGACGTTTTCATGAGCTACTGCCCATAGTCTTGGGATTCGAGCGAGATTTACAACGACCGTAAGAACCGATATATGTTTGAGTTTTATGACCAAAAACACGTTGTTTTCGTGTTTATGGCCATGTTCATGAGGTATTGCCTATAATTTTGGGATTCTAGGATGATTGATAATAATATTAAGACCTGATACATATTTGAGAGTTATGACAAAAAAATCGTCGTTTTCACCCTTTATGGCTATTTTCATGAGCTATTGCCCATAGTTCTGCATTTCTAGGGAGATTTGACATGATCGTAAGACTAGATACATGTTTGAGAGTAATGACCAAAAACTCTTCGTTTTCGCGCTTTCTGTCCGTTTTCATGATCTGTTGCCCACCTTTTTCGGGTTCTATGGCAATTTTCAAGGACCGTAAGACCTAATACATGTTTGAGAGTTATAACCAAAAACTCGTTGTTTTCGCGCTTTATAGCCTTTTTCATGAGGTATTGCCTATAAGTTTGGGTTTCTAGGGTGATTGACAATGACATTAAGACCGTATACATATTTGAGAGTTATGACCAAAGACATGTCGTTTTCACCCTTTATGGCTGTTTTCTTGAGCTATTGCCCATAGTTTTGGGGTTCTACGGAGTCTTGACATGACCGTAAGACTAGATACATGTTTGAGAGTTATGACCAAAAACTCACTGTTTCCGTTATGTCCATTTTCATGATCTATTGCCCTTAGTATTGGGGTTCGAGGGCAATTAACAACGACCATAGGAACCGATACACGTTTGACAGTGATGACCAAAAAATCTTTGTTTTCGTGAGCTATTGCCCATTGTTTTGGGGTTCGAGAGCGATTTACAACGACCGTAAGAACCGATATATGTTTGAGAGTTATGATCAAAAACACGTTGTTTTCGTGCTTCATGAACGTTTTCATGAGCTATTGCCTAGGGTTTTGGGGTTCGAGGGCGATTTACAACGACTGAAAGACCTGCTACATATTTGAGAGTTATGACCAAAAACTCGTCGTTTTCGCGCTTTATGGCCATTTTCATGAGCTATTGCCCATAGTTTTGGGGTTTGATGGCGATTTGCAACGACCATAAGACCCGATATATGTTTGAGAGTTATGACCAAAAACACGTTGTTTTCGTGCTTCATGCACGTTTTCATGAGCTATTGCCTAGGGTTTTGGGGTTGAAGGGCGATTTACAACGACCGAAAGACCTGCTACATGTTTGAGAGTTATGACCAAAAACTCGCCGTTTTCGTGCTTTATAGCCATTTTCATGAGGTATTGGCAATAATTTTGGGTTTCTAGGGTGATTGACAATGACATTAAGATCGGATACATATTTGAGAGTTATGAGCAAAAACTTGTCGTTTTCACCCTTTATGGCTGTTTTCATGAGCTATTGCCCATAGTTTTGGGGTTCTAGGGAATTTTGACATGACCGTAAGACTAGATACATGTTTGAGAGTTATGACCAAAAACTCACTGTTTTTGTTATGTCCGTTTTCATGATCTATTGCCCTTAATTTTGGGGTTCGAGGGCGATTAACAACGACCATAAGACCCGATACATGTTTCAGAGTTATGACCGAAAAATCTTCGTTTTCGCGCTTTATGTCCGTTTCATGTGCTATTGCCCATAGTTTTGGGGTTCGAGGGCGATTTACAACGACCGTAAGACCCTATATATCTTTGAGAGTTATGACCAAAAACACGTTGTTTTCGTGCTTCATGGACATTTTCATGAGCTATTTCCTCGAGTTTTGGCGTTCGAGGGTGATTTACAACGACCGTAAGACTTCCTACATGTTTGAGAGTTATGACCAAAAACTGGTCATTTTCGCGCTTTGTGGCCATTTTCATGAGGTATTGCATAAAATTTTGGGATTCTACGGTGATTGATAATAATATTAAGACATGATACATGTTTGAGAGTAATGACCAAAAACTCTTCGTTTTCGCGCTTTATGTCCCTTTTCATAATCTGTTGCCCACCTTTTTGGGTTTTATGGCAATTTACAACGACCGCAAGACCTGATAGCTGTTTGAGAGTTATGACCAAAAACTCATCATTTTCGTGCTTTATGGATGTTTTCATGAGATATTTCCCATAGTTTTGGGGTTCTAGGGTGATTTACAACGAGCGTAAGACCCGATACAATGCTTGAGAGTTATGACCAAAAACTCGGTTTTTGCTGTTTATGGCCGTTTTCATTAGCTATTGCCCACAGTTTTGGGGTTGGAGGGCGATTTACAACGACCGCAAGACCTGATACATGTTTGAGAGTTATGACCAAAAACTCGTTGTTTTCATGCTTTATGGCTGTTTTCATGAGTTGTTGCCCATAGTTTTGGCGTTCTAGGGAGATTTAAAACGACAGTAAGACTAGATACATGTTTGAGAGTTATGACCAAAAACTCGTCGTTTTCGTGCTTTATGGCCATTTTCATGAGCTATTGCCCGTAGTTTTGGGCTTCTAGGGCGATTTAAAATGACCATAAGACTAGATACATGTTTGATAGATATGACGACAAGCTCGTCATTTTCACGTTTTATGGCCGTTTTCACGATCTATTGCCCTTAGTTTTGGGGTTCTAGGGAGATTTACAACGACCGTAGACCCAATACATGTTTGAGAGTTATGACTAAAAGCTCATCGTTTTCGTGTTTTATGGTTGTTCCGTTGAGCTATTGCCTATAGTTTTGGGATTCTATGGCAATTTACAACGACCGTAAGTCCTGATACATGTTTGAGAGTTATGACCAAAAACTCGTCGTTTTCGTGCTTTATGGACGCTTTCATAAGCTATTGCCCATAGTTTTGGGCTTCCTGGACGATTTAAAATGACCGTAAGACCCAATAGAAGTTTGAGATTTATGACCAAAAACTCGTTGATTTTTGCCATAGTTTGAGATTTATGTTGTTTTCAGGGTTTATGTCCGTTTTTATGAGCTATTTCCCATAGTTTTGGGTTCTAGGGAGATTTAAATGACCATAAGACTAGATACATGTTTCCGAGTTATGACAAAAAAATCATTGTTTTCGCGCTTTATCGCCATTTTCATGAGCTATTGCCCATAGTTTTGGGCTTCTTGGACGATTTAAAATAACCGTAAGAGCCAATACATGTTTGAGAATTATGACCAAAAACTCGCTGATTTTTGCGTTTTATGGCCATTTTTATGAGTTATTGACCATAGTTTTCGGGTTCTAGGGTAATTTAAACGAGCGTAAGACCCGATAGAATGCTTGAGAATTATGACCAAAAACTCGTCTTTTTGTGCTTGATGGACGTTTTCATGAGCTATTGCCCATAGTTTTGGGGTTCGAGGGCGATTTACAACGACCGTGAGACCCGATATATGTTTGAGAGTTATGACCAAAAACACGTTGTCTTCGTGCTTCATAGACGTTTTCATGAGCTATTTCCTCGAGTTTTGGGGTTCGAGGGCGATTTCAACAACCATAAGACATGTTACATGTTTGAGAGTTATGACGAAAAACTCGTCATTTTCATGCTTTATGGCCATTTTCATGAGGTATTGCATATAATTTTGGGATTATAGGGTGATTGACAATAATATTAAGACATGATACATGTTTGAGAGTTATGACCAAAAACTCTTTTTTTCGCGCTTTATGTCTGTTTTCATGATCTGTTGCCCACGTTTTTGGGGTTTTATGTCAATTTACAATGACCATAAGACCTGATACATGTTTGAGAGTTATGACCAAAAACTCGTCGTTTTCGTGCTTTATGGACATTTTCAGGAGATATTTCCCATAGTTTTGGGTTTCTATGGAAATTTACCACGACCGTAAGACCTTATACATGTTTGAGAGTTATAACCAAAAATTGTCGTTTTCGCGCTTTATGGCTATTTTCATGAGGTATTGCCTATAATTTTGGGTTTCTAGACCAGATACATGTTTCAGAGTTATGACAAAAAACTCGTCGTTTCACCCTTTATTGTTGTTTTCATGTGTTATTGCCCATTGTTTCGGGTTCGAGGGTGATTTACAACAACCGTAAGACCTGATATATGTTTGAGAGTTATGACCAAAAACACGTTGTTTTCGTGCTTCATGGATGTTTTCATGAGCTATTTCCTCGAGTTTTGGGGTTCGAGGGCGATTTACAACGACCGTAAGACCTGCTACATGTTTGAGAGTTATGACCAAAAACTCGTCATTTTCGCGCTTTATGGCCATTTTCATGAGGTATTGCTTATAATTTTGGGATTCTAGGGTGATTGACAATAATATTAAGACATGATACATGTTTGAGAGTAATGACCAAAAACTCTTCGTTTTCGTGCTTTATGTCCCTTTCATAATCTGTTGCCCACCTTTTTAGGGTTTTAATGCAATTTACAATGACCGTAAGACATGATACATGTTTGATAGTTATGACCAAAAACTCATCATTTTCGTGCTTTATGGACGTTTTCATGAGATATTTCCCATAGTTTTGGGGTTCTAGGGTGATTTACAACGAGCGTAAGACCAGATACAATGCTTGAGAGTTTAAAAACTCGTCGGTCTTCGCTGTTTATGGCCGTTTTCATGAGCTATTGCCATAGTTTTGGGGTTCGAGGGCGATTTACAATGACCGCAAGACCTGATACATGTTTGAGAGTTATGACCAAAATCTCGTTGTTTTAATGCTTTATGGTTGTTTTCATGAGCTGTTGCCCATAGTTTTGGCATTCTAGGGAGATTTAAAACGACCGTAAAACTAGATACATGTTTGAGAGTTATGACCGAAAACTCGTCGTTTTCGTGCTTTATGGCTGTTTTCATGAGCTATTGCCCATAGTTTTGGGCTTCTAGGGCGATTTAAAATGACCATAAGACTAGATACATGTTTGATAGATATGACCAAAAGCTCATCATTTTCACGCTTTATGGCCGTTTTCACGATCTACTTCCCTTAGTTTTGGGGTTCTAAGGAGATTTACAACGACCGTAGACCCAATACATGTTTGAGAGTTATGACTAAAATCTCATCGGTTTCGTGTTTTATGGTTGTTCCATTGAGCTATTGCCTATTGTTTTGGGATTCTATGGCAATTTACAACGACCGTAAGTCCTGATACATATTTGAGAGTTATGACCAAAAACTCGTCGTTTTCATTCTTTATGGAAGTTTTCATAAGCTATTGCCCATAGTTTTGGGCTTCTTGGGCGATTTAAAATGACCGTACGACCTAATACATGTTTGAGATATATGACCAAAAACTCGTTGATTTTTGCGTTTTATGGCCATTTTCATGAGTTATTGACCATATGTTTAGGGTTCTAGGGCGATTTAAAACGGGTGTAAGACCCGATACAATGCTTGGGAATTATGACCAAAAACTCGTCGTTTTTGTGCTTTATGGACGTTTTCATGAGTTATTGCCCATAGTTTTGTGGTTCGAGGGCGATTTACAACGACTGTAAGACCTGATATATGTTTGAGAGTGATGACCAAAAACACGTTGTTTTCGTGCTTCATGGACGTTTTCATCAGCTATTTCCTCGATTTTTGGGGTTCGAGGGCGATTTACAACAACCATAAGACCTGCTACATGTTTGAGAGTTACGACCAAAAACTCGTCATTTTCGCGCTTTATGGCAATTTTCATGAGGTATTGCATATAATTTTGGGATTCTAGGGTGATCGAAAATAATATTAAGACATGATACATGTTTAAGTGTTATGACCAAAAAATCTTTGTTTTCGCGCTTTATGTCCGTTTTCATGATCTGTTGCCCACCTTTTTGGGGTTTTATGGCAATTTACAACGACCGTAAGACCTAATACATGTTTGAGAGTTATGACCAAAAACTCGTCGTTTTCGTGCTTTATGGACATTTTCATGAGATATTTCCCATAGTTTTGGGGTTCTAGGGTGATTTACAACGAGCGTAAGACCGGATACAATGCTTGAGAGTTATGCCCAAAAACTCTTCATTTTTCGCTGTTTATGGCCGTTTTAATGAGCTATTGCCCACCGTTTTGGGGTTCGAGGGCGATTTACAATGATCGCAAGACCTGATACATGTTTGAGAGTTATGGCCGAAAACTCGTTGTTTTCATGCATTATGGCTGTTTTCATGAGCTATTGCCCATAGTTATTGCGTTCTAGGTAGATTTAAAATGACCGTAAGACTAGATACATGTTTGGGAGTTATTACCAAAAACTCATCGTTTTCGTGCTTTATGGCCGTTTTCATGAGCTATTGCCCATAGTTTTGGGCTTCTTTGGCGATTTACAACGACCATAAGACCCAATACATCTTTGAGATTTATGACCAAGAACTCGCTGTTTTTGCGCTTTATGGCGATTTTCATGAGCCATTAACCATAGTTTTTGGGTTCTAGGCGATTTAAAATGACCATGATACTAGATACATGTTTTGGGGTTCTAGGGAGATTTACAACGACCATAGACCCAATACATGTTTGAGAGTTATGACTAAAATCTCATCGTTTTCGTGTTTTATGGCTGTTCTATTAAGCTATTGCCTATAGTTTTGGCATTCTATGACAATTTACCACGACCGTAAGTCCTGATACATGTTTGAGAGTTATGACCAAAAACTCGTCATTTTCGTGCTTTATGGATGTTTTCATGAAATATTGCCCATAGTTTTGAGGTTCTAGGGCAATTAACAACGACCGTAAGACCTGATACATGTTTGAGAGTAATGACCCAAAACTCGTCGTTTTCGCGCTTTATGGCCATATTCATGAGCTATTTCCCATAGTTTTAGGGTTGTAGGGAGATTTAAACGAGCTTAAGACCCAATACAATGCTTGAGAATTTGACCAAAAACTCGCCGTTTTCGTTCTTTATGGACGTTTTCATGAGCTATTTCCCATAGTTTTGGGGTTCGAGGTCGATTTACAATGACATTAAGACCCAATATATGGTTAGAGTTATGACCAAAAACTCGTGACTTTCGTGCTTTATGGCCATTTTCATGAGTTATTGACCATAGTTTTGGGGTTCTAGGGCGATTTAAAACGAGCGTAAGACCCGATACAATGCTTGAGAATTATGACCAAAAACTCGTCGTTTTTGTGCTTTATGGACGTTTTCATGAGCTATTTCCCATAGTTCTGGGGCTCGAGGGCGATTTACAACCACCGTAAGACCTGATATATGTTTGAGAGTTATGACCAAAAACGCGTTGTTTTCGTGCTTCATGGATGTTTTCATGAGCCATTTCCTCGAGTTTTGGGGTTCGAGGGAGATTTACAACGACCGAAAGCCCCGATATATGTTTGAGAGTTATGACCAAAAACACGTTGTTTTCGTGCTTTATGGACGTCTTCATGAGCTATTGCCCATAGTTTTGGGGTTCGAGGGCGATTTACAACGACCATAAGACCCGATATATGTTTGAGAGTTATGACCAAAAACACGTTGTTTTCGTGCTTCATGCACGTTTTCATGAGCTATTGCCTAGGGTTTTGGGGTTCAAGGGCGATTTACAACGACCGAAAGACCTGCTACATGTTTGAGAGTTATGACCAAAAACTCGTCGTTTTCGCGCTTTATGGCCATGTTCATGAGGTATTGGCTATAATTTTGGGTTTCTAGCGTGATTAACAATGACATTAAGACCGGATACATGTTTGAGAGTTATGACCAAAAACTCATCGTTTTCACCCTTTATGTTTTTTTCATGAGCTATTCCCATAGTTTTGGGGTTCTAGGGAGTTTTGACATGACCGTAACACTAGATACATGTTTGAGAGTTATGACCAAAAACTCACTGTTTTTTTTGTTATGTCCGTTTTCATGATCTATTGCCCTTAGTTTTGGGGTTCGAGGGCGATTAACAACGACCGTAAGACCAGACACATGTTTGAGAGTGATGACCAAAAACTCTTCGTTTTCGCGCTTTATATCCGTTTTCATGATCTAATGCCCATAGTTTTGGGTTGTAGGGAGATTTAAAATGACCGTAAGACTAGATACATGTTTGAGAGTTATGACAAAAAAATCATTGTTTTCGCGCTTTATGGTTGTTTTCATGAGCTATTGCCCATAGTTTTGGGCTTCTTGGGCGATTTAATATGACCGTAAGACCCAATACATGTTTGAGATTTATGACCAAAAACTCGCCGTTTTTTGCGCTTTATGGCCATTTTCATGAGTTATTAACCGTAGTTTTTGGGTTCTAGGGCGATTTAGAACGAGCGTCAGACCCGATACAATGCTTGAGAATTATGACCAACACTCGTCGTTTCCGTGCTTTATGGACATTTTCATGAGCTATTGCCCATAGTTTTGGGGTTCGAGGGAGATTTACAACGATCGTAAGACCCGATATATATTTGAGAGTTATGACCAAAAACACATTGTTTTCGTGCTTTATGGTCATTTTCATGAGGTATTGCCTATTATTTTGGGATTCTAGGGTGAGATTGATCATAATATTAATACCTGATACATGTTTGAGAGTTATGACAAAAAACTCGTCGTTTTCACCCTTTATGGCCGTTTTCATGAGCTATTGCCCATAGTTTTGGATTTCTAGGGAGATTTGACATGACCATAAGACTAGATACATGTTTGAGAGTAATGACCAAAAACTCTTCGTTTTCGCGCTTTATGTCCGTTTTCATGATCTGTTGCCCACCTTTTTGGGGTTTTATGGCAATTTACAACGACCGTAAGACCTGATACATGTTTGATAGTTGTGACCAAAAACTTGTCGTTTCCGTGCTGTATGGACGTTTTCATGAGATATTTCCCATAGTTTTGGAGTTCTAGGGTGATTTACAACGAGCGTAAGACCAGATACAATGCTTGAGAGTTAAAAACTCGTCAGTTTTCGCTGTTTATGGCCGTTCTCATGAGCTATTGCCCATAGTTTTGGGGTTCGAGGGCGATTTACAACGACCGCAAGACCTGATACATGTTTGGGAGTTATGACCAAAAACTCGTTGTTTTCATGCTTTATTGCTATTTTCATGAGCTGTTGCCCATAGTTTTGGCATTCTAGGGAGATTTAAAACGACCGTAAAACTAGATACATGTTTGAGAGTTATGACCGAAAACTCGTCGTTTTCGTTCTTTATGGCCATTTTCATGAGCTATTGCCCATAGTTTTGGGCTTCTAGGGCGATTTAAAATGACCATAAGACTAGATACATGTTTGATAGATATGACCAAAAGCTCATCATTTTCACGCTTTATGGCCGTTTTCACGATCTACTGCCCTTAGTTTTGGGGTTCTAAGGAGATTTACAACGACCGTAGACCCAATGCATGTTTGAGAGTTATGACTAAAATCTCATCGTTTTTATGTTTTATGGTTGTTCCATTGAGCTATTGCCTATAGTTTTGGGATTCTATGGCAATTTACAACGACCGTAAGTCCTGATACATGTTTCAGAGTTATGACCAAAAACTCGTCGTTTTCGTGCTTTATGGACGCTTTCATAAGCTTATTGCCCATAGTTTTGGGCTTCCTGGGCGATTTAAAATGACCGTAAGACCCAATATAAGTTTGAGATTTATGACCAAAAACTCGTTGATTTTTGCGTTTTATGGCCATTTTCATGAGTTATTGACCATAGTTTTTGGGTTCTAGGGCGATTTAAAACGAGCGTAAGACCCGATACAATGCTTGAGAATTATGATCAAAAACTCGTCTTTTTGTGCTTGATGGACGTTTCATGAGCTATTCCCCATAGGTTTGGGGTTCGAGGGCGATTTACTACGACCGTAAGACTTGGTATATGTTTGAAAGTTATGACCAAAAACACGTTTTTTTCGTGCTTTATGGCCATTTTCATGAGCTATTTCCTCGAGTTTTGGGGTTCGAGGGCGATTTACAACAACCGTAAGACCTGCTACATGTTTGAGAGTTATGACCAAAAACTCGTCATTTTCGCGCTTTATGGCCATTTTCATGAGGTATTGCATATAATTTTGGGGTCTAGGGTGATTGACAATAATATTACGACATGATACATGTTTGAGAGTTATGACCAAAAACACTTTGTTTTCGCGCTTTATGTCCGTTTTCATGATCTGTTGCCCACCTTTTTGGGGTTTTATTGCAATTTACAACGACCGTAAGACTGATACATGTTTGAGAGTTATGACAAAAAAACTCATCGTTTTCGTGCTTTATGCATGTTTTCATGAGATATTTCCCATAGTTTTGGGGTTCTAGGTGATTTACAACGAGCATAAGACCCGACACAACGCTTGAGAGTTATGACCAAAAACTCGTCGTTTTTCACTGTTTATGGCCGTTTTAATGAGCTATTGCCCATAGTTTTGGGGTTCCAGGGTGATTTACAACGATCGCAAGACCTGTTACATGTTTGACAGTTATGACTGAAAGCTCATTGTTTTCATGCTTTATGGCTGTTATCATGAGCTGTTGCCCATAGTTATGGCGTTCTAGATAGATTTAAAACGACCGTAGGACTAGATACATGTTTGAGAGTTATTACCAAAACTCCTCGTTTTCGTGCTTTATGGCCGTTTTCATGAGCTATTGCCCATAGTATTGGGCTTCTTGGGCGATTTACAATGACCATAAGACCCAATACATCTTTGAGATTTATGACCAAGAACTCGCTGTTTTTGCGCTTTATGGCCATTTTCATGAGTCATTAACCATAATTTTGGGGTTCTAGGGCGATTTAAAATGACCATGAGACTAGATACATGTTTTGGGGTTCTAGGGAGATTTACAACGACCGTAGGCCCAATACATGTTTGAGAGTTATGACTAAAATCTCATCATTTTCGTGTTTTATGGCTGTTCCATTCAGCGACTGCCTATAGTTTTGGCATTCTATGGCAATTTACAACAACCGTAAGTCCTGATACATGTTTGACAGTTATGACCAAAAACTCGTCGTTTTCGTGCTTTATGGATGTTTTCATGAAATATTGCCCATAGTTTTGAGGTTCTAGGGCGATTTACAACGAGCGTAAGACCCGATACAATGCTTGAGAGTTAAAAACTCGTCGGTCTTCGCTGTTTATGGCCGTTTTCATGAGCTATTGCCCATAGTTTTCGGGTTCGAGGGCGATTTACAACGACCGCAAGACCTGATACATGTTTGAGAGTTATGACCAAAAACTCGTTGTTTTAATGCTTTATGGTTGTTTTCATGAGCTGTTGCCCATAGTTTTGGCATTCTAGGGAGATTTAAAACGACCGTAAAACTAGATACATGTTTGAGAGTTATGCCCGAAAACTCGTCGTTTTCGTGCTTTATGGCTGTTTTCATGAGCTATTGCCCGTAGTTTTGGGCTTCTAGGGCGATTTAAAATGACCATAAGACTAGATACATGTTTGATAGATATGACCAAAAGCTCATCATTTTCACGCTTTATGGCCGTTTTCACGATCTACTTCCCTTAGTTTTGGGGTTCTAAGAAGATTTACAACGACCGTAGACCCAATACATGTTTGAGAGTTATGACTAAAATCTCATCGGTTTCGTGTTTTATGGTTGTTCCATTGAGCTATTGCCTATTGTTTTGGGATTCTATGGCAATTTACAACGACCGTAAGTCCTGATACATATTTGAGAGTTATGACCAAAAACTCGTCGTTTTCATTCTTTATGGAAGTTTTCATAAGCTATTGCCCATAGTTTTGGGCTTCTTGGGCGATTTAAAATGACCGTACGACCTAATACATGTTTGAGATATATGACCAAAAACTCGTTGATTTTTGCGTTTTATGGCCATTTTCATGAGTTATTGACCATATGTTTAGGGTTCTAGGGCGATTTAAAACGGGTGTAAGACCCGATACAATGCTTGGGAATTATGACCAAAAACTCGTCGTTTTTGTGCTTTATGGACGTTTTCATGAGTTATTGCCCATAGTTTTGTGGTTCGAGGGCGATTTACAACGACCGTAAGACCCGATATATGTTTGAGAGTGATGACCAAAAACACGTTGTTTTCGTGCTTCATGGATGTTTTCATCAGCTATTTCCTCGATTTTTGGGGTTCGAGGGCGATTTACAACAACCATAAGACCTGCTACATGTTTGAGAGTTACGACCAAAAACTCGTCATTTTCGCGCTTTATGGCAATTTTCATGAGGTATTGCATATAATTTTGGGATTCTAGGGTGATTGACAATAATATTAAGACATGTTACATGTTTAAGTGTTATGACCAAAAAATCTTTGTTTTCGCGCTTTATGTCCGTTTTCATGATCTGTTGCCCACCTTTTTGGGGTTTTATGGCAATTTACAACGACCGTAAGACCTAATACATGTTTGAGAGTTATGACCAAAAACTCGTCGTTTTCGTGCTTTATGGACATTTTCATGAGATATTTCCCATAGTTTTGGGGTTCTAGGGTGATTTACAATGAGCGTAAGACCGGATACAATGCTTGAGAGTTATGCCCAAAAACTCTTCATTTTTCGCTGTTTATGGCCGTTTTAATGAGCTATTGCCCACCGTTTTGGGGTTCGAGGGCGATTTACAATGATCGCAAGACCTGATACATGTTTGAGAGTTATGGCCGAAAACTCGTTGTTTTCATGCATTATGGCTGTTTTCATGAGCTATTGCCCATAGTTATTGCGTTCTAGGTAGATTTAAAATGACCGTAAGACTAGATACATGTTTGGGAGTTATTACCAAAAACTCATCGTTTTCGTGCTTTATGGCCGTTTTCATGAGCTATTGCCCATAGTTTTGGGCTTCTTTGGCGATTTACAACGACCATAAGACCCAATACATCTTTGAGATTTATGACCAAGAACTCGCTGTTTTTGCGCTTTATGGCGATTTTCATGAGCCATTAACCATAGTTTTTGGGTTCTAGGCGATTTAAAATGACCATGAGACTAGATACATGTTTTGGGGTTCTAGGGAGATTTACAATGACCATAGACCCAATACATGTTTGAGAGTTATGACTAAAATCTCATCGTTTTCGTGTTTTATGGCTGTTCTATTAAGCTATTGCCTATAGTTTTGGCATTCTATGACAATTTACCACGACCGTAAGTCCTGATACATGTTTGAGAGTTATGACCAAAAACTCGTCATTTTCGTGCTTTATGGATGTTTTCATGAAATATTGCCCATAGTTTTGAGGTTCTAGGGCAATTAACAACGACCGTAAGACCTGATACATGTTTGAGAGTAATGACCCAAAACTCGTCGTTTTCGCGCTTTATGGCCATGTTCATGAGCTATTTCCCATAGTTTTAGGGTTGTAGGGAGATTTAAACGAGCTTAAGACCCAATACAATGCTTGAGAATTTGACCAAAAACTCGTCGTTTTCGTTCTTTATGGACGTTTTCATGAGCTATTTCCCATAGTTTTGGGGTTCGAGGTCGATTTACAATGACATTAAGACCCAATATATGGTTAGAGTTATGACCAAAAACTCGTCACTTTCGTGCTTTATGGCCATTTTCATGAGTTATTGACCATAGTTTTGGGGTTCTAGGGCGATTTAAAACGAGCGTAAGACCTGATACAATGCTTGAGAATTATGACCAAAAACTCGTCGTTTTTGTGCTTTATGGACGTTTTCATGAGCTATTTCCCATAGTTTTGGGGTTCGAGGGCGATTTACAACCACCGTAAGACCTGATATATGTTTGAGAGTTATGACCAAAAACGCGTTGTTTTCGTGCTTCATGGATGTTTTCATGAGCCATTTCCTCGAGTTTTGGGGTTCGAGGGAGATTTACAATGACCGAAAGCCCCGATATATGTTTGAGAGTTATGACCAAAAACACGTTGTTTTCGTGCTTTATGGACGTCTTCATGAGCTATTGCCCATAGTTTTGGGGTTCGAGGGCGATTTACAACGACCATAAGACCCGATATATGTTTGAGAGTTATGACCAAAAACACGTTGTTTTTCGTGCTTCATGCACGTTTTCATGAGCTATTGCCTAGGGTTTTGGGGTTCAAGGGCGATTTACAACGACCGAAAGACCTGCTACATGTTTGAGAGTTATGACCAAAACTCGTCGTTTTTCGCGCTTTATGGCCATGTTCATGAGGTATTGGCTATAATTTTGGGTTTCTAGCGTGATTGACAATGACATTAACCGGATACATGTTTGAGAGTTATGACCAAAAACTCATCGTTTTCACCCTTTATGTTTTTTTTCATGAGCTATTCCCATAGTTTTGGGGTTCTAGGGAGTTTTGACATGACCGTAACACTAGATACATGTTTGAGAGTTATGACCAAAAACTCACTGTTTTTGTTATGTCCGTTTTCATGATCTATTGCCCTTAGTTTTGGGGTTTGAGGGCGATTAACAACGACCGTAAGACCAGACACACGTTTGAGAGTGATGACCAAAAACTCTTCATTTTCGCGCTTTATATCCGTTTTCATGATCTAATGCCCATAGTTTTGGGTTGTAGGGAGATTTAAAATGACCGTAAGACTAGATACATGTTTGAGAGTTATGACAAAAAAATCATTGTTTTCGCGCTTTATGGTTGTTTTCATGAGCTATTGCCCATAGTTTTGGGCTTCTTGGGCGATTTAATATGACCGTAAGACCCAATACATGTTTGAGATTTATGACCAAAAACTCGCCGTTTTTTGCGCTTTATGGCCATTTTCATGAGTTATTAACCGTAGTTTTTGGGTTCTAGGGCGATTTAGAACGAGCGTCAGACCCGATACAATGCTTGAGAATTATGACCAAAAACTCGTCGTTTCCGTGCTTTATGGACATTTTCATGAGCTATTGCCCATAGTTTTGGGGTTCGAGGGAGATTTACAACGATCGTAAGACCCGATATATATTTGAGAGTTATGACCAAAAACACATTGTTTTCGTGCTTTATGGTCATTTTCATGAGGTATTGCCTATTATTTTGGGATTCTAGGGTGAGATTGATCATAATATTAATACCTGATACATGTTTGAGAGTTATGACAAAAAACTCGTCGTTTTCACCCTTTATGGCCGTTTTCATGAGCTATTGCCCATAGTTTTGGATTTCTAGGGAGATTTGAAATGACCATAAGACTAGATACATGTTTGAGAGTAATGACCAAAAACTCTTCGTTTTCGCGCTTTATGTCCGTTTTCATGATCTGTTGCCCACCTTTTTGGGGTTTTATGGCAATTTACAACGACCGTAAGACCTGATACATGTTTGATAGTTGTGACCAAAAACTTGTCATTTCCGTGCTGTATGGACGTTTTCATGAGATATTTCCCATAGTTTTGGAGTTCTAGGGTGATTTACAACGAGCGTAAGACCAGATACAATGCTTGAGAGTTAAAAACTCGTCGGTTTTCGCTGTTTATGGCCGTTCTCATGAGCTATTGCCCATAGTTTTGGGGTTCGAGGGTGATTTACAACGACCGCAAGACCTGATACATGTTTGAGAGTTATGACCAAAAACTCGTTGTTTTCATGCTTTATTGCTATTTTCATGAGCTGTTGCCCATAGTTTTGGCATTCTAGGGAGATTTAAAACGACCGTAAAACTAGATACATGTTTGAGAGTTATGACCGAAAACTCGTCGTTTTCGTGCTTTATGGCCATTTTCATGAGCTATTGCCCATAGTTTTGGGCTTCTAGGGCGATTTAAAATGACCATAAGACTAGATACATGTTTGATAGATATGACCAAAAGCTCATCATTTTCACGCTTTATGGCCGTTTTCACGATCTACTGCCCTTAGTTTTGGGGTTCTAAGGAGATTTACAATGACCGTAGACCCAATGCATGTTTGAGAGTTATGACTAAAATCTCATCGTTTTTGTGTTTTATGGTTGTTCCATTGAGCTATTGCCTATAGTTTTGGGATTCTATGGCAATTTACAACGACCGTAAGTCCTGATACATGTTTCAGAGTTATGACCAAAAACTCGTCGTTTTCGTGCTTTATGGACGCTTTCATAAGCTTATTGCCCATAGTTTTGGGCTTCCTGGGCGATTTAAAATGACCGTAAGACCCAATATAAGTTTGAGATTTATGACCAAAAACTCGTTGATTTTTGCGTTTTATGGCCATTTTCATGAGTTATTGACCATAGTTTTGGGGTTCTAGGGCGATTTAAAACGAGCGTAAGACCCGATACAATGCTTGAGAATTATGATCAAAAACTCGTCTTTTTGTGCTTGATGGACGTTTCATGAGCTATTCCCCATAGGTTTGGGGTTCGAGGGCGATTTACTATGACCGTAAGACTTGGTATATGTTTGAAAGTTATGACCAAAAACACGTTTTTTTCGTGCTTTATGGCCATTTTCATGAGCTATTTCCTCGAGTTTTGGGGTTCGAGGGCGATTTACAACAACCGTAAGACCTGCTACATGTTTGAGAGTTATGACCAAAAACTCGTCATTTTCGCGCTTTATGGCCATTTTCATGAGGTATTGCATATAATTTTGGGGTCTAGGGTGATTGACAATAATATTACAACATGATACATGTTTGAGAGTTATGACCAAAAACTCTTTGTTTTCGCGCTTTATGTCCGTTTTCATGATCTGTTGCCCACCTTTTGGGGGTTTTATTGCAATTTACAACGACCGTAAGACCTGATACATGTTTGAGAGTTATGACAAAAAACTCATCGTTTTCGTGCTTTATGCATGTTTTCATGAGATATTTCCCATAGTTTTGGGGTTCTAGGTGATTTACAACGAGCATAAGACCCGACACAACGCTTGAGAGTTAGGACCAAAAACTCGTCGTTTTTCACTGTTTATGGCCGTTTTAATGAGCTATTGCCCATAGTTTTGGGGTTCGAGGGTGATTTACAACGATCGCAAGACCTGTTACATGTTTGACAGTTATGACTGAAAACTCGTTGTTTTCATGCTTTATGGCTGTTATCATGAGCTGTTGCCCATAGTTATGGCGTTCTAGATAGATTTAAAACGACCGTAGGACTAGATACATGTTTGAGAGTTATTACCAAAAACTCCTCGTTTTCGTGCTTTATGGCCGTTTTCATGAGCTATTGCCCATAGTATTGGGCTTCTTGGGCGATTTACAATGACCATAAGACCCAATACATCTTTGAGATTTATGACCAAGAACTCGCTGTTTTTGCGCTTTATGGCCATTTTCATGAGTCATTAACCATAATTTTGGGGTTCTAGGGCGATTTAAAATGACCATGAGACTAGATACATGTTTTGGGGTTCTAGGGAGATTTACAACGACCGTAGGCCCAATACATGTTTGAGAGTTATGACTAAAATCTCATCATTTTCGTGTTTTATGGCTGTTCCATTCAGCGATTGCCTATAGTTTTGGCATTCTATGGCAATTTACAACAACCGTAAGTCCTGATACATGTTTGACAGTTATGACCAAAAACTCGTCGTTTTCGTGCTTTATGGATGTTTTCATGAAATATTGCCCATAGTTTTGAGGTTCTAGGGCGATTTACAACGAGCGTAAGACCCGATACAATGCTTGAGAGTTATAACCAAAAACTCGTCGTTTTCCGCTTTTTATGGCCATTTTCATGAGCCATTGCCCATAGTTTTGGGGTTCGAGGGAAATTAACAACGACCATAAGACCTGATACATGTTTGAGAGAAATGACCCGAACCTCGTCATTTTCGCGCTTTCTGGCCATGTTCATGAGCTATTTCCCATAGTTTTGGGTTCTAGGGAGATTTAAAATGATCGTAAGACTAGATACATGTTTGAGAGTTATGACAAAAAAATCATCGTTTTTGCGCTTTATGGCCGTTCTCATGAGCTATTGCCCATAGTTTTGGGCTTCTTTGGCGATTTACATTGACCGTAAGACCCAATACATGTTTCAGATTTATGACCAAAAGCTCGCCGTTTTTTGCGCTTTATGGCCATTTTCATGAGTTATTGACCATAGTTTTATGGTTGTAGGGAGATTTAAACGAGCGTAAGACCCAATACAATGCTTGAGAATTATGACCAAAAACTCGTCATTTTCGTTCTTTATGGACATTTTCATGATCTATTTCCAATAGTGTTGGGGTTCGAGGGCGATTTACAATGACCGTAAGACCCGATATATGGTTAGAGTTATGACCAAAAACTCGTCACTTTCGTGCTTTATGGCCATTTTCATGAGTTATTGACCATAGTTTTGGGGTTCTAGGGCGATTTAAAACGAGCGTAAGACCCGATACAATGCTTGAGAATTATGACGAAAAACTCGTCGTTCCCGTGCTTTATGGACGTTTTCATGAGCTATTGCCCATAGTTTTGGGCTTCAAGGGAGATTTACAATGACCGTAAGACCCGATATATGTTTGAGAGTTATGACCAAAAACACGTTGTTTTCGAGCTTTATGGCAATTTTCATGAGGTATTGCCTATAATTTTGGGATTCTAGGGTTATTGACAATAATATTAAGACCTGATACATGTTTGAGAGCTATGAAAAAAAACTCGTTGTTTTCAACCTTTATGGCAATTTTCATGAGCTATTGCCCTTAGTTTTGGATTTCTAGAGAGATTTGACATGACCGTAAGACTAGATACATGTTTGAGAGTAATGACCAAAAACTCTTCGTTTTCGTGTTTACTGTCCGTTTTCATGATCTGTTGCCCACCTTTTTGGGGTTCGAGGGCGATTTACAACGACCGAAAGACCTGATACATGTTTGAGAGTTATGACTAAAAACTCGTCATTTTCGTGCTTTATGGCCATTTTCATGAGGTACTGCCTATAATTTTGGGGTTCTAGGGTGACTGACAATGACATTAAGACCGGATACATGTTTGAGAGTTATGCCCAAAAACTCGTCGTTTTCACCCTTTATGTCTGTTTTCATAATCTATTGCCCATCGTTTTGGATTTTTAGGGAGATTTGACATGACCGTAAGACTAGGTACATGTTTGAGAGTAATGACCAAAAAACTCTTCGTTTTCACGGTTTATGTCCGTTTTCATAATCTGTTGCCCACCTTTTTGGGGTATTATGGCAATTTATAACGACCGTAAGACCTGATATATGTTTGAGGGTTATGACCAAAAACTCATCGTTTTCGTGCTTTATGGATGTTTTCATGAGATATTTCCCATAGTTTTGGGGTTCTAGGATGATTTACAACGAGCGTAAGACCAGATACAATGCTTGAGAGTTAAAAACTCGTCGGCTTTCGTTGTTCATGGCCGTTTTCATGAGCTATTGCCCACAGTTTTGGGGTTCGAGGGCGATTAACAACGAAAATAAGACCTGATACATCTTTGAGAGTTATGACCAAAAACTCGTCGTTCTCATGCTTTATGGCTGTTTTCATGAGCTGTTGTCCATAGTTTTGGCATTCTAGGGAGATTTAAAACGACCGTAAGACTAGATACATGTTTGAGAGTTATGACCGAAAACTCATCGTTTTCGTGCTTTATGGCCGTTTTCATGAGATATTTCCCATAGTTTTGGGCTTCTAGGGCGATTTAAAATGACCATAAGACTAGATACATGTTTGATAGATATGACCAAAAGCTCATCATTTTCACGCTTTATGGCCGTTTTCACGATCTATTGGCCTTAGTTTTGGGGTTCTAGGGAGATTTACAATGACCGTAGACCCAATACCTGTTTGAGAGTTATGACTAAAATCTCATCGTTTTCGTGTTTTATGGTTGTTCTGTTGAGCTATTGCCTATAGTTTTGGGATTCTATGGCAATTTACAACGACCGTAAGTCCTGATACATGTTTGGGAGTTATGACCAAAAAATCGTCGTTTTCGTGCTTTATGGACGCTTTCATAAGCTATTGCCCATAGTTTTGGGCTTCTTGGGCGATTTAAAATGACCGTAAGACCCAATATAAGTTTGAGATTTATGACTAAAAACTCGTTCATTTTTGCGTTTTATGGCCATTTTCATGAGTTATTGACCATAGTTTTGGGGTTCTAGGGCGATTTAAAACGAGCGTAAGACCCGATACAATGCTTGAGAATTATGATCAAAAACTCGTCTTTTTGTGCTTGATGGACGTTTCATGAGCTATTCCCCATAGGTTTGGGGTTCGAGGGCGATTTACAACGACCGTAAGACTTGGTATATGTTTGAGAGTTATGACCAAAAACACGTTGTTTTCGTGCTTTATGGCCATTTTCATGAGCTATTTCCTCGAGTTTTGGGGTTCGAGGGCGATTTACAACAACCGTAAGAGCTACTACATGTTTGAGAGTTATGACCAAAAACTCGTCATTTTCGCGCTTTATGGCCATTTTCATGAGGTATTGCATATAATTTTGGGATTCTAGGGTGATTGACAATAATATTACGACATGATACATGTTTGAGAGTTATGACCAAAAACTCTTAGTTTTCACGCTTTATGTCCGTTTTCATGATCTGTTGCCCACCTTTTTGGGGTTTTATGGCAATTTACAACGACCGTAAGACCTGATACATTTTTGAGAGTTATCACAAAAAACTCGTCGTTTTCGTGCTTTATGGACGTTTTCATGAGATATTTCCCATAGTTTTGGGGTTCGAGGGTGATTTACAACGAGCGTAAGACCTAATACAATGCTTGAAAGTTATGCCCAAAAACTCGTTGGTCTTCACTATTTATGGCTGTTTTAATGAGCTATTGCCCATAGTTTTGGGGTTCGAGGGCGATTTACAACGACAGCAAGACCTGATACATGTTGGAGAGTTATGACCAAAACTCGTTGTTTTCATGCTTTATGGCTGTTTTCATGAGCTGTTACCCATAGTTATGGCGTTCTAGGTAGATTTAAAACGACCGTAAGACTAGATATATGTTTGAGAGTTATGACCAAAAATTCGTCGTTTTCGTGCTGTATTGCCGTTTTCATGAGCTATTGCCCATAGTTTTGGGCTTCTTGGGCGTTTTACAACGACCATAAGACCCAATACATCTTTGATATTTATGACCAAGAACTCGCTTTTTTTGCGCTTTATGGCCATTTTCATGAGCTATTGACCATAGTTTTGGGGTTCTAGGGCAATTTAAAATGACCATGAGACTAGATACATGTTTTGGGGTTCTAGGGAGATTTACAACGACCGTAGACCCAATACATGTTTGAGAGTTATGACTAAAATCTCATCGTTTTCATGTTTTATGGTTGTTCCATTGAGCTATTGCCTATAGTTTTGGGATTTATGGCAATTTACAACGACCGTAAGTCCTAATACATGTTTGAGAGGTCGTTTTCGTGCTGTATGGATGTTTTCATGAAATATTGTCCATAGTTTTGGGGTTCTAGGGCGATTTACAACGAGCGTAAGACCCGATACAATGCTTGAGAGTAATGACCAAAAACTCGTCGTTTTCGCTTTTTATGGCCATTTTCATGAGCTATTGCCCATAGTTTTGGGCTTCGAGGGCAATTAACAACGACCGCAAGACCTGATACATCTTTGAGAGTTATGACCAAAGTCGTTGTTTTCATGCTTTATGGCGTTTTTCATGAGTTGTTGCCCATAGTTTTGGCATTCTAGGTGATTTAAAACGACCGTAAGACTAGATACATGTTTGAGAGTTATGACCGAAAACTCGTCGTTTTCGTACTTTATGGCCGTTTTCATGAGCTATTGCCCATAGTTTTGGGCTTCTAGGGCGATTTAAAATGACCATAAGACTAGATACATGTTTGATAGATATGACCAAAAGCTCATCATTTTCACGCTTTATGGCCGTTTTCACGATCTATTGCCCATAGTTTCGGGGTTCTATGGAGATTTACAACGACCGTAGACCCAATACCTATTTGAGAGTTAGGACTAAAATCTCATCGTTTTCGTGTTTTAGGGTTGTTCTGTTGAGCTATTGCCTATAGTTTTGGGATTCTATGGCAATTTACAACGACCGTAAGTCCTGATACATGTTTGAGAGTTATGACCAAAAACTCGTCGTTTTCGTGCTTTATGGACGCTTTCATAAGCTATTGCCCATAGTTTTGGGCTTCCTGGGCGATTTAAAATGACCGTAAGACCCAATATAAGTTTGAGATTTATGACCAAAAACTCGTTGAATTTTGCGTTTTATGGCCATTTTCATGAGTTACTGACCTTAGTTTTGGGGTTCTAGGGCAATTTAAAACGAGTGTAAGACCCGATACAATGCTTGAGAATTATGATCAAAAACTCGTCTTTTTGTGCTTGATGGACGTTTCATGAGCTATTCCCCATAGGTTTGGGGTTCGAGGGCGATTTACAACGACCGTAAGACTTCGTATATGTTTGAAAGTTATGACCAAAAACATGTTGTTTTCGTGCTTTATGGCCATTTTCATGAGCTATTTCCTCGAGTTTTGGGGTTCGAGGGCGATTTACAACAACCGTAAGACCTGCTACATGTTTGAGAGTTATGACCAAAAACTCGTCATTTTCGCGCTTTATGGCCATTTTCATGAGGTATTGCATATAATTTTGGGATTCTAGGGTGATTGACAATAATATTACGACATGATACATGTTTGAGAGTTATGACCAAAAACTCTTTGTTTTCGCGCTTTATGTCCGTTTTCATGATCTGTTGCCCACCTTTTTGGGGTTTTATGGCAATTTACAACGACCGTAAGAGCTGATACATGTTTGAGAGTTATGACAAAAAACTTGTCGTTTTCGTGCTTTATGGACGTTTTCATGAGATATTTCCCATAGTTTTGGGGTTCTAGGGTGATTTACAACGAGCGTAAGACCTAATAAAATGCTTGAAAGTTATGCCCAAAAACTAGTCGGTTTTCACTATTTATGGCCGTTTTAATGAGCTATTGCCCACAGTTTTAGGGTTCGAGGGCGATTTACAACGACCGCAAGACCTGATACATGTTTGAGAGTTATGACCAAAACTCGTTTTTTTCATGCTTTATGGCTGTTTTCATGAGCTGTTGCCCATAGTTATGGCGTTCTAGGTAGATTTAAAACGACCGCAAGACTAGATATATGTTTGAGAGTTATGACCAAAAATTCGTCGTTTTCGTGCTGTATTGCCGTTTTCATGAGCTATTGCCCATAGTTTTGGGCTTCTTGGGCGATTTACAATGACCATAAGACCCAATACATCTTTGAGATTTATGACCAAGAACTCGCTTTTTTTGCGCTTTATGGCCATTTTCATGAGCTATTAACCATAGTTTAGGGGTTCTAGGGCGATTTAAAATGACCATGAGACTAGATACATGTTTTGGGGTTCTAGGGAGATTTACAACGACCGTAGACCCAATACATGTTTGAGAGTTATGACTAAAATCTCATCGTTTTCATGTTTTATGGTTGTTCCATTGAGCTATTGCCTATAGTTTTGGCATTCTATGGCAATTTACAACGACCGTAAGTCCTGATACATGTTTGACAGTTATGATCAAAAACTCGTCGTTTTCGTGCTTTATGGCCGTTTTCATGAGCTATTGCCCATAGTTTTGGGCTTCTAGGGCAATTTAAAATGAGCATAAGGCTAGATACATGTTTGATAGATATGACCAAAAGCTCATATTTTCACGCTCTATGGCCGTTTGCACGATCTATTGCCCTAAATTTTGGGGTTCTAGGGAGATTTACAACGACCGTAGACCCAATACCTGTTTGAGAGTTATGACTAAAATCTCATCGTTTTCGTGTTTTACGGTTGTTCTGTTGAGCTAGTGCCTATAGTTTTGGGATTCTATGGCAATTTACAATGACCGTAAGTCCTGATACATGTTTTGAGATTTATGACCAAAAACTCGTCGTTTTCATGCTTTATGGACGCTTTCATAAGCTATTGCCCATAGTTTTGGGCTTCCTGGGCGATTTAAAATGACCGTAAGACCCAATATAAGTTTGAGATTTATGACCAAAAACTCGTTGATTTTTGCGTTTTATGGCCATTTTCATGAGTTATTGACCATAGTTTTGGGGTTCTAGGGCGATTTAAAACGAGCGTAAGACCCGATACAATGCTTGAGAATTATGATCAAAAACTCGTCTTTTTGTGCTTGATGGACGTTTCATGAGCTATTCCCCATAGTTTTGGGGTTCGAGGGCGATTTACAACGACCGTAAGACTTGGTATATGTTTGAGAGTTATGACCAAAAACACGTTGTTTTCGTGCTTTATGGCCATGTTCATGAGCTATTTCCTCGAGTTTTGGGGTTCGAGGGCGATTTACAACAACCGTAAGACCTGCTACATGTTTGAGAGTTATGACCAAAAACTCGTCATTTTTGCGCTTTATGGCCATTTTCATGAGGTATTGCATATAATTTTGGTATTCTAGGGTGATTGACAATAATATTACGACATGATACATGTTTGAGAGTTATGACCAAAAACTCTTAGTTTTCACGCTTTATGTCCGTTTTCATGATCTGTTGCCCACCTTTTTGGGGTTTATGGCAATTTACAACGACCGTAAGACCTGATACATGATTGAGAGTTATGACAAAAAACTCATCGTTTTCGTGCTTTATGGACGTTTTCATGACATATTTCCCATAGTTTTGGGGTTCTAGGGTGATTTACAACGAGCGTAAGACCTGATACAATGCTTGCGAGTTATGCCCAAAAACTCGCCGGTTTTCGCTATTTATGGCCGTTTTAATGAGCTATTGCCCACAGTTTTGGGGTTCGAGGGCGATTTACAACGACCGCAAGACCTGATACATGTTTGAGAGTTATGACCAAAACTCGTTTTTTTCATGCTTTATGGCTGTTTTCATGAGCTGTTGCCCATAGTTATGGCGTTCTAGGTAGATTTAAAACGACCGTAAGACTAGATATATGTTTGAGAGTTATGACCAAAAATTCGTCGTTTTCGTGTTGTATTGCCATTTTCATGAGCTATTGCCCATAGTTTTGGGCTTCTTGGGCGATTTACAACGACCATAAGACCCAATACATCTTTGAGATTTATGACCAAGAACTCGCTTTTTTTGCGCTTTATGGCCATTTTCATGAGCTATTGACCATAGTTTTGGGGTTCTAGGGCGATTTAAAATGACCATGAGACTAGAAAGATACATGTTTTGGGGTTCTAAGGAGATTTACAACGACCGTAGACCCAATACATGTTTGAGAGTTATGACTAAAATCTCATCGTTTTCATGTTTTATGGTTGTTCCATTGAGCTATTGCCTATAGTTTTGGGATTTATGTCAATTTACAACGACCGTAAGTCCTAATACATGTTTGAGAGTTATGACCAAAAACTCGTTGTTTTCGTGCTTTATGGATGTTTTCATGAAATATTGTCCATAGTTTTGGGGTTCTAGGGCGATTTACAACGAGCGTAAGACCTGATACAATGCTTGAGAGTTATGACCAAAAACTCGTCGTTTTTGCTTTTTATGGCTATTTTCATGAGCTATTACCCATAGTTTTGGGCTTCGAGGGCAATTAACAACGACCGTAAGACCTGATACATCTTTGAGAGTTATGACCAAAAACTCGTTGTTTTCATGCTTTATGGCTGTTTTCATGAGTTGTTGCCCATAGTTTTGGCGTTCTAGGGAGATTTAAAATGACCGTAAGACTAGATACATGTTTGAGAGTTATGACCGAAAACTCGTCGTTTTCGTGCTTTATGGCCGTTTTCATGAGCTATTGCCCATAGTTTTGGGCTTCTAGGGAGATTTAAAATGACCGTAAGACCCAATACATGTTTCAGATTTATGACCAAAAGCTCGCCGTTTTTTGCGCTTTATGGCCATTTTCATGAGTTATTGACCATAGTTTTAGGGTTGTAGGGAGATTTAAATGAGCGTAAGACCCAATACAATGCTTGAGAATTATGACCAAAAACTCGTCATTTTCGTTTTTTATGGACGTTTTCATGAGCTATTTCCCATAGTTTTGGGGTTCGAGGGCGATTTACAATGACCGTAAGACCCGATATATGGTTAGAGTTATGACCAAAAACTCGTCACTTTCGTGCTTTATGGCCATTTTCATGAGTTATTGAGCATAGTTTTGGGGTTCTAGGGCGATTTAAATCGAGCGTAAGGCCCGATACAATGCTTGAGAATTATGACCAAAATCTCGTCGTTTCCGTGCTTTATGGACGTTTTCATGAGCTATTTCCCATAGTTTTGGGGTTCGAGGGCGATTTACAACGACCATAAGACCCGATATATGGTTAGAGTTATGACTAAAAACTCGTCGCTTTCGTGCTTTATGGACGTTTTCATGAGCTATTGCCTAGAGTTTTGGGGTTCGAGGGCGATTTACAACGACCGAAAACCCCGATATATGTTTGAGAGTTATGACCAAAAACACGTTGTTTTCTTGCTTTATGGACGTTTTCATGAGCTATTGCCCATAGTTTTGGGGTTCAAGGGCAATTTACAATGACCATAAGACCCGATATATGTTTGAGAGTAATGACCAAAAACACGTTGTTTTCGTGCTTCATGCACGTTTTCATGAGCTATTGCCTAGGGTTTTGGGGTTCAAGGGCGATTTACAACGACCGAAAGACCTGCTACATGTTTGAGAGTTATGACCAAAAACTCGTTGTTTTCGCGCTTTATGGCTATTTTCATGAGGTATTGGCTATAATTTTGGGTTTCTAGCGTGATTGACAATGACATTAAGACCAGATACATGTTTGAGAGTTATGACCAAAAACTCGTCGTTTTCACTGTTTATGGCTGTTTTCATGAGCTATTGCCCATAGTTTTGGGGTTCTAGGGAGTTTTGACATGACCGTAACACTAGATACATGTTTGTGAGTTATGACCAAAAACTCACTGTTTTCGTTATGTCCGTTTTCATGATCTATTGCCCTTACTTTTGGGGTTCGAGGGAGATTAACAACGACCGTAAGACCAGACACACGTTTGAGAGTGATGACCAAAAACTCTTCGTTTTCGCGCTTTATATCCGTTTTCATGAGCTATTGCCCATAGTTTTGGGTTGTAGGGAGATTTAAAATGACCGTAAGACTAGATACATGTTTGAGAGTTATGACAAAAAAATCATTGTTTTCGCGCTTTATGGTCGTTTTCATGAGCTATTGCCCATAGTTTTGGGCTTCTTGGGTGATTTAATATGACCGTAAGACCCAATACATGTTTGAGATTTATGACCAAAAACTCACTGTTTTTTGCGCTTTATGGCCGTTTTCATGAGTTATTGACCATAGTTTTCGGGTTCTAGGGCGATTTAGAACGAGCGTAAGACCCGATACAATGCTTGAGAATTATGACCAAAAACTCGTTGTTTCCGTGCTTTATGGACATTTTCATGAGCTATTGCCCATAGTTTTGGGGTTCGAGGGAGATTAACAACGATGGTAAAACCCGATATATATTTGAGAGTTATGACCAAAAACACGTTGTTTTCGTGCTTTATGGCCATTTTCATGAGGTATTGCCTCTTATGTTGGGATTCTAGGGTGAGATTGATAATAATATTAATACCTGATACATGTTTGAGAGTTATGACAAAAAACTCGTCGTTTTCACCCTTTATGGCCGTTTTCATGAGCTATTGCCCATAGTTTTGGATTTCTAGGGAGATTTGACATGACCGTAAGACTAGATACATGTTTGAGAGTAATGACCAAAAACTCTTCGTTTTCGCGCTTTATGTCCGTTTTCATGATCTGTTGCCCACCTTTTTAGGGTTTTATGGCAATTTACAACGACCGTAAGACCTGATACAAGTTTGATAGTTGTGACCAAAAACTCGTCGTTTCCGTGCTGTATGAACGTTTTCATGAGATATTTCCCATAGTTTTGGGGTTCTAGGATGATTTACAACGAGCGTAAGACCAGATACAATGCTTGAGAGTTAAAAACTCGTCGGTTTTCGCTGTTTATGGCCGTTTTCATGAGCTATTGCCCACAGTTTTGGGGTTCGAGGGCGATTTACAACGACCGCAAGACCTGATACATGTTTGAGAGTTATGACCAAAAACTCGATGTTTTCATGCTTTATGGCTGTTTTCATCAGCTGTTGCCCATAGTTTTGGCATTCTAGGGAGATTTAAAACGACCGTAAGACTAGATACATGTTTGAGAGTTATGACCGAAAACTTGTTGTTTTCGTGCTTTATGGCCGTTTTCATGAGCTATTGCCCATAGTTTTGGGCTTCTAGGGCGATTTAAAATGACCATAAGACTAGATACATGTTTGATAGATATGACCAAAACCTCATCATTTTCACGCTTTATGGCCGTTTTCACGATCTATTTGTTGGAGATATGCCCTAGAGGCAATAATAAATATAGTTATTATTATATCTTTGTGTTTATGATAGATGTTTACATTCATGCTATAATAGTATTAACAAGGAAACCATTAATACTTGTGTGATTTGTAAACTTAATTTGAAGTCCCTAGTATAGCCTCTATACTTCACTAGCTTGTTGGTTGATTGATGATGTGGTTTCTTTGTCATGAACATTGAGATGTTATCAACAACAAGATCATATCGTTAGGAGAATGATATGGTGGACATACTCCTATAGACAAGCGTAGCATAAAGATCAAGTCATTTCAATAGTTCAATTGCTATATGCTTTCTGATACATAGTAACCTAATTCCTTCGACCATGAGATCATGCATATCACCTTTGCTGGATGGATGCTTTGATGTCATCAAACACCACACCGTAACAGGGTGGCTATAAAGGTGGCATTGAGTGTTCGGAAAGTATTGGTTGAAACACATGGATCAAGAGTGGGATTTGTCCATCCACATGACGGATAGATATTCTCTGGGCCCTCTCGGTGAAATGTCATCCAATTAGCTTGCAAGCATGTGACTTGGTCACAAGGGATCACATATCACGGGAACGAGAAAAGAGTACTTGTCAGTAACGAGGTTGAACTAGGTATACAGAGATACCGACGATCATAACCTCGGATAAGTAACATATCGTGAGACAAAGGGAAATTGGTATCGTATGTAAGTGGTTCATTCGATCGCAAAGTAATCGTAGAAATATGTGGGAGCCATATGAATTTCCAGATTCCTCTATTGGTTATTGTTCGGAGAAGTGTCTCGATCATGTCTGCATAATTCACGAACCGTAGGGAGACACACTTAAGGATTCGACGTTGTTTGAGTAGTTATGGTATTATGAGAAAGAGACCGAATGTTGTTCGGAGTCTCGGATGGGATCCGGGATATCACGAGGTGATCCGGAATGGTCCGGAGAATAAGATTCATATAAGGAAAGTCCCATTTCGGAGTTGGGGAATGGTTCCGGTGTTTTCATCGGGAACATTCTAGAAGGTCTCGGAATGTCCGGCACTCCGGAGGGGGAAGGGTACATGAGTGTGTCATTGCATATTGGAATGATTGCATCATGTACTAAGTGTTCTCGCTGTCCGAAATAAAGGGTTAATTCAAATCCTAATTGGAAAAGTCAAACTGCCAGTTTTCGGTCAAACTGCCAGTTTCGGAAAGTGGAGAAAGAGGAGGAGAGGTGGAGGCCGAGTTGGAGGAGGGTTCCTCCCCTAGGCCGGCGCACCTCCCTAGGCCGAGTTGGGGAGGAACTCCTCCCCATGGCGCCGGCCCTCCCACCTATAAAAGGAGGGGCAGGGCCTCCTCCTCTAGACACAACACAAGTTTCCTATCCTCTAAACTAAACCCTAGATCTAGACCCCGGTTTAGAGCTATTCGGTTTAGAGCCTTCTAATTGGTTTAGAGCCCTCTAATTGGTGTGTCTAATTACTAGACCACTAATAGCCTCTCTCATAAGCTCCACCATACTCGCACCGGCTTAAGGCGAAGCCCTGCGGGATTTCCCCTCTACCTCCGGTACCACGCCGTTGTGCTGCCGGAATCGCGAGGAGAGTGCTACAACCTCCGCTGCCTGCTGGAACAAGGGAGAGGAAGGTCTTCGTCGAGTACCGAACGTGTGACCGACTGCGGGAGCGCTGCGGGAACGCGGCGCCGTAAGGATCGTCTACGCGATCTTGAGATCGGAAAGAGTACGACTACATCACCCACGAGAATCTGCTCTCGTTAAACACTTTGGAATCTTCGAGGGTGAGTTATTCCATCGACTCGTTGCTACAATCTAGTAGATAGATCTTGGCTTGTTTGTTTGTATGCGATAGAAAATTTTTGTTTTCCATGCTACGAACCCCTACAGTGGTATCAGAGCCGTGTCTATATGTAGATCTGTTGCACGAGTAGAACACAATGGTCATTGTGGGCGTTGATGCTTTTATTGTAGATTGCTTTTTGTGTACTTTGCATCTTGCGGTATGTTGGGATGAAGCGGCCCGGGCTAACCTTACATGACATCGTTCATGAGACTTGCTCCACGTTTGACATGCAACTTGTATTGCATAAGTGGCTTTGCGGGTGCCTGTTTCTCCTAGCATAGTTAAGATCCAATTTACAACGGGTAATCAACAATGCTAGTATCAATGTTGTGGTTCTTGTTCGTAAGTTAGAACGACACTTATGGAAAGCCCCAAACCACGTAAAATATGCAAAGAAAGTAGAAGCGTCTAACTTTGTTTTGCAGGGGTGTGCAGTGATGTGATATGGCCATGATTGTGATTATATTTGATGTATGCAATGTTCCTTATTGTAAGTTGGCAACCGGCAGGAGCCATATGGTTGTCTTTAATTTCTGTTAAGACCTGCGTGTCTATTCAAAATAGTTGTAATAGTTGAAGCTGGTGGACGACAACCATGGAGAAGCGTCATTGACCTTGATGCTATGCCGGTGATGATGGAGATCATGTTCGTGCTTGAAGATGGAGATCGGAAGCACAAAGAAGAAAGGCCATATCATATCACATATTATGAATTGCATGTGATGTTAATCCTTTATGCATCTTGTATTGCTTAGTAGACGACGGTAGCATTATAAGATGATCCCTCATGCACATAAATTTCAAGTCTAAAGTGTTCGCCCTTAGTTAGCACCGTTGCTAAAGCTTGTTGCTTCGAAGCACCACGTGATGATCGGGTGTCTTTGATTCCACGGGTGAATACAACGTAAGCAAGCCAGATTTGCTTATGCGGTAGCTAAGGTTTGATCTTGACGAGCCTAGCATGTACAGACATGGCCTCAGGAACACGGATCGCCGAAAGGTAAAGCATGAATCATATAGCAGATATGATGAACATGTCGATTGTTCGCCATTGAAAACTATATCAACTCTCGTGATGATCGGTGTTGATGTAGTGGATTTGGTTCATGTGATCACTAAAACAATGTGAGGGATGTTGTTTTGAGTGGGAGTTCACCTAGTTTAATTTCATTAATTAATTTGAACTCAATTTGTCATAAACTTAGTCTAAACTATTGCAAATATGTTGTAGATCAATGGCAGCCCCTACCATCAATTTTAATGCGTTCCTAGAGAAAGAAAAGTTGAAAAACAATGGAAGCAACTTCGCGGATTGGTTCCGCAATTTGAGGATTGTCCTCACAGCTGGTAATTTGACCTATGTGCTGGATGCACCGCTAGGTGACCCACCTGCAGCTGATGCTACCGATGAAGTAAAGAATGTTTACCTTGCTCGGAAGAATCAGTACTCCATAGTTCAGTGTGCTATCTTGTATGGTTTAGAATCGGAGCTTCAGAAAAGGTTTGAAGAGTCAGACCCATATGATATTGTCGAGGATCTCAAATTAATTTTTGAGACTCATGCGGCAATTGAAAGTTATGAAGCTTCTGAAAAGTTCTTTAACTGCAAGATGGAAGAGGGTAGCTCCGTGAGTGAGCATGTGCTTAAAATGTCTGGGCACGCAAACAAACTTCAAAGCTTGGGTATAGTGATTCCTAATACTTTGGGAGTTTACCGCATCCTCCAATCACTACCACCAAGTTACAAGAACTTTGTGATGAACTACAACATGCAGAACATGAACAAAGAGTTGCCAGAACTATTTGCTATGTTAAAGTCTGCAGAAGTGGAGATAAAGAAAGAGCACCAAGTGTTGATGGTCAATAAGACCACCAAATTCAAGAAAGGCAAGTCTAAGCAGAAGGGACACTTCAAGAAGGGTGGTAAGCAAGTTACCATGCCGACGGAGAGGACCAAGGCTGGACCTAAGCCTGATACTGAGTGCTTTTACTGCAAAGGGGAAGGTCACTGGAAACGGAATTGCCCAAAGTACTTGGCGGATTTGAAGAACGGCAACATCAAGAAGAAAGGTATATTTGATATACATGTTATTGATGTGTATTTCACTAGTATTCGTAGTAGTGCCTGGGTATTTGATACTGGTTCGGTTGCTCATATTTGTAACTCGAAACAGGAGCTGCAGAATAAACGAAAGCTAGCGAAGAACGAGGTGACGATGCGCGTGGGAAACGGATCAAAGGTTGATGTGATCGCGGTCGGCACGCTACCTCTTCATCTACCATCGGGATTAGTTTTATACTTAAATAATTGTTATTTGGTGCCTGCGTTGAGCATGAACATTATATCTGGATCTTGTTTATTGCGAGACGGTTACTTGTTTAAATCCGAGAATAATGGTTGTTCGATTTATATGAGTAATATGTTTTATGCACATGCACCTTTGATAGATGGTCTATTCATATTGAATCTCGATAGTAGAAATACACATATTAATAACATTGAGGCTAAACGTTTGAAATCAAGCGATAATTTGACCTATATGTGGCACTGTCGTCTTGGTCACATTGGAGTGAAACGTATGAAGAAACTCCATTCCGATGGACTTCTTGAATCACTTGATTTTGAATCACTTGAAAGATGCGAAGCATGTCTGATGGGTAAAATGACTAAGACTCCATTTTCTGGTATAATGGAGCGAGCTACAGACTTATTGGAAATCATACATACCGATGTGTGTGGTCCAATGAGTGTAGCATCGCGCAGTGGTTATCGTTATGTTCTTACCTTCACGGATGACTTGAGTAGATATGGGTATATCTATTTCATGAAACATAAGTCCGAAACTTTCGAGAAGTTTAAGGAGTTTCAAAGTGAGGTAGAGAATCAACGTAACAAGAAGATTAAATTTCTACGTTCTGATCGTGGAGGTGAATATCTAAGTTACGAGTTTGGCGAGCATTTAAAGAAGTGCGGAATACTTTCACAATTGACACCGCCGGGAACACCACAGCGTAATGGTGTGTCTGAACGTCGTAATCGAACTCTCTTAGATATGGTTCGTTCTATGATGTCACTTACAGATTTACCGC
Organism: Avena sativa; assembly: GCA_916181665.1. Taxonomy (NCBI): domain Eukaryota; kingdom Viridiplantae; phylum Streptophyta; class Magnoliopsida; order Poales; family Poaceae; genus Avena; species Avena sativa. Next base: position 59,751,314 of record OV702289.1, read on the forward strand.
TATCATTTTGGGGTTATGCATTAGAAACAGCCGCATTCACTTTAAATAGGGCACCATCTAAATCCGTTGAAACGACACCGTATGAATTATGGTTTGGGAAGAAACCTAAATTGTCGTTCCTTAAAGTTTGGGGATGCGAAGCCTATGTAAAGAAGTTACAGCCGGACAAGCTTGAACCCAAAGCGGAAAAATGCGTCTTCATAGGATACCCGAAGGAAACTATTGGGTATACCTTCTATCATAGATCCGAAGGCAAAATCTTTGTTGCCAAGAATGGATCCTTTCTAGAGAAGGAATTTCTCTCGAAAGAAGTGACTGGAAGGAAAGTAGAACTCGACGAGGTTGTCGAACCTTCTCTCGAAATTGCGAGTAGCGCAGCACCGGAAGAAGTTCCTGTGGTGCCTGCACCAATAAAGAGAGGAAGCTAATGATAGTGATCATGAAACTTCGGTTGAGGTTGCTACAGAGCCTCGGAGGTCAACGAGAACTCGTACCACTCCAGATTGGTATGATTCCGTTATGAATGTCATGTTGGTGGACAACACCAATGACCCCGAGACATATGAGGAAGCGATGATGAGCCCAGATTCCAATAAATGGCAAGAAGCCATGAAATCCGAGATTGGATCCATGTACGAAAACCAAGTATGGACTTTGGTGGACTTACCGGATGGCCGAAAGGCTGTCGAGAACAAATGGATTTTCAAGAAGAAAACAGATGCTGATGGTAATGTTACTGTCTATAAAGCTCGACTTGTCGCAAAAGGGTTTCGACAAATTCAAGGAGTTGACTACGATGAGACTTTCTCACCAGTAGCGAAGCTAAAGTCTGTGAGGATTATGTTAGCAATCGCTGCATATTATGATTATGAGATATGGCAGATGGATGTCAAAACAGCATTCCTCAATGGAGACATTGATGAAGAGTTGTATATGATACAACCCAAAGGTTTTGTCGATCCTAAAGATGCTAACAAGGTATGCAAACTTCAACGGTCCATCTATGGATTGAAGCAAGCATCCCGAAGTTGGAATCAACGTTTTGATAAGGTAATCAAAAGTTTTGGTTTTGTACAAACTTATGGAGAAGCTTGTATTTACAAGAAAGTGAGTGGGAGCTCTGTAGCATTCTTAATACTGTATGTGGATGACATATTGTTGATTGGGAATGATGTAGACCTTCTTAATAGTGTCAAAGAGTATTTGAATAATAGTTTTTCAATGAAGGATCTTGGCGAAGCAGCTTACATATTAGGCATAAAGATTTATAGAGATAGATCGAAACGCCAAATATCATTGTCACAAAGTACATATTTGGACAAAGTTCTAAAGAGGTTTGGAATGGAAGATAGCAAGAAAGGGTTCTTGCCCATGTTGCCCAATACGACCTTGAGTAAAACTCAAAGTCCGACATCGGCAGAAGATAGAGAAAGGATGAGTAAGACTCCCTATGCCTCAGCCATAGGATCTCTAATGTATGCCATGCTATGTACTAGACCCGACATCGCATATGCTGTTAGTTTAACTAGCAGATATCAAAGTGATCCAGGAGTGGATCATTGGATAGCGGTCAAAAACATCCTTAAGTACTTGAGAAGAACTAAGGATATGGTTCTTTCTTATGGAGGTGATGAACAGCTCGTTGTTAATGGTTACACCGATGCTAGTTGGAACACCGATCCGGATGATTCTAAATCACAATCTGGATACGTATTTATTTTGAATGGTGCAGCAGTTAGCTGGAGGAGTGCAAAGCAAAGCGTTGTGGCGAGATCTTCAACTGAATCGGAATACATGGCTGCTTCGGAGGCTTCACAAGAAGCGATATGGATGAAAGAGTTCATTATAGAGCTGGGTGTGGTTCCAAGTGCGCTGGACCCAATGTCTATCTACTGTGATAACATGGGCGCCATAGCCAATGTGCAAGAACCAAGGTCACACAAGAAGCTGAAGCATATCAAGCTGCGTTTTCACGCTATTCGAGAACATATCCAGGATGGGGATATAAAGATTTGCAAAGTACACACAGATCTGAATGTGGCGGATCCGTTGACTAAACCTCTCCCGAGGGCAAAACATGACCAACACCAAACTGCCATGGGTGTTCGGTATATTACCATGTAATCTAGATTAGATGACTCTAGTGCAAGTGGGAGACTGTTGGAGATATGCCCTAGAGGCAATAATAAATATAGTTATTATTATATCTTTGTGTTTATGATAGATGTTTACATTCATGCTATAATAGTATTAACAAGGAAACCATTAATACTTGTGTGATTTGTAAACTTAATTTGAAGTCCCTAGTATAGCCTCTATACTTCACTAGCTTGTTGGTTGATTGATGATGTGGTTTCTTTGTCATGAACATTGAGATGTTATCAACAACAAGATCATATCGTTAGGAGAATGATATGGTGGACATACTCCTATAGACAAGCGTAGCATAAAGATCAAGTCATTTCAATAGTTCAATTGCTATATGCTTTCTGATACATAGTAACCTAATTCCTTCGACCATGAGATCATGCATATCACCTTTGCTGGATGGATGCTTTGATGTCATCAAACACCACACCGTAACAGGGTGGCTATAAAGGTGGCATTGAGTGTTCGGAAAGTATTGGTTGAAACACATGGATCAAGAGTGGGATTTGTCCATCCACATGACGGATAGATATTCTCTGGGCCCTCTCGGTGAAATGTCATCCAATTAGCTTGCAAGCATGTGACTTGGTCACAAGGGATCACATATCACGGGAACGAGAAAAGAGTACTTGTCAGTAACGAGGTTGAACTAGGTATACAGAGATACCGACGATCATAACCTCGGATAAGTAACATATCGTGAGACAAAGGGAAATTGGTATCGTATGTAAGTGGTTCATTCGATCGCAAAGTAATCGTAGAAATATGTGGGAGCCATATGAATTTCCAGATTCCTCTATTGGTTATTGTTCGGAGAAGTGTCTCGATCATGTCTGCATAATTCACGAACCGTAGGGAGACACACTTAAGGATTCGACGTTGTTTGAGTAGTTATGGTATTATGAGAAAGAGACCGAATGTTGTTCGGAGTCTCGGATGGGATCCGGGATATCACGAGGTGATCCGGAATGGTCCGGAGAATAAGATTCATATAAGGAAAGTCCCATTTCGGAGTTGGGGAATGGTTCCGGTGTTTTCATCGGGAACATTCTAGAAGGTCCCGGAATGTCCGGCACTCCGGAGGGGGAAGGGTACATGAGTGTGTCATTGCATATTGGAATGATTGCATCATGTACTAAGTGTTCTCGCTGTCCGAAATAAAGGGTTAATTCAAATCCTAATTGGAAAAGTCAAACTGCCAGTTTTCGGTCAAACTGCCAGTTTCGGAAAGTGGAGAAAGAGGAGGAGAGGTGGAGGCCGAGTTGGAGGAGGGTTCCTCCCCTAGGCCGGCGCACCTCCCTAGGCCGAGTTGGGGAGGAACTCCTCCCCATGGCGCCGGCCCTCCCACCTATAAAAGGAGGGGCAGGGCCTCCTCCTCTAGACACAACACAAGTTTCCTATCCTCTAAACTAAACCCTAGATCTAGACCCCGGTTTAGAGCTATTCGGTTTAGAGCCTTCTAATTGGTTTAGAGCCCTCTAATTGGTGTGTCTAATTACTAGACCACTAATAGCCTCTCTCATAAGCTCCACCATACTCGCACCGGCTTAAGGCGAAGCCCTGCGGGATTTCCCCTCTACCTCCGGTACCACGCCGTTGTGCTGCCGGAATCGCGAGGAGAGTGCTACAACCTCCGCTGCCTGCTGGAACAAGGGAGAGGAAGGTCTTCGTCGAGTACCGAACGTGTGACCGACTGCGGGAGCGCTGCGGGAACGCGGCGCCGGAAGGATCGTCTACGCGATCTTGAGATCGGAAAGAGTACGACTACATCACCCACGAGAATCTGCTCTCGTTAAACACTTTGGAATCTTCGAGGGTGAGTTATTCCATCGACTCGTTGCTACAATCTAGTAGATAGATCTTGGCTTGTTTGTTTGTATGCGATAGAAAATTTTTGTTTTCCATGCTACGAACCCCTACACTATTGCCCATAGTTTTGGGGTTCTAGGGAGATTTACAACGACCGTAGACCCTATACCTATTTGAGAGTTATGACTAAAATCTCATTGTTTTCGTGTTTTACGGTTGTTCCGTTGAGCTATTGCCTATAGTTTTGGGATGGCAATTTACAACGACCGTAAGTCCTGATACATGTTTGAAAGTTATGACCAAAAACTCGTCGTTTTCGTGCTTTATGGATGCTTTCATAAGCTATTGCCCATAGTTTTGGGCTTCCTGGGCGATTTAAAATGACTGTCAGACCCAATATAAGTTTGAGATTTATGACCAAAAACTCGTTGATTTTTGCGTTTTATGGCCATTTTCATGAGTTATTGACCATAGTTTTGGGGTTCTAGGGCGATTTAAAACGAGCGTAAGACCCGATACAATGCTTGAGAATTATGATCAAAAACTCGTCTTTTTGTGCTTGATGGACGTTTCATGAGCTATTCCCCATAGGTTTGGGGTTCGAGGGCGATTTACAACGACCATAAGACTTGGTATATGTTTGAGAGTTATGACCAAAAACACGTTGTTTTCGTGCTTTATGGCCATTTTCATGAGCTATTTCCTCGAGTTTTGGGGTTCGAGGGCAATTTACAACAACCGTAAGACCTGCTACATGTTTGAGAGTTATGACCAAAAACTCGTCATTTTCGCGCTTTATGGCCATTTTCATGAGGTATTGCATATAATTTTGGGATTCTAGGGTGATTGACAATAATATTACGACATGATACGTGTTTGAGAGTTATGACCAAAAACTCTTTGTTTTCGCGCTTTATGTCCGTTTTCATGATCTGTTGCCCACCTTTTTGGGGTTTTATGGCAATTTACAACGACCGTAAGACCTGATACATGATTGAGACTTATGACAAAAAACTCATCGTTTTCGTGCTTTATGGACGTTTTCATGAGATATTTCCCATAGTTTTGGAGTTCTAAGGTAATTTACAACGAGCGTAAGACCTGATACAATGCTTGCGAGTTATGCCCAAAAACTCGTCGGTTTTCGCTATTTATGGCCGTTTTAATGAGCTATTGCCCACAGTTTTGTGGTTCGATGGCGATTTACAACGACCGCAAGACCTGATACATGTTTGAGAGTTATGACCAAAACTTGTTGTTTTCATGCTTTATGGCTGTTTTCATGAGCTGTTGCCCATAGTTATCGCGTTCTAGGTAGATTTAAAACGATCGTAAGACTAGATATATGTTTGAGAGTTAGGACCAAAAATTCGTCGTTTTCGTGCTTTATTGCCATTTTCATGAGCTATTGCCCATAGTTTTGGACTTCTTGGGCGATTTACAATGACCATAAGACCTAATACATCTTTGAGATTTATGACCAAGAACTCGCTTTTTTTGGCTTTATGGCCATTTTCATGAGCTACTGACCATAGTTTTGGGGTTCTAGGGCGATTTAAAAGGACCATGTGACTAGATACATTTTTTGGGGTTGTAGGGAGATTTACAACGACCGTAGACCCAATACATGTTTGAGAGTTATGACTAAAATCTCATCATTTTCGTGTTTTATGGCTGTTCCATTGAGCTATTGCCTATAGTTTTGGGATTTATGGCAATTTACAACGACCGTAAGTCCTGATACATGTTTGAGAGTTATGACCAAAAACTCGTCGTTTTCGTGCTTTATGGATGTTTTCATGAAATAGTGTCCATAGTTTTGGGGTTCTAGGGCGATTTACAACGAGCGTAAGACCCGATACAATGCTTGAGAGTTATGACCAAAAACTCGTCATTTTCGCTTTTTATGGCCATTTTCATGAGCTATTGCCCATAGTTTTGGGCTTCAAGGGCAATTAACAACGACCGTAAGACCTGATACATCTTTGAGAGTTATGACCAAAAACTCGTTGTTTTCATGCTTTATGGCTGTTTTCATGAGTTGTTGCCCATAGTTTTGGCGTTCTAGGGAGATTTAAAATGACCGTAAGACTAGAGACATGTTTGAGAGTTATGACCGAAAACTCATCGTTTTCGTGCTTTATGGCCGTTTTCATGAGCTATTGCCCATAGTTTTGGGCTTCTAGGGCGATTTAAAATGACCATAAGACTAGATACATGTTTGATAGATATGACCAAAAGCTCGTCATTTTCACGCTTTATGGCCGTTTTCACGATCTATTGCCCTTAATTTTGGGGTTGTAGGGAGATTTACAACGACCGTAGACCCAATACCTGTTTGAGAGTTATGACTAAAATCTCATCGTTTTCGTGTTTTACGGTTGTTCCGTTGAGCTAGTGCCTATAGTTTTGGGATTCTATGGCAATTTACCAGAACCGTAAGTCCTGATACATGTTTGAGAGTTATGACCAAAAACTCGTCGTTTTCGTGCTTTATGGACGCTTTCATAAGCTATTGCCCATAGTTTTGGGCTTCTTGGGCGATTTAAAATGACCGTAAGACCCAATACATCTTTGAGATTTATGACCAAGAAGTCGCTTTTTTGGGCTTTATGGCCATTTTCATGAGCTATTGACCATAGTTTTGGGGTTCTAGGGCGATTTAAAAGGACCATGTGACTAGATACATGTTTTGGGGTTCTAGGGAGATTTACAACGACCGTAGACCCAATACATGTTTGAGAGTTATGACTAAAATCTCATCTTTTTCAAGTTTTATGGTTGTTCCATTGAGCTATTGCCTATAGTTCTGGGATTTATGGCAATTTACAATGACCGTAAGTCCTAATACATGTTTGAGAGTTATGACCAAAAACTCGTCGTTTTCGTGCTTTATGGATGTTTTCATGAAATATTGTCCATAGTTTTGGGGTTCTAGGGCGATTTACAACGAGCGTAAGACCCGATACAATGCTTGAGAGTTATGCCCAAAAACTCGTCGTTTTCGCTTTTTATGGCCATTTTCATGAGCTATTGCCCATACTTTTGGGCTTCGAGGGCAATTAACAACGACCGTAAGACCTAATACATCTTTGAGAGTTATGACCAAAAACTCGTTGTTTTCATGCTTGATGGCTGTTTTCATGGGTTGTTGCCCATAGTTTTGGCGTTCTAGGGAGATTTAAAATGACCGTAAGACTAGATACATGTTTGAGAGTTATGACCGAAAACTCGTCGTGTTCGTGCTTTATGGCCGTTTTCATGAGCTATTCCCCATAGTTTTGGGCTTCTAGGGCGATTTAAAATGACCGTAAGACCCAATACATGTTTCAGATTTATGACCAAAAGCTCGCCGTTTTTTTGCGCTATATGACCATTTTCATGAGTTATTGACCATAGTTTTGGGGTTGTAGGGAGATTTAAATGAGCGTAAGACCCAATACAATGCTTGAGAATTATGACCAAAAACTCGTCATTTTTGTTTTTTATGGACGTTTTCATGAGCTATTTCCCATAGTTTTGGGGCTCGAGGGCGATTTACAATGACCGTAAGACCCGAAATATGGTTAGAGTTATGACCAAAAACTCGTCACTTTCGTGCTTTATGGCCATTTTCATGAGTTATTGAGCATAGTTTTGGGGTTCTAGGGCAATTTAAAACGAGCATAAGGCCCGATACAATGCTTGAGAATTATGACCAAAAGCTCGTCGTTTCCGTGCTTTATGGATGTTTTCATGAGCTATTTCCCATAGTTTTGGGGTTCGAGGGCGATTTACAACGACCGTAAGACCCGATATATGGTTAGAGTTATGACCAAAAACTCGTCGCTTTCGTGCTTTATGGACGTTTTCATGAGCTACTGCCTATAGTTTTGGGGTTCGAGGGCGATTTACAACGACCGTAAGTCCTGATACATGTTTGAGAGTTATGACCAAAAACTCGTCGTCTTCGTGCTTTATGGACGCTTTCATAAGCTATTGCCCATAGTTTTGGGCTTCCTGGGCGATTTAAAATGACCGTAAGACCCCATTTAAGTTTGAGATTTATGACCAAAAACTCGTTGATTTTTGCGTTTTATGGCCATTTTCATGAGTTATTGACCATAGTTTTGGGGTTCTAGGGCGATTTAAAATGAGCGTAAGACCCGATACAATGCTTGAGAATTATGATCAAAAACTCGTCTTTTTGTGCTTGATGGACGTTTCATGAGCTATTCCCCATAGGTTTGGGGTTCGAAGGCGATTTACAACGACCGTAAGACTTGGTATATGTTTGAGAGTTATGACAAAAAAAACGTTGTTTTCGTGCTTTATGGCCATTTTCATGAGCTATTTCCTCGAGTTTTGGGGTTCGAGGGCGATTTACAACAACCATAAGACCTGCTAGATGTTTGAGAGTTATGACCAAAAACTCGTCATTTTCGCGCTTTATGGCCATTTTCATGAGGCATTGCATATAATTTTGGGATTCTAGGGTGATTGACAATAATATTACGACATGATACATGTTTGAAAGTTATGACCAAAAACTCTTTGTTTTCGCGCTTATGTCCGTTTTCATGATCTGTTGCCCACCTTTATGGGGTTTTATGGCAATTTACAATGACCGTAAGACCTGATACATGTTTGAGAGTGATGACAAAAAACTCGTCGTTTTCGTGCTTTATGGACGTTTTCATGAGATATTTCCCATAGTTTTGGGGTTCGAGGGCGATTTACAATGACCGTAAGACCCGAAATATGGTTAGAGTTATGACCAAAAACTCGTCACTTTCGTGCTTTATGGCCATTTTCATGAGTTATTGAGCATAGTTTTGGGATTCTAGGACGATTTAAAACGAGCGTAAGGCCCGATACAATGCTTGAGAATTATGACCAAAAGCTCGTCGTTTCCGTGCTTTATGGACGTTTTCATGAGCTATTTCCCATAGTTTTGGGGTTCGAGGGCGATTTACAACGACCGTAAGACCCGATATATGGTTAGAGTTATGACCAAAAACTCGTCGCTTTCCTGCTTTATGGACGTTTTCAGGAGCTATTGCCTAGAGTTTTGGGGTTCGAGGGCGATTTACAACGACCGAAAGCCCCGATATATGTTTGAGAGTTATGACCAAAAACATGTTGTTTTCTTGCTTTATGGACGTTTTCATGAGCTATTGCCCATAGTTTTGGGCTTCGAGGGCGATTTACAACGACCGAAAGACCTGCTACATGTTTGAGAGTTATGACCAAAAACTCGTTGTTTTCGCGCTTTATGGCTATTTTCATGAGGTATTGGCTGTAATTTTGGGTTTCTAGTGTGATTGACAATGACATTAAGACCAGATACATGTTTGAGAGTTATGACCAAAAACTCGTCGTTTTCACCGTTTATGGCTGTTTTCATGAGCTATTGCCCGTAGTTTTGGGGTTCTAGGGAGTTTTGACATGACCGTAACACCAGATACATGTTTGTGAGTTATAAGCAAAAACTCACTGTTTTCGTTATGTCCGTTTTCATGATCTATTGCCCTTAGTTTTGGGGTTCGAGGGAGATTAACAACGACCGTACGACCAGACACACGTTTGAGAGTGATCACCAAAAACTCTTCGTTTTCGCGCTTTATATCCGTTTTCATGAGCTATTGCCCATAGTTTTGGGTTGTAGGGACATTTAAAATGACCGTAAGACTAGATACATGTTTGAGAGTTATGACAAAAAAACCATTGTTTTCGCGCTTTATGGTCGTTTTCATGAGCTATTGCCCATAGTTTTGGGCTTCTTGGGCGATTTAATATGACCGTGAGACCCAATACATGTTTGAGATTTATGACCAAAAACTCACTGTTTTTTGCGCTTTATGGCTGTTTTCATGAGTTATTGACCATAGTTTTCGGGTTCTAGGGCGATTTAGAACGAGCGTAAGACCCAATACAATGCTTGAGAATTATGACCAAAAACTCGTTTGTTTCGTGCTTTATGGCCATTTTCATGAGGTATTGCCTATAATTTTGGGATTCTAGGGTGATTGACAATAATATTAATACCTGATACATGTTTGAGAGTTATGACAAAAAACTCGTCGTTTTCACCCTTTATGGCTGTTTTCATGAGCTATTGCCCATAGTTTTGGATTTCTAGGGAGATTTGACATGACCGTAAGACTAGATACATGTTTGAGAGTAATGACCAAAAACTCTTCGTTTTCGCGCTTCATGTGCATTTTGATGATCAGTTGCCCACCTTTTTGGGGTTTTATGGCATTTTACAATGACCGTAAGACATGATACATGTTTGATAGTTATGACCAAAAACTTGTCGTTTCCGTGCTGTATGGACGTTTTCATGAGATATTTCCCATAGTTTTGGGGTTCTAGGGTGATTTACAACAAGCATAAGACCCGATACAATGCTTGAGAGTTATGACCAAAAACTTGTCGGTTTTCGCTGTTTATGGCCGTTTTCATGAGCTATTGCCCACAGTTTTGGGGTTCAAGGGCGATTTACAATGACCGCAAGACCTGATACATGTTTGAGAGTTATGAACAAAAACACGTTGTTTTCGTGCTTTATGGCCATTTTCATGAGGTATTGCCTATGGGATTCTAGGGTGATTAACAATAATATTAATACCTGATACATGTTTGAGAGTTATGACAAAAAACTCGTCGTTTTCACCCTTTATGGCCGTTTTCATGAGCTATTGCCCATAGTTTTGGATTTCTAGGGAGATTTGACATGACCGTAAGACTAGATACATGTTTAAGAGTAATGGCCAAAAAATCTTCGTTTTCGCGCTTTTTGTCCGTTTTCATGATCAGTTGCCCACCTTTTTGGGGTTTTATGGCAATTTACAACGACCGTAAGACCTGATACATGTTTGATAGTTATGACTAAAAACTAGTCGTTTTCGTGCTGTATGGACGTTTTCATGAGATATTTCCCATAGTTTTGGGGTTCTAGGGTGATTTACAACGAGCGTAAGACCCGATACAATGCTTGAGAGGTGTGACCAAAAACTTGTCGGTTTTCGCTGTTTATGGCCATTTTCATGAGCTATTGCCCATAGTTTTGGGGTTCGAGGGCGATTTACAACGACCGCAAGACCTGATACATGTTTGAGAGTTATCACCAAAAACTCGTTGTTTTTATGCTTTACGGCTGTTTTCATGAGCTGTTGCCCATAGTTTTGGCGTTCTAGGGAGATTTAAAACGACCGTAAGACTAGATACATGTTTGAAGTTATGACCAAAAACTCGTCGTTTTCGTGTTTTGTGGCCATTTTCATGAGCTAATGCCCATAGTTTTGGGCTTCTTGGGCGATTTACAACGACCATAAGACCCAATACATCTTTGAGATTTATGACCAAGAACTCGCTGTTTTTGAGCTTTATGGCCATTTTCATGAGCTATTGACCATAGTTTTGGGGTTCTAGGGCGATTTAAAATGACCATGAGACTAGATAGATGTTTTGGGGTTCTAGGGAGATTTACAATGACCGTAGACCCAATACATGTTTGAGAGTTATGACTAAAATCTCATCGTTTTCATGTTTTATGGCTGTTCCATTGAGCTATTGCTTATAGTTTTGGGATTTATGGAAATTTACAACGATCGTAAGTCCTAATACATGTTTGAGAGTTATGACCAAAAAATCGTCGTTTTCGTGCTTTATGGATGTTTTCATGAAATATTGTCCATAGTTTGGGGTTCTAGGGTGATTTACAACGAGCATAAGACCCGATACAATGCTTGAGAGCTATGACCAAAAACTCGTCGTTTTCGCTTTTTATGGCCATTTTCATGAGCTATTGCCCATAGTTTTGGGGTTTGAGGGCAATTAACAACGACTGTAAGACCTGATACATGTTTGAGAGTAATGACCCAAAACTCGTCGTTTTCGCGCTTTATGGCCATGTTCATGAGCTATTTCCCATAGTTTTGGATTTTAGGGAGATTTAAAATGACCGTAAGACTAGATACATGTTTGACAGTTATGACAAAAAATTCATCATTTTTGCGCTTTATGGCCGTTCTCATGAGCTATTGCCCATAGTTTTGGGCTTCTTTGGCGATTTACAATGACCGTAAGACCCAATACATGTTTCAGATTTATGACCAAAAGCTCGCCGTTTTTTGCGCTTTATGGCCATTTTCATGAGTTATTGACCATAGTTTTGGGGTTGTAGGGAGATTTAAGCGAGCGTAAGACCCAATACAATGCTTGAGAATTATGACCAAAAACTCGTCATTTTCGTTCTTTATGGACGTTTTCATGAGCTATTTCCAATAGTTTTGGGGTTCATGGGAGATTTACAATGACCGTAAGACCCGATATATGTTTGAGAGTTATGACCAAAAACTCGTCACTTTCATGCTTTATGGCCATTTTCATGAGTTATTGACCATAGTTTTGGGGTTCAAGGGCGATTTAAAACGAGCGTAAGACCCGATACAATGCTTGAGAATTACGACCAAAAACTCGTCGTTTCCGTGCTTTATGGACGTTTTCATGAGCTATTGCCCATAGTTTTGGGGTTCATGGGAGATTTACAATGACCGTAAGACCCGATATATGTTTGAGAGTTATGACCAAAAACACGTTGTTTTCGAGCTTTATGGCAATTTTCATGAGGTATTGCCTATAATTTTAGGATTCTAGGGTCATTGACAATAATATTAAGACCTGATACATGTTTGAGAGTTATGACAAAAAACTCGTCGTTTTCACCCTTTATGGCCATTTTCATGAGCTATTGCCCATAGTTTTGGGGTTCTAGGGAGATTTGACATGACCGTAAGACTAGATACATGTTTGAGAGTAATGACCAAAAACTCTTCGTTTTCGTGCTTTCTGTCTGTTTTGATGATCTGTTGCCCACCTTTTTGGGGTTCGAGGGCGATTTACAACGACCGAAACACCTGATACATGTTATAGAGTTATGACCAAAAACTCGTCATTTTCGTGCTTTATGGCCATTTTCATGAGGTATTGCCTATAATTTTGGGTTTCTAGGGTGACAGACAATGACATTAATACCGGATACATGTTCTAGAGTTATGACCAAAAACTCGTCGTTTTCACCCTTTATGTCCGTTTTCATAATCTGTTGCCCATCGTTTTTGATTTCTAGGGAGATTTGACATGACCGTAAGACTAGATACATGTTTGAGAGTAATGACCGAAAAACTCTTCGTTTTCGCGCTTTATGTCCATTTTCATAATCTGTTGCCCACCTTTTTGGGGTTTTATGGCAATTTACAACGACCGTAAGACCTGATACATGTTTGTGAGTTATGACCAAAAACTCATCGTTTTCGTGCTTTATGGACGTTTTCATGAGACATCTCCCATAGTTTTGGGGTTCTAGGATGATTTACAACGAGCGTAAGACCAGATACAATGCTTTAGAGTTAAAAACTCGTCGGTTGTCGCTGTTTATGGCCGTTTTCATGAGCTATTGCCCATAGTTTTGGGGTTCGAGGGCGATTTACAACGACCGCAAGACCTGATACACGTTTGAGAGTTATGACCAAAAACTCGTTGTTTTCATGCTTTATGGCTGTTTTCATGAGATGTTGCCCATAGTTTTGGCATTCTAGGGAGATTTAAAACGACCGTAAGACTAGATACATGTTTGAGAGTTATGACCGAAAACTCGTCGTTTTCGTGCTTTATGGCCGTTTTCATGAGCTATTGCCCATAGTTTTGGGCTTCTAGGGCGATTTAAAATGACCATAAGACTAGATACATGTTTGATAGATATGCCCAAAAGCTCATCATTTTCACTCTTTATGGCCGTTTTCATGATCTACTTCCCTTAGTTTTGGGGTTCTAAGGAGATTTACAACGACCGTAGACCCAATACATGTTTGAGAGTTATGACTAAAATCTCATCGTTTTCGTGTTTTATGGTTGTTCCATTGAGCTATTGCTTATAGTATTGGGATTCTATGGCAATTTACAACGACCGTAAGTCCTGATACATGTTTGAGAGTTATGACCAAAAACTCGTCGTTTTCATGCTTTATGGAAGTTTTCATAAGCTATTCCCCATAGTTTTGGGCTTCTTGGGCGATTTAAAATGACCGTAAGACCCAATACATGTTTGAGATTTATGACCAAAAACTCGTTGATTTTTGCGTTTTATGCCATTTTCATGAGTTATTGACCATAGGTTTAGGGTTCTAGGGCGATTTAAAACGTGCCTAAGACCCGATACAATGCTTGAGAATTATGACCAAAAACTCGTCGTTTTTGTGCTTTATGGACGTTTTCATGAGCTGTTGCCCATAGTTTTGGGGTTCGAGGGCGATTTACAACGACCGTAAGACCCGATATATGTTTGAGAGTTAAGACCAAAAACACGTAGTTTTCGTGCTTCATGGATGTTTTCATGAGCTATTTCCTCGAGTTTTGGGGTTCGAGGGCGATTTACAACGACCGTAAGACCTGCTACATGTTTGAGAGTTATGACCAAAAACTCGTCATTTTCGCGCTTTATGGCCATTTTCATGAGGTATTGCTTATAATTTTGGGATTCTAGGGTGATTGACAATAATATTAAGACATGATACATGTTTGAGAGTAATGACCAAAAAACTCCTTGTTTTCGCGCTTTATGTCCGTTTTCATAATCTGTTGCCCACCTTTTTGGGGTTTTAATGCAATTTACAACGACCGTAAGACCTTATACATGTTTGAGAGTTATGACCAAAAACTCATCGTTTTCATGCTTTATGGATGTTTTCATGAGATATTTCCCATTGTTTTGGGGTTCTAGGGTGATTTACAACGAGCGTAAGACCAGATACAATGCTTGAGAGTTAAAAACTCGTCGGTTTTTGCTGTTTATGGCCGTTGTCATGAGCTATTGCCCACATTTTTGGGGTTCGAGGGCGATTTACAACGACCGCAAGACCTGATACATGTTTGAGAGTTATGACCAAAAACTCGTTGTTTTAATGCTTTATGGCTGTTTTCATGAGCTGTTGCCCATAGTTTTGGCGTTCTAGGGAGATTTAAAACGACCGTAAGACTAGATACAAGTTTGAAGTTATGACCAAAGACTCGTCGTTTTTGTGTTTTGTGGCCATTTTCATGAGCTAATGCCCATAGTTTTGGGCTTCTTGGGCGATTTACAACGACCATAAGACCCAATACATCTTTGAGATTTATGACCAAGAACTCGCTGTTTTTGCGCTTTATGGCCGTTTTCATGAGTTATTGACCATAGTTTTCGGGTTCTAGGGCGATTTAGAACGAGCGTAAGACCCGATACAATGCTTGAGAATTATGACCAAAAACTCGTCGTTTCCGTGCTTTATGGACATTTGCATGAGCTATTGCCCATAGTTTTGGGGTTCGAGGGAGATTTACAACGACCGTAAAACCCGATATATGTTTGAGAGTTATGACCAAAAACACGTTTGTTTCGTGCTTTATGGCCATTTTCATGAGCTATTGCCTATAATTTTGGGATTCTAGGGTGATTGACAATAATATTAATACCTGATACATGTTTGAGAGTTATGACAAAAAACTCGTCGTTTTCACCCTTTATGGCCGTTTTCATGAGCTATTGCCCATAGTTTTGGATTTCTAGGGAGATTTGACATGACCGTAAGACTAGATACTTGTTTGAGAGTAATGACCAAAAACTCGTCGTTTTCGCGCTTCATGTCCGTTTTGATGATCAGTTGCCCACCTTTTTGGGGTTTTATGGCAATTTACAACGACCGTAAGACCTGATAGATGTTTGATAGTTATGACCAAAAACTCGTCGTTTCCGTGCTGTATGGACGTGTTCATGAGATATTTCCCATAGTTTTGGGGTTCTAGGGTGATTTACAACGAGCGTAAGACCCGATACAATGATTGAGAGTTATGACCAAAAACTTGTCGGTTTTCGCTGTTTATGGCCGTTTTCATGAGCTATTACCCACAGTTTTGGGGTTCGAGGGCGATTTACAATGCCCGCAAGACCTGATACATGTTTGAGAGTTATGAACAAAAACATGTTGTTTTCGTGCTTTATGGCCATTTTCATGAGGTAATGCCTATGGGATTCTAGGGTGATTAACAATAATATTAATACCTGATACATGTTTGAGAGTTATGACAAAAAAACTCGTCGTTTTCGCGCTTTATGGCCGTTTTCATGAGCTATTGCCCATAGTTTTGGATTTCTAGGGAGATTTGACATGACCGTAATACTAGATACATGTTTGAGAGTAATGGCCAAAAACTCTTCGTTTTCGCGCTTTATGTCCGTTTTCATGATCAGTTGCCCACCTTTTTGGGGTTTTATGGCAATTTACAACGACCGTAAGACCTGATACATGTTTGATAGTTATGACCAAAAACTCGTCGTTTTTGTGCTTTATGGACGTTTTCATGAGATATTTCCCATAGTTCTGGCGTTCTAGGGTGATTTACAACGAGCGTAAGACCCGATACGATGCTTGCGAGTTATGACCAAAAACTCGTCGTTTTTCGCTGTTTATGGCCGTTTTAATGAGCTATTGCCCATAGTTTTGGGGTTCGAGGGCGATTTAGAACGATCGCAAGACCTGATACATGTTTGAGAGTTATGACCGAAAACTCGTTGTTTTCATGCTTTATGGATGTTTTCATGAGCTGTTGCCCATAGTTATGGCGTTCTAGGTAGATTTAAAACGACCGTAGGACTAGATACATGTTTGAGAGTTATGACCAAAAACTCATCGTTTTCGTGCTTTATGGCCGTTTTCATGAGCTATTGCCCATAGTTTTGGGCTACTAGGGCGATTTACAACGACCGTAAGACTTGGTATATGTTTGAGAGTTATGACCAAAAACACGTTGTTTTCGTGCTTTATGGCCATTTTCATGAGCTATTTCCTCGAGTTTTGGGGTTCGAGGGCGATTTACAACAACCGTAAGACCTGCTACATGTTTAAGAGTTATGACCAAAAACTCGTCATTTTCGCGCTTTGTGGCCATTTTCATGAGCTATTGACCATAGTTTTGGGGTTCTAGGGCGATTTAAAATGACCATGAGACTAGATACATGTTTTGGGGTTCTAGGGAGATTTACAACGACCGTAGACCCAATACATGTTTGAGAGTTATGACTAAAATCTCACCGTTTTCGTGTTTTATGGCTGTTCCATTGAGCTATTGCCTATGGTTTTGGTATTCTATGGCAATTTACAACGACCGTAAGTCCTGATACATGTTTGAGAGTTATGACCAAAAAATCGCCGTTTTCGTGCTTTATGGATGTTTCCATGAAATATTGCCCATAGTTTTGGTGTTCTAGGGCGATCTACAACGAGCGTAAGACCCGATACAATGCTTGAGAGTTATGACCAAAAACTCGTCGTTTTCGCTTTTTATGGCCATTTTCATGAGCTATTGCCCATTGTTTTGGGGTTCGATGGCAATTAACAACGACCATAAGACCTGATACATGTTTGAGAGTAATGACCCAAACCTCGTCGTTTTCGCGCTTTATGGCCATGACCGTAAGACTAGATACATGTTTGAGAGTTATGACAAAAAAATTCATCGTTTTCGCGCTTTACAACTACCGTAAGTCCTGATACATGTTTGAGAGTTATGACAAAAAATTCATCGTTTTCGCTCTTTATGGCCATTCTCATGAGCTATAACCCATAGTTTTGGGCTTCTTTGGCGATTTACAATGACCGTAAGTCCCAATACATGTTTCAGATTTATGACCAAAAGCTCGCCGGTTTTTGCGCTTTATAGCCATTTTCATGAGTTATTGACCATAGTTTTAGGGTTGTAGGGAGATTTAAATGAGTTTAAGACCCAATACAATGCTTGAGCATTATGAACAAAACCTCGTCATTTTCGTGCTTTATGGATGTTTTCATGAGCTATTTCCCATAGGTTTGGGGTTCGAGGGTGATTTACAAAAACCATCAGACCCGATATATGGATAGAGTTATGACCAAAAACTCGTCGCTTTCGTGCTTTATGGAAGTTTTCATGAGCTATTGCCTAGAGTTTTGGGGTTCGAGGGCGATTTACAACGACCGAAAGACCCTATATATGTTTGAGAGTTATGACGAAAAAACACATTATTTTCGTCCTTTATGGATGTTTTCATGAGCTATTTCCTCGACTTTTGGGGTTCGAGGGCGATTTACAACGACCATAAGACCTGCTACATGTTTGAGAGTTATGACCAAAAACTCGTCGTTTTCGCGCTTTATGGCCATTTTCATGAGGAATTGCCTTTAATTTTGGGTTTCTAGGGTGATTGACAAAGACATTAAGACCGGATATATATTTGAGAGTTATGACCAAAAACTCGTCGTTTTCACCCTTTATGGCTATTTTCAAGAGCTATTGCCCATAGTTTTGGGTTTCTAGGGAGTTTTGACATGACCGTAAGACTAGATACATGTTTGAGAGTTATGACAAAAAATTCCTTATTTTCACGCTTTAGGGCCGTTATCGTGAGCTATTGCCCATAGTTTTGGGCTTCTTGGGCGATTTAAAATGACCATAAGACCTAATACATGTTTGAGATTTATGACCAAAAACTCGTAGTTTTTTGCGCCTTATGGCCACTTTCATGAGTTATTGACCATAATTTTGGGGTTCTAGGGCGATTTAAAACGAGCGTAAGACCCGATACAATGCTTGAGAATTATGGCCAAAAACTCGTTGTTTTTGTGCTTTATGGACGTTTTCATGAGCTATTGCCCACAGTTTTGGGATTCGAGGGAGATTTACAACAACCGTAAGACCCGATATATATTTGAGAGTTATGACCAAAAATACGTTGTTTTTGTGCTTTATGGCCATTTTCATGAGGTATTGCCTATAATTTTGGGATTCTAGGGTGATTGACAACAATAGTAAGACCTGATACATGTTTGAGAGTTATGACAAAAAAAAATTCGTCGTTTTCACCCTTTATGGCCGTTTTCATGAGCTATTGCCCATAGTTCTGGATTTCTAGGGAGATTTGACATGACCGTAAGACTAGATACATGTTTGAGAGTAATTACCAAAAACTCTTCGTTTTCGCGCTTTCTGTCCATTTTCATGATCTGTTGCCCACCTTTTTGGGGTTCTATGGCAATTTACAACAACCGTAAGACCTAATACATGTTTGAGAGTTATGACCAAAAACTCGTTGTTTTCGCGCTTTATGGCCATTTTCATGAGGTATTGCCCATAGTTTTGGGGTTCGTGGGCGATTTACAACGTCCGTAAGACCCTATATATGTTTAAGAGTTATGACCAAAAACACGTTGTTTTCGTGCTTCATGGACGTTTTCATGAGCTATTTCCTAGCGTTTTGGGGTTCGAGGGCGATTTACAACGACCGTAAGACTTGCTACAAGTTTGAGAGTTATGACCAAAAACTCGTCATTTTCGCGCATTATGGCCATTTTCATGAGGTATTGCATAAAATTTTGGGATTCTAGGGTGATTGACAATAATATTAAGACATGATACATGTTTGACAGTAATGACCAAAAACTCTTCATTTTCGTGCTTTATGTCCCTTTTCATAATCTGTTGCCCACCTTTTTGGGGTTTTATGGCAATTTACAACGACCGTAAGACCTGATACCTGTTTGAGAGTTATGACCAAAAACAAATCATTTTCGTGCTTTATGGACGTTTTCATCAGATATTTCCCATAGTTTTGGGGTTCTAGGGTGATTTACAACGAGCGTAAGACCCGATACAATGCTTGAGAGTTATGACCAAAAACTTGTCGATTTTCGCTGTTTATGGCCGTTTTCATGAGCTGTTGCCCACAGTTTTGGGGTTCGAGGGCGATTTACAACGACCGCAAGACCTGATACATGTTTGAGAGTTATGACCAAAAACTCGTTGTTTTCACGCTTTATGGCTATTTTCATGAGTTGTTGCCCATGGTTTTGGCGTTTTAGGGAGATTTAAAACGACCATAAGACTAGATACATGTTTGAGAGTTATGACCGAAAACTCGTCGTTTTCGTGCTTTATGGCCGTTTTCATGAGCTATTACCCATAGTTTTGGGCTTCTAGGGCGATTTAAAATGACCATAAGACTAGATACATGTTTGATAGATATGACCAAAAGCTCATCATTTTCACGCTTCATGGCCGTTTTCACGATCTATTGCCCTTAGTTTTGGGGTTCTAGGGAGATTTACAACGACCGTAGACCCAATACATGTTTGAGAGTTATGACTAAAATCTCATCGTTTTCGTGTTTTATGGTTGTTCCGTTGAGCTATTGCCTATAGTTTTGGGATTCTATGGCAATTTACAACGATATGGACGTTTTCATAAGCTATTGCCCATAGTTTTGGGCTTCTTGGGCGATTTAAAATGACCGTAAGACCCAATATAAGTTTGAGATTTATGACCAAAAACTCGTTGATTTTTGTGTTTTATGGCCATTTTCATGAGTTATAGACCATAGTTTTGGGGTTCTAGGGCGATTTAAAACGAGCGTAAGACCCGATACAATGCTTGAGAATTATGATCAAAAACTCGTCTTTTTGTGCTTGATGGACGTTTTCATGAGCTATTGCCCATAGTTTTGGGGTTCGAGGGCGATTTACAACGACCGTAAGACCCGGTATATCTTTAAGAGTTATGACCAAAAACACGTTGTTTTCGTGCTTCATGGACGTTTTCATGAGCTATTTCCTCGAGTTTTGGGGTTCGAGGGCAATTTACAACAACTGTAAGACCTGCTACATGTTTGAGAGTTATGACTAAAAACTCGTCATTTTCGCGCTTTATGGCCATTTTCATGAGGTATTTCATATAATTTTGGGATTCTAGGGTGATTGACAATAATATTAAGACATGATACATGTTTGAGAGTTATGACCAAAAACTCTTTGTTTTCGCGCTTTATGTCCGTTTTCATGATCTGTTGCCCACCTTTTTGGGGTTTTATGGCAATTTACAACGACCGTAAGACCTGATACATGTTTGAGAGTTATGACAAAAAACTCATTGTTTTCATGCTTTATGGTTGTTTTCATGAGTTGTTGCCCATAGTTATGGCGTTCTAGGTAGATTTCAAACGACCGTAAGACTAGATATATGTTTGAAAGTTATGACCAAAAATTCGTCGTTTTCGTGCTTTAATGTCGTTTTCATGAGCTATTGCCCATAGTTTTGGGCTTATTAGGCGATTTACAATGACCATAAGACCCAATACATCTTTGAGATTTATGACCAAGAACTCGCTGTTTTTGCGCTTTATGGCCATTTTCATGAGCTATTGACCATAGTTTTGGGGTTCTAGGGTGATTTAAAATGACCATGAGACTAGATACATGTTTTGGGGTTCTAGGGAGATTTACAACGACCGTAGACCCAATACATGTTTGAGAGTTATGACTAAAATCTCATCGTTTTCATGTTTTATGGCTATTCCATTGAGCTATTGCCTATAGTTTTGGGATTTATGGAAATTTACAACGACCGTAAGTACTAATACATGTTTGAGAGTTATGACCAAAAACTCGTTGTTTTCGTGCTTTATGGATGTTTTCATGAAATATTGTCCATAGTTTTGGGGTTCTAGGGCAATTTACAACGAGCGTAAGACCCGATACAATGCTTGAGAGTTATGACCAAAAACTCTTCGTTTTCGCTTTTTATGGCCATTTTCATGAGCTATTGCCCATAGTTTTGGGGTTCGAGGGCAATTCACAACGACCGTAAGACCTGATAGATGTTTGAGAGTAATGACCCAAAAATCGTCGTTTTCGTGCTTTATGGCCATGTTCATGAGCTATTTCCCATAGTTTTGGGTATTAGGGAGATTTAAAATGACCGTAAGACTAGATACATGTTTGAGAGTTATGACAAAAAATCATCATGTTCGCGCTTTATGGCCGTTCTCATGAGCTATTGCCCATAGTTTTGGGCTTATTTGGCGATTTACAATGACCGTAAGACCCAATACATGTTTCAGATTTATGACCAAAAGCTCGCCGTTTTTTGCGCTTTATGGGCATTTTCATGAGTTCTTGACCATAGTTTTAGGGTTGTAGGGAGATTTAAACGAGCGTAAGACCCAATACAATGCTTGAGAATTATGACCAAAAACTCGTCATTTTCGTTCTTTATGGACGTTTTCATGAGCTATTTCCCATAGTTTTGGGGTTCGAGGGCGATTTACAATGACCCTAAGACCCGATATATGGTTAGAGTTATGACCAAAAACTCGTCAATTTCGTACTTTATGGCCATTTTCATGAGTTATTGACCATAGTTTTGGGGTTCTAGGGCGATTTAAAATGAGCGTAAGACCCGATACAATGCTTGAGAATTATGACCAAAAACTCGTCGTTTCCGTGATTCATGAGCTATTGCCCATAGTTTTGGGGTTCGAGGGAGATTTACAATGACCGTAAGACCCGATATATGTTTGAGAGTTATGACGAAAAACACGTTGTTTTCGACCTTTATGGCAATTTTCATGAGGTATTGCCTATAATTTTGGGATTCTAGGGTGACTGACAATGACATTATGACCGGATACATGTTTGAGAGTTATGACCAAAAACTCATCGTTTTCACCCTTTATGGTTGTTTTCATGAGCTGTTGTCCATAATTTTGGGGTTCTAGGGAGTTTTGACATGACCGTAAGACTAGATACATGTTTGAGAGTTATGATTAAAAACTCAACGTTTTTGTAATGTTCAGTTTTCATGATCTATTGCCCTTAGTTTTGGTGTTCGAGGGAGATTAACAACGACCGTGAGACCCGCTACAAGTTTGAGAGTGATGACCAAAAACTCTTTGTTTCCGCGCTTTATGTCCTTTTGATGATCTGTTACCCACCTTTTTGGGGTTCTATAGCAATTTACAATGACCGTAAGACATGATACATGTTTGAGAGTTATGACCAAAAACTCGTCGTTTTCGAGCTTTATGGCTGTTTTCACGAGATATTGCCCATATTTTGGGGTTCTAGGGCGATTTAGAACGAGCGTAAGACCTGATACTTGTTTGAGAGTTATAACCCAAAACTCGTGGTTTTCGCGCTTTATGGCCATGTCCATGAGGTATTGCCCGTAGTTTTGGGTTCTAGGGAGATTTAAAATGACCGTAAGACTAGATACATGTTCGAGAGTTATGACAAAAAATTCATTGTTTTCGCACTTTATGGCCGTTTTCATGAGCTATTGCCCGTAGTTTTGGGCTTCTTGGGCGATTTAAAATGACCGTAAGACCCAATACATGTTTGAGATTTATGACCAAAAACTCCTAATTTTTTGCACTTTATGGCCATTTTCATGAGTTATTGACCATTGTTTTGGGGTTCTAGAGGGATTTAAAATGAGCGTAAGACACGATACAATGCTTGAGAATTATGACCAAAAAATCGTCGTTTTCGTAGTTTATGGACGTTTAGCATGAGCTATTGCCCATATTTTTGGGGTTCGAGGGCGATTTACAACGACCGTAAGACCCGATATATGTCTGAGAGTTATTACCAAAAACACGTTGTTTTCGTGCTTTATGGACATTTTCATCGGCTATTTCCTCGAGTTTTGGGGTTCGAGGGCGATTTACAACGACCGTAAGACCTGCTCCATGTTTGAGAGTTATGACCAAAAACTCGTCATTTTCGCGCTTTATGGCCATTTTCATGAGGTATTGCATATAATTTTGGGATTATAGGGTGATTGACAATAATATTTAGACATGATACATGTTTGAGAGTAATGACCAAAAAACTCTTCGTTTTCGCGCTTTATGTCCGTTTTCATAATTTGTTGCCCACCTTTTTGGGGTTTTATGGCAATTTACAACGACTGTAAGACATGATATATGTTTGAGAGTTATGACCAAAAACTCATCGTTTTCGTGCTTTATGGATGTTTTCATGAGATATTTCCCATAGTTTTGGGGTTCTAGGGTGATATACAACGAGCGTAAGGCCCGATACAATGCTTGAAAGTTATGACCAAAAACTCGTCGGTTTTTGCTATTTATGGCCGTTTTCATGAGCTATTACCCATAGTTTTGGGGTTCGAGGGGGATTTACAACGACCGTAAGACCAGATATATGGTTAGAGTTATGACCAAAAACTCGTCGTTTTCGTGCTTTATGGACGTTTTCATGAGCTATTGCCTAGATTTTTGGGGTTCGAGAGCGATTTACAATGACCGAAACACCTGCTACATGTTTGAGAGTTATGACCAAAAACTCGTCGTTTTCGCGCTTTATGGTCATTTTCATGAGGTATTGCCTATAATTTTGGGTTTCTAGGGTGATTGACAATGACATTAAGACCGGATACATGTTTCAGAGTTATGACCAAAAACTCATCGTTTTCACTCTTTATGGCTGTTTTCATGTGTTATTGCCCACAGTTTTGGGGTTCGAGGGCGATTTACAACGACCGTAAGACCCTATATATGTTTGAGAGTTATGACGAAAAACACGTTGTTTTCGTGCTTCATGGACGTTTTCATGAGCTATTTCCTCGCGTTTTGGGGTTCGATAGCGATTTACAACGACCAAAAACACGTTGTTTTCGTGCTTCATGGACCGTAAGCCTTGCTACAAGTTTGAGAGTTATGACCAAAAACTCGTCATTTTCGCGCTTTATGGCCATTTTCATGAGGTATTGCATAAAATTTTGGGATTCTAGGGTGATTGACAATAATATTAAGACATGATACATGTTTGAGAGTAATGACCAAAAACTCTTCGTTTTCGTGCTTTATGTCCCTTTTCATAATCTGTTGCCCACATTTTTGGGGTTTTATGGCAATTTACAACGACCGTAAGACCTGATACCTGTTTGAGAGTTATGACAAAAAACTCATCATTTTCGTGCTTTATGGACCTTTTCATGAGATATTTCCCATAGTTTTGGGGTTCTAGGGTGATTTACAACGAGCATAAGACCCGATACAATGCTTGAGAGTTATGACCAAAAACTCGGTTTTCGCTGTTTATGGCCGTTTTCTTGAGCTATTGCCCACAGTTTTAGGGTTCGAGGGCGATTTACAACGACCGCAAAAACGGATACATGTTTGAGAGTTATGACCAAAAACTCGTTGTTTTCATGCTTTATGGCTGTTTTCATGAGTTGTTGCCCATAGTTTTGGCGTTCTAGGGAGATTTAAAATGACCATAAGACTAGATACATGTTTGAGAGTTATGACCGAAAACTCGTCGTTTTCGTGCTTTATGGTCATTTTCATGAGCTATTGCTCATAGTTTTGGGCTTCTAGGGCGATTTAAAATGACCATAAGACTAGATACATGTTTGATAGATATGACCAAAAGCTCATCATTTTCACGCTTTATGGCCGTTTTCACGATCTATTGCCCTTAGTTTTGGGGTTCTAGGGAGATTTACAACGACCGTAGACCCAATACATGTTTGAGAGTTATGACTAAAATCTCATCGTTTTCGTGTTTTATGGTTGTTCCATTGAGCTATTGCCTATAGTTTTGGGATTCTATGGCAATTTACAACGACCATAAGTCCTAATACATGTTTGAGAGTTATGACCAAAAACTCGTCGTTTTCGTGCTTTATGGACGTTTTCATAAGCTATTGCCCATAGTTTTGGGCTTCTTGGGCGATTTAAAATGACCGTAAGACCCAATATAAGTTTGAGATTTATGACCAAAAACTCGTTGATTTTTGCGTTTTATGGCCATTTTCATGAGTTATTGACCAAAGTTTTAGGGTTCTAGGGCGATTTAAAACGAGCGTAAGACCCGATACAATGCTTGAGAATTATGATCAAAAACTCATCTTTTTGTGCTTGATGGACGTTTTCATGAGCTATTCCCATAGTTTTGGGGTTCGAGGGCGATTTACAACGACCGTAAGACCCGGTATATGTTTGAGAGTTATGACCAAAAACACGTTGTTTTCGTGCTTCATGGATGTTTTCATGAGCTATTTCCTCGAGTTTTGGGGTTCGAGGGCGATTTACAACAACCGTAAGACCTGCTACATGTTTGAGAGTTATGACCAAAAACTCGTCATTTTCGCGCTTTATGGCCATTTTCATGAGGTATTGCATATAATTTTGGGATTCTAGGGTGATTGATAATAATATTAAGACATGATACATGTTTGAGAGTTATGACCAAAAACTCTTTGTTTTCGCGCTTTATGTCTGTTTTCATGATCTGTTGCCCACCTTTTTGGGGTTTTATGGCAATTTACAACGACCATAAGACCTGATACATGTTTGAGAGTTATGACAAAAAACTCGTTGTTTTCATGCTTTATGGCTGTTTTCATGAGCTGTTGCCCATAGTTATGGCGTTCTAGGTAGATTTAAAACGACCGTAAGACTAGATGTATGTTTGAGAGTTATGACCAAAAATTCGTCGTTTTCGTGCTTTATTGCCGTTTTCATGTTCTATTGCCCATAGTTTTGGGCTTCTTAGGCGATTTACAATGACCATAAGACCCAATACATCTTTGAGATTTGAACTCGCTGTGTAACACCCTCGCCTGATAAGGCTGAGTTCCTGTGTATAGTGCCAATCCCTGGATCGGTTCACTGGCACACACAGTACAGATGAATACCAAATAATATAACAGTGCATCATTATTACATCGAATGATCCAGAATCTGTAATTATTACATAATGCATAGCTCAAAGGCTAGCTCAAATAGTTCAATAGCATACGGAAACATAAATAGATAGTAGGCTCCATCTCCAATTGTGCCACAGCCAAACAACTGTTGAGTGGAGTATCGCGACCTATTCGATCACTTAGAATCGGTATAACCTGCAACATGAAACGTAACAGCCCCGAAGGGTAAACACTTGGAATGCACTGGCAAGTGGAACAATGAGAGAATCAACAAGGCTAATAACTATATGCATATCTGACTTGTGGGGTTCAGGCTTAGTTGCAGCACCAAAATACTTTATCCTATCTTTTGTAAATCATTTGTAAAACGTTTGATCTTCTTCACACAACCCAATTATGTTTCAACCACAAGTTTTAGCAATTACAAGTTAGAATGAATGAGAACTTGTCATAGCACCCACAATTCAGCAACTCAAACGTCCATTACCGGGGACACGGCTAAGCACTTAGTTTTTCACCCTGCAGGGGTTGCACACTTTACCCATATGACTTGGTCGACCCGCTCGTACCACGACACGTATTTTGAGTCATGATAGGGAGAAGTCCAAGAAGAGACAATTCGGGAAGTAGCTCCCCAAGACCATCCACGCACCGTGCCAACCTATCATATTCACTACATCTCTGGATACGAAGAGCTCAGGTCGCCACAACCTACTAAGTCCATCCAGCCACCCATAACTCATTGGCATATGGTTGCACACGGAAGCTACCAAATCAAGACACTAATCATTTCTCAGAAACCTGGGTGGCCATCCTCAAGTGAACTACTCGGGTAAACCATAGACATGGGCCTGGCATTCACGAACCAAGCAATTACCAATCCACCCAGATAGTTCATTAATTAAGTTGTTTTCACTTTCCAAACACGTTCTTTCAAAACAAGCTTTGCCATGGTGTATCCCACCGTCGTCTACATAAGCACAGCTACTCACGACGGCTCGTCTAACAAGATAGGCTACGGCTTAATAGGATAGCATAGCAATAGATAGAACTTGTAAAACAAAACAAGCTACAATGCATATAGAAAGTAAATAGGACATTTATGAAGCTCCACTTGCCTTTAATTGATGTAGTCGTTCAAACAATCCTCACAATTGCAATCATTGCACTCGTTGCACTCAAAAGACTTGCAATCACAATGCTCGCAATCATAGATGTAGCGATCATAGTAGTTACACTCCTCGCAATCTATCGTTCAAAAACAAAAGCACAACAACATATCATTCAAACATTGCAATCATGCAACAATACAACAATACAATAAAACAGTGATGATCCAATGCATGCATGATGATTTAATATGTCATAATGGTTGTAATTAATTATCTAAACAATACTAGATCACATGATGCATGTAGAAGTGTTTTAATGCAATATAGTATTTGTTATCCAATTTCAATTGCCAATAAAGGGGTTTTAACATAACTGTTGTAGCTTCTGTACTAGTTGTCTAATTAAATTTATATCTGAACTGTAGTGGATAGAGGCTTTAATACGAACCAGTAGCAATTGGATTCACCCTAATCGGAGTTATAGATCTTTTTCTAGGATTTATTTAGTGTTTAATGAAGTTTAATAAATCTGAACAGATCATACTGACAACAAACAAAACTAAGTACAGATCTGAAAACTACGCAAGATTATGAACTCAGGGACATATTACTCATATTTTTCGGATCTGTAGATTATTTACTATGAATTTAATGATTTAAAAGGCCAATAATACTAATTAATTATTCGCCAGTAATCTATACAGTAAACTTGTAATTTTATTCCAGAATCATGTTCTATACAATTTTGTGAATCCAGGGGTATATCATTTGTATTTTTCTGAGTTGTATTTTATTTTCTGTGAATTAATTGCTCCAAATAGTGTATGAAACCATTTAAATAATTACGACAAGTACTTACAGTAAATGTCTAATACAAATACATATTAATACTCTACACAATTTTGTGAATCCAACGGTATATTATTTACAATGTTTGGACACAGTATGAATTTTCTATGGATTTTACAAGTTAGATCTATAATCTGCAATTTTAAATTCGAACGGAATATTCCAGGGAATATTCCGCTGACTGGACAAGTTGACCGTGCAGGCTGACTGGGACTAGACGCTGACCTGACGATGACGTGGCGGTGACGAGGCAACTGATCGGGACGATTTAATCTCGATCGTCGGGCTGAGATCCGGTGGCTAGAAGAGAAGTTGGCTCAAAATAGACCCGATTTTGTCTCACAAAGGATTAGAAGTAGATCTGTGTTAGAGAGACAAATCCGTAGGTCAACTCAAAAAACTTTGAACATGGAAGTTGTGGAGGATGATTAGATCTACCTTTTCACCAAAGGAATTTGGATTTGAAGAAACGAGCGCGAGAAGATCTTGGAATTACGTCATCAGATCTGAAATATTGCGTTGCGAAATTTTCCGGCTGTGGTGGATGAAAAGAGGTGAGGTTTATCGGAATTGAAAGATTTCGACGAGATCTACAACTTTCGTGTTGAAGCCGAAGGCATCCGACGTAGTTTAGATGGGTTTAGAAGCGAAATACGATTTGGTAGGGTGTAGATTCGGGATTTCGGGAAGGAAAAGTGTTATAGCTGTGACTCCGAGGGATTATTTAGGCTTTTAGGATGGTGGGAGGATAGATCTTGCAGTAGAGAACGAGTAGAAACAAATAGAAGTCAATTCGGAGTTATAGATAAAAGTTATACGAGTTTTAGTAGAGGTATGTTTGAGAAAAACGATTCCGCACGAATTTTAAAGCGGAGGTGGGATCGATGGGTTCTCCTTGCGCTGGTGGCTGGTTCGGTCGGCTGAGTGGGCCGGCCGGTGGCCCATTTTGTTTTTCTTTCTTTTGCTTTTTCTATGTTGGTATTTCTTTATATCTTTTGCATACGAACTCCAAATGACATGATTCTTGTTTTTAATTTTTTATAAAATTCAGTAAATCATTATAGGATCATATTTGTAACATTTTCACTAGTTTGAAGATGATTGCTTTATAAATGTCTATATATTCCTTATAGGAACATTTGGGCAAATCAACTATCAGATCTAGATATTAGGATTTGGATTCAATTTTTGGGAACTTTGCATGGATGCAATGCAATGCTTATGAATGCTTCATGATTTTCATTTTTGCAAATATTCACACATATACTAAAACTAAAACTCAATTCACACCTTTTTGACTATATGGCTACTTAGGTGTTATCAAAAGGATATGTGGTTTTATGCAATTGGCCTTATATGGCTACTATGCAATATTTCTAAATAGTTTCTTAGGGTTTTATTTTAACTACTCAACCAAAACACACAATATCACAAATGCCCAAAACAACAAGTTCAATCATGTAACATGAAGGAACACATTCTTAACATCCAATGGAAATAAAGATGTCATGTTATCTTCTCTCTTTTCAAGCAAGTGGTGAAAAGCATCTAGAATGGTTCCATAAATCGAAGTAGAGACTTAAAGGGTCAAATAGGGAAATTAGAATATCACTCCACCATAATTGGGAAAGTCATTTTATTCCCCCTCTTTATTCATCTAAGCATGGTTGGATATTTAAAGAATCAAATGGTTGAAAAGAAAATGAAAACAAGTTGGACAGTCATGTTAATCCAATCTCATACAAGTTTCTGAATTCAAGGAAGGAAAAATCATATCAGAAAGTTTCTTTTCTTTTGAGAAATTTTAACAAAGTCAAACAATTCAACCAAGTTATTTTATTTACTTTACATGCCAAAATTCGGAGAAATTTTGGGATGTGACAAACTACCACCCTTAAAAGGAATCTCGTCCCGAGATTCGGGAAGGCTAGAAAGAAATAGGTTCAGGATACAGTAGAGTGCTACCACCCTTAAAAGAAAATCTACTAGGTCACTTCTTGAGGATTCATCCTTTAGACATTTATTGGCATGATGTCTATTGCACATTTTGTTCTTCAGGATTTGCATATTCTAGAGAAACACTACTTGAACTAGTGAAACCCTCATGGTGGTCAACTAGGGAACATTTTCTTCATGCTTCCCCTTTAAATACTATTGAAGGTTTATCCTTATCGTAAATTCCTACGGTTAGCAACAAGTGCTTTTGTAAAGATGCAAGATCATACCATTCTAAGGGCTAGGCTTAACGCCGACTCTCTACTAAGGTTGAAAAGGCACTTAAGATTCGCAAAGCCAACAATACAAGAGCGAATAATAAGAGTATTCGGTATGGGGGCCAATCCATCCCGCACTCAAACTATTATTTTGCATGAGGATAGGAGAATCACGTTTTTCTATCACTCGGACAACCTCACTTTTCTTGCAAATCGTTTCCATGGGCACAAACCAAGGTTTAGTGTGGACTCCCATGTATTCAATCAACAAGGCTACTATAACAAGGTAAATTATCGATACTTCAACACCTTTGGGTTGCGTAAATCTACTACAAAACATCAGTTGCAACACTTCATACTTCCATATCCTTTTGCTGCATTAGACGAACTATTCACACTCTTTGGGCATCATCTTCCAAATATTTTCACTAACTAATTCTCCATGTAATCAACACATCATTCTAATCTTCAAGGTTTTAAGATAGAGAAGAATAGATTCTAGGGGAAAGAAACTACTAAGGAAGAACTCCAACCCATGCAAACAAGCACATACACCAATAAGCATACAAACATTCAACCATAAGCACTCAACACACAAGCAACAATCATAACAAGCTACACTCAAGCCAAAATAATTTTGTTTATGTTCCAGAAGTTTTATTTTAATGGCATACCATCCACAAAATAGTTTTCATTTGATTAAAATTTGTTTGGGGTGAACCTACAATCATAAAAGCAATGACCAGAATCTGTCCTGAAACTACAGCAGTGTTCACGAATTTTTCTGGGCACCTTAAACTCATCAGGAATTTTAGCCAATTTTTTTGCAGGTGCTACAGGTTATTATGCTCCAGATCCTAAAATATGACCGCAATCCGAGTTACCAGTAAGGAATTAAAAATCGCGCGGTACAACTGGTCAGGCAGAAAACTACAGCAGTAATACCACGAATTTTTAATCAAAACCTTCATTAATGCATTATAAAAACTATCAAAAATATTCTGAAACTTTGGGGTATCAAATAGTACAACCTAAACATAATAAACCAGCTAACACACAAGTTCTTGCATCGATTGATTGCTAGATCTAAACGAAATCCTATCAAAACTATATGGTAGGCATCATCTAACTGTTCTTCGATCTCGCACCTCTTCGCACGAGTGCTCATCTATAAGTTTAGAACAAGATGAGATTAGAAAAGAAGGATCAAGAATTACAAGAATCTAATAAGTACAAAGTTTTGAGTTCATCCTACAAAGAGTCTTCCTTCTATGTTTTAAAAGAGAAGGGTATGAGAATTGAAGTGACAAGAAGATACAAGAAAGAATTGTAAGATGAGAATAGATAAAATGAAAGAGGATTTATATTCATATGGTTTTCCTATTCCAATCCTAGGTCACGATCCTATAGTGAACACACTGCTCTGATACCATTTTGTAAAGCCCTCGCCTGATAAGGCTGAGTTCCTGTGTATAGTGCCAATCCCTGTGTATGTTTGAGAGTTATGACCAAAAACTCATCGTTTTCGTGCTTTATGGACGTTTTCATGAGATATTTCCCATAGTTTTGGGGTTCTAGGGTGATTTACAACGAGCGTAAGACCCGATACAATGCTTGAGAGTTATGACCAAAAACTCGGTTTTCGCTGTTTATGGCCGTTTTCATGAGCTATTGCCCACATTTTTGGGGTTCGAGGGCGATTTATAACGATCGCAAGACCTGATACATGTTTGAGAGTTATGACCAAAAACTCGTTGTTTTCATGTTTTATGGCTGTTTTCATCAGTTGTTGCCCATAGTTTTGGCGTTCTAGGCAGATTTAAAACGACCATAAGACTAGATACATGTTTGAGAGTTATGACCGAAAACTCGTCGTTTTCGTGCTTTATGGCCGTTTTCATGAGCTATTGCCCATGGTTTTGGGTTCTAGGGCGATTTAAAATGACCATAAGAGTAGATACATGTTTGATAGATATGACCAAAAGCTCATCATTTTCACGCTTTATGGCCGTTTTCACGATCTATTGCCCTTAGTTTTGGGGTTCTAGGGAGATTTACAACGACCGTAGACCCAATACATGTTTGAGAGTTATGACTAAAATCTCATCGCTTTCGTGTTTTATGGTTGTTCCGTTGAGCTATTGCCTATAGTTTTGGGATTCTATGGCAATTTACAACGACCGTAAGTCCTGATACATGTTTGAGAGTTATGACCAAAAACTTGTCGTTTTCGTGCTTTAGGGATGTTTTCATAAGCTATTGCCCATAGTTTTGGGCTTCTTGGGCGATTTAAATTGACCGTAAGACCCAATATAAGTTTGAGATTTATGACCAAAAACTCGTTGATTTTTGCATTTTATGGCCATTTTCATGAGTTATTGACCATAGTTTTGGGGTTCTAGGGCGATTTAAAACGAGCGTAAGACCCGATACAATGCTTGAGAATTATGATCAAAAACTCGTCTTTTTGTGCTTGATGGACGTTTTCATGAGCTATTGCCCATAGTTTTGGGGTTCGAGGCGATTTACAACGACCGTAAGACCCGGTATATGTTTGAGAGTTATGACCAAAAACACGTTGTTTTCGTGCTTCATGGACGTTTTCATGAGCTATTTCCTCGAGTTTTGGGGTTCGAGGGCGATTTACAACAACCATAAGACCTGCTACATGTTTGAGAGTTATAATCAAAAACTCGTCATTTTCGCGCTTTATGGCCATTTTCATGAGGTATTGCATATAATTTTGGGATTCTAGGGTGATTGACAATAATATTAAGACATGATACATGTTTGAGAGTTATGACCAAAAACTCTTTGTTTTCGCGCTCTATGTATGTTTTCATGATCTGTTGCCCACCTTTTTGGGGTTTTATGGCAATTTAAAACGACCGTAAGACCTGATACATGTTTGAGAGTTATGACAAAAAACTCGTTGTTTTCATGCTTTATGGCTGTTTTCATGAGTTGTTGCCCATAGTTATGGCGTTCTAGGTAGATTTAAAACGACCGTAAGACTAGATATATGTTTGAGAGTTATGACCAAGAACTCGCTGTTTTTGCGCTTTATGGCCCTTTTCATGAGCTATTGACCATAGTTTTGGGGTTCTAGGGCGATTTAAAATGACCATGAGACTAGATACATGTTTTGGGGTTCTAGGGAGATTTACAATGACCGTAGACCCAATACATGTTTGAGAGTTATGACTGAAATCTCATCGTTTTCATGTTTTATGGCTGTTCCATTGAGGTATTGCCTATAGTTTTGGGATTTATGGCAATTTACAATGACCGTAAGTCCTAATACATGTTTGAGAGTTATGACCAAAAACTCGTCGTTTTCATGCTTTATGGATGTTTTCATGAAATATTGTCCATAGTTTTGGGGTTCTAGGGCGATTTACAACGAGCGTAAGACCCGATACAATGCTTGAGAGTTATGACCAAAAACTCGTCGTTTTCGCTTTTTATGGCCATTTTCATGAGCTATTGCCCATAGTTTTGGGGTTCGAGGGCAATTAACAACGAACGTAAGACCTGACACATGTTTGAGAGTAATGACCCAAAACTCGTCGTTTTCGCGCTTTATGGCCATGTTCATGAGCTATTTCCCATAGTTTTGGGTTTTAGGGAGATTTAAAATGACCGTAAGACTAGATACATGTTTAAGAGTTATGACAAAAAAATCATCATTTTCGTGCTTTATGGCAGTTCTCATGAGCTATTGCCCATAGTTTTGGGCTTCTTTGGCGATTTAAAATGACCGTAAGACCCAATACATGTTTCAGATTTATGACCAAAAGCTCGCCGTTTTTTGCACTTTATGGCCATTTTCATGAGTTATTGACCATAGTTTTAGGGTTGTAGGGAGATTTAAGCGAGCATAATACCCAATACAATGCTTGAGAATTATGACCAAAAACTCGTCATTTTCGTTCTTTATGGACATTTTCATGAGCTATTTCCCATAGTTTTGGGGTTCGAGGGTGATTTACAATGACCATCAGACCCGATATATGGTTAGAGTTATGACCAAAAACTCGTCACTTTCGTGCTTTATGGCCATTTTCATGAGTTATTAACCATAGTTTTGGGGTTCTAGGGCGATTTAAAACGAGCGTAAGACCCGATACAATGCTTGAGAATTATGACCAAAAACTCATCGTTTCCGTGCTTTATGGACGTATTCATGAGCTTTTGCCCATAGTTTTGGGGTTCGAGGGAGATTTACAATGACCGTAAGACCCGATATATGTTTGAGAGTTATGACCAAAAACACGTTGTTTTCGAGCTTTGTGGCAATTTTCATGAGGTATTGCCTATAATTTTGGGATTCTAGGGTGACTGACAATGACATTAAGACCGGATACATGTTTGAGAGTTTTCACCAAAAACTCGTCGTTTTCACCCTTTATGGCTGTTTTCATGAGCTATTGCCCATAGTTTTGGGGTTCTAGGGAGTTTTGACATGTCCGTAAGACTAGATACATGTTTGAGAGTTATGACTAAAAACTCACCATTTTTGTTATGTTTGGTTTTCATGATCTATTGCCCTTAGTTTTGGTGTTCGAGGGAGATTAACAACGACTGTGAGACCCGATACAAGTTTGAGAGTGATGACCAAAAACTCTTTGTTTCCACGCTTTATGTCCGTTTTCATGATCTGTTACCCACCTTTTTGGGGTTCTATGGCAATTTACAATGACCGTAAGACATGATACATGTTTGAGTGTTATGACTAAAAACTCGTCGTTTTCGAGCTTTATGTCTGTTTTCACGAGATATTGCCCATATTTTGGGGTTCTAGGGCGATTTACAACGAGCATAAGACCTAATACTTGTTTGAGAGTTATGACCCAAAACTCGTCGTTTTCGCGCTTTATGGCCATGTTCATGAGGTATTGCCCGTAGTTTTGGGTTCTAGGGAGATTTAAAATGACCGTAAGACTAGATACATGTTCGAGAGTTATGACAAAAAATTCATTGTTTTCGCACTTTATGGCCGTTTTCATGAGCTATTGCCCGTAGTTTTGGGCTTCTTGGGTGATTTAAAATGACCGTAAGACCCAATACATGTTTGAGATTTATGACCAAAAACTCGCAGTTTTTTGCGCTTTATGGCCATTTTCATGAGTTATTGACCATTGTTTTGGGGTTCTAGAGCGATTTAAAACGAGCGTAAGACACGATACAATGCTTGAGAATTATGACCAAAAAATCGTCATTTTCGTAGTTTATGGACGTTTTCATGAGCTATTGCCCATATTTTTGGGGTTCGAGGGCGATTTACAACGACCGTAAGACCCGATATATGTTTGAGAGTTATGACCAAAAACACATTGTTTTCGTGCTTTATGGACATTTTCATGAGCTATTTCCTCGAGTTTTGGGGTTCGAGGGCGATTTACAATGACCGTAAGACCTGCTACATGTTTGAGAGTTAAGACCAAAAACTCGTCATTTTCGCGCTTTATGGCCATTTTCATGAGGTATTGCATATAATTTTGGGATTCTAGGGTGATTGACAATAATATTAAGACATGATACTTGTTTGAGAGTAATGACCAAAAACTCTTTGTTTTCGCACTTTATGTCCATTTTCATAATTTGTTGCCCACCTTTTTGGGGTTTTATGGCAATTTACAACGACTGTAAGACATGATATATGTTTGAGAGTTATGACCAAAAACTCATCGTTTTCGTGCTTTATGGACGTTTTCATGAGATATTTCCTATAGTTTTGGGGTTCTAGGGTGATTTACAACGAGCGTAAGGCCCGATACAATGCTTGAGAGTTATGACCAAAAACTCGTCGGTTTTTGCTGTTTATGGCCGTTTTCATGAGCTATTGCCCATAGTTTTGGGGTTCGAGGGCGATTTACAACGACCATAAGACCAGATATATGGTTAGAGTTATGACCAAAAACTCGTCGTTTTCGTGCTTTATGGACGTTTTCATGAGCTATTGCCTAGATTTTTGGGATTCGAGAGCGATTTACAATGACTGAAACACCTGCAACATGTTTCAGAGTTATGACCAAAAACTCGTCGTTTTCGCACTTTATGGCCATTTTCATGAGGTATTGCCTATAATTTTGGGTTTGTAGGGTGATTGATAATGACATTAAGACCAGATACATATTTGAGAGTTATGACCAAAAACTCGTCGTTTTCACCCTTTATGGATGTTTTCATGAGCTATTGCCCATAGTTTTGGGGTTCTAGGGAGTTTTGACATGACCGTAAGACTAGATTCATGTTTGAGAGTTATGACCAAAAACTCGATGTTTTCATTTTGTCCAATTTCATGATCTATTGCCCTTAGTTTTGGGGTTCGAGGGCGATTAACAATGACCGTAAGAACCGATACACGTTTGAGAATGATAACCAAAAATCTTTGTTTTCGTGCTTTATGTCTGTTTTCATGAGCTATTGCCCATAGTTTTGGGTTCTAGGGCGATTTAAAATGACCGTAAGACTAGATACATGTTCGATAGTTTTGACAAAAAATTCATTGTTTTCGCGCTTTATGGCCGTTTTCATGAGCTATTGCCCGTAGTTTTGGGCTTCTTGGGCGTTTTAAAATGATCGTAAGACCCAATACATGTTTGAGACTTATGACAAAAAATCGCAGTTTTTTGCGCTTTATGGCCATTTTCATGAGTTATTGACCATAGTTTTGGGGTTCCAGAGCGATTTAAAACGAGCGTAAGACCCGATACAATGCTTGAGAATTATGACCAAAAAATCGTCGTTTTCGTAGTTTATGGACGTTTTCCTGAG
Organism: Avena sativa; assembly: GCA_916181665.1. Lineage (NCBI taxonomy): Eukaryota > Viridiplantae > Streptophyta > Magnoliopsida > Poales > Poaceae > Avena > Avena sativa. The sequence goes on from OV702289.1 coordinate 59,788,782, forward strand.
CTATTGCCCATATTTTCGGGGTTCGAGGGCGATTTATAACGACAGTAAGACCCGATATATGTTTGAGAGTTTTGACCAAAAACACGTTGTTTTCGTGCTTTATGGAAATTTTCATGAGCTATTTTCTCGAGTTTTGGGGTTCGAGGGCGATTTACAACGACCGTAAGACCTGCTACATGTTTGAGAGTTATGACCAAAAACTCGTCATTTTCGCGCTTTATGGCCATTTTCATGAGGTATTGCATATAATTTTGGGATTCTAGGGTGATTGACAATAATATTAAGACAAGATACATGTTTGAGAGTAATGACCAAAAAACTCTTCGTTTTCACGCTTTATGTCTGTTTCCATAAACGGTTGCCCACCTTTTTGGGGTTTTATGGCAATTTACAACGACCATAAGACATGATACATGTTTGAGAGTTATGACCAAAAACTTATCGTTTTCGTGCTTTATGGACGTTTTCATGAGATATTTCCCATAGTTTTGGGGTTCTAGGGTGCTTTACAATGAGCGTAAGGCCCGGTACAATGCTTGAGAGTTATGACCAAAAACTCGTCAGTTTTCGCTGTTTATGGCCGTTTTCATGAGCTATTGCCCATAGTTTTGGGGTTCGAGGGCGATTTACAACGACCATAAGACCAGATATATGGTTAGAGTTATGACCAAAAACTCGTCATTTTCGTGCTTCGTAGACGTTTTCATGAGCTATTGCCGAGATTTTTGGGGTTCGGGAGCGATTTACAATGACCGAAAGACCTGCTACATGTTTGAGAGTTATGACCAAAAACTCGTCATTTTCGCGCTTTATGGCCATTTTCATGAGGTATTTCCTATAATTTTCGGTTTCTAGGGTGATTGACAATGACATTAAGACCGTATACATATTTGAGAGTTATGACCAAAAACTCGTCGTTTCACCCTTTATGGCTGTTTTCATGAGCTATTGCCCATAGTTTTGGGGTTCTAGGGAGTTTTGACATGACCGTAAGACTAGATACATGTTTGAGAGTTATGACCAAAAACTCACAGTTTTCGTTATGTCCATTTTCATGATCTATTGCCCTTAGTTTTGGGGTTCGAGGGCGATTAACAACGACCATAAGAACCGATGCACGTTTGCGAGTGATGACCAAAAAATCTTCGTTTTCGTGCTTTATGTCTGTTTTCATGAGCTATTGCCCATAGTTTTGGGTTCTAGGGAGATTTAAAATGACCGTAAGACTAGATACATGTTTGAGAGTTATGACAAAAAAATCATTGTTTTCGCGCTTTATGGCCATTCTCATGAGGTATTGCCCATAGTTTTGGGATTCTTGGGCGATTTAATATGACAGTAAGACCCAATACATGTTTGAGATTTATAACCAAAAACTCGTCGTTTTTTGCGCTTTATGGCCATTTTCATGAGTTATTGACCACAGTTTTGGGGTTCTAGGGCAATTTAGAACGAGCGTAAGACCCAATATATGACCAAAAACTCGTCGTTTTCGTTCTTTATGGATGTTTTCATGAGCTATTGCCCATAGTTTTGGGATTCGAGGGAGATTTACAACGACCGTAAGACCCGATATATGTTTGAGAGTTATGACCAAAAAACACGTTGTTTTCGTGCTTTATGGCCATTTCCATGAGGTATTGCCTACAATTTTGGGATTCTAGGGTGATTGACAATAATATTAAGACATGATACATTTTTGAGAGTTATGACAAAAAAATCGTCGTTTTCACCCTTTATGGCCATTTTCATGAGCTATTGCATAGTTTTGGATTTCTAGGGAGATTTGACATGACCGTAAGACTAGATACATGTTTGAGAGTAATGACCAAAAACTCTTTGTTTTCGTGCTCTCTGTCCGTTTTCATGTTCTGTTGCCAACCTTTTTAGGGTTCTATGGCAATTTACAACGACCGTAAGACCTTATACATGTTTGAGAGTTATGACCAAAAACTCATCGTTTTCGCGCTTTATGGCCATTTTCATGAGGTATTGCCTACAATTTTGGGTTTCTAGGGTGATTGACAATGACAATAAGACCGGATACATGTTTCAGAGTTATGACAAAAACTCGTCGTTTTCACCCTTGATGGTTGTTTTCATGTGTTATTGCCCATTGTTTTGGGGTTCGAGGGTGATTTACAACAACCGTAAGACCTGATATATGTTTGAGAGTTATGACCAACAACACGTTGTTTTCGTGCTTCATGGATGTTTTCATGAGCTATTTCCTCGAGTTTTGGGGTTCGAGGGTGGTTTACAACGACCGTAAGACCTGCTACATGTTTGAGAGTTCTGACCAAAAACTCGTCATTTTCGCGCTTTAAGGCCATTTTCATGAGGTATTGCTTCTAATTTTCGGATTCTAGGGTGATTGAAAATAATATTAAGACATGATAAATGTTTGAGAGTAATGACCGAAAAACTCTTCGTTTTCGCGCTTTATGTCTGTTTTCATCATCTGTGGCCCACCTTTTGGGGGTTTTATGGCAATTTACAATGACCGTAAGACCTGCTACATGTTTGAGAGTTATGACCAAAAACTCATCGTTTTCGTGCTTGATGGATGTTTTCATGAGATATTTCCCATAGTTTTGGGGTTCTAGGATGATTTACAACGAGCGTAAGACCAGATACAATGCTTGAGAGTTAAAAACTCGTCGGTTTTTGCTGTTTATGGCCGTTTTCATGAGCTATTGCCCACAGTTTTGGGGTTCGAGGGCGATTTACAACGACCGCAAGACCTGATACATGTTTGAGAGTTATAACTAAAAACTCGTTGTTTTCATGCTTTATGGCTGTTTTCATGAGCTGTTGCCCATAGTTTTGGCATTCTAGGGAGATTTAAAACGACCCTAAGACTAGATACATCTTTGAGATTTATGACCGAAAACTCGTTGTTTTCGCGCTTTATGGCCGTTTTCATGAGCTATTGCCCATAGTTTTGGGCTTCTAGGGCGATTTAAAATGACCATAACACTAGATAGATGTTTGATAGATATGACCAAAAGCTCATCATTTTCCCGTTTTCACGATCTACTGCCCTTAGTTTTGGGGTTCTAAGGAGATTTACAACGACCGTAGACGCAATACATGTTTTCCCATAGTTTTGGGGTTCGAGGGCGATTTACAACAACCGTAAGACCCGATATATGTTTGAGGGTTATGACCAAAAACACGTTGTTTTCGTGCTTCATGGACGTTTTCATGAGCTATTTCCTCGAGTTTTGGGGTTCGAGGGCGATTTACAACAACCGTAAGACATGCTACATGTTTGAGAGTTACGACCAAAAACTCGTCATTTTCGCGCTTTATGGCCATTTTCATGAGGTATTGCATATAATTTTGGGATTCTAGGGTGATTGACAATAATATTAAGACATGATACATGTTTGAGAGGTATGACCAAAAACTCCTTTTTTCGCGCTTTATGTCCGTTTTCATGATCTGTTGCCCACCTTTTTGGGGTTTTATGGCAATTTACAACGACCGTAATACCTGATACATGTTTGAGACTTATGAGCAAAAACTTGTCGTTTTCGTGCTTTATGGACGTTATCATGAGATATTTCCCATAGTTTTGGGGTTCTAGGGTGATTTACAACGAGCATAAGACCCGATAGAATGCTTCAGAGTTATGACCAAAAACTCGTCGTTTTTCGCTGTTTATGGCTGTTTTAATGAGCTATTGCCCACAGTTTTGAGGTTCGAGGGCGATTTACAACGATCACAAGACCTGATACATGTTTGAGAGTTATGACCGAAAACTCATTGTTTTCGCGCTTTATGGCTGTTTTCATGAGCTCTTGCCCATAGTTATGGTGTTCTAGGTAGATTTAGAACGACCGTAAGACTAGATACATGTTTGAGAGTTATGACCAAAAACTCATCGTTTTCGTGCTTTATGGTCGTTTTCATGAGCTATTGCCCATAGTTTTGGGCTTCTTGGGCGATTTACAATGACTATAAGACCCAATACATCTTTGAGATTTATGACCAAGAACTCGCTGTTTTTGCGCTTTATGGCCATTTTCATGAGCCATTAACCATAATTTTGTGGTTGTAGGGAGATTTAAAATGACCATGAGACAAGATACATGTTTTGGGGTTCCAGGGAGATTTACAACGACCGTAGACCCAATACATGTTTGAGCGTTATGACTAAAATCTCATCGTTTTCGTGTTTTATGGCTGTTCCATTGAGCTATTGCCTATAGTTTTGGCATTCTATGGCAATTTACAACGAATGTAAGTTCTGATACATGTTTGAGAGTTATGACCAAAAACTCGTCGTTTTCGTGCTTTATGGATGTTTTCATCAAATATTGCCCATAGTTTTGAGGTTCTATGGCGATTTACAACGAGCATAAGACCCGATACAATGCTTGAGAGTTATGACCAAAAACTCATCGTTTTCGCTTTTTATGGCCATTTTCATGAGCTATTGCCCATAGTTTTGGGGTTCGAGGGCAATTAACAACGACCATAAGACCTGATACATGTTTGAGAGTAATGATCCAAACCTCGTCGTTTTCGAGCTTTATGGCCATGTTCATGAGCTATTTCCCATAGTTTTGGGTTCTAGGGAGATTTAAAATGACCGTAAGACTAGATACATGTTTGTGAGTTATGACAAAAAAATTCATCGTTTTCGCGCTTTATGGACGTTCTCATGAGCTATAACCCATAGTTTTGGGCTTCTTTGGCGATTTACAATGACCGTAAGACCCAATACATGTTTCAGATTTATGACCAAAAGCTCGCCGATATTTGCGCTTTATAGCCATTTTCATGAGTTATTAACCATAGTTTTAGGGTTGTAGGGAGATATAAACGAGTGTAAGACCCAATACAATGCTTGAGAATTATGACCAAAAACTCGTCATTTTCGTGCTTTATGGACGTTTTCATGAGCTATTTCCCATAGTTTTGGGGTTCTAGCGCGATTTACAAAAAACCGTAAGACCCGATATATGGTTAGAGTTATGAGCAAAAACTCATCGCTTTCGTGCTTTATGGACGTTTTCATGAGCTATTGCCTAGAGTTTTGGGGTTCGAGGGGGATTTACAACGACCGAAAGACCCTATATATGTTTGAGCGTTATGACCAAAAACACGTTGTTTTCATGCTTTATGGACGTTTTCATGAGCTATTTCCTCGACTTTTGGGGTTCGAGGGCGATTGACAACGACCGTAAGACATGCTACATGTTTGAGAGTTATGATCAAAAACTCGTCGTTTTCGCGCTTTATGGCCATTTTCATGAGGTATTGCCGATAATTTTGGGTTTCTAGGGTGATTGACAAAGACATTAAGACCGGATACATATTTGAGAGTTATGACCAAAAACTCGTCGTTTTCACCCTTTATGGCTGTTTTCAAGAGCTATTGCCCATAGTTTTGGGGTTCTAGGGAGTTTTGACATGACCGTAAGACAAGATACATGTTTGAGAGTTATGACAAAAAATTCATTATTTTCACGCTTTATGGCCGTTTTCATGAGCTATTGCCCATAGTTTTGGGCTTCTTGGACGATTTAAAATGACCGTAAGACCCAATACATGTTTGAGACTTATGACCAAAAACTCGCTGTTTTTTGCGCTTTATGGCCATTTTCATGAGTTATTGACCATAGTTTTGGGGTTCTAGGGCGATTTAAAACGAGCGTAAGACCCGATACAATGCTTGAGAATTATGACCAAAAACTCGTCGTTTTCGTGCTTTATGGACGTTTTCATGAGCTATTGTCCATAGTTTTGGTATTCAAGGGAGATTTACAATGACCGTAAGATCCGATATATGTTTGAGAGTTATGACCAAAAACACGTTGTTTTCGTGCTTTATGGCCATTTACATGAGGTATTGCCTATAATTTTGGGATTCTAGGGTGATTGACAACAATAGTAAGACCTTATACATGTTTGAGAGTTATGACAAAAAAAATCGTCGGTTTCAACCTTTATGGCCGTTTCATGAGCTATTGCCCATAGTTCTGGATTTCTAGGGAGATTTGACATGACCGTAAGACTAGATACATGTTTGAGAGTAATTACCAAAAACTCTTCGTTCTCGCGCTTTCTGGCCTTTTTCATGATCTGTTGCCCACCTTTTGGGGGTTCTATGGCAATTTACAACAACCGTAAGACCTAATACATGTTTGAGAGTTATGACCAAAAACTCGTCGTTTTCGCGCTTATTGGCCATTTTCATGAGGTATTGCCTATAATTTTGGGTTTCTAGGGTGATTGACAATGACATTAAGACCGGATACATGTTTCAGAGTTATGACCAAAAACTCATCGTTTTCACTCTTTATGGCTGTTTTCACGTGCTATTGTCCATAGTTTTGGGGTTCGAGTGCGATTTACAACGACCGTAAGACCCTATATATGTTTGAGAGTTATGACCAAAACACGTTGTTTTCGTGCTTCATCGATGTTTTCATGAGCTATTTCCTTGCATTTTAGGGTTCGAGGGCGATTTACAACGACCGTAAGACTTGCTACAAGTTTGAGAGTTATGACCAAAAACTCGTCATTTTCGCGCTTTATGGCCATTTTCATCAGGTATTGCATAAAATTTTGGTATTCTAGGGTGATTGACAATAATATTAAGACATGATACATGTTTGAGAGTAATGACCAAAAACTCTTTGTTTTCGTGCTTTATGTCCCTTTTCATAATTTGTTGCCCTCCTTTTTGGGGTTTTATGGCAATTTACAATGACCGTAACACCTAATACCTGTTTGAGAGTTATGAACAAAAACTCATCATTTTCGTGCTTTATGGACGTTTTCATGAGATATTTCCCATAGTTTTGGGATTCTAGGGTGATTTACAACGAGCGTAAGACCCAATACAATGCTTAAGAATTATGACCAAAAACTCGGTTTTCGCTGTTTATGGCCGTTTTCATGAGCTATTGCCCATAGTTTTGGGGTTCGAGGGCGATTTACAACGACCGCAAGACCTGATACATGTTTGAGAGTTATGACCAAAAACTCGTTGTTTTCATGCTTTATGGCTGTTTTCATGAGTTGTTGCCCATAGTTTTGGCGTTCTAGGGAGATTTAAAACGACCCTAAGACTAGATACATGTTTGAGAGTTATGACCGAAAACTAGTCGTTTTCGTGCTTTATGGCCGTTTTCATGAGCTTTTGCCCATAGTTTTGGGCTTCTAGGGCGATTTAAAATGACCATAAGACTAGATACATGTTTGATAGATATGACCAAAAGCTCATCATTTTCACGCTTTATGGCCGTTTTCACGATCTATTGCCCTTAGTTTTGGGGTTCTAGGGACATTTACAACGACCGTAGGCCCAATACATGTTTGAGAGTTATGACTAAAATCTCATCGTTTTCGTGTTTTATGGTTGTTCCTTTGAGCTATTGCCTATAGGTTTGGGATTCTACGACAATTTACAACGACCGTTAGTCCTGATACATGTTTGAGAGTAATGACCAAAAACTCGTCGTTTTCGTGCTTTATGGACGTTTTCATAAGATATTGCCCATAGTTTTGGGCTTCTTGGGCGATTTAAAATGACCGTAAGACCCAATATAAGTTGATTTTTGCGTTTTATGGCCATTTTCATGAGTTATTGACCATAGTTTTAGGGTTCTAGGGCGATTTAAAACGAGCGTAAGACCCGATACAATGCTTGAGAATTATGATCAAAACTCGTCTTTTTGTGCTTGATGGACGTTTTCATGAGCTATTGCCCATAGTTTTGGGGTTCGAGTGCGATTTACAACGACCGTAAGACCCGATATATGTTTGAGAGTTATGACCAAAAACACGTTGTTTTCGTGCTTCATGGACGTTTTCATGAGCTATTTCCTCGAGTTTTGGGGTTCGAGGGCGATTTACAACAACCGTAAGACCTGCTACATGTTTGAGAGTTACGACCAAAAACTAGTCATTTTCGCGCTTTATGGCAATTTTCATGAGGTATTGCATATAATTTTGGGATTCTAGGGTGATTGACAATAATATTAAGACATGATACATGTTTAAGAGTTATGACCAAAAACTCTTTGTTTTCGCGCTTTATGTCCGTTTTCATGATCTGTTGCCCACCTTTTTGGGGTTTTATGGCAATTTACAACGACCGTAAGACCTGATACATGTTTGAGAGTTATGCCCAAAAACTCGTCGTTTTCGTGACGTTTTCATGAGATATTTCCCATAGTTTTGGGGTTCTAGGGTCATTTACAACGAGCGTAAGACCCGATACAATGCTTGAGAGTTATGACCAAAAACTCGTCGTTTTTCGCTGTTTATGGCCGTTTTAATGAGCTATTGCCCACAGTTTTGGGGTTCGAGGGCGATTCACAACGTTCGCAAGACCTGATACATGTTTGAGAGTTATGACCGAAAACTCGTTGTTTTCATGCTTTATGGCTGTTTTCATGAGCTGTTGCCCATAGATATGGCGTTCTAAGTATATTTAAAACGACCGTAAGACTAGATACATGTTTGAAAGTTATGACCAAAAACTCATCGTTTTCGTGCTTTATGGCCGTTTTCATGAGCTATTGCCCATAGTTTTGGGCTTCTTTGGTGATTTACAACAACCATAAGACCCAATACATCTTTGAGATTTATGACCAAGAACTCGCTGTTTTTGTGCTTTATGGTCATTTTCATGAGCCATTAACCATAGTTTTGGGGTTCTAGGGCGATTTAAAATGACCATGAGACTAGATACATGTTTTGGGGTTCTAGGGATATTTACAACGACCGTAGACCCAATACATGTTTGAGAGTTATGACTAAAATCTCATCGTTTTCGTGTTGTATGGTTGTTCCATTGAGCTATTGCCTATAGTTTTGGCATTCTATGGCAATTTACAACGACCGGAAGTCCTAATACATGTTTGAGAGTTATGACCAAAAACACGTCGTTATCGTGCTTTATGGATGTTTTCATGAAATATTGCCCATAGTTTTGAGGTTCTAGGGCGATTTACAACGAGCGTAAGACCCAATACAATGCTTGAGAGTTATGACCCAAAACTCGTTGTTTTCGCTTTTTATGGCCATTTTCATGAGCTATTGCCCATAGTTTTGGGGTTCGAGGGCAATTAACAACGACCGGAAGACCTGATACATGTTTGAGAGTAATGACCCAAAACTCGTCGTTTTCGCGCTTTATGCCATGTTCATGAGCTATTTCCCATAGTTTTGGGTTCTAGGGAGATTTAAAATGACCGTAAGACTAAATATATGTTTGAGAGTTATGACAAAAAATTCATCGTTTTCGCGCTTTATGGCCGTTCTCATGAGCTATAACCCATAGTTTTGGGCTTCTTTGGCGATTTACAATGACCGTAAGAGCCAATACATGTTTCAGATTTATGACCAAAAGCTCGCCGTTTTTTGCGCTTTATAGCCATTTTCATGAGTTATTGACCATAGTTTTAGGGTTGTAGGGAGATTTAAACGAGCGTAATACCCAATAAAATGCTTGAGAATTATGACCAAAAACTCGTCATTTTCGTGCTTTATGGACGTTTTCATGAGCTATTTCCCATAGTTTTGGGGTTCGAGGGCGATTTACCACGACCGTAAGACCCGATATATGCTTAGAGTTATGACCAAAAACTCGTCGCTTTCGTGTTTTATGGATGTTTTCATGAGCTATTGCCCATAGTTTTGGGGTTCGAGGGCGATTTACAACGACCATAAGACCCGATATATGTTTGAGAGTTATGACCAAAAACATGTTGTTTTCGTGCTTCATGCACGTTTTCATGAGCTATTGCCTAGGGTTTTGGGGTTCAAGGGCGATTTACAACGACCGAAAGACCTGCTACATGTTTGAGAGTTATGACCAAAAACTCGTCGTTTTCACGCTTTATGGCCATTTTCATGAGGTATTGCCTATAATTTTGGGTTTCTAGCGTGATTGACAATGACATTAAGACCGGATACATGTTTGAGAGTTATGACCAAAAACTTGTCGTTTTCACCCTTTATGGCTGTTTTCATGAGCTATTTGCTAGTTTTGGGGTTCTAGGGAGTTTTGACATGACCGTAACACTAGATACATGTTTGAGAGTTATGACCAAAAACTCACTGTTTTCGTTATGTCCGTTTTCATGATCTATTGCCCTTAGTTTTGGGGTTCGAGGGAGATTAACAACGACCGTAAGACCCGATACATGTTTGAGAGTGATGACCAAAAACTCTTCGTTTTCGCGCTTTATATCCATTTTCATGAGCTATTGCCCATAGTTTTGGGTTGTAGGGAGATTTAAAATGACCGTAAGACTAGATACATGTTTGAGAGTTATGACAAAAAAATCATTGTTTTCGCGCTTTATGGTCGTTTTAATGAGCTATTGCCCATAGTTTTGGCCTTCTTGGGCGATTTAATATGACCGTAAGACCCAATACATTTTTGAGATTTATGACCAAATACTCGCCGTTTTTTGCGCTTTATGGCCATTTTTATGAGTTATTAACCATAGTTTTCGGGTTCTCGGGCGACTTAGAACGAGCGTAAGACCCGACACAATGCTTGAGCATTACGACCAAAAACTCGTCGTTTCCGTGCTTTATGGATGTTTTCATGAGCTATTGCCCATAGTTTTGGGGTTCGAGGGATATTTACAACGACCATAAGACCCGATATATGTTTGAGAGTTATGACCAAAAACACGTTGTTTTCGTGCTTTATGGCCATTTTCATGAGGTATTTCCTATAATTTTGGAATTCTAGGGTGATTGACAATAATATTAATACCTGATACATGTTTGAGAGTATGACAAAAAACTCGTCGTTTTCACCCTTTATGGCCGTTTTCATGAGCTATTGCCCATAGTTTTGGATTTCTAGGGAGATTTGACATGACCGTAAGACTAGATACATGTTTGAGAGTAATGACCAAAAACTCTTCGTTTTCGCGCTTTATGTCTGTTTTCATGATCTGTTGCCCACCTTTTTGGGGTTTTATGGCAATTTACAACGACTGTAAGACCTAATACATGTTTGATAGTTATGACCAAAAACTCATCATTTCCGTGCTTTATGGACGTTTTCATGAGATATTTCCCATAGTTTTGGGGTTCTAGGGTGATTTACAACAAGCGTAAGAACCGATACAATGCTTGAGAGTTATGACCAAAAACTTGTCGGTTTTCGCTGTTTATGGCCGTTTTCATGAGCTATTTCCCACAGTTTTGGGGTTCGAGGGCGATTTACAACGACCGCAAGACATGATACATGTTTGACAGTTATCACCAAAAACTCGTTGTATTTATGCTTTATGGCTGTTTTCATGAGCTGTTGCCCATAGTTTTGGCATTCTGGGGAGATTTAAAACGACCGTAAGACTAGATACATGTTTGAGAGTTATGACCAGAAACTCGTCTTTTTCGTGCTTTGTGGCCATTTTCATGAGTTATTGCCCATAGTTTTGGGCTTCTTGGGCGATTTACAACAACCATAAGACCCAATACATCTTTGAGATTTATGACCAAGAACTCGCTGTTTTTGCACTTTATGGCCATTTTCATGAGCTATTGACCATAGTTTTGGGGTTCTAGGGCAATTTAAAATGACCATAAGACTAGATACATGTTTTGGGGTTCTAGGGAGATTTACAACGACCGTAGACCCAATACATGTTTGAGAGTTATGACTAAAATCTCATCGTTTTCATGTTTTATGGTTGTTCCATTGAGTTATTGCCTATAGTTTTGGGATTTATGGCAATTTACAACGACCGTAAGTCCTAATACATGTTTGAGAGTTATGACCAGAAACTCGTCGTTTTCGTGCTTTATGGATGTTTTCATGAAATATTGTCCATAGTTTTGGGGTTCTAGGGCGATTTAGAACGAGCGTAAGACCCGATACAATGCTTGAGAGTTATGACCAAAAACTCATCGTTTTCACTTTTTATGGCCATTTTCATGAGCTATTGCCCATTGTTTTGGGGTTTGAGGGCAATTAACAACGACCGTAAGACCTGATACATGTTTGAGAGTAATGACCCAAAACTCGTCGTTTTCACGCTTTATGGCCATGTTCATGAGCTATTTCCCATAGTTTTGGGTTTTTGGAAGATTTAAAATGACCGTAAGACTAGATACATGTTTGAGAGTTATGACGAAAAATTCATCATTTTCGCGCTTTATGGCCGTTCTCATGAGCTATTGCCCATAGTTTTGGGCTTCTTTGGCGATTTACAATGACCGTAAGACCCAATACATGTTTCAGATTTATGACCAAAGGTCGCCATTTTTTGCGCTTTATGGCCATTTTCATGAGTTATTGACCATAGTTTTAGGGTTGTAGGGATATTTAAACGAGCGTAAGATACAAGACAATGCTTGAGAATTATGACCGAAAACTCGTCATTTTCGTTCTTTATGGACGTTTTCATGAGCTATTTCCAATAGTTTTGGGGTTCGAGGGCGATTTACAATGACCGTAAGACCCGATATATGGTTAGAGTTGTGACCAAAAACTCGTCACTTTCGTGCTTTATGGCCATTTTCATGAGTTATTGACCATTGTTTTCGGGTTCTAGGGCGATTTAAAACAAGCGTCAGACCCGATACAATGCTTGAGAATTATGACCAAAAACTCGTCGTTTCCGTGCTTTATGGACGTTTTCATGAGCTATTGCCCATAGTTTTGGGGTTCGAGGGAGATTTACAATGACCGTAGACCCGATATATGTTTGAGAGTTATGACCAAAAACACGTTGTTTTCAAGCTTTATGGCAATTTTCATGAGGTATTGCCTACAATTTTGGGATTCTAGGGTGATTGACAATAATATTAAGACCTGATACATGTTTGAGATTTATGACAAAAAACTCGTCGTTTTCACCCTTTATGGCCATTTTCATGAGCTATTGCCCATAGTTTTGGATTTCTAGGGAGATTTGACATGACCGTAAGACTAGATACATGTTTGAGAGTAATGACCAAAAACTCTTCGTTTTTGCGCTTTCTGTCCGTTTTCATGATCTGTTTCCACCTTTTTGGGGTTCGAGGGCGATTTAAAACGACCGAAAGACCTGATACATGTTTGAGAGTTATGATCAAAGACTCGTCATTTTCGTGCTTGATGGCCATTTTCATGAGGTATTGCCTATAATTTTGGGTTTATAGGGTGACTGACAATGACATTAAGACCGGATACATGTTTGAGAGTTATGACCAAAAACTCGTCGTTTTCACCCTTTATGGCTGTTTCCATGAGCTATTGCCCATAGTTTTGGGGTTCTAGGGAGTTTTGACATGGCCGTAAGACTAGATACATGTTTGAGAGTTATGACCAAAAACTCACCGTTTTTGTTATGTTCGGTTTTCATGATCTATTGCCCTTAGTTTTGGGGTTTGAGGGAGATTAACAACGACCGTGAGACCCGATACAAGTTTGAGAGTGATGACCAAAAACTCTTCGTTTCCGCGCTTTATGTCCGTTTTCATGATCTGTTGCCCACCTTTTTGGGGTTCTATGGCAATTTACAATGACCGTAAGACATGATACATGTTTGAGAGTTATGACCAAAAACTCTTCGTTTTCGTGCTTTCCGTCCGTTTTCATGATCTGTTGCCAATCTTTTTGGGGTTCTATGGCAATTTCCAACAACCGTAAGACCTTATACATGTTTGAGAGTTATGACCAAAAACTCGTCGTTTTCGCGCTTTATGGACATTTTCATGAGGTATTGCCTATAATTTTGGGTTTCTAGGGTGATTGACAATGACATTAAGAACGGATAAATGTTTCAGAGTTATGACCAAAAACTCGTCGTTTTCACCCTTTATGGTTGTTTTCATGTGTTATTGCCCATTGTTTTGGGGTTCGAGGGCGATTTACAACGACCATAAGACCTGCTACATGTTTGAGAGTTATGACCAAAAACTCGTTGTTTTCGCGCTTTATGGCCATTTTCATGAGCTATGTCCTCGAGTTTTGGGGTTCGAGGGCGATTTACAACGACCGTAAGACCTGCTACATGTTTGAGAGTTATGACCAAAAACTCGTCATTTTCGCGCTTTATGGCCATTTTCATGAGGTATTCCATATAATTTTGGGATTCTAGGGTGATTGACAATAATATTAAGACATGATACATGTTTGAGAGTAATGACCAAAAAACTCCTCGTTTTCGCGATTTATGTCCGTTTTCATAATCTGTTGCCCACCTTTTTGGGGTTTTGTGGCAATTTACAACGACCGTAAGACCTGATACATGTTTTCATGCTTTATGGACGTTTTCATGAGATATTTCCCATATTTTTGGGGTTCTAGGGTGATTTACAACGAGCGTAAGACCAGATACAATGCTTGAGAGTTAAAAAGTCGTCGGTTTTCGCTGTTTATGGCTGTTTTCATGAGCTATTGCCCACAGTTTTGGGGTTCAAGGGCGATTTACAACGACCGCAAGACCTGATACATGTTTGAGACTTATGGCCAAAAACTCGTTGTTTTCATGCTTTATGGCTGTTTTCATGAGTTGTTGCCCATAGTTTTGGCATTCTAGGGAGATTTAAAACGACCGTAAGACTAGATACATGTTTGAGAGTTATGACCGAAAACTCGTCATTTTCGTGCTTTATGGCCGTTTTCATGAGTTATTTCCCATAGTTTTGAGCTTCTAGGGCGATTTAAAATGACCATAAGACTAGATACATGTTTGATATATATGACCAAAAGCTCATCATTTTCACGCTTTATGGCCGTTTTCACGATCTACTGCCCTTAGTTTTGGGGTTCTAAGGAGATTTACAACGACCGTAGACCCAATACATGTTTGAGAGTTATGACTAAAATCTCATCGTTTTCGTGTTTTATGATTGTTCCATTGAGCTACTGCCTATAGTTTTGGGATTTTATGTCACTTTACAACGACCGTAAGTCCTGATACATGTTTGAGAGTTATGACCAAAAACTCGTCGTTTTCGTGCTTTATGGACATTTTCATAAGCTATTCCCCATAGTTTTGGGCTTCTTGGCCGATTTAAAATGACCATACGACCTAATACATGTTTGAGATTTATGACCAAAAACTCGATGATTTTTGCGTTTTATGGCCATTTTCATGAGTTATTGACCATAGTTTTAGGATTCTAGGGCGATTTAAAACGAGCATAAGACCCGATACAATGCTTGAGAATTATGACCAAAAACTCGTCGTTTTTGTGCTTTATGGACGTTTTCATGAGCTATGGCCCATAGTTTTGGGGTTCGAGGGCGATTTACAACGACCGTAAGACCCGATATATGTTTGAGAGTGATGACCAAAAACACGTTGTTTTCGTGCTTCATGGACGTTTTCATGAGCTATTTCCTCGATTTTTGGGGTTCGAGGGCGATTTACAACAACTGTAAGACCTGCTACATGTTTGAGAGTTACGACCAAAAACTCGTTATTTTCACGCTTTATGGCAATTTTCATGAGGTATTGCATATAATTTTGGGATTCTAGGGTGATTGACAATAATATTAAGACATGATACATGTTTAAGTGTTATGACCAAAAACTCTTTGTTTTCGCGCTTTATGTCCGTTTTCATGATCTGTTGCCCACCTTTTTGAGGTTTTATGGCAATTTACAACGACCGTAAGACCTGATACATGTTTGAGAGTTATGACCAAAAACTCGTCGTTTTCGTGCTTTATGGACGTTTTCATAAGATATTTCCCATAGTTTTGGTGTTCTAGGGTGATTTACAACGAGCGTAAGACCCGAGACAATGCTTGAGAGTTATGACCAAAAACTCGTCGTTTTTCGCTGTTTATGGCCGTTGTAATGAGCTATTGCCCACAGTTTTGGGGTTCGAGTGCGATTTACAACGATCGCAAGACCTGATACATGTTTGAGAGTTATCACCGAAAACTCGTTGTTTTCATGCTTATGGCTGTTTTCATGAGCCGTTGCCCATAGTTATGGCGTTCTAGCTAGATTTAAAACGACCGTAAGACTAGATACATGTTTGAGAGTTATGACTAAAAACTCTTCGTTTTCGTGCTTTATGGCTGTTTTCATGAGCTATTGCCCATAGTATTGGGCTTCTTTAGCGATTTACAACGACCATAAGACCCAATATATCTTTGAGATTTATGACCAAGAACTCATTGTTTTTGCGCTTTATGGCCATTTTCATGAGCCATTAACCATAGTTTTGGGGTTCTAGGGCGATATAAAATGACCATGAGACTAGATACATGTTTTGGGGTTCTAGGAAGATTTACAACGACCGTAGACCCAATACATGTTTGAGAGTTATGACTAAAATCTCATTGTTTTCGTGTTGTATGGTTGTTCCATTGAGCTACTGCCTATAGTTTTGGCATTCTATGGCAATTTACAATGACCGTAAGTCCTGATACATGTTTGAGAGTTATGACCAAAAACTCGTCGTTTTCGTGCTTTATGGATGTTTTCATGAAATATTGCCCATAGTTTTGAGGTTCTAGGGCGATTTACAACGAGCGTAAGACCCGATACAATGCTTGAGAGTTATGACCCAAACTTGTCCTTTTTGTTTTTTATGGCCATTTTCATGAGCTATTGCCCATAAATCAGTTTCACTGAAACATGCGCTGATTAATTAACTGAAGCGGAATAGGTAGTATGATTTTCGTGCTGATGATTTGGATTTATTTTCTTTATACCCACGATATACTCATACTGGGAAAGGGACATATGGAATGTGTTCAGATTCAGCGAATATTAACAAAGATGGCATGTCTTTGGAGATGCCTGTAGTCTGAAGTTGGAAATGTCATCTCAGGAATTGGAAGCTGATGTAGTTTGTCTGATTTGAAATATGCTACTAGTACATTCAATCCTTTTTTCGTGTCCGACCTGATATCATTCAGGTTTTTTTTACTGAAAAACAGAGCTTCTGCACATCAGAATAGCATAGCTCAGACTGTATCAATCTCGACAGCTTCATTGGTACATAAACTCGTGGCAAATTGCGTCATCTTCCAGATTCAGTTATCCTGGGAAATCATCTAGCATGTGTTTGCCTAGTTCGAAGTCCCAGTTGTAGCAAATGCACTTCCCATGACAACCATTAACACAAACAAACAATGGGCGAGCAGCAAAGACATGAACAGAGTTTTTCTTTCTTTTCTGTGGACTAGAAAGCCCTGTATTACATCCTCAGTTTACATGAGCAACATTTTTCCTACCGTTTCAGTATGCTGACCTCTTGTTCTACGGTAAGAAGATCGCAGGCACAGTTCTCTAATTTGCTCTTGACAGCACAGGCACCCGACACATCTCTCCCTCTGCAAGTTCCATCTTGTGCTATGAGTTGCTGTACATCATACGCACCGAGCTTCAGTGATGATCTGATCATGGCACATTCGTAGCTCAAGAGAAAGCTTTCCTCGTCCCTGCCACCATGGCGTACAGCAACACGAGACCTGCCAGCAACTTCTTCGAAGCAAACACCCTCAGGTTGATCTTCACCCTGTGCGCCCTCATGAACTTCAGCAGCGCCTGTCCCACTAGCACAAGCAGCGAACAGACAGCGACAAGAGCCATCCTTGCAGCATCCTTCGGTCCGCCTATCGTCGTCAGCTCGCTCCGGTCAAACTTGATGTAAGTCGGGTTAGCAGGGTTATCGTCCCCATCGTCACAGCCGAGCCGAAGGGCGTCGTTCAGCCGGTCAGAGAGGCGGATCAGAATCCTCGCAAGCCAAGCCACTTCAGTCTCCGAGATGGGCCGCTTCATCCAGTCACCTCTATATTTCACTTCACTAAATTTACTCCTCCCCAAAACGGGATGCTTAGGAGTAAATATCTCGCCACGCCCCTGCTGTTCTTGCTGTAAACCTTTTGGTGAGGTATCGCGGTGGGTGCCTTCGATGCGGCCCTGGAAAATCTTCTTCATGCGGGATTTTATCAAATCCAACGACTGGAGAGCTTGTGACGAGTCACCAGGCAGACGCTGTATCTCCAAGTCTGCTCGTATCAAAAGAAGCTTCAGAAAAGGAAAAAACGGGTATCAGTATCCACCCATATTTAGCCCTTTGAGAATCATGAAAACAGAATACAGAACAAACACAATGATGACCAGTTGTTTAGCATATGCACAAGGCGATGTTGGCCAATTTACAAACAGTCCTGTGTCACTCAATCTTGATACGAACTGTAGTTCAACAAATTTATTATAGAAGCTCACCATTAGGGTATCCTTTACCCTCTTTAGTTAAAAAAAAGGAACTAACCTTTTTAAAATGATGATGTCATCAAAAAGTTAGTTCATTTTGTTGAACTAAATAGGGCAAATGGTACCCTAATAAAGACCCACTTGCATCACTAAAATTTATAGTCTTAATTAAAGTGTACAGTATGTCAGATAAAATATCAAAGTATCCACCAGTAATTCACTTGAGCCATCTCCTGATAAAATCCTCACTACTAGTTAAACTAAAAATTATGACGTACAACTCAAATTGGGCCTTCTATTAATTTAAAGACAAGCACAATGTGCCTTTCATCTAAAAGCTTCAACTCAAGTACTATATTCAGTCTAATAATGGACACGTACTGGAAATGGAATCAACCATGTGAAATATAGTACTCATGGTTAAAATGACTACGACTAAAAGGCTAATCATACAACAGAATGTGTACCTGAAGCAGATGATAAGCACCATCCTCACCACAATTGAAAAGTCTTAGATCAGAGTTCCTATTCTCATGCAAGAAAGACCCATCTGCATCAGTTTCTGTCAAACCATCCTCCCAGTCCTGAAACAGACCATACAGGTTATACAAAAATATTTGGCATGGCAACTTCATTATACAATCAAATTCAAACTTCAGACCAAAGTTGAATTGTAACCCACCTTTAGCTGTTCACGGATTGATGGCACAAACTTCAGTATATCTTCTGATTCTGAAGAACATGATGGTCTACAATGATAGGCGTTATCCACTTTATATAGAAGATCTACCAGTTCTGTGGAGGAAGACAAGACTTCCAATACCTGGAGAATCCAAACAGACATGTAATTGGCTAAATTATTCTTAAGGATAGTACAAAAAAGAAAAAAAAACATTTATTATATTTCATCAATTGGTTCATCCAAAAGTATAATAAAGCCTCTGAGTTACATTGCCACAATAAGCACAGGATGATCTTTGACAGAACAATCATCACAGTAAATAAAAAGAATTCAGCACATGTATATGGCCAAATTCTTTCTGGGCGCTGTAAGAGAAGAACTTTGAATACTTTGCAAATAAAGCTAAAAGAGAATACCTAACAAAGGACCTAAAACGAGAAGAACTTTGAATACTCTGCAAGTAAAACTAAAAAGAGGATACCTAACAAAGGACCTAAGCATGTTACTCAGAGCAGCACATCAACATTTATGTTTCACATATTAAGTACGACAGAGGCTTAAATTATTCAATAAAACATATATGTACAGCATCACAGGTGACAGGTTACAAAACTGGGCAGAAACTAGCGAATTCAGAAACTAACAAATCCAAATACATATTTCTACGCATGAGTTAACACGGGGGCAACTGCCAAGGGTGCTCCAAATTGACATACTCAGTAACTTCATTATGTTCTCATCCAACAAGTTAAATCTTATGGCATGTACCAATATTTTACAGTGGGAATTTCTTAACCACGTATCTACAAATCTCGCTTGGACGAATTGAACATGGAGCTCCTGAACCTACGAATTTGAACATATCTCTATCTACTTTCATCTATCTGATATCAGTTTCCTTATGATGCATCAAAGCATGGAAGGCGAGACGAACCTAATATTTCTTTAATTGCAAACTATGTACTGGGCTAGTAACAAAACTAAGTCACTAACAATTGCAAGGTGCAATCCAGCACCCTTGCTTCTCCTGTCAGCAGTTGCAACTTCTTCGCATTTTTGGCGAAAAACAAAAAGATCTCTTGGCATTCAATGATCATAAGAGAACATGATACCTGAAGCAGCTAATCCTAACGTTGACCATAAATTCAATTAATGTCATTCATGTACAATGTGAGACAAAAGAAGCATGAGGGAACACAGGAGGGGTGCTCCAAGTAGAAAAGTTTATGGTCAACGTTAGTGACCTAGTTTATGGGATGGGAACATACAGTAAAATTTCAGTATGTTCTCATCCCATAAATATACGAAGGTATGTGCCAAGTAGAAAACTGGGAGTTTCCCATTAATCATATGCCTACTGACCTAGCATTGATGGATGGAAAATCAAAATCCTGTACCTAAGAATTTCAAACTCCTCTTGGTTAATCTTGTGCCGCATCGGTTACACACCAAAGCATGAAGCCAGAAATAACATTATATGAATCAAACATCTATTTTTACTAGCAAACTATGCCCTGCACTAGTAATAACACTCGGTCACTAACACGTGCAAGGTGCAAATCCAGCACTCCCATTCTCATGTTTCAGCATTTGCGACTTCATGGCATTATTTTCCAAAATCAAAGATGACATGAAGAAGCTAACCCCTAACACGTTGATCTTAAATCAGATGGAAGTCAAGTACAGCAATGGCAACAGAAGTAAAACTCAGAGGAGACAGGACAAACCTTTAAGATCATCAGGAGCACCGAGGAGACATCGGAATGGATAAACTTGTGCGCGAAGCCCAGGAAATGCACCACCATGGAGCTATAGAATAGGTAATTGGACAGAACATAGTTCTTCCACGCCGGAGTATACATCAGCTTCTCCTTTCCCACTCCAGCTTGCGGCGGCGTGTCTGTCCTGTTCACCAGCGACACGTCGTACTCATCCAGCTGGTCCTGCGTGACTTTCCACGGCTCCATGTACGCCAGCCAGACGGAGAAGACTTGCGTGGCGTTCTTTATCACGGCGCCGATGGGGCAGAAGAGGAAGGCCCTGAGCACGAAGCGGTACATGGGCCTCTGAATCAGGGGATTCCAGAACCCAACCTGGCTATCAGAGGAGACCACTAGGTTCCTCGCTGGCATTATTCCTTCGAACACCGTGCGTGCATTTGCCTGCGGACCGTCGTCGGCGCAGCGGTTGAGGTACATGATGAGCAGCTTGACGGTGTCCCCGAGCCCAGGCGACGGCGGCTGCTCGTTGAGCTCGGCGCGTGCGCGGGAAGGCAGTTTGAGTCCGAAAGCGCGGTAGGTCTGCACGGGCAGCGGCGAGAAGTCGTCCCCGACGAGCCAGAACTGGACGAGCGTGTGGAGGAAGAACTCGGCGCGGGCGAAGGGGTCGGCGGAGTCGGTGGCTTCCTCGCTGGCCGTGCGCTGGAGGAGGGTGCCCGTGGGGCGGCGGGATGGCGTGGATGTGGAGGTGGGCACGAACTCGCTGAGGTAGGCGTGGAGGAGCTTGAGGTAGAGGCATGGGTCGGGTTTTTGGCCGGGCTTGCGTGTGCCGGCGCCGGTGGGGGCGAGGGTGGAGACCCAGGACTCGATGCGGGAGCGCGATTTGTGGGTGGGAGTGGGTGTGGTTGTTGCTGAGGGGTCGGCGGAGGAGACGGGGTAGTATGCGAACCAGAAGAGGTAGTACTCGAAGACGGAGAGGTGGAGGTCGGAGCCGACGCGGGCGGCGAGGAGCGGGGAGGGGAGGAGCGCGGAGTCGGGGGAGGGGTCGGCGAGGGCGACGCGGAGCCAGTAGGGGAGGCGCTCGGATGGGAAGACGAAGCGGATGAGGGCGAGGCGGTCTGCGGCGGCGGCGGCGGCGAGGAGCGGGCCGGAGGGGGCGAGGAGGTTGAGGAGGAGATTGCCGAGCGCCGGGTCCGGGTCTGCGGCGGCGAGGTCGATGAAGGATGGGGAGGACGGGGATGAGACGAAGAGGCGGTAGAGGATGGAGGGGAAGGCGTCGGCGAAGAAGGCGCGCGGGTGGTCGGTGGCGACGTGGCGGGCGAGGTAGGCGAGCACGGAGGAGACCGCGGAGGCGGCAGCCGGGGGCGTGGCGGCGGAGAGGACGGCGGCGGCGAGGGCGGAGGCGGCGGTCATTTGGGAGTTGGGGCCTGGGTGGGGGCCGGGCGGGCTAGGGTTTGGGGGGATTCCCTTGGGGCAACGGCGGGGAGATGGAATGAAGAGAGAGTGGGGTCGGGTGGTCGGCGAGCAGATGCAGAGCACCACCGCTTGGCTTGGGCCTGAAATGGAAGGCCGACGTGGCGTGTCCGGAAGAGACTAGACTATACACTCTGCTCCACGCTCCACGCTGTCTCTCTTGACACTGACTTCCTTCTTGTGCACAACAGGCACGCCAGATATAAAAAGTGGCTAATATTATTAATTTTTTTTTTAAGGAAAGGGGTCCCAAGGTACCAGAACTCGCATTAATAAGTCAAAATTGGTACAAACACTGCAGAAAGGACCTAAAAGAAACTCGATAATACAATTGTGTCCTTCCAAATTACAAAAAAGACCCTAGAATAAAATGCAGAAATGCAATCGGGTCCTTTAATAATCTTCGACCTTGCCGGCAATGCTTTTGCCACCATTGCTAGCCGCGACTTCGCCGTCGGACAAGGTAGAAAGGGCCTCCCACCGGAGGTTTGAAGGAGGGGCGTCAAAAAATTATGGCGAAGCCAACTGAGGCCGAAGAACCACCATAGCCACCGAAGAGCATGCTGGAGAGTTTTGATCTTCGGTACCAAAGCTCTAGCAGCAGGTTGAGGTCGATGCAACAGAAGAAGAGAAGACGCGGTTGCTGATGCCAGCAGCTCCGTCCTCTCCCTCGGCACCTCACAGACAGAGAGAGCAGAGCAGAATACCGCAACAACCGCAGTCTAAGAAATCGCCAAAGGCCTTGTACAAAGGAGTTGTGGAAGAACTCGTCCTCCTTTGGCTTCCACCATGGAAGTTCCACACTACAACACGGAGCTCGACCCCTAGCGCTTATAGACGTTGAGGTACAAGCTTAGTCGTCGTGCTCGCGCTGGTAAAAAGAGCCGCAGGGATAACTACGACGGGGATTGTGCAACAGCGACGGATTTTTTGGCGTGGCACAACGTGATCCGACGAGCTATCGCTCCCGTGGCGTGATAGAGGATGTCCCTCGGTACATTAAGGAAGACAGTGAAATTATAGTGCCATGTAACCACGAATTATTTTGCCATGTTACACCTTTCAGCATCTGAAAGTTAATTACATTAACAATATGATTTACGTTGCCAATCCCAATACGATTCAAAATTTCAGTTTATTGGTATATACAATATTCACTGCATCATACAGTGGGTTTGAGCCCCTCTCTATTCAGTTACACCACAAATACTGCAAACTCTTCTTACGAGATCGATAGTTAACTTTGTCGATCTCGTCTAAATTACAGAACTAGGAGGTGCTAATGTGAATTTAACAAAAAAAATCTAGTTAGCCCTATATTTCTTGAGCGCCTCTCTATTCTGCACCGCAACATCATGAGTGTGATCTCTGAATCTTCTTATAGACCCTGGAAGGGAAACAGATGTCACCCAGAGGGGTGAATAGGTGTTTTAAAATTATTACGATTTAGGCTCTAATAAATGCGAAATAAAACTTAACGTTTAATTTACAAGCCAAAACCTATATCAACTAGGTTCAACTAAGTGCACTAACAATCTATGCTAAGCAGGACAAGCAACAAGGTGATAGCAAGATATAATACTTCAAGCATGATGGCTATCACAATATAAATTATAGAAGTAAAGGGCTCGGTTGAGAGATAATCGATGGACGCGGAGACGATGATTTGTTTCCCGAAGTTCGCTTCCAAATAAGCTACGTCTCCGTTAGAGAGGTGCGATGACGCAATGTACTTCGAACGCCACAGATGGCTCACCTCGAGGTATGGTGGTTCGATGCTCACCCAATGCCACACAAGGCCTCATCTCAAGATGTGAAGGCACGCAGTTCACCGACGCCACAAAAGGCTCAACCTATTCTCCCGTGAGCTCGCCACAAAGGCCTACTCGCGTTCCACTATGGGACGCTTGAGGGTGGTCACCGAACCCGTACAAGGCTTGGGGCAATCTCCCCAACTCAATTGGAGGGCTCCCAAGAAACGCCACAAAGACTCCACAATGTTACAACAGGCCACAAGCTTGAGGAATCTCCGCAACTCAATTGGACGCCTCAAGAACACACCACAACTCCACACAACCATCTAGGGTTCCAAGAACCCAAGAGAAACAAGCCCAAGAGGTTGAACTCACCGAATCTCCGAGGAGAACTCAAACCTATGCACTAAATGCAAGAGACAAGTCCTTCTCTCTCAAATTCCACCAAAGCTACAAAATCTATTGGAGGAATAAGAGAGAAAGAACACAAGAGGAGAACATAAAACTCTCCAATATCTACATCCCAAGGATTCCTTCACAAAGAAGGGATTTGGTTTGGTGGGGGTTGTAGATCTAGATCTCCTCTCTCAAATCCCTCAAAACGATACAAGAATCATAGGAGGGGAAAGGGGAGAGGGCAAGCTCTTCAAGGTCAACATTGGAAGAGAGAGATAAAGCCAAAACCAAGAAAAGCAAGTTGGCCCATGAAGGGGAAGGGGAGATCCTTTTAAAGGGCTCCTCGATCTGGCTGTTATGCACATTTTCGTGCACGGCCAGTAGTACCGCTGGGTGGGCGGTACTACCGCCGGTGCCCTTTCAACGGTCAGAAAATAGAAAGCG
Organism: Avena sativa; assembly: GCA_916181665.1. NCBI lineage: Eukaryota > Viridiplantae > Streptophyta > Magnoliopsida > Poales > Poaceae > Avena > Avena sativa. Next base: position 59,813,413 of record OV702289.1, read on the forward strand.
ACGGGCAGATAAGCGAGCTTGGTCGGTACTACCGTCGTCCACCGAAACTTCCGGCGGGGCCGGTACTACCGCCAGAGAATCTGACTGAAGTTCCGTCAAATAGTGCATACCAAAATAGGGACCTACTGAACGTGACGGATTTCCGGCAGGAACTAGGTCCGATACTACCGGTGGAAAACATGCCCTAGCGGTACTATCGGTGGCGAGCCAGAACTTCCTCCCAACGAAACTTCAGAAACCACAAATGCAATAACTTTCGCATCCGAACTCCAAATGAGATGAAACCAATTTTGTTGAAAAGATAATGACGTGTAGAATCCAACAAAAAGGGAGAAAATTTTGTTGGAAATATTTGGTATCACCAAGGGAGAAACTACCATGAATATATATGTGAGATACGGAAAACCCGCAAAATCAAAACCGCAATAAGATATATTCATGTATGTGCAGTTATTTTGATGCATGTCGGCCGTTGCGCGTTCCACATATCTATCCATGATGCTTTCCGTCATCTAGATGACCATTTTCGCATGCATGGCTAGAGAGAATTGATTATTAGAACCATCGGTTTTCCCGGAAAATTTCGACATGACCCTTTGAGAAACGCGGTCTACAGGAAGCGCTAGAAAATTTCTGAAACTGAGTGAATCAACATTTTGGCAAAACATTGGCAACTCATTTTCATGTCATAAATTCTTTCGAGCGCATACACAATACAATTCCATAGATATATATGCAATCGGCTTCTCCATCTTATCTTGCCATATTGACGTGGGGTTAACACGTCAATGCCCATAGTTTATGGACTTGGATTTTGAGAAAGAACGCACGCTGGAACTTCGTTGGCTAACAGGAAAGAAACACGGGGACACGGTGGTTTACCCAGGTTTAGGCTCCTAGAGGGAAAACCCTACTCCTACTTTTCTGCTCTTGATTAATGGAGATCTGATGAGTTACAAGCGTTCCTTGTTGGCGATGATGCGCATATGTAATCTAGAGGGTGTATATGCTAGGGTTTCGATGATACTCCTCATTGTTCCCTCTGTCCTTTATATGTGGAGGTCAGGTCTCAAGATACAACCAAATCGGTTACAAGTTAGGGTTAACTCTTTCAACTTTCTATCTAAAGCTTGCCATATCCACCAAGGAGTCGCATCATTCATGGGTCTGGGGTCACCTAACTTGTCATGGGCCTTGTTATTGCCAGCAGATCGCCTCATGGACCCCTGCTGGGCCAAACTGGGATGTTATTAATAACAAGGTCATATCATTAGGAGATTGATGTGATGGACCCACACCCAAAGTAAGCATAGCATAAGATCGTTTGCTACAAGCTTTAAAATACATAGTTACCTAATCTTTTGACCATGATATCATGTTAATCACCATCACCGGATGAGTGCTTTGATGATATCAAACGCCACTTCCATAACTGGGTGGTTATAAAGTTGGCATTAGTTATTCTGAAAGTATATTATGAAGCACATGGATCAAGAGTGGGATTTGTCCATCCAAATGACGGATAGATATACTATGGGCCCTCTCGGTGGAATGTCATCTAATTGCTTGCAAGCATGTGACTAGGTCACAAGGGATGTCATATCACGGAACGAGTAAAGAGTACTTATCGGTAATGAGATTGAACTAGGTATGGAGATACCGACGATCAAACCTCGGATAAGTAAAGTATCACACGACAAAGGGAATTGGTATCGTATGTGAATGGTTCATTCGATCACGAAGTCATCGTTGAATATGTGGGAGCCATTATGGATCTCCAGATCCCACTATTCGTTATTGATCGGAGAGGTGTCTCCGTCATGTCTGCATAGTTCGCGAACCGTAGGGTGACAGACTTAAGGTTCGATGTTGTTTAAGTAGATATGGAATATGAGTTGGAGACCGAATGTTGTTCGGAGTATCGGATTGGATCCAGGACATCACGAGGAGATCCAGAATGGTCCATAGAATAAGATTCATATAAGGAAAGTCGTTTCCGCGGTTCGGAAATGTTTTCGGTGTTTTGATCGGAAGCTCCTAGAATGTTGTAGAGGGACCACCAGTGGGTCCACCACCCCGGGAGGGGACACTCGGGCTGAGGCATGCCGCGAGGGAACCCTAGGTCCAGACGCACCAAAGCACAAGAGTCAAATCCGGCCACCAAAGGAAAAAGGGGTCAAACCCTAGTTTGGAAAGGGGGAGACTTGGGGGGCAAGTTCCCACCTCTTCCCCCTTGTGGCCGAGTTAGGGGGAACTCGGCAAGGGATGGGAACCCCTTGGCCGCAGGCCCCCACCTATATAATGAGGGGTGGGGGCGTACCCCCTTGCCCCTTCTCCCAGGCACCACCAACCCTAGCCGCCACCTCCTCCCTCATCCATCTCCCTGCTGTGACTTAGGCGAAGCCCTGCAGAGATTTCTCCTCCACCACCACCACCATGCCGTCGTGTTGCTGGGATTTCGAGGGGATCTACTACCTCCACTTCCCGCTAGAACGGGGAGAGAAAGTCTTCATCGACTTCGTACGTGTGATTGAGTGCGAAAGTGCTACCGGAACACGGCACCGGAAGGATCATTTACGCGATCTTGAGATCGACAAGTGATCGACTACATCAACCACGAGAATTTGTTCTCTTTAAATGCTTTGGATCTACGAGGGTTAATTCTCTTCAATCTCGTTGCACCGATCTCGTTGATTAGATCTTGACTTTGCCATAGATTGGATCTTGGTTTTATGTGTTCTTGCGATAGAATTTTTTTGTTTTCCATGCAACAAATCCTACACCTCCAAACATAAATCTTCCATCGTAAGATACCTCAATGGTCTGTGATTCAGGTCTCATGCAAAGACCTGTGCCAATCTGAGTGCTAAATCCAGTTGTTCTTGGCATTTGATTTTCGAAAAGTCTGAGTATAATACCGTCCTCTGGACCATTCAACGTGCAACAAATTGTATTGTGAAGTTTAGCATTCTAAGAATGGCAACATTCTCTATTTTTCCTCGCCCATTTTCTTCATCATAGTGCCTCCACGATTTATTGCTTCTGGCGATGTGAACCCTACTTATGAATAGGCAGGCGGAAACATATTACTTATAACACATGCATTGCATACTTTTTTGGGACAACAGCCCTATTTTACATATCTTGCTTACAAAAAGCTCACTCTTCAAATAGAAGAAGAAGGTGTTTCATTCTTTAGCCATGTTTCTTGGTCGATATACCATCCACATGTCTTTTATTCTTTAAAAAGTCTAAAAATGCATTGTTACTTGCTCTTTGCATTCAAGTAGATAAGAGAAGCTTGTGGGGATTGCCAAGAACAAACTTAGACCAATTGTTATTTGTACCTGCACACTACCAAAACAGCTCCATCGCCTGATCCATATAGTCCACGCGGGCCTACCGTGCCCGATCGCGATACCCCTCTCCTATCGTGATCCTGGGAAGTTCGAGGTGCTGCTCCATCGACGACACTCTGGAGGTCAGTGTAGGCAACGGTGTACCCAGTCCCGAGGATCTCCGCAATAAGGCCATCTTTGGCCGCCTCTCGGTCTGCTGCGTCATGATCTTTCTTCTTCTTCTCTTGGCCGGCCATGGAGGCGAGGAGGAGGAGAAGGGTGGAGGGTTGGCGTAGGGATCTGGAGGTGTGCGGGGATTTTCTGCTAGCTTGTGGCAGTGTGATGACCCACAAGTATAGGGGGTGTATCATAGTATTTTTGATAAGTAAGAGTGTCGAACCCAACGAGGAGCAGAAGGTGCTGGCTAGTGGTATGGATCAGGAATTCTCTGCAAATACTTAGCAAACGGATTTTTAGGGGTTTTTGATAAAGCAAGTAAACGAAATACGAGTAAATAAAAGATAGTAGGAATAAATGCAGCAAGTGGCCCAATCCTTTATGCAGCAAAGGACAAGCCGGTTGTATTACTTAAGATGACCAAACGTTTTCGAGGACACATGGGAAGACTGTCCAGTGCTTTTGCTTCATGTAGTCGATTAATCTTCTCTAGCTTGCTAAGTGTTGTGTGGGTGAACCTGTGCTAATGTACCGCCCCATCCAAGACTAATACATACTTGTGATTATACCCCTTGCAAACATCCGTAAGTACAAGAAATTAATTAAGGTAGAAACCTAACCACAAATTTAAACTCTAAGACCCTTACGTCCCTTGTGCAATGGTTTCCTAACGGGGGTTCAGCTTTCTGTCACTCCGGCAACCCATACGATTAGTAGCCAAATACACAATGCATTCTCCTAGGCCCATATAGGTGAAGTGTCATGTAGTCGACGTTCACATAACACCACTAGAAGAAGTACACCACAACTTAAATAACAATCTATTGAATCTTTCTCAACACAACTCCACTACTAACAACAAGACTTCTCCCATGTCCTCAAGAACAAAACGAACTACTCACAAGACATCATATGGATCATGATCAGAGATGGAATAATGATGTATAACAATCTGAACATAAAATAATTCAATGGTTCACTCAATAGCATCAACCACAAAGAGTAATCAACACCGGGAAAGTTTCCCCTATGAACTAATGCAAGATTCAACCCAATTGTTACAGCAATATGGAGATGGTGATGAGGGTGCTGATGGTGATGATGGTGGTGATGATGATGATCCCGATGAAGTCCAGCTTGATGGTGGTGTTGATGGCGACGATCTCCCCTCTCCGGGAAGGAATTCCCCCGGCAGAAATCTGTCTACCGGAGAGATCTTTCTCTCTCGGTGTTTTTTGCCCCGCAGAGGCGGCGGAATCTTTCTGTGGTCGCCCCCCGAGTCTTAGGGTTTTGGGAGGATGATATACGCCAGAGGGAGAGGCTGGAGTGGGCCAGGGTGGCCACACCACCTCCTGGCGCGGCCTAGAGCTGCCCGCGCCAGGGGCTGGTGTGGGCCCCCTATGGCCCATCTCCACTCCGTCTTCTGGCATCCTTAGTCTTCTAGAAAAATAGGATTTTCCGTATATTTTCCTGGATTTTTTGATCTTCGCGAATTTTTCCCTCCAAACAGCACCTTTTCCATCAGAATCCTGACTGCAGCGGTCCATGCTCCGAAAGTCATCAACCATGCAAAAACAGATGAAATAACATAAGTATCACCTCTCAATACGAAATATATCAATGAATAATAGTGAATTAAGACATAGAATAGTGATGCAAAATGGACGTATCAACTCCCCCCAAGCTTAGACTTCACTTGTCCTCAAGCGAAACTAAGCTCAATAAACATGGCCTCAGGTTTATGGAGTGAAGAGTCGATAAAAGAATACAGATAAGAAGCATCACATTCATCAATAGCAAATATCATAATAGAAGACAACTCACTATTATATAACTCAACTTGTAATGAGTAAAGGAAACACAATAAAGATACATAAAGTGAATCATAATTGGTAATGGCAAACTTAGCTCTTGGTCAAAGAATAGTTGATAATTTGCTGGAGTTCACAAATAGTTGGTTTTCAAAGATAGCTTTCAAAGCAGTAAACATCAAGATAAGAGCAATGTGCAAAACAAGGAACATAAGCAACATGATGGAATAAATCATCATATGAATGAATAAAACACAACAACTCAAAATACTTGCTAATATAGAAGGGAGTAGGTTTACTGACTCAACTACAAAGTAAAAGAAAAGCCCTTCACAGAGGGAAGCAGGGATTGCAAGTCTCATAAAGAGCTCCCAAAAATTATGATACTTACTAGCTTTCAGCTCTCATTGCCCCTATCATAGGCATCTTTAGGTGATTAAGGTTAAAGTGATCAAATATGAGGATATGCATTGACAAGTAGTAAGTTGAGAATCTCATGTCCCTTAAATACGAGGGTCGTTCCTCATGCTACTCAAGTTTAGTCACCGGTAAGTTCTTGTCATCGTAAGTATATGTGTATCATTGAGAACCGCCAATGGGGTATCCCTTGCCCGATGATACGAAAGAATCCCCATATCAAAATGACAAGGCAAGCAGACAACAAGTATCTCAACAATCTTCTTATTTACCATGGGAATATGGTGCTTTTTTCTCTCTTTCCTCTTTTCATAATATATCTCTCTCTTTTTTCTCTTTTTCTCAATCTCTATCTTTTTTTATAAGAAGAATGCTTCATAGATACTTGTTATGGTTATGTTGCAGGTTTCCACCATGTCAGCATGGATTAGACCAGCGGCCCAGACGTTTCTCTAACACACATGCATAACTCCATGGACTTACAACATCCCCTTTCATTTTACACCGACGACATCCATAGACAAAAGAACATGATATCAACTAGGTACAAAGTACCAGTGCAATGTTGAAAGCGTTCCCCATGATAGCATGGTTCTGCTAATTCACAACTTACAAAGCGCAAGCATATACGCAACATATGTGAGCACAATGGTTCAAGTTTATTAAGTGCAAGAAAATAAAGTGTGCCATCAAGTTCGTGAGAGCTTTAATCACTAATTTTCACATAACAAGTTTAATTTGGGAGGTAGATAAAACAAGAATTTACTTGGAATAGCAATAATGCTACTAGGTAGGTATGGTGGACACAAATGGCAAAGGTTTTGGTTTAAAGGAGGTGGATGCACGAGAAGAATTCCCTCTCAGTACAGGTTTTTGGCTAGCAAGGCTGGGTAGCAAGTATAAGAGTTGAAGGAAACAATCAAACATACAAATGATAAATACAAACATGCAATCTTCCTTGGAAGCACAAAAGATCTTAACTAGAGAATTCTAGACTTATGAGCAAATCAAGAAAGAAAGATTATGAAACTATTTTTCTCTAGAGTACTTCTATCTTTTTCATTCAACTCTCAAAAATAGTGTTGCTACTGACCGAGCCAGGTTTGCCAAAACCAACTAAATTAACTCAATGATCCCAAAGTGATACCAATACTAACAACAAGATCAGTCATATAACCATGAATTGAAAACTAATATAAGCTATGCAAAAGAGTAAATGATAGAACTTCTCATTAATATTCCATAACGGCAACTCATACCAAGGGATACATATCTAACGAGAGAGGGGACACTTCCATAATGCAAACCATACTACATAATAACTCCTCTATTTAAGATATGACTCTACTAAAAAGGTAAAAAGATAGAAGATAGTGATGTGATACCGCGGCACTCCCCCAAGCTTGGAACAAACCAAGGGGATGCCAAACCTGATGACGAATTACTCCTTCGGTGGTGGTGGTAATATTTTCTTAGTTGACGTGAGGAAATCTTCCAGCATCTTGCGAAGCCTATCATTCTCCCATTGAAGCATGTCCACCTTCCTCCTCAAGTCTCGGTACTTATCGCAAAACTCCTTAGTGACTTGTAGGGCTTCCGTTGATGCAGGGCAAGTGACTAAAGGTACCAGCACCTGCTTGGGGTCTTGGAGATCTTCCTCCATAGGCTCCTTCCCTTTATCCTTAGCGAACACCATTGTGCTTCTAAGCTTTCAAAGAGTATGTCCCGACAGAAACAGATCGAAACCAAAACACGGCGAAAACACGATATATGAACGTCGGGGGATCCGGGGGGTTATATATTACGAAGTTTCATATCAAAAGGAAGGTACTGGGAGAAAACGAGTCGGAGGCGGGGTCCGGGGTGGACTCACCACCTGGTGGCGCGGCCAGGGGAGGGCCCATGCCACAGGGTGGTGTGAGCCACCTGGCTCTGTTTCCGTCCCTTTTTCGCTTCGTAGCTTTCCTTATTGGCTAAAAACTGCAAAAATATAGTTGGATAGTATTTTCGTGGAACTTTTCTTACCAGAACTGTTACCTATTTGAAAACAGACTCTACAGGTCTATGAATTTGGTATCTAGTTGATTCTTTCGGAGTCATTACTTGAATATCATCGATATATTCATCTTCATACACTTATTACTTGAGTCATAAAACCCTTCTCTTCCTTATTACACCATTATCTCCACTTCCTGAAAATTTCTTTCACACAAAACTTCACACAGTTCTCATTAGCAACATTAGTATAAGTGAAGTGATAAAACCTTTTGAGTCCAACTTCAACTAAAAACCATCAAAACATAAGCTACTGTAGCAACTCCTTCCGAAAACCCAAAAAGAATTCAAAAAGGAAATCGAATAAAGAAGCAAATGCAAGAGTGGCAAAATCTGTCAAAACAGACCAGCAGGTAAAGATCAATTTTTTCGAAAATCTTCTATTGCTCAAATCAGAAAGTGCAAAATTAACGAAAGTTAAATAACAACCTGGGGCAGAAGCACAAAAAATTACATCTCAATCCGATATACAGAGATCTCTCACGTATTTTTACGGTGAAGCAAAAAAATCTGTTTCGAGACAGCAACTTCCCCAAATCTTACTTCTCTCTCATTAGAGGTTGATCTTGACACAAAAACCAAACAAAACGGATAAGGAGCGGTTATTACCGAAGTAATAACTTCCAATACTCAAAGAAACAAAAACAAACTGAAAGCGAAAACAAATTGGGTTGTCTCCCATAAAGCTCTTTCTTTATAGCCATTAAGATGGGCATTATAATTGTGAAGATGCTCACTCAGGAATATGAATTGAAGTGAAAGAGAGCATTAAGAAGCAAAAGCACACACACACATTTAAGTCTAACCCACTTCCTATGCAAGGGAATTTTGTAAACAAACAAGTTGTTGAAGCTAGAGGGTACTTGCATAAGAAGGCAAAAGAAGTGCAATATAAAAACTTTCAGTATAAAACGAGGAAACTTGATATTATTGAGATGCATAAGAACACTTTTCCCTCTCTCATAGTAACTTTCAGTATCATGCATAAACTTAACAATATAGCTATCACAAGGACCATCGTAGCAATGATCACTTATTCTAACAGAAAACACAGGAATACTAGCTCTCATAACACTACTATGTGAAACAATATTAGAGGTATCCTTGCAAAGGATAGTGTGTCCCTCTTTTTCATACTTAGTGACAAAGTCTTTCATATTTGCTATTATAGGTTCATCGACCATTTGTTTGTTAGGTTCAACGGCTTTTCTTGTACTTTCATTAACCATACTAGTTATCATAGAATGTTCCTTTACCTTAACTGGGAAAGGGATTTTCTCAATATAAGGTTTAGGTAAAACATGATTAGCAGTATAAACTTCAGTATTTCTTTCAGGAACACTCTTAGCAACATCTTTATAAGGTTCATGATACTTATTCCACTTCTTTTTAGGCACTTAAATATAGGAAGCAAAAGCCTTAAAATAAGAAGCAATAGCTTGAGAGTCTAGACCATAAGCATTTTTAGTATTTTGAAAGTCATCAGTTCTCATAAAAGATTCAATGCATTCATAATCATAATTTATACCTGACTTTCTACCTTTGTCATTATCCCAAGCTTCAACATTATCTTGAATACGGTCCAGAAGATCCCATTTAGCTTCTTCTTTCATGCGAGTGAATGATCCAGCACAAGAAACATCCAATAAATCTTTATCATGTAGAGGGAGCCGTGCATAGAAGTTATTGATAATAATATTGTTGGGGAGCTCATGGATGGGACATTTAAGCATAAGTAACTTCAATCTCCCCCAAGCTTGAGTTGTACTCTCTCCATCAAGAGGCCAAAAGTTGTATATTTGATTTCAATCTTTATGAATCTCACTAGGAGGATAAAACTTTGAATAAAAGAGAGGTACTATTTCCTCCCATTCCAGAGCTTGACCATTCTTCAGCAGCTTATACCATTCCTCAGCTCTTCCTTTCAGTGATAATGAGAATAACTTCTTCTTAACTTGATCTATAGTAATACCTGCACACTTGAACAACCCGCATAATTCGTGTATAAAGAGTAAATGATCACCGGGATGGACAGTTCCATCCCCAACATAGTAGTTATCCATAACACGATCAATAATTCTTGTAGGTAGTTTGAAAACATCATTCTCAGCAGGTGGTGGCTTATCTACTACCTTAGCAGTGGTAGTAGCATTACCAAATAAGAAACTCAGCGAATTATCCATAACAAAAATAAAGCAACTAACAGAAGTAAAGAATACTCACAGTAGAAGTTTCCTTTACCAGTTCCACTCTCCAATAGCGCTTCACTCCCCGGCAACGGCGCCAGAAAATAGTCTTGATGACCCACAAGTATAGGGGGTGTATCGTAGTATTTTCGATAAGTAAGAGTGTCGAACCCAACGAGGAGCAGAAGGTGCTGGCTAGTGGTATGGATCAGGAATTCTCTGCAAATACTTAACAAACGGATTTTTAGGGTTTTTTGATAAAACAAGTAAACGAAATACGAGTAAATAAAAGACAGTAGGAATAAATGCAGCAAGTGGCCCAATCCTTTATGCAGCAAAGGACAAGCCGGTTGTATTATTTAAGATGACCAAACGTTCTCGAGGACACATGGGAAGACTGCCAAGTGCTTTCGCTTCATGTAGTCGATTAATCTTCTCTAGCTTGCTAAGTGCTGTGTGGGTGAACCTGTGCTAATGTACCGCCCCATCCAAGACTAATACATACTTGTGATTATACCCCTTGCAAACATCCGTAAGTACAAGAAAGTAATTAAGATAGAAACCTAACCACAACTTTAAACTCTAAGACCCTTACGTCCCTTGTGCAATGGTTTCCTAACTGGGGTTCAGGTTTCTGTCACTCCGGCAACCCCTACGATTAGTAGCCAAATACACAATGCATTCCCCTAGGCCCATATAGGTGAAGTGTCATGTAGTCGATGTTCACATGACACCACTAGAAGAAGTACACCACAACTTAAATAACAATCTATTGAATCTTTCTCAACACAACTCCACTACTAACAACAAGACTTCTCCCATGTCCTCAAGAACAAAACGAACTACTCACAAGACATCATATGGATCATGATCAGAGATGGAATAATGATGTATAACAATCTAAACATAAACAATAATTCAATCGTTCACTCAATAGCATCAACTATAAAGAGTAATCAACACCGGGAAAGTTTCCCCTATGAACTAATGCAAGATTCAACCCAATTGTTATATCAATATGGAGATGGTGATGAGGGTGCTGCTGGTGATGATGGTGGTGATGATGATGATCCCAATGAAGTCCATCTTGATTGTGGTGTTGATGGTGACGATCTCCCCTCTCCGGGAAGGAATTCCCCCGGCAGAAATCTGTCTGCCAGAGAGATCTTTCTCTCTCGGTGTTTTCCGCCCCGCAGAGGCGGTGGAATCTTTTTGTGGTCGCCCCCCGAGTCTTAGGGTTTCGGGAGGATGATATACGCCAGATGGGAGAGGCTGGAGTGGGCCAGGGTGGCCACACCACCTCCTGGCGCGGCCTAGGGCTGCCCGCGCCAAGGGGTGGTGTGGGCCCCTGTGGCCCATCTCCACTCCGTCTTCTGGCATCCTTAGTCTTCTGGAAAAATTGGATTTTCCGTATATTTTCCCGGATTTTCTGATCTTCGCGAATTTTGCCTCCAAACAGCACCTTTTCCACCAGAATCCTGACTACAGCGGTCCATGCTCCGAAAGTCATCAACCATGAAAAAACAGATGAAATAACATAAGTATCACCTCTCAATACGAAATATATCAATAAATAATAGTGAATTAAGACATAGAATAGTGATGCAAAATGGACGTATCACAGTGGCACAACATAAGTTGTCCGTTGTTGGCGTGCGAGCCCCTGCTTGCATGGTAGAAGAGGGTGGATGCTCTGCTACAGCTCGGAAGCTCCTCTCTTCGACTCAGACGACCAAGGTTGAGAGGGGGAAGATGAAAGGGTAGAGCTGAAGCATGTGTGCGCGGCATCTGTTGCCGTAATGGCGGACCAGTTGCACGCAAGGTCAGTGTGCTGTCAACCTCCTCTGAGGAGGCCTCCTAGGAATCCTGCGCCGGAGATCCCATCTTCTTTTCGTCAAGTGGTTTGCCCCTGCGGCAGGAAGGTGGCCGGCTGCGGTGGAGTGGTCAAAGGACTTGATCACGTTTCTTGTGCTACTTTTAGGGTCCTTCCTGCATATTTGCAGGACCGGTTTGCAATTTTATTTTTGTTGTGCTCCTGACTGTACTTTGTACCCACCGCTTTATAAGTAATGACAGCATCTGGGTCCTTGGAGACCCCTCTCTTGTTCAAAAAATGAAATATCTTTTTTTTACGATAAACTAGCTCACTTTACTAATTAAAGTCCTGTAGCATCCCAATTGTCTAACAATTGCAATGCTACTAGCCTAGTCTATATAGATGCTACTTCATACATATAATTGTTGCATCATCATTATATCATGCTCATGTCATCATGCCACCTTGCATTTCAGCATCATATAAAACCTTTTTGTTTTGGTTCTTCTCTCATATGCATTGTTAATTGTATTTGCCTCTTGATATTGTATTTGGTTCTTGATATATTGTTTAAATGCCCAAGTTGAGTTGGGGGCATATCTTTTATTAACTCCACCACCTTTCTTTCACCACCTTATAATTCCACCATCCAACTAAATATGAGCTTGGCACTTATTGGTTTTACCTCTAGCTCATGTGGGTTGGGATGGATCCAATTCTTTTCCACATGCTCTCATCTTGGCATCATGTTGTTTTCACATTATTGATATATGAGAGCCACATGGCCACCTTTGCATGCCTTGTGAGTGGAACCCTTTTTCCTAGCTTCCATATGGATTATTAAGGATTTATGCTCATGTGGGAATATTTTTGGGACTAGTAAGCATCTAGTGGAATATACACACTAGCAAGTCCCAATTTTAATCCAATATGATCATCTCCATCTATTCCACTTGGGACCTTCTTTTAAATCCTTGGCTTGGCTTTATTCCAATTTTGGGAATGCATAATAATAATGCCATGTAATAATATTGTTTTCACAAGAATCAGCATGGCAATAAATATTTTGCATGGGCCATGCAAGTACCACCTTTTGCTTGTCATTTGGATTTTATTTGAATTTTGAGTGGATCATCTCTATCTCTATCCCTTCTTTTGGCTTGATCTATTTTGATCTTGCTTAAACCCTATCACCACATCCCTCTCTTTTTCTTGCCTTGATCTTGTTGGAGCTTGTCATGTTCTAGCTTGGTCTTGTCAAAAGAAAACCACTCCACCTATCTCTCCCTAAAACCCTAAACCATGCCACTCATATCACCTACCCCATCATCACCATCCCCCTCTCTCTCTCTCTCTTTGTGGTCTCCTTACCACCACCTTGTGCTCATCTACAAAACCACCTCTCCACCCCTTTTTCTAACCTCTCTCTCTAAACCTAGCTAAACCCTAAACCTAAACCATGATCTACCCTATCCCTCCAAACCCTAACCCGAGTCCTCTCTAACCCTAGACCGAGCCCATGCTATCTACCCCTCCCCTCTCGGTGGACCTCTCTTCTCCTTCCCTCACCTTGGTCCCTCCTTGCAGCCTCTCTGCCCTCCCCCACCTCTTTCTTTGGCTACAAGACAAGGAGAAAAGTAGAGGAGAGAAGACCTAGCCCGATCCCCCTCTCCTCACCTTTTTCCAAAGCTAAAGCCACCACCCCATGTGCTCACCCCTCCTCCCCTATCTACCCCCACCTCAGATCTATCCAGGAGACGCCCAGGTCCCTCTCTCCCTCCCTTTTCTTCCCTCCTTGCAGCCTCCCTTGCCGCCATGGCCCTTCCCTCCTCCTAAACCCTAGCCACGACCCCCCTCTGCCCTTCGCTGATCTGGTGGACGCCAAGACGATCCAGGAGCACGAGGAGCTTCGTCGGCTTCGTCTACCTCACCCTGCACCGGCCACGCCTCGCCGGAGCCCTCTGCAGCTCCCCGGACCCGCCGCGGCCACCGGAGCAGACGCTCGCGGAACCTCTGCCTCGACGCCGATCCGCTCCACCTCCGGCTCCAGCGACCACACCGACGAGAGCCTGGTGAGCATCTCGACCCCCTAGACATGCCCGTCCTCCTCCTAGCGGCCCAGACGCGCCGGACGTTCGGTCGAGCGACCTCCGAGCGCCGCCGCTACGTTGTCCGTCGTGTCTGCAGCTGCAGCCGTTTTTCCCCGCCTCTGTTCTCCGCCGTGCCCCGCGCGCTGTAGCCCTCCTCCGACGTTGCTCTGTGGATGAAAGTTGTAGCCCCTACATCCCTCTCCAGTTTTCCTTTTTGCGGCTAGGCGAGTTTCGCCGCCGTTTGGTCGCCAACGTCGACCAAACTCCGGCCGCTCCTCGGTGCTCTGCAGATCGGCGCGCAGCAGCAGGCCGTCGTCATTGTCGTTTTTGCAGAGAAGCCCCTGGCCTTTTTCCCGCCTCAACCCGCCGTCCTATGAACCCCACCTGTCAGCCTCGGTCCCCTTTTGCAAGGAAACCCCCTGGAAAACATGGCCATCACAGACCAGTCCCTCCCTGCGCCTGGGATCGCCCACGTGTCGCGTCACCGCTGGCCGCACGCGTGTGTGGCCCCATATACCCCCGGCCCCACCAGTCAGTCGCAGCGGCTAGAAGCAGACGCGGTGTAAAAAGGAATTTGCGCGCGGGTCTCGCCCAGTCAGCAGCTGGCCCACCGTCAGCGGCTGTGGCTAGGTTGGCCTGAGTAACAAAAGCTTTTCTGTATATCTGTTTAAATTCAAACTTTTCCAAAATTAATTCAAATTCAAATTTAAATCTGTTTTTAAATAACTTTTAAAATACAAATACAAATAATATATGTTTTCAAATCAGAAAAATATGAGGAATTCAAATATGCCATTCAAAATATATTTTGAACACTTTATTTTCCAAGTTAATTAAAATTACATTAAAATGCCCTTTTTCCTTAATTAATTAATAACTTTTGTTTTATAACTCCAAATTTAACAAATAATATGTCTAAAATGATTAGCTCGACGAGACCTTTCTGTTTATGCACTCCATGTTTTGAATTGCAGCATGCATCATATAAATATAGAGTATACAACAACTAATATGGGTATAAAATGGGATTAAAACCCAATAAAATGATTTATTCTTGTATTCCACACCTCACCCATGCCATGCTACTTTATAGCCATACAAATTGTGCATCATTCATCATGGCATGATTGTTTGCTTGATGCATTTTATTCATATGCTTGCGCACTTTATTTATGTTGGCCCTTGTGTGTTTGGTTCTTCTTCGAATAGACGCTGAGCAGGGGATATATCAAGAGAACCAGGAGCACTATCCAGATCCTTCTCTTGCTTCAACTGAGCTGCCAGGCAAGCACTACCACATGCTTGCATACATACAACACCTATTGCCTCTATCTTATTCTTGCATCATTGAGTCGCGATTGCATTAAATTGAATCCCAAGTATTGCATAGCCTTTACTTTTAAACCCCACCGAAACTTGTTCCTCCATCCCATGAGCCATTACTACAGGAGTTGTTTGAGCCATGCAAGTCGTAGAACAGCATGTGTAGGGTATGTGAGTGTCTGATGGATAATGAGGTACCTATACAACTTAATCTGAGTAGTAATGGGATAACTAATGAAAGTGGCATCGGTGAGCCATATTCGCTATTTGGTTTTTCAGGCTCACTTGTGTCCCGTAGGACCCCGAGTACTTGATTCCTGTTCCTTGAATATTCGCGCTATCCACATCGGGAGGCCTATGGACCCCCCTGAGCCAGAGCTTGATTCATTCTTATTTCTTGGGGCCACAAACTAGTTTGAGGTTTTATTTACTATCCTGTACTTATGCCATGCTTTACTGCTTTATTTAAATTGTGCGAGGGACTGCACACTGTACTGTTTAGGAAAGCGGAGTGTTTTCGCGGTGTCGACAAGCCCAGTCACATTTTCGGGTTCCTAGTCGTTCACAGCCACTGACGCAAACCTTGAGACCGTCTCGGAGTCAGCTAACTTCGTTGCGGGTAGCTCAATGGGGTGGCCCCCTAAAATATTTCTGAATCCTGTGATCGCTTTGTCGTGACTGCCTCGTTGGGTTTTGATTTGGTTTTTCCGAGGCATATCGAGTGTGTGTTGCTATTTGTTCACCCCTGCAGGGTAAAACTTTCTGAAAGCCGTGTCCGCGGTTATGGACGACTTGGAGCATAGTTTCTCGATCATAGACAAGAATAACTAAAGTACCGCTTTTAATTTGACTAAGTATCTGACTAGTAAATAGCGCAACACTCATGGAATGGATAATAAAACTGCCAACGGATGGGGGGTTGTTCGTCCGCTTCCTCGTCGGTAAGCGAGGAGGAGGATGGATCTGTTAAGATTACCGTTATAACTGTTGTTATTAATTCACGGACTTCCGTCTATCATTGGTTAGGCGGATGGTTAGCGAGTATCTATAGAATTGTTAGGATTTATCTTTTGCTGCAATTGCGTCACCCCAGGTTGTGTCCCCTTTAGAGGCATAAAGACTTGCTGAGTACCCCTAGGGTCTCACACGATAAATTATTGGTTCAGATGAACAGGTACACTCACAAGATGGATACTGGGTGGAAGAGACGGACGATGTGGGCAACGATCATTCGGTGTAGAGATTCCGGGAACGGGGATCCGTGAGATCTGTGGGCGGGATGTGCTTATTTATGGGGCATCTTATGCCGATTTGCTTCTTATCCGTACTCGGATTTTGTCTTCCGCTTCCGCCTGATACTCTGTTGATTGATGTATGAGGAGATATCCTAAACTATTATATCTATCTAGGATATTTGGATCTTGCCGTATGGCGTTGCTATATTTCCTTTCTTTTTAGATGGAATGGCTCTGATGTACTGTTGTATGGTGGCTTGCATACATACTCATTTGTGTATGTAGTTGATCCCTTCGCCTGCCGATTACGCCGCCCGTTCTTGTCCCGATGTTTGGAAATGGTTGGGACGGCCGAAGGGTCTACCTGTGAGTGGCATTTGAGCCCCACCGTACTATTTCAACCATTTCCACTCATCCAGGCTTGTAACTAGGAGCGTAATTCACCGAGGTAGTTACAAGTCCAAAATTACAGGAATTAACAAAGTATCATGGGGCTCAATAATAAGCCAGACATGGCGTCCTGAGCGTAAAGATAGAGCAAAACTAGCTAGGTTATGTGCATGCATGTGCTTCTCAAAAAAGGAATTTCTGTGCCTGCACAACCGAAGAGGTGACGAGGAATAGGGATGCGCTCACCTTGGCCTTGAATCATGTAAAACATCTTGGAAATGCAAAATGAGCTTAGCGCGGCTGTACCGGGAGATATCTTCCATGCATCGTGGTCAGACGAGTTGTAGCCAAAAACCACAGGTGCATGAATCTGATCTGACACGAGGAGGTGCATGAATCCACTTCGTTGTCATATACTACTTCCGTTTTAAAATATAAGATGTTTTAGATTTGTGAAGAAAATAAATCTAGACTTCTTTTAGTGTTTAGATTCACCCTAAAGTTGAGTGAACCTACATACTAAAACAAGTCTAGATTCATTTTTTTCACAAACCTAAAACATCTTATATTTTAAAACGGAGGGAGTAGTATATAGTAGCCTTGTTGAAAAAAACTTTTGACTTTGTATAGAAAATCCCCGGCCCATGCATGAAAGTCTCCATAAGCTCCTTGGTTTAACGAGCTTTCATATACTTCCTCCGATCCATATTATTGTTCTCAACTTTATCCAGATTAGTATGTACTTGGTTAACACCTGAAACTAGACAGCTATAAAATCAACGCAGCTGCACACACGACGAAGAAGGAAGAACTCTCCACCTCCACGCATGCACATCATGGAGGCTCCGGCGGGCCACATCGTTTTGGTGCACGGCGCATGCCACGGCGGCTGGTGCTGGTACAAGGTGGCGACGCGGCTCCGGTGGTCCGGGCACCGCGTGAGCACGCCTGACCTGGCGGCGTCGGGCGTGGACCCCAGGCCGCTGCGCGAGGTGCCGACGTTCCGCGACTACACCAAGCCGCTGCTGGACCTCCTGGAGTCGCTCCCGTCCGGGGAGAAGGTGGTGCTCGTTGGCCACAGCCTCGGCGGCGCGAACATCGCCCTGGCCTCCGAGCTGTTCCTAGAGAAGGTCGCCGTCGTGGTGTTCCTCTCCGCCTTCATGCCGGACGACAGGTCGCCACCGTCGTACGTGCTTGACAAGGTAGGTATATATATATGGACTAGAAACAAGTAACCCGATCGACGTTCCCGATCGACCAACAACAGCTTGCTTAAATTATTTTTCCCTAAATAAATAAATATAGTTCGTGGAGGGGAAGACCCTGGACTGGATGGACACGGAGTTCAAGCCTCAAGATCCTGAGGGCAAGCTACCTACTTCCATGCTGTTCAGGCCACTCGTCACACGAGCAAACTTGTACCAGCTCTGCTCGCTGGAGGACCTCACGCTGGGAATGTCCATGATGAGAGTGAGTTCGATGTTCGTGGACGACCTGAGGCTGCAGCAGCCCTACACTGCGGCTCGCTACGGGTCGGTGCGTAAAGTGTTCCTAGTCTGCAAGGACGACCACTCAATCGTCGAGGGCTTCCAGCGGTGGATGATAGAGAACTACCCCGTGGTGGATGAGGTGAAGGAACTCCACGGCGCCGACCACATGGCGATGCTCTCGACGCCGGACGAGCTCGCAAGCTGCCTTGCTGATATCGTCAAAAACTATGCTTAATTAGCTTGATCATGCATCTATATATCCGTTTAGCGACATTTGTGACTTGTCGCTGTCTAATACTCCCTCCATTTCATAATATAAGCTTTATTTAGCAAACTGTTCTAAAAAAACTTATATTATAGTAACGAAGATAAAGTGTCGTCGTGGTGTTTATAATAATATGAAGATAAATGTGGATGGTCCTCTACGTCCACACATAATATAATCGTTGTCGGCTCGCTGTCATCGCATTATCATGCATGCATGGATGGCACCTGCGGAGCTCCCACAATTCTGAGCACACCCACTTAGCCTTGTTTTCTTCGCTGTATTCACATATGTATTTACCGGCATCGGACGAGACTGAGACGCAAAATCTCCGTAGTCTGTTTACCAAGCCGAGTTTTAATAGGATAATCTCGAGATACTCTTAATTTTTTTTCTTCAAAAAGGGAAGTATAACTCCGGCCTCTGCATCGGTAGATGGACACAGCTTTTATTAATAGTTAAAAGAGAACAACATCCAGCATCCAACACCTCAAGCATCGCTTAGCGCTGATACATCAGCCAGCGAAATAAAAAAAACAGCGGAGCTCTAGACATCAAGTCGACTATGCGGCTGCCAGTACGACTGCCCGAATATGTGGTGGGCGACCATTAGCAAATGGCTGTACCCAGAAGCCATAATATTCCGCTGGTGCGGGAGCAGACACGCCCAAAGTTGTACCCAATATGACACCATATGGATAACCTGCAAAAGATTAAAAAAATTAATTTCTTAAAGATTATGTCATTTCTGCATCTCCAGACAGACCAACACAAGGCAGAGACACCAATGCGAATTCTAGCCTTAGTTGCTTTGTCCACTCCATTCAACCAATTCTCAAACATGTTCGCGATACTAGTTGGAGGCAGAACGTCGTAAGCAAAATTAACAATGCGCCATAATAAACACGCAAAAGGGTAGGAAATAAACAAGTGTTCGATGGTTTCTGCCGACCCATAAAAACAACAATCGATACATCCTACCCAATTTCTCTTAATCAAGTTATCCTTCGTAAGTAAGACTTTATTATGAAGGAACCACATGAAAATTTTAATCTTAAGCGCGATTTTTAGTTTTCATAGATATTTCCCAAGGAAAATCGTATGATCATTCATAAGATCTTCATACATGGATTTTATTGAGAACACCCTAGATGGAGTTAAGTTCCACATAAACTTATCTTGTTCATCCAAAAACTATACCATCATTAATCTTTGGCATAAGTGTAACCAAGCGGTCCACTTACTGTCATTAAGTACTCTTCGAAATCCAATGTTAAGTGGTACATGAGATAAAACATGTGCCACAGTTACATTAGATCGGTGTACAATATTGTATAAGGATGGATATTGTTGTGCTAGAGGTGTTTCACCTAACCATATATCCTTCCAAAACCGAGTAGTACTACCATTCCTAATTTTGAAATGACCTCTAGCAAAGAACTCATTCTTTACCCGCATAAGTCCTTTCCAAAACTGAGAATC
The DNA here is from genome assembly GCA_916181665.1 of Avena sativa. Taxonomy (NCBI): domain Eukaryota; kingdom Viridiplantae; phylum Streptophyta; class Magnoliopsida; order Poales; family Poaceae; genus Avena; species Avena sativa. Next base: position 59,833,488 of record OV702289.1, read on the forward strand.
GGTCAGTTTCACTTGGACTTCAGACAAAGTCTTTTGACTCAGATATTTATTTTGAATCAATTCTTGCCAAACATCTTCTTCTTTAATCATCAATTTGAATAACCATTTGCTTAATAAACATCTATTTTTAATTTCCAACACCTCAATCTCTAAACCACCTTGATCCTTAGGTCTACAAATTATGTTCTATTTTGTCAGTTTAAAACTTTGTACCATACTAGTGTATTTACGGTGATTTTGACAAGTCGGATTTGGATGGAATAATCCTAACATATTCCCACAAAATCAATTATTTGCCTAGATTAAAAATTCTTCACCGTACACTAGTATTTTTTGGAATAGAATTTGTGGGGATTGAGTAAACACCAAACCCCCTCCCATTCCAAACCTCTTGGGGGTGAAATTATGAGAGAAGTAAACAAGACATTATGTGGTAAACACTACAGAAAACCGACAAGGCGCCGGCGGCTTTTTCCTACGCCGTCGGCCTTTTATTTGGGGCCGCCGGCGTAGGGCCCGAGTTGGGCAGCCTAGCAACGAGGCCATCAGCATAGGACCGGCTGGGACGATGACAGCCGTTGGCGTAGATCAACCCATCGGTGCAGCATCTCATTGGCTGTCGGTACAACATCCCATCACCGCCGGCTTAGGAGTCAAGACGTGTCCTCGGAGCCATTGGCGCAGGTTTTTTTTACTTTTCATTTTTACATAGGCATAACTACCCCCGAATCACCTTTTCAGTCATAGAATAATTAAAAGAAAATGGTAAAAACTTCAAATATGCATATCCTTTGAGACATAGTTATGTAATGTGATTTAGTTCTTCGGAAAAATAAAAACACGAATTTCAATATTTTTTGAAAAAAAACTTCATGTCTCCATAAAATGGCCATAACTTTTGCATACGACCCCAGGTCAAAAGTTTTTTATATGAAAATCGATCTACGCAAAACGTTATATCTGATTTCAACGACCCAAGGTCATTTATCTATTTTTTAGATTCCTGAGATTCAAAAGAGATTTTTTATATGATTTTTTGAAGTTTTGGATACTATTAGATGAATTTTATTTGGATCACCTTGCAGTACACTATTAAAAAGACATGATGCATGATTCAAAAGATGATATGGATGTCATATTTCGATTCTGCTCATTTTTTTATCAATTTAGACATATTATTTGTTGAATTACGATTTATGGATTTATAAATATGAATTATTTCATATTAAATGGAAAAGTGCAAAAAATATAAAATTCATTTTATTGTTATTCGAATTCAAGATTATTATAATTACTTATTCATTTTTGTTTACCTAAATATTTTTTTGAATCAAATAAATAAAGGTATGTGACATCATGATGATGCGTGTAAAATGCATACATGAACTTTGTAGTTTGTTAACATGTTTTCCCACATATTTACATCATATATAATGTTATATCCATGTTTTATATTAGTTTTTGGGGATTTACCAATTATTCCTTTTATTTTGGCTATAACCCTACAGGGCAGAAAAACCATGTTTTCAATGTTTTTAATATTTTAGGACCTTAACAAAGTTAAATGGACCTGAACTTTTGGGAATGTCAATATTTATCTATCAAAACATCTTATACAAAATAGATTCCAATCTCAAATATCAAATCATAGAACAAAGATCCACCACATAGGAATTACAAAGATGACCATAATCATATAGGGCAACTCATATGGTACTAGATCTATAAAGAACAAGAGATAGATAGATCAAGCTACTGCCACAAACGCATAGCCCGGAGGTGGAATACTCCCTCTTCATCATGGTGATGATACTGGAGTTGTTGGAGAGAGTGGAGATCTCCCGGGAGGTGGCTCCTGCGGAGTTTCCCCCTCCAATCTTCGCTGGATTTGCCTCTGTCTGGTGGTGTTTTTTCCTCTGGTGTGCTCTAGTGTCCTCCTTCTCGAGGATGCCCTGGGGGTCTTTATATAGGGATTTTTAGGTCAAGAGAACTCCGTGGGTGAAAGAATCGAGGCGATCAGATGGCCGAGGAGGCAAAGAGCATGGGTGGGGCGCCCATCAGGCCTGGGCGCACCACCTGGGCTCGTTTGGCCCTCCTGGCCCTGGTGGGCGCCCCACCTAGGCTCGTTTGGCCCTCCTGGCCCTTATGGTCATCTTTGTAATTCCTATGTGGTGGATCTTTGTTCTATGATTTGATATTTGAGATTGGAAGCTATTTTGTATAAGATGTTTTGATAGATGCATATCATGCACCCTATTCTTAATTGCTTGTTTTGATCCAACTTGCATGCAAGAACTTGTATGGGGAGAAGTGTGTGTTAGATGGAGTAGCATGGGGGTGGAGGTTGAATTGTGACAAATAATATTCAAGATCTACTTTGGTTTTTTACTTTTATTTTGCTGCCTCACTAGGAATAAAGTGAAATCATATGCTATAGTTATCTTGTGATAGTTGATAACCTTGTTAGATCAAGGAAGCATATTTGTATTTCAAACATCATGTACTATTGCTTAAAGCTATACTTTGATTTGTTCTTAATTCAAGATTGCATGGAGCTTTCCCTTTCTTGAGGAGTATAAGAGAGAGATGTATTCCATCTCAATATTAGAATGTGATGGCCATATTACTTCTTTTATCAAGCACATATAGAAAATTCCATGAGTCTTTATCATTGATGAATTGTTTTGTGATCACCATAACCTAACAAGAGAGTAGACAAGTGAACCCATGAACCTCGGTCTGATTTTTATCATAAGAAACACCTTTCTATTGCATCTACTATCATTTATAATTTCTGCAATTTATTATTTCAAAAATACTTTCCCTACTTGCAATCACTCATAAAAACCCAAAACAACACTATTATCTTCTATATCATCTAGTTTGTATTTCTTTACTTTACTTTATTTCTTTAGATTGTTTTATACTTTATATTTCATATTACTAATACGAAACCTTGTGCTTGACAACCACTTGGTGGAGTTGGGGACACAAGACAAATTATTTTACCTTACAGGTTGCTTGAAGAGGAGAAGGGAAATATCTACACAATTCCCTGAGAGTTCGATATAAACCCTCGAGTCACCCTTGTGGGGAAAAGAAGCTTGCTACAACACTCTGCACTTGGAGTCCCAATGAAAAGTGGCAGCCTTTGTTGCCATCAAGGCTATTTTCTGGCGCCGTTGCCAGGCAATTGGTGGAGACATATCATAGTGGTTGCAATGTGGTGAAACTCCCACGGCAAGTGCTGGACTATTTTCTCGCACCGTCATCTTCATCAACTTATGTAACAACCCAAGCTTGGGAAGGTTGCACCACTATGAGCTTTTTCTTCTCCTTTTAGATTTTTATAGTATTTTATTTTGTCTTGTTTTTAGTCTTTTTTAGTTTTCCTTAAAACACAAAAACACATAAAAATTAGTATAAATTTTCTATTTGCAAACATGGGAGAAAGAGGAACAAAACTTTGTGACCACAAACACCCCTAATGATCAATTCTTAGCTAGACCTATTACCACTCCTGAAATTACTGCTAAAAGTTTTGAAGTGAGTCCTGGACTTTTAAATCTTATAACTAAAGAACAATTTGAGGGGAGTGCTAGTGAGGATGCCTCTATGCATTGACATGATTTCTATCAAATTTGTGATATGCAAAAGTTTAAAAATCTGGAAAATGACATTGTCAAACTTAAACTATTCCCATTTTCATTACAAGGTAGAGCTAAAGAATGGTTATTATCACTTCCTACTGCTAGTATAAACTCTTGGTTATTATCTCGTTGCTCTGTGTCAGAACGTTTCCGTGAACACGCCTTTGTCATGTGCCTTCTTGATAAACCCCACGACAAAGAGACTCCTCAGGCCCTGTATGCTGCACAGGTGGGTGCCACATGCAGCACACGACAAAGTGACCAAACGTCCTTTGCACAGCAAAGACCCCAACTTTTTTTCTTCATTTTTTACTGTTACTACTCAATTCCTGGAGTTTAAACACAATTTATATAGCATTCCTTCTGGTATATAACCAGATCGAATATATAGGGCACAACAAACACCATATACTACACATATAGGAGAACTAATACAACAAGTCTATAACAACATAGATAGAGTCCATACAAGTTCATAGAGTCCACACAAGTCCATAATATACAAGTTCATACATAGAGTTCACATATAGGCCACAACATCCACCATTCCACATGTAGGGCACAACAAGTCCATAATTCATGCACATCCTACAAGTTTGAAAGCAAAGTCATGAGATCCACAATTCATATGACAAGTAAATAATAATGCAAAAAATGATAGAGATCCACAACGTTCTAAATTTTGATAAGGAATTGTTCAAGTGACATGGCATGGATAAATTATCACAATTACATGGAATTCTACAAGTTACATGGCATAGCTTAATTTTATACAAGTCTAATGTCATGGCTACATTTTCAACAAGTGATGAATGTAGAAGAACTAACTTTGATGGTAGCTAACATTGTCCGTGTTCTTGTCCACCTCCTTTGTCCTTCTCCTACAAGGTCAAAAGAAAAATTATGAGATTGCTACATTTTCAACAAGTGATATGTCATGGCTAAAATTTTCGGAGGTGCCATGGAATTGAACATGGTGGCATGAATGACTAAATTTCGAACAAGTGCCCCACATTAGAGTAAATTTGGCAAGTTTCAAGGTGAAGTTCTACAAGTGGCATGGCTAAAAATCATACGATTGCTAAATTTCTAACAAGTGTCTCACATTAGAGTAATTTTTGAAATTTTCAAGTTAAAATTCTACAAGTGACATGGCATTGCTATATTTTCACATTGACATTGCATTCTACAACCTAGAAGCGCGTTAGGCACAAGTGTAGGAGAACTCACATGGAAAATGCGTTAGGCTCTAGATGATGTTCGGATTGGCGAGGGTATGAGGAGTCATCGGACTCTGACCAGGTGGTTCCTGGATGGGCGGCACGTTCGATCCACTTGCTGACCCACCTAGGTTGTACTCGAGCAGCTACAACATGGGGAATATATTGCGAGCATTAAACAATAAGATAAGAGAAAATAAGACAGAGATATTAAGTTAACCACTTACCCACGAGAAGGCGAAAGGAGGAGTAGGAATACTCCCCGGTGGAGCAGTCATAAGCTACTGGTTCACAAACCAGCTCATCATCTGATGCTGCTGGATCTGCACCTGTTGCTGCTGGTGCTCCTTAATCTGCTGCTCAAGTATCGCTAAAACCATGTACATAGGTAAACAAGGGGTCAAAGCCATTAGTGCAACTATTGTCAACCTCAGAGTGTTTGAACGCTGAGAAGTCAAAAGTCACATACCCAGAAAAGCTGTATAAACACCTCCTGCATGTTGTCGCAATCGCCGTCCAGATCCGGGGCGTAGCTGTAGTGCTTCCAAGTCCAACCTACGTCGACGCCACCACTAGGGAGATCGACAAGCCTAGGGAAATTGTGCCTAAGAAGGCCTCCAAGGATGTTCACGTAGCCACGTCCCGGACAATGACTCGACGAACTACACAATGAAAAGCCAAAATTAGTATGTATGTGATGAAAATTCGATAATGATGAAATTTTGTTAATGAAAAGCCAAAATCAGCATTTACCTCTTTCCAGCGTGCAAGAGAACAACATTGCTATAGGTCCATGATTTTAGCTTGGGGAGTCTCATTATCCCACGCTTATACGGCTTCTTGTCACGTGGCTTCAACTTTTCGGAGGGTGGCATGTACTCCTCCTCCGCTGGCGGTTCCCAAACTAGGCCATCATCAACCTAAAACGGTAAACCCCGCAACCCCTCATCCTCCGAGTGGTCCTCCAAGTCCTCCTGCTCGTCCTCCCACCCTCCTCCTGCTCCTCACCCTCCTGCTCCACCTCAGCGTCATCAACAACCTCCTCATCCTCGGCTAGGGGGGATAGGAGGAGAGGGGCTAGGATCCCTCCTCCCACGCCACTGGGGAGGGCACGGTGGAGGACTAGCACGCCATCTCAAAGCCGATGCTAAAGCTTTTGAATGTGCCTTGTCGGAAACTTCATCAACACCATCATCACGTAGGTGAAGGTGATAGCCAAATGCTTGGATATCACCATCAAGGAGGTGGACTCTGCTACCAAGTTCTCTGAGATACTTCGCCGAGCCCCCGAGAAGAACATTAGCTGGAAGGGGTCATTTGTCTAGACAGGAGCGAGAATGGCGCTGGCCTTGACCAAAGCCTATTACGACGACGCTGAGATAGGCTTGATTACCTCCGGTATGCCTGCCGTTGATGAAGATGGCAAGGATATTGATAGCTCCACCATATGGAACTCCCTTGCCGGCTATGATAACCGGATAGCCAAGTTGGTCAAGTCGTATGTGTTTGTTCCTGCTGAAACCCTTCCAGAAGACATCCCGCAGCAATCAGATTCTTCCTTGGTTAACATCGGCAATGCCCATTGTTATGGATATGGGTTTCAGGGAAAGAGGTGCGCTGGTGATTTCGTCAGCTTATTATACAAACAAGGGAGGCGAGATTTATCCAGGTTTGGTCCCTCGTAGAAGAAACCCTACTCCTGCTTGTCCGATTTTTTATTGATGGAGAGCACAAAGTTGTCGGATTGCTAGATGCAATCTAGCTTACAGTGGATTGCTATAAAAATGTTATGCTACCCTTCTCGTTGGCTCCTCCCAGCCTTTATATGAGACACCGGGTCTCGGAGTCCAGTTTGGATCGGTTTAAAGTTTGAAAGGTAACTCTATGACTATGTCGATTATACTTTGGGTTTCTACCTTGATCATCACGTCTGGTTCCTGGGCTTCTAGTTCTTCTAGAACCTTCGGCTCCTTATGAGCCTTATGGGTCTTGTCCTGGATCCGTACCAGGTATACCAACAATGGAGATCTGAATATGCATGTCAGCCTGAGATTCTTCCACCGTTAAGAAAAACCAGGTATCATCTGAACGAATTCTATACAAGGAACAAACCACAAACTCATGTGGAATGATTCAATCTCAGACACTCTAGCCCACGTGCCATCAAGGAGGCCCATCAGCGGCTCTGCTGCGGTGCTCTTCATATCGCATTGTCTCCAAGTGGTGTTGTCCGTCGTGATGGCGCCGACGGCCGTACTATCGAGCTCATCAATCCCAACGGTGGAGGACTTGATTGTTTTTTAATCTTCTACTATGGTCCTGTTTCTAACCGTTGAGCACTTCTTTGTATTTCCTATTTTTTGCTAAGGTCCTCTATGTAAAATTTGAACCCGGTGTTTAATGCAGCTTTGGACCCTTCGAGGTTCTTCTCTTATTAAAAAAAAGCTCTATCACAAAGTTGGCGGGGACACCCCAACCACCGGATCCCTGGAAACTCAAATGATTGAAATTCATCTACAATTGGTCCAGCTCGTTGGCGAATTTCAAAATAGCTCAATTCTAACTATTCCTTTACTTCAAGGTGTATGGGATTAAGTGAAGTCATCGATGCAATGAACAAAAATCTAGAGCCAATATGAAACTGGAATGAGCTTTGCCATCACACTTGGTCTTGAAATGCATTTTTCAATTTCAGCTTACTAAATCAGAGAGGAATTCTGAAGAGAAGGATTAAATTCTTATCTTCATGTGAGACAAGAGAGCCAAAAAAAAGTCGGCCGATGCAAGTGCAACCGCAAGAAAAATCATGTTGTATTTCAATTTAAACAAACTGTTTTCAGTTTCTGAGATGGCGTTTCCATCTGCGACTGCAGGCAGCTCCAAGCTATGCCATCTTCGCCGCAGCTCGGCTCTCCTCTCCTGGTGGCCTCGACTACCAAAATGCCGCTAGAGTTCTTGACCTTTGCAGCTTTAGTTTCTTCGTCCACAAAACCAGTTTTGTCGAAGATCACAGCCTCCTCCATGTCAAATGATATCGCAATTTTCCTCTTCGTCCACAAAGAGAACCCGTCATGTTGTATTTGAATTTAAAGAAAGTGTTTCAGGTTCATGCAGCTCCAAGCCTTTCATCTTGGTTGTGTTTCTGAGCCCCAACACATTCCATCCTCACCTTGTCTCTAAACCTTTTCAGAATTTGTAACCTTTGTCTGAAGCCCGTCAAGTAACCTGAGTTTCTGTATAATTTTTCTTCTACACCCAGTGTGAGTAAAAAGGAAGATAAATCCAAACCATTCTACCAGTCTAGTGGCGAACCGGTTCCTGGTCCAGTTAATTATTAGCACAGATTTGAGTGAAACAGAACTCGACAGTACTATTCCACTATCAACTGCATTTCAGCATATATAGATGGAACTTACACAGGGAGAGATGTGTTGTGGAGAGCTATGCATTTCTACTGCACACTATCGACCTGTAGTGCCATGATCTGTACTACCTCCGTCCCAAGGCTTATGGCATATAAATTTTTTCAAAAGTCAAACCAACTAAAGTTTGACCAAGTTTTAAGAGAAAAATATTAATATTTACACTACGTAATCCATACCCTTTCATACATCATGAAACATATTTTCACATGGTATCTATATAATATAATAGTTCTTATTAGATTTTTCTAAAAGTTTGGTCAAACTTTATATGGCTTGATTTTTCAAAATAATTATATGCCTTAAGCCTTGAGATGGAGGGAGTACTTATAAGGTCGTAAAAGAGCACCATGTTTCATTTCAGTCTGAAGAAACTGTTTCAGGTCCCAGTTTCTTAGTCGCGTCCCTTGAGCTCTGTCCGAGTAACCTGGAGTTAACGAATACTGTAGAATTCTACTATGCATAGCACGAGCAGTAAGTACAAGGACAATAAACTACAAATCATCCAACAGATTCAGGTCCAGCCTGTCAAATTAGCTTAGATTGCAGTGAAACAAAGCTCGACGGATATGAACTCTCTTTCACCGCAACTACATCTAACGAAGAAATGAAGCCACAAAGCACAAAGAGAACAGATTTCCTCTGTGTTACACGGCCTATTTCAAGGCTGTCACACCTCCCAATTTGCGGTACCCAATGTCTCGACCCTGCCATGTAAACATTAAGCAGGTAATGCTCACTAGTACCAACATATGTTTGCGTCAATATAGGATACTTAAATAAAAACATTCTTACAGAGCAGCATATATGCTACAGCATAAATACGAATGAAGCCAGAAAAAAATAGAAATGTTCGAATATCTGAAAGATCAAAGTTTATGAAACAGAACAGGTATCAGGTTCAACATATGTGTCTTTTGAACTTGAAGCACGTATGACTTAAAATGAATAAAGCTAATTGATCCATGGTATCAGTTAAGTCCACGCAGAAAATGGAACTACATGTATAAGAGGGATATAATCATGAACAATGCATCTAATTGCTACTGGAATATAGCTTGCTAATTTTCTTGTTTCACATAACATGGATGAAACTGTATATGAAGCTTTGCAAGTTTGCAAAAAATATATGTATGCTATATCCACGAATTATGTCAGGCTTTTCAGAACTCAAATCCCTTGCAAAAATCCTGCCACACTAAGCTTCTACAGTTCTACTTATATCAACTTCAGTTCTTTATAGATGATTAAAACATGATACATCGGTCACCTTAACATGCTGCTGAGACATGCACAACATCATAGTATAGTAGAGAAAGAATAATTGATAAATCAAGTAGCATTTCTTCCCAACTTTCACAGTTCATGTGAGAACAAGGTCGGAAAAATATATTGACCAAATGTGCCGACAACTTTACCTCTTTTGGTGCCACCTTACAGATGTAAGTAAACCAAAAAAGATCAGCTTTCAAACTTCACATGCTGTTATTCGTAAGACCGAAAGGAATTAGGATAATTGTAAGGCAGCAAATTCCAATTTTGAGTAGAGAAACACTGCTGTAAACCCAAGATGCATTATTCGCTGAAACTAGCAGAAAGAAATTTGCACAAATTCTGTCATGAACTGCAAATGAAGAAATTTGGGACAAGAGACATGAAGGCCATCATTTTTTCACTAGCAAGTTATATACTACATAAATATAGTATCTGCTGGTGTCAGCAGCTTACAGTACATGACCAAACAGCAAAGAAACAACGACAACCAACTAAGCATACAGATTTAAACTAGCATTCAAGCGCAGTAGAAAAGCAATTTAACTACTGAAAACCCCCTCCAAGCAGCAAGTTCGGATTTGAAGCTTGAGCTTAGACACTACCTCCTCAGCCCCGGTATAATCCTAAGTAGGCTACAAAACATTCCATTGCCGAATGAAGTAGATCCTTACTTGGAGCATCAGAACTCAGAAGGCTGGGACAACATTTGGATAGAAACAAAAGCAGAGACGTACATATTGGTTTTGGGCAGGAGACAAGGCAGTCTTCAAAATGGGCCGCAACTACACTTGGAGCATCCTCTGGAGGGCATGCCATCAAAGGGATCAGCCATTGAAAAATGGGTATGCCTGTTGTCTGCGAAATAATCCGTAGCACCACATTTCAGTTCAATTTGTGCATCTTTAGAAGCTCTATTTCTGATCTGTAGCAGGTGACGCTGTCTAGCAAACCAACCGTCCCGCCGGTGGTAACGCAATGTGATTTTCATTTCCTTTAGCACTTTTGCATTCAAAACAAAGAACTTGGCGAAGTTAGTGCATGCACTCCTGGTGCCGTCATAATTCTTCAACACCACCTTTTTGAGATGGAGCTCAAGGAATTCAATTGGGTCTAGTGGGTCATACTCCCGGACATTATCCATATCCGTAAGCGACCATGTGATTGACCGAAACTGGAGATAGAGAAAACAAACATTATAAAAGAAGTTGCCAACAGGTTAGTAATATAATAGTTGGCTAGATTTCATGTCAAATCCAATGCTGATTTTGACATCTAAAGCAAGAAAGTATGTTTTATACTCACAATGACACACAGACTCTCCAAGGAGGGGAAGCACTTGAGAAAGTTAACCACTGTATCCAGGTTAGGGCCATCAGACTGAAGAACCAAAACCCTCATGGTGTAGATTTTGGTTGTCAAGCAGACAGCAATCAGTTTCTGCAGACACGTAAAACAAGTGCAAATAAGAATATAGCCTACATATAGGAATGCTGAATGGGAAATGGATGAAGGCTGCCTGCTACCTTGAAAACTGTGGTCCCAAAGTGTAGTTCTGTTATGAAGTCAGAGATCACACCCAGTATCTTCAGGTTAGGTGCCGAGATTACCCTTATGGTCACCCGGTCATACATTGGATCAAGCTGTAGAAATCTCTCAAGGCACGGGGTGTCCTCAATGACCAGCTCTTGTGCAGGGACCCTTTCTGTCCTCTGGTCAGTGCAAAAACCTACACTCTTAAGAGTTTGGGAGCTGATGCAGAGGCGGGCGAAGCCAAAAATTGCCTTCAGCTCAAGGCTTTCCAAGGCTGAGCAGCCAGAGAGCATGCTCTGGAAAGCGTCCTCCGAGATGGTGACTCTATCCAGGGTCAGCTGCTTGAGGCACGGAAACTTGAGGGACAGCTGCACAATAAAGTTGGAGAAATGGCAGCCGCTAAATTTGGCCACTCGGAGTGTGGGCGCGAAGCGGTACATGGAGGATGGAAGCTTCAGCTCTAACCAGCGATCGTAGGTGAGCTCGAGCTCCTGTAGGTTGTCCAGGGCTTTGGAATTAAGCCAGCCTTTGACCCTGTTGGAACGGTCGTAAATGAAGACAGAGAAGTGGCGTCCAGGGCCTTGATGCTCAGAGAGTATCTTTTTAATCAAGCCGATGCTGCTCTGGTCCTTTCTCATGAGTTCCCGGTCTGCCACAAGGTTGAGAGGAGCCGAACGCCAAAGCGGGCGCCACCGGCGAGAGACGGACTGCGTGCGCGCGCCGTCCTTGGTAGGGAGAAGCGAGACGATGCTGCCGAGGACTGCGTCGGGTAGGCGGCTGATGAAGTCTTTGATCGTCCACGATCCCACTCCCCGATGGATCATCTTGGTCATCTATGAAATCCCCATCAGCTACGTCCCCACTCCCTGGTAGATCAACTTGGCCGTCTATGAAATCCCCATCACCAACGTTCTCACTCCGCGGTGGATTCTCCCTGCCCGATGGATCTTGGTCGTTGTTGACCAGATGGAACTTACGCTTCTTGGAAGCTTGCATCGCCGCCGCCGCAGCGGCTGCCGCCTCCCCTGCGGTCGCCGCCACAACCGCTGCCTCCTTCGCATCTAGCGCCGCAGCCGAAGCCGTGGCAGCCGCCTTATCGGCACTTAACGCCGCGGCTGAAGCCGTCGCAGCCGCCTCCTTGGCATTGAACGCCGCAGCCGCCTCCTTGGCAGCATCCGTGGCCTCCTTGGCCGTCGCCGCAGCAGCCGACGCGTCCTTGGCAGCCGCCGCCGCCGCAACCGAAGCGGCCAAGGCCGCCTCCTTGGCAGCCGCCGCAGAAGCCGAGGCCGCCACTGCCGCCGCCTCCATGGCTGGCAAGACGCGGGAGGTCGGTGAATGCGGGAATAGGGAAAAAATCGAGGGGTTTGTATTTTTTTTGACAGCGGAGATGGGAAAATTAGCGCCAACTTACTACTCCTCGTCGGGATAGTTGCAGCAACTCTTGATTCGCGAAGCAGCGGCGGGGCGCCGGCGGGAATAGGGTGGCGGCGGCCGGGACTGGAGAGGAGGGGAGTGGCGACCGGGACACGTCGGGACTGGAGGGTGGGGATGGGCGGCGTCATACGGGACTGGAGAGATAGGAGGCGCGGCGTCAGCCGGGCCGGCCGTGATTACGGAGCGGCGGCGGCGGCGTTCTGCTCGATGGCGACGAGGGAGCCCTGCGTGGGAAAAGGACAGAGTAGAAGAAAATGGGACTTGAGTGGGCCCCTCATAAAATTGTTAAAATTGATCGTGGTAATAAACTCGTAATGTTGTTTTTTTAAGCAACATACGTATTTCATTATATAGAAAATCAAGTTACATAACATGATGCAGCATACATGGAAACTACTGCGAGGTTCTAGGAAAGAGATGGATATGACAAGTGGGCCAAAACTTCAGGGATTGTTGTATTCCCGGTGGTATAAGGTTTAAAATAGACCGGAATTTACAAGTATAGAGTGACAATTTCACGGATTGAGAGTTGGAGGTTTGATTTAGCTTTTGACTATAAATTCAAGGTTTGTTTTGGACTTTTACAAGAAGGACCCTAGATGGGAAATTCACAGGCAATCTGATCCTTCGTCTCCACCGCTTCGATGACTAGATCTCGATACACGGCCGCTGGCAACCGCGGGGACTACGCCACTTGGTCCGTCGTGGTGAGATCGAAAGGCCCCCGTGTCGGCAGTACTGCCTGGAAGAAGAGAATCCTCGGAGTCACATCTTTCGAGGTGCGGAGCGGCCCCTTGGCCAAGGATAACGGCGATGCTCCTCGCCATTGCTTGAGATCTTTCGCACCTTGAGCTTCAATGAATCTCGCTGGCGTCGAGACAGTCGTTCGAGCACCAACTCCCGACCCCTTCTCCCCTCACCACCACGACTGCCCGGAGGAAGAAGAACGAAGAAGTGCAGCTTACAGGTACCGGTGTTAGAGAAGACTGGTGTTATCGATGCGGAAAATCAAAAGGATATCCAGGTTAAAAGTGAATCATGCACCACGAGAATCCCATGCTCATTTTACTATCCATGGTCAATCGAACTCATATTACGACGATCAAAAGAATTACAAACATCGGAGATTTGTCTAGATTCACGTGTAATAGTCACCAGTGGAATTGATGAAGTCAAGTTCCACTTAGAGTTGCGCAAGTCATAGAGAAATATCTTTTTCCGCGAGTAAGCCAAAGATGTACATAATTTTATAGAAGATAAAATATTTAGTAGATGACTACCACTCGCTGCGAGAGCGTAGTACGGACTCCACACCATGGCTAATCTGAAGAGAGCCACCGCAGACATAACAACTACAACAGAGAGAAATCTGCCCTAAACTAAGCAATAAAGCCGTGTTTCGACCGATGGTGGACACCTCTGAAGAACGAAACTTCACCCCAACTCTCCTTGTCGACGCACTATACATGACGAGTTTGATTGTAGAGAGTTGTTACTTGACAAAATAGTGGAGAAGATATATTTCATCAAGGATGTGGAACTAAGAAAGTAACCGGAACTACAATAGAGCAAAATAAGCAATAACAAACCAAATCGCTGTCGTTATTCTCCTTGCCTAAAGAACAAATATAGTTCTAGTAATCTGAAAGCTCAGTGCACCGATTGAAATATAGCAATTATGTAGTAGTATTGTTATACAGAACAACTTAGCTGGTGAAGACTTGTTCCTGAAAAAATAATTGAGAAGGTATATGTCACAAAGTTCCTGTGACATTTGCCGAAGTAATGCAGATTACACTCGCACACAATCAAAGATAATGAACCAAATCGGCTGGGCTCTCCTTGTCCAGCATATCAACAAATATAGTGGTAATAATATTGCACTAGGGCAGCCAGCAAAGTGAATAAAGCAATTAGTAGTACTCTTGTTTTACAGAATGAGTTAGCTGGTGGAGAGTGGTTTCTTGCCAACGTTATTTAGATTACACCGGCACAAAATCATAAATAATAAAACACATCGGTTGCGCCCTCCTCATCGAACAAATAAACAATTATATTAGTACTAGTATCATGCTCCGCAGAGCGCACTCGCAGAATATATATTAGTACTAGTAGTAAACAACAATTTAGAAGGTGGAGAAATGCTACACGACGAACCAATCGCTGAGGAAATATAGCAGAAAGAGTGTGAGGAACCTGCACAAAATATTTAGATTACCGTTGCACGAAACCAGGAATAAATAAACTGATACGTTTACATTGATCCTTCTTTTGTAACAAATCACAATCATCAATACTATTATACTAGCGAAAATGCTTTGCGTACGAACTCCAGTGTCCGATTTGTTTACAACATCGAATCGTATGGCTGCACTGTTGCGTGCGCGTCTACGGGAACGGCTGTGCGCCTCGGTCGTACACAAATCGTACATGTTCTGTCGTATGTGTAGCAGCGTTCTTATACTAGTACTACGGACAATGTAGCGATTGGTAGGATATTTGTCGTATCGGTGTAGTAATTGAAAAAGGAGTTAGCAGGGGAGAGTTGTCATTGTCACTAATAAAAATATTAAGAAGGAATCGTACAATTTGGGTGCAACACTTACAGAAATTTCAGATTACAATCGCACCAACTCGGAAGTATTAAACCTAGCTGTGGTCTACCATAATATTTACGCCTCGGTTTTCTCCCTGCGGTTTTCGTTCAATAAACCAAACAAGTGACGTTGATAGGAAAAGTTGTCAAAACTGTGAATCAAGTCTTAGAATAGTCCGACTTTACCTCCCCATTATTCCTAAAAAAAGGATCCAAAACGCCCAATCGGTAACGGGAACGACTCCAAGTTGGTAAGCACATTGGCCGTACATGGGTGCTCAGCTGATCTATCGATGAATCGATTAGGCTTATGACTAGCTAGCTAGCTGGCTTATGATTATGTTAATTACGCCGCATATGAGTTTCTGGCTAGTCCGAGCACATTTCATCTCCTGCGGAAATCTTCCCGTTGGCGATTTCCCGAGGCCATTACCTACGTTGGATTCCATTGGGTTCATAATCTTCATGCACCATGCTCTGGAGTGTCATTTTGGTCTTGGTTTTCGCTCGAGCAACCCTCGTTGACGGTCTCCAGTTCTAGTCACCCGTGCCGACGATTTTTGAGGCCGTTATCGTCATTCTAGGCTATCAGAGTAAACATCGATCCTTAAACGGCCCTGGTATCACTCACGTTATCAACATACCTGTTTTTTGTAGTCCAACATAACCAGGGCGATCTCGCCGGATCTGGGCGAATAGCTGGATCATGAACACTTTGAGCAGGTTTTGGGTTCCTAGAGTGGAGAGCATGCGACTTTTAGTTTATTAGGAGATGGCTGTGCGAGATGGTAATTGTGGAGTCTCGACGTTCATTGATGTAGTGGCTGCAAATCCCCCGAGCGTGTTCAGTTGTTTTCTTGTGTAGGAAAGGCTAAACAAGTGAAAAGACACAAGTGTGTTGAAAGATTTAGGTATAAACTGATGTAAGGAAAGCTCATGAGAAAACAAGTAATGTAGTGCCCCTACGTGTAGCCCCCCCACGTGTTCGGTCAAGTGTCGATAACTTGTTCGGGCAGCCTACACTACAAAAATACCCCTCATACTCAGCGGATTTTTGGGCGACATAAGCGAGAAAATAATCGGAAAAAGTTGGTTACGCGATGGATGAGCTGTCGCGATGGCCAATTATACGCCTTGGTAGGTCTGATATCGGCAGAAAATTATGCCGCGGTACATGAGAAGATGCAAGCAGTGTTGGAGCACATGTGAAGGAAAGCCGAGGACGATGAGTACCCAATAGCCTCTTGTGAATTCAATGACATAATTGAAGTAGGGAGGGATCAAGCCAATGCCGCGGTCAAGGGTGAAATGACCGGGATTGTGAACGAGTTGGCTCGCCTCATGGATTTGATAGAGTCACTTAGGCCTAATTTAGAAGTAATTTGTTAGACTTGAGTTGTGTGTAAGAACCTTTGTTGGTGCAGTTTAATAAATATATATTTGAGCACACTTTTATTATATATATCTCTGATTGAGGAGTTCTTGTTATTGATAATTTGGTTTGTTTGCAGTTGCGGCACACTCGTGCAATTTTTAAGACGGCAATTCTGTTTGCCGTGGATATTTGTACCGTGGCACAAATATATTTTACATCAAAAAGTCGGTAGGGCCCACATGTCATAGACTCCGAACTTTCCCCGCGCGCTGCGAGAATTTTTGTGAAGTTTCACATATCCCGCCGCTTGCTCGCTCGATCCTCAATCTTTCCCCCAAACAACAACCCTAGCTCCCCTGCCACTGTCGCCTTCCCGCTCCACCGGCGCTGCTCCCCCCACCGGTGCCCCTTCTCCATGGGCCACCTCCCCATTGGCTCCCTCCACGTCGACAGATGGGGAGAGCCTCCCCAAGGACATCGCCCTTCCGCACTGCCTCAGGAGATGTACTTCGATCATCAAAAGCACAGAAATGGACAATATATGGATGTATCCATTTAGCCAGACAACGAAATACGAACATGGTTTGGACAGTTTTTTTGGATTTCGCTTTCTCCCAGTTAATAAATGTAGGAAAATATCGGTGTCCTTGCTATGCTTGTGCGAATCTGTATTCGCATGAACGTGCAACTATTGCTGACCACTTGGTTGATACGAGTTTTCTGCTAGGATATATGCACTAGGTTTTTCATGGTGAGACTGTTGATGGGAGTTCTCGTGTGTGCATGTAGCACGGGTACTGAACGTGCTAGTCATGTTGGGAATATGCTCTAGAGACAATCATGTATGATATTATTCCCAATATATTTATAAAGTTATTGTCCATGTATGAACTACTAATATGTATCATTGAATATGTGATTCAATTGTGAAACTGCATATTCATGTTGTTCATACTATTTGTCCTTGGTCGTTGAGGTTGTGCTGGACATGCAACTTAGAATAATGTGCAAGTCGGCATATGACTCGGTTCCACTTGTCATGAGCATGGAGATGCTATTCTGACTTACACGGATTCGACTAAAGAGTTTAGCGAGTCGGACTGACCCATATTGAGATGCAACGAACAAGTTGTCATTTGTATGTTTCAATCAATGTAATCCTTAGACCTGAGGTCATTGCACCCATTACCGACACATTACCGACACAACATCCTCCGCAGCCTGCATTCATACTCATCCAAGCTTCCTCTGTGTGGGGCATCCCTTTCTTGAGACCTGGATGTCTTTGTGGCCGGGTCTCGCTCCTGTTCCCCCAATGGAGGCTCTGGTTTACAGGAATCCCGGGCATCCTTCTCCAGAGCATGGAATCGAGATCTGATTTTTCTCTGATGACCTAGGTGGTCGCACAGGGCTCCATCGTAACATATCGAGCCCCCGTGACCGTGACATTGGCGTGCGCCCGCTGCTAGCATATCCCACTTTGTTGACATACTCTATGTTTATTCCGTAGTCACGTTCCCCATAGTTGTACTCCGTAACGGGAGGCCGGGACTCCTTGAGGTCTGTATGGCCATGCACGTGGGACATGCCACCTGGGTCGTGCTGCCCCCATCGGGCGCCGGATGGGAAGAATCTTGACGCCCTTCTTCCGAAGCTGAATGCCGCCTCCAGATGAGATTCGTAAGCTTCCTGGCTTTCCTGACTGTGCCTAAAGTGATTCAGGTAGTTGGAGCCTCTGTAGCCTTAATGATCCGCCCCCCCCCCCGGCATCATCATGGTAGATCCGATCTGCATGACGCGTGCTCCCCCTGCCCGGCACGCCAACTAATGAAGGATAGTTTTCACGATCCCTCCATAGTCTCACATCCGAGGGACTAAAAAGAGTTTATTTGTTCATCAATCAGCCCAGATCGGCATGTTTGGATGTTTAAAGACAAAGACGATAATATATGTGTATAATGTGGAGGATTCCCTCATACTTTATTCATAGGGTGATCGGGAGATCGCACTATGTGTCTACAAGATCAACTCGGTGGGTTTATAATGACACCCAACAAGGAAGATGCATCTAAAGTTCTATGACTAAGGCTAATGGTAAAGACTCGGGCGACTATAGCGTGTCCTCTTTAGTTGAATGTCTTTAGGTACTTATAGATTTCGATGGTGGTAGAGTCTTCTTTAGTCACACTAGGTCTTCATCTAATCTCTTGCACGTAACATCTTGATCGTCGATCCACCCTGGATGCGTGTCTGATATTCGGGATCTCTGTAGAGCCGTCTTGCAGCTCCAAAAATCAGGTCGGCTGAGGTTATGCCGGCTGAGAGCTTCTAGATGTAGGCCTTCATTATTATTTTTTTATCGTAGAGGTAGGAGTGAGCAGGAATCGTGTATTAAGGCCCATGAGATGTACATGCTGAAATCCACCCATCACCCACAGTTGTGTTATCTTAATTAAGGCAAACTAGTTGCTGGAGAAAATTAATTTCAGACACACACGTATTTGCAGTTCACAGTTACATAAACACTAACACATATTCCAGTATTACACAAATATAATTTAGCATCAAACGAGGCTGGCCCGGAGCTACTCGATCGTTTTCCAGGACGAGGGTACGTGCGAGAAGGTCCACTTTAAGTTGTACATGCGCCTTGAGTACTTCGATGTGCTGCTCCCGCCCTTCATTTGCTTAATTTGAAAAAACTACTCGTAGTAAACTGGAATCGAGCACGTTATAAATGTGCATTTGGTGGCATGTTGGGCTCGATCGATCAAGCTCGCTCAAGGGACTTCTCGTACTCCTCCACGGCCTTGAACAGCTCTTGGAAGTTGCCCTTGCCAAACCCGCCGCACGCGCCCCTCTGATGCTCCTTCCCAGTCTCTTCGTCCTTCTCCACGCACCCGATCCGCTGGATCATCTCCAGGAACAAGGTCTGCCTGTCCCCGACGGGATTGGTGAAGATCTGCAGCAGCACCCCTTGGTCATCCCTGTCCACCAGCACGCCTAGCTCCTGGCACCCCGCCAGCTGCGCCTCCGACAGCACGTCCCCGGCGCGCCGCCGTACGCCCTCGTAGTAGTTCGGAGGCGGCGGCGCCAGGAACTCGAACCCGCCCGCCGCCCGGACCCGCCTCAGCGTCGCCAGCACGTCGTCGCTGGCCAGCGCCACGTGCTGCACGCCGGGGCCGCCGCCGTGCTGCTCCAGGAACGTCTGTATCTGGCTGCGCCGCTTCGTGCCGTGCACGGGTTCGGTCAGGTTCAGGAGCACCGTCTCCGTGTTGTTGGCCAGCACCACCACGTTCAGCCCGCTCTCCGCCGTGCCCACGTCCTCCGCCGTGAACTCCACCAGCTCGTGGAACCCCGTGAACCCGGCGATGTACTCGGATACCGGGCCCAGCTCTGGGAGGCAGCCCACCACGTGGTCGATCCGCCTTAACCCGTAGCTCTCTGCACCGCCGCTCGAGCTGTACTTCACGAACCCCGGCAAGAAGGTGGTGTCGTTGGCGTCGGCATCGTCCTGTGGGGGGCAGCTCACAAAGCGGAGGACGACGTCGCCGTAGAGCTCGACCTCCGCGAGGCCGAAGCCGAGGCCGAGGTCAACGGGGGGGAAGGCCGGGCGTGCGCCGCCATCGACGCTGGCGCGGAAGGCCTCCGCAGCATCGGGGACGTGGACCGCGATGGCGCGCACCGCGGGGCCGCCGTGTTCGGCGGTGAAGTGGCTGGCGTCGTCCAGGGAGAAGGAGGGTATGGTGGCCCCGTCGTTGCCGCACACCGCCTGCGGCGGGCCGGTGAAGAGGAGGCAGAGAGAGCCGGAGCGGAGTAGGTGGGAGGCGTGCGCGGTGTACCAGTGGAGATGTCGGAGCGAGCGGCGACCGGCACGCCCAGCGCGGAGGAGAAGCGGCTGGCGGAGGAGGCCGCGTCGGCGCACCACAGCTCGACGTGGTGGAAGGCCAGCACCTCAAAGCGATCATCCGTGCGAGGGTTGGTGCGGAGAAAACTTGCTCGTCCTGTCATGGTGGCACACACATGCATGAGATGAGCATGGCAGGTCTCTTTTGCCATGCTCATATATATATATAGTACTCTCTCGGTCTCAAAATACGTGTCTTAGATTATTTAAAACATCTATATACTAAATAATATATTGCCATCTACTAGTATGTTTGCTTGGCATCGTGCTTCATTACTCCCAATGCAGAAACACAGAAACGAAACTGGAACAATCGAGCACGGGATATTATGAATGAATGTGCATTTGGCGGCATGCATGCCAGGCTCAAGCTCGCTCAAGGGACTTCTCGTACTCCTCCACGGCCTTGAAGAGCTGTTGGAAGTTGCCCTTGCCAAACCCACCGCAGGCGCCCCTCTGCTGCTCCTGTCCGGTCTCCTCGTCTTTCTCCACGCACCCGATCCGCTGGATCATCTCCAGGAACAGGGTCTGCCTGTCCCCCACCGGCTTGGTGAAGATCTGCAGCAGCACCCCCTGGTCATCCCTGTCCACCAGCACGCCCAGCTCCTGGCACCCCTCCAGCTGCGCCTCCGACAGCACGTCCCCGGCGCGCCGCCGTACGCCCTCGTAGTAGTTGGGCGGCGGCGGCTCCAGGAACTCGAACCCTCCCGCCGCCCGGACCCGCCTCAGCGTCGCCAGCACGTCCTCGCTCGCCAGCGCCACGTGCTGCACGCCTGGCCCGCCGCCGTGCTGCTCTAGGAACGTCTGTATCTGGCTGCGCCGCTTCGTGCCATGCACCGGCTCCGTCAGGTTGAGGAGCACCGTCTCCGTGTTGTTGGCCAGCACCACCACGTTCAGCCCGCTCTCCGCCGTGCCCACGTCCTCCGCCGTGAACTCAACCAGCTCGTGGAACCCCGTGAACCCGGCGATGTACTCGGCTACCGGGCCCAGCTCTGGGAGGCAGCCCACCACGTGGTCGATACGCCTCAGCCCGTAATTCTCCGCCCCAACGACGGTCGAGCTATTACTCACGAACCCTGGCAAGAAGGCGGCGTCGTCGTCGTTGTCGTCCGGTGGGGAGCAGAAGCTCACAAAGCGTAGGACGACGTCACCGTAGAGCTCGACCTCTGCGAGGCGGAAGCCGAGGCCGAGGTCGGCAGGGGCGAAGGCCGGGCGCGCGCCGCCTTGGACGCTTGCGCGGAAGGCCTCGGCTGCGTCGGGGACGCGGACCGCTATAGCGCGCACCGCGGGGCCGCCGTGCTCGGCCGTGAAGTGGCTGGCGTCGTCCAGGGAGAAGGAGGGTATGGTGGCCCCGTCGTTGCCGCACACCGCCTGCGGCGGGCCGGTGAAGAGGAGGCAGAGAGAGCCGGAGCGGAGTAGGTGGGAGGCGTGCGCGGTGTTACCAGTGGAGATGTCGGAGCGAGCGGCGACCGGCACGCCCAGCGCGGAGGAGAAGCGGCTGGCGGAGGAGGCCGCGTCGGCGCACCAGAGCTCGACGTGGTGGAACGCCAGCACCTCAAAGCGGTCCGTGCGAGGGTTGGTGCGGACAAAGCTTCCAGCTGGTGGTGCAGCCATGGTGGCACGCAATGCATGTGATGACCATGAGAGAGGTCTCGTCGCATTATATATACTACGCGTACCAGGATTTGTTTTTTTTTATTTGAGAGGGTATGGTGCCATTTTCGGACAGCACGACGTGTTTGGAAGCATCCATTTACTTATTATAATCCCACATTTATTATTAGATCTCCTGATCCTGATTCGATTTCCAACCTGTGTTGTTATGCTAATTTCCAGATTTGAATGATCATTTAGAGAGTTCGGTGTGCTTGTAATAGTACAAAATAACTATTCATAATAAACCAGAGACGAGAGGAAAATGCCTCATTGGAATTTGAGGTATTTGCATGTTAGATTTTTGGTCCATAGACAATACAAATTCTCAAGAAAAAAATTGATCCATTATTCGTGGCTGCTTATGTGTATGCTAGTGGACCTAAACTTTAGTTCACATCGCTGATTGAGAGAAAGTTGCACCATCTTATATAGGAGGTTGTTCTAACACTACTAAGTGAGTGAGAAGAGAAGCAGCTCTCGCGCACTCCCCCCGACGCCACGTCACGCCTCCTCACGACGGGTTGTGAGAATCTCGCCAAGACGATTTTTATTTTGCTGTTTAGGAAAATTAATTATGAGTCATCAACGGATAGGTTAACTAGCCAGATCTTTTGGATCATGGCTGTGTTGACTCGGACATAGGTTGTGCCCCACGAGCTACCCAAACGTCACTATATAGACCGAGACGTAAACTCTACGCGACTACAACTCATCACACGCATCTCATTCTAGTACATTGCGCCACCGCCTTCGTCTTCCCTATCCCGCCTTGTGGCGTGCACCGTAGATCGGAATAGTAGGCATCCGAAACCCAAATTAACACGTATTCAAAGTAAAATACGTTCCTGGTGTATAATCAGGTATTTATACATGATTTATACAGTATTTATCCAGATGAGTATAAACACTACATTGCACAAGTAGTAGATGCATGAAAACCGACATATATATAATACAAACACTTAGAGCCCGATCGAGATACATATATAGTGTCAAGTGCCAAATTTTTACACAAGTGTCAAATACAAAATTCATATCATCTAACATTACAAATATGAAGTGGTCACCGCCGCCTACACTAGGATCAAATAGAATGCAGCTGTGATGATGGTGAGCAAGAGCATGAGCATGACCAATATCTTCATCCGGTTCTTCTTCCACAGGTGGTTCCTCCACTTGGCTACCGCCTCCTCTCTAGTCACGTATCCTTTGTGATGTTGCCGCTGAACTTGTTCACTTGTTTGTGACAATCCTCCCACTTCTCGTAGACTCCTGAAACCCTACCCATGTACACCACATACCACCTTGTCGCCATCTCTATAGACGACAAGGCATATTAGTAAACATACAACGAAAAGAATTAATAAAAGGTTCACATCCATATATATGTGTTCACAAAATATAAAACAAAGAATCCATAAACCTAAAAGATAGCATCTCGCGATCATCATAGAAGTAATAAGTTCAACGACAACATGACCACAAGGTAGTTTAAGTCTAACAACAATGACCATTTCGACCACCAGATAGTAAAGTTTATAACGCACACACTACAGCAGGCGTCCATCAAGAATATACACACACTGGATCATGCTAGAGGCACACATCGATCATGAAGACTTCTTATTCTTGCTCGGCTTCAGGAATGGTAGATAACCCTCTTTCATCATCTACGTCCTTGTGTCACCCTGCTTACGGAGGCGTTCTTCAACCTCCCTCTTACTCAACCCTCTGGCTTATTGTAGCCCCTCCTCCTTGTGTTGACATCTTTAATGATGATTTGCGACAACTTTATCTGAATGCGATGGAAGTCTTCTCTAAGACCATCATCGTCGATTCGCGCCAAAGTTTCGGCCCATCCTCGGAGACTAGATGGCAGCGTTAGGCTCTGGCAATCTCGAACATAGCCTTTAAGGTGATGGAGGACGTAGAAGGCCTCCTTAGCACCACCAGTAGTCGGCTGCTTGACGCAGGGGAACTCGAGCACGTGCTTGAACACGTGTTTACCATCCTTGATACATTTCCCTTTATCTACGAAGGTGCATCCCTTCTTGGCGTAGCCCTCGAGAGCCTCATTAAGAACATCCCTTATTTTGGTGTAGTCTTTCTTTTTCGTCAAACTCCCCGAGTCAAAATACGTGGCTAGTGAATACCTCGGGGCAAGAACGATGAGTGTGTAGTATTTGTCTCTGCGCAACATAATTGGAACGTAATGTTAAAAAAAGAGTAAAAGAAGAAATCTATAAGAAATGCATAAGTTACGGCGGCGATTTCCAACCTGTTGTTATGCTAACTTCCAGATTTGAATGATCATTTAGAAAGTTCACTGTGCTTGTAATAGTGCAAAATAACTATTCATAATAAACCAGAGACGAGAAAAGGCCTCATTGGAATTTGAGGTATTTGCATGTTAGATTTTTGGTCCATAGACAATACAAAATCTGAAGACAAAAATTGATCCATTATTTGTGGCAGCTCATGTGTGTGCAAGTGGACCTAAACTTTAGTTCACATCGCTGGTTGAGAGAAAGTTGCACCATCTTATATAGGAGGCTGTTCTAACACTATTAAGTGAGTGAGAAGAGAAGCAGCTCTCGTGCATCCTACCGACGCCACGTCACGCCTCCTCACGATGGGTTGCGAGAATCTCGCCGAGACGAGTTTTATTTTGCTGTTTAGGAAAATTAATTATGAGTCATCAACGGACGTGTTAACTAGCCAGATCTTTTGGATCGTGGCTGTGTTGACTCGGACATGGGCTGTGCCCCACGAGCTACCCAACCGTCACTATATAAACCGAGACGCAAACTCTACGCGACTACAACTCATCACACGCATCTCATTCTAGTACATTGAGCCACCGCCTTCGTCTTCCCTATCCCGCCTTGCAGCATGCACCGTAGATCGGGATAGTAGGCCTCCGAAGTCCAAATTAACAGCTTAGCCTTGTTAACATCTTATTATATGACAGAGAAAATTGTAGCTAACATCAGTCCTTGTGGCATTTCTTCCACAAAACACAGAATTAAGATATTTTTTTGCAGCTAGCATAGTTTGTGACTTAATTATTTGCACCTGACCCAATTGAATGACTTAACTTACTAACATGCTGATGAAATAAATTCAGGAAGGGGACACAATTTTACTAAAACTATACCGATTTTGCTATATTTATTGTCATTGATATTACAACTGTATTTTAAAGAAATTAGAAAATGGTATTTTAAAGCGTGCCAACTACATTTCCATGGAGTTTTGGTACAAAATACATTGCATTATAGGCTAAATAAAAATCACAAAATCGTGTATCTGAAAAGACAAAGCAAGACCTAATTTTGTTTCAACATTTTTTTATGTCCCATGTGAAAATATATTTTGATGCAAATTTGGCCGTACATATGCACATGTATAGCAGGATTAAGATCTCCCTTAGGCGTCGTAAATAACGTTATAGCAGCTCATGGTCAGAGCACTGCCCTCGCACGCCATTTTTTGTTATTGACACCTTCAAAGATAGGTGGCTTCGTGGATACAACAAAACCACTAGGAGCAAATTGCCTATAATAAGGCTTTTGGATTATTGAATTTAAGAGTAATTTACCCAAGATAAATGCTAAATAAAACATGAATAGAATAACAGAAGTTAAACTAATTATATGATTTAGCAGATACAAAATAAGGCAGATATCGAAGAGAATTGCAAAGCGTACAATTTGAGATAATATCAGAGCAAGATCTGCAGCATTCCAAAGCGAATGACAAACTATCTGACTAAGAGATGTACATCATAGCAGAGGCACCGCTAGAGGAACCGCCGGTGTTGGCATTGGCACCATCGTCAGCCATGTCATCGAGGAAGAGGTTGCACTGCCCTCTCATCTCACCCATTGATCACCTACTAAGCCAACACACTGTGAACTAACCTCCACATAATCGCTAGCTTGGTTAGATCTTGGTTGTTAATAAACCAACGCAGATATGTATGAGCACTATATAGCATGTCCAACGGCAACAGCCTAATAACCATTGTAATGTGTATCTATCTTGCTAGCCTTTTGGGAGTATAAATACATACGAGGGTCGATGGGTATTCACCACCACTATAAGAAATGTGTTAACTTGTGACCTTTTCATTGTCGCTGTTGGTGAAATGGTTAGAAATCTCTTACCATTTTGTCCTAAATGGTAGTTAGCCATTTGGGAGGGTCTAAACCTAAGAAGTTTCGCATGTGTCCATGTGTCCATGTGTCAATTTTCTTGCATATGTGTTTACTACTGACATGCGCGACCCACACATTGAATAATCTGACTAGGACCAACAAACTTATCATGCGGGCCATCCACCGATTTGGGACCCACTAGAAGAACAACCAATGAAAATATATACCATCTATACTACTATATAGTGTATAAATAACTTTAAATATTGACCGTTGGATAAAGACTAGCAAATTCCAACATTGGTGACTGTTGTATCTTCGTTTTTATATGTTAGGTTTTATCACATCAAAGATCTAGAGATCTATTGTTAGGTTTTATGGCAGGCATGGTGAGTCTGCATGTGTTTTCGTTTCGGACATGTCATTGCACTTCGTAATGCATTTAGTTTTTCATGTTTTGTTTTAATGTCGTAGTAACCAAAATAGAAGACTAGGTTTGTTTTGCTTCATGGGTGAAATCCTAGTTGTTCAAAGTCTTTTGGTCACCCTTTGCCACACATTCTAGAATTAGGTTGACATACATTGCACATTCTTCAACGCTGGCTTGTTTAGCTAGCAAAGGTATGTAGTAAGTACAATGCAGTTGTTCAGGCTTCTCCACGAAAGCACGCAAGTGATTCATCTAAATCGTTGTTACCATTTTGTTAGTCCATCGTAGAGTCAAAGGAGTGATGTAAAACAAGGCTAAAATCATTACATTTGCGCAACTTATTCAACAACAACGTTAATTAGATGTAGCTAGCATTTTCTTATAAAGCAATATATATTGTTACAATAATAGGCCATTTCATATTTATTTATAGCATATTCATTTCTAGCAAATATTTGATACAACAGTGGAGAACTCAACTACATCATTAACCAGAATATAAGTGAGGTCGATATAAAATTTGTGTCGTCAGTATGCATGGAAAAATACACACCTTCAAATAGTAATGGACGCATAAATGTTTCTACTCTCTAGCCCAAGATTATTTGCATAAAATCTTTATGGTCTCTAGCCCAAGCTTATGTTGTAATGCCCTTTCCTGGAATATACAAAGAGGAGAGAGCAACAAATGTTTTCATGTTTTATCATATCAGCAAAACACGTAACACCCTATGGGCACAAAGGCTCACAACAAATTTTAGTTATTGGCCATGGCTTGTTAAGTGTTGACAGCAAAATTTAGTTCTTTCAGATAAAAAAGCAAAAAATGATCCTTAACACAATTTGTTATACAAAAGAAAAGAAAATTTTATAACTGTTGCACGGACTTATTCTAATCTGCCTAATATACATGGTAAAACTTGAATCCAATGAGTTAGGCAAGTGTTACCCTTTAATCACATGAAAGAAAAGATAACAGTATGGACTACTCAGAATGAGCTGATTAATTACATAATATCAGAAAAGGTTACTTGTGGCTAAACGATATATATCCTGCAAGGCTACATCATAAGGAAGCATTATTTGCATATATTCCCCTAAAAACAGTCTGTATCCTGATGCAACCTATCACACCTTGATAGCATGATAATTTATCAAACAGTACACGCGAACTCTATAATAATATTAGATACGAGCAATATATACAATTCTCCACAAGCATGAGTAGGATTTTTGACTCGTCTCTAGAGGCTCGAACCTATCTAAATCTGTCTCCTGCTCATATATATGGCACCACATGTTCAGTATTGCTAGTACAAGACATTGACATCCTCGCAGGTGTAAAATGGGAGATTGTATAGATACAATTTTTAGATAACCACGTTTAGGTAAGTTCCTAAAATAGAGGAAAAAAATTGAATACGAATATCTGATATCTCCTCTACCTAAAACTAGCTCTAGATAGGTAGTCTATATAGGAGATGCTCTAACTTCAAAATTTTCTTGAATAACGCTATCACGGTAGAGAACAACACATTTGATAATTCTATCTCAAAATGTAATAACTTCAGTATGAGGCCGCCTCATCAACTTAAAGTATAAGAGATGTACATTATAACCAGGTTTTGGTAAGTTCCTAAAGTACGACAAAGAAATAAAATCTGAAAATCTCATAATTTCTCTATACCTAGATAATAATAAAAGGGCCGGCGTGTGTACAAATCACTCGATGCAGAGGCCAGGATCCGTTCCCTGTTTCAAAAAAAGAAGAAGATAGATACGTTATCAGAGGGGTTGTAACTCAGCATATTTCTTGAATAACACTATATAACGGTAGAAAACGTCACACATATATACATTGAGAGGCATGATCCAGCCATAAATAGGGAAAGAGGAAAACAACACATATACAACACACAGATAATCTGTGTTTTTATTAAATACAGTAGTAGTACTTGGTAATAAGTCTGGTATGACATGTCGTTGGCGCGGCACAAGACGGGCGAGGAGCGGGCGGTTCATGATGGTAACGAAGAGGCCGCGGAACTCGGTGAGGTCGACGGCATTTTCCTCGCCGTCGGCCTCCCACCACTCGAACTCCCTGACGAGGTTGGCCACGAAGTACTGGAGGTGCAGCATGGCCGCCCCTATCGCCGGGCACCCGCGCCTCCCGGCTCCGAATGGCATCATCCTGAGCTCCCTGGTGCAAGTCAGGTCCGCCTCCCCGCCGTCCATGAACCGCTCCGGCTTGAACTCTCGTGGGTCCGACCACACCGCCGCGTCACGGCCGATCTTCCCCACGAGAAAGTTGAGTGTCGCGCCGCGGTCCGGCACGCTCAAGCCAAGCACCTTTGTGGCCACCTCCTTCTCCATGTGGCGTATGATGAAGGGAATGGGTGGGTGGCGCCGGAGGGTCTCGAGCACGATGGCCTTGAGGTAGGGCATGCGCGACAGCTCGGCCTCGTCGATGACGGTGGCATCAATGGCGTCCACCTCGACGCGGAGCTTCTGCTGCAGGCCGGGGCGCTTGACGAGGTTTGCCATGATCCATTGCAGCGATGCAGCCGTGGACTCAGTGCCTGCGCCGAGGAACTCGGAGATGAGGCTGACGAGCTCGCCATCGGTGGCGACCCTGGCAATACCATCATCTTCACGGATTCGTAGGTCCACGAGGGACTCCAAATAAGTCTGGACACGACCACCGTCCTGCGACCGGTTACTGCTCCTCTTCTTCAGGTCGGCGACGAGCGGCAGGAAATATTCGTCCTGCTGCCGCCGGAAAGCCAGGACCTGGCGCCACCGTGACGGGTATAGGAGCTTGCCGAGCCTGGGGTACCTAATCAGCACCCGAAAGGATGGCAGCGCGCGGAGCACGTCCCGCTGCAGCTTGTGCATGGCGCGGACGCGCGTCTCCCCCAGCTCCGACACCACGTCCTCGCCGAAGCACATCTCCGCGAGCGCAGAGTAGACGGCGAAATGGAGGCACTCGGAGGCTGGGGCGCCGGACCTGAGGTCACGCACCAGCCGAGCGAGCGCGCGGGCGCGGGTGTCGCCGTACAGGGCGAGGCTGGAGGGGTGGAGGACGCCGGCGACCATGTTGCGGCGGGCGGCGCGCCAGAAGGGGCCGTACGGCGCCGAGTGGATATTGTAGTGGCGCTCAGCCGTGAGGATGCTACTTGGAACGACGCCAGCGGGGCGGTTGAGGAACGCGGCGCTGTGCTCCAGCAGGGCACGGTGCGCCACCGCGCCGTCTGTGACTTGGATGGACAAGCCGAGCCTTTTCTGCCGCTGCCGCTGCCGTGTCGACGTCACAAGTGGCGCGAGTTTACGCAGAAGCAGGACGACCAGAAAGATGGCGGTGGCTACAAGGAACACGGCGAGGATGATACCCATCGTCTTTAATTTGCTCAAGATCAATGAGCTGCGCTGGGCTTCAAGTCATCCCAAGCTTTAGATCCATATAAGTCCACGGCGGGCAACATCTCTTTATTTGCGTCAATGGGCTAACAACACAAAATCCTTGTGTAAATAATTGGAAACGTATTTGACTTTGTAACCGTTCATGGGAAATAATACTATAATGTTTATCTCCTCACTGGACACGCCTTCCTGTTTACATACTACTACATTTGTTCCAATGTGTAAGCATTTTTAGCAGTCTAGAAAGCCTATTTAACTACATCTCTTTGCAATAAAACATCAACTGTTTGTAAATAATGCGTAACCGTGAGCTCAATTTACTGGAGATGGTCTATTTACTGGCCAATCTGGAGTTCAGGACCCTGATGTTTTCTTTTCTACAAAGGGCCTTGTTAGAGTACGTATACGTGTATAATCTAGAGATATACTAGGACTCTATATCTTGTACCTTAAGTCTCCACCTAACCCTGTGTAACTCTATATAAACCCACAAGATCATTGTAATACGATACACAATATTCTAGGGATCCAATATAATTTCTACATGATATCAGAACAGTTAGCCTCACGACGCCGATCCTAGGTTTCTCTCTACTTCCGCAACGCGCGCCGCCCCCGTGGAGATCAATCTCCTCT
The DNA here is from genome assembly GCA_916181665.1 of Avena sativa. Lineage (NCBI taxonomy): Eukaryota > Viridiplantae > Streptophyta > Magnoliopsida > Poales > Poaceae > Avena > Avena sativa. The sequence goes on from OV702289.1 coordinate 59,864,199, forward strand.
CCACGGGAGCACGGCACCTGGTCTCGATCAACTATCGAATCGGTTCCTTATATCAATTCCAGTTCTTAGACTAGATCCAATTTCAATTCCCAATTTTCTAGATTAGATCCATTTTTTTAGAAATTTTCCAATTCCATAGATTAGATCCAAGTAGACAAATAAATCCCCGGACCTATGTCCTCAATTCTGGTGCAAATCGTTGGAGAAATTCTGCTATGGTAAGTTGCGCATCCGGCCGGAAGCAGCAGAGACCCGCGTCACCGGCCGCATCTCGGCGTTTTTTCATCGGGCAGACACATCACCGGTACAAAGCAGCACACAAGCACGCGGATGCCGACCCGCACGCTGATCAAACCCAAAGCAAGGAGCTCCACGTCAAAATCAATCCACATGCAAATTTTCCAAGAGGCCACCGTGGGTTTTGCTGGTACTACTTCGATCACGCGTGACATCCACGACTACACCATGACTGGCACGCCCGCCTACGCCGACACCAACATATGCACTGCATTAAGCCGGACTACATCGATCCGAACATCTACGTCAAGCTGAACGACTACACTAAGATCTTCATCGAGTTCTACATCACCAACAAAAATCATCGCCAAGGTCTACATCATGTGGTCTAAAACTGTCGCCGCCATAGCCCGGTGCTCTGCTAGGACGATTACACAATCGCCTCGCCCGCCTGGTAAAAGACCGGCCGCCGCCGCTATAAAAATCTTGCTGTCACCGCTTGCCTTGTGCCTCGGCCGCCGCCTCTAAAACCTACAACCAAAAACCTGCCACCGCCGCAGATCTCTGCCGCCGTACAAAAACTTGACGCCGCCTCATATGACCAAGAAACCTGCCGCTGCCACAGATTCCTGCCGCCATCGCACAAAAATCTAAAACCCTACGACACAAACCGCGTAATTTTTTTTGCGCTTGCGGCGCTGTCAGCTATAATGACCATGACAACCTCGACCATGGCTACATCACGACCGGCTACCTCGACATCGACATCAAGAACAATGTCTACAACAACTCAAGAACTCCAGTCACCAGCGTCTGCATCGTCACTTGCATCCACGCCACTCTCGCTATGACCGCGGGAGGTAAGAGAGGCACTAAAAGGGGACACAGTAACCGGCCCTAGGTGCCAGCCATGATCATGTTCACGCAGGTGATGATGACAAGAGGTAAAGACGACGGAAGCACAAGACTTCAAATCCAGTCGCAAGCGCCCGCTTCACTCCCGCTTCGACTGAGGGGATGTTAGAGTACGTATACATGTATAGGCTAGAGATATACTAGGACTCTACATCTTGTACTCCAAGTCTCCACCTAACCCCGTGTAAATCTATAAAAACCCAACAAGGGTCATTGTAATACGACACACAATATTCTAGGGACCAATATAATTTCTACAGGCCTTAATTTCTTAAAGAGTTTTAAACATTACAACCAAATTCTGAATAGCTAGGCACATCAAGTCATCCAAAGCTTTAAATCCATATAAGTCCATGCGGGCATCAACATCTCTTTGCGTTAATGCGCTAACAACACAAAAACTTTATAGGAAAATAATCCTATAATAATTCCGATAATAATGTCTATCTCCTCAGACATGCCTTCGTGTTTACTACACCTGTTCTAATGTGTAAGCATTTTTAGCAGTCTAGAAAGCCTATTTAATTTCTCATTCTTTTTGATGTTGCATGCATAACATCTAAGTATATCCACGGAAGGCACTTTGAACATTAAGAATCAAAGTGCCAATACAAAATTTTTGGTAATCCTTTTGTAGTGATGTGCACCGCTACCTCATCCATTACCTTGGAACCAAACATTGCTAAAAACCATTGCAAATCAAACCAACAAAGTTTCGTTCATATGAAGAAAATATAATATTTGCCACTCAAATGCAATTTACTGTCTCCAACCCAGCAACTAACCCTCAATTCAAATATATGTAAACTCAAATTGGACTTATCATCTCCTAAAGGAAGCAAAGCGTGAAGGCTAAATTCTGCTAGATTCATCTTCACAGACTCGAATCAAAACAACAACATTTTCTCCCCAAATCAACCCTTTTGTTCTGTGCACAACATCTAAGTATATCCACCTAAGGCAAGATTCTAATGGCTCATTTTTTCTCTATCAGGAATTAATCTAGATAAACTCATTAGGAAAAGCATCACATGAGATACGAACCAACTAGCACTATTAACATTAAGAAGCAAAGTGCCAATACAGACCTTTTGGTAATTTTTTTGTAATGATATGCACCGCTATCTCAATCTTTACCTTGGAACCAAACATTGCTACAAAACCATTGCTGATCAGACCAACAAAGTTTTACGCACCAGTTTTCTGGCTCTCTCCATGCAAAAAAAAAAAATGCCCATGTGCATGAACATTTTACGTCATGTAAATTTTCTCTTACCTCAGAAGTCGAGAACAACATAAGAAAATTTAGACATGTCGTAAAAAAATTTGTTTACATGCCATATAAAAATACGACATAAAATGTGTATTTTCTATGATTAGAAAAATACGCATTTTACGTCGTATTTTTATACGGCATGTAAACTAATTTTTTTTATGATATGTCTAAATTTTCTTATGTTTTTCTCAACTTTCGAGATCAGAGAAAATTTACGTGACGTAAAAATAATATACGGTTTGGAAGATAGAGGGTGGTGTAGAATAGTTATTCTACACCCTGGGGGTCAAATAGCGGCACTCACCTTATTAGGGAGGTCGAATATCTCATAATTTGAGGGATTTTTTCAATATCTGCGTCGGGACTATCCTCACGGTCATTGTCATTAACTTTCTACGCACGCTGATCTTGCTCTGTTTATTTTATATTTGAAGCACACATCAGGTGGATGGTGTATTGTCCTATTAATAGCATTTCTTAGTTCTACTATGTGCTCTAGGTAACCCCTCCTCATAATATGAGTAACACAACTATGCATGCGTTTAATTTTTTTTACTTCTAATATACAATATGTATAAATGCATTGTGCATATATACGAACAATATATCATCATGTTTTATTCTGCAAATAACCTTACTTCATAGACACGTATTTTGTAATTCTAGAGTTAATCATAGATCCAAGTATGCATAGTCAAACATAACTTATATATAATATTTCTTAGAGTACTTGACCGAAGCAAGTTGCCGTCTCGATCACTCGATAAATTATATTTTTAACCAAAAAGGAGATCAGATATAATATATTTAATATAAAGATAAATCTTAACAATTCATAAGTTGATTGGTCTAGAAACACATAGATCTACTTATGCCTAAAGAATGCCGTGTCACACAACTAATATTTTATACTTAATGGGTGAGAGTAGTCGATTGAAGTAAGTGAAGCAAGTGGCTGGTCTTGATCCATCATTTAAGATAAGAATATATAACTCGTTTTCTAAATGTACACCTCCTATATATTGATCAATATTTTTTCACTCAGATTCCCCACAAAAAAAGATCATGCATGCGCAAAAATATATATATGTATATCAGATCTGATCTATTTGATACATGTCACCTCTCGCATGCATAGCGAACTATATACACACGTACAACATGTTAGCATGACATTCAGATGAGATTTAATTGGTACATACTTGGGGTATGGAATGTTCTACTAGGGCATTTGGCAATGGTCCTATTCGTGTTGCCACTATGTGCATCTTACTTATGTAGAGACCGGGTATCAGCTTCTTTAATTGTATCCTTGTGATGCTATCTTATGAGTAATCAAGCGGAAAAATATGAGATGAATATTTTACTTTTACCTTCCCTTGGGTGCGAAGGTTTATTGTTCGGAAAGTGTGGTGCATGAGTAGGCGGGATGAATTATTGGGTCTTGATCTACCGAATAATATATCTCACACAGAACGCTACCGTAGGCGCACCTTACCTCTTACATATAAATTAATCAATAATCTCACTCTACCCGTGTAAAATAATGCCCACATGCATGCAGCGTCCCAAAATTTATATTACATCGGATCTAATCCAATCGACTAACCTCTTATTGCTTCAAGGTAGGATTGTTTGAAGGTAGGTCGCCTATCTCATAACTTGATGGAAACAAATATGGTTTTCCATATGTACAATGGGACTGCTCTCGCTCTCGTTGTCCATAACTTTATATACAAGCTGATCTTGCTCTGTATATTTTATTTTTGAAACACACGTCACATGCACTGTAGTATTAATAGCATTTTGTGGTCACAATTTCTAGCTCAATAATAGGTGTAGGCATATGAATATATGTGCACCATCTCCATTCTACTATGTCCAATCTAGATACTCCCTCCTCAAAATATGAGCCACGGAAATTTACACTTGTTTAAATTTTTGGCCTGTAATATGCACAACGTATCAATTCTATTGAGCATATACAAGACAAATATATCTTTATATTTATTCTGCAAATACCCTTACATCACATTGTCTGTACACGTATTTTTCAACTATAATATAAGTTCAATCATAGTTCCAATTGTGAGGATGCTACTTGGAACGATACTAGCGGGGCGGTTGAGGAACACGGCGCTGTGCTCCAGCAAGGCATGGTGCGCCACCGCGATGTCTGTCACTTGGATGGACAAGCCGAGCCTTTTCTGTCGCTGCCGTGTCGACATCACAAGTGGAGCGAGTTTATGCAGCAGCAGGCCGATCAGAAAGATGGCGGTGGCTACAAGGAACAAGGCGAGGATGTTGCCCATCGTCTTTGCTCAAGATCAACTAGCTGCGCTGGGCTTCAAGTCATCTGAAGCTTTAAATCCATATAAGTCCACGCGGGTACCAACATCTCTTTATTTGAGTTAATGGGCTAACAACACAAAAACGTTGTAAATAATTGGAAACGTATTTCACTTTGAAACCATTCATGGAAAGTAATCATATAATGTTTATCTCCTCACTGGACATGCATTCCTCTTTACATACTACTACTACATCTATTCCAACGTGTAAGCATTTTTTAGCAGTCTAGAAAGCCTATTTAACATCTCTTTGCATTGAAACATCAATTGTTTGTAAATAATGTGTAACTTGTTTTACTTTCAAACCGTGAGCTCAATTTACTGGAAATGATCTATTTCCTGGCCAATCTGGAGTTCAGGACCCCTGATGTTTTTTTTTGATAAAGGGCCTTAATTGCTTAAAGAGTTTTAAACATTACAGTCGGCTTCTGAATAGCTAGGCACATCAAGTCATCCGAAGCTTTAAATCCATATAGATCCACACGGGCATCAACATCTCTTTGTGTTAATGCGCTAACAACACAAATTTTTTATAGGAAAATACTCCTATAATAATGTCTATCTCCTCAGACACGCATTTGTGTTTACATACTACTAGTATGTTAGCATTTTTAGCAGTTTAGAAAGTCTATTTAATTTCTCATTCTTTTTTACGTTCCATGCACAACATCTAAGTATATCCACGTAAGGAAAATTTTTAATTTCGCATTCTTTTCCTCTCAACAATTCATCTAGATGGACTTATTAAGAAAAACATTTTTTGAGATACGAACCAACTGGCACTCTGAACTTTCAGAATCAAAGTGCCAATACGAAATTGTTGGAAATCCTTTTGTAGTGATGTGCACCGCTACCTCATCCATTACCTTGGAACCAAACATTGCTAAAAACCATTGCAAATCAAACCAACAAAGTTCCGTTCATATGAAGAAAATATAATATTTGCCACTTAAATGCAATTTACTGTCTCCAACCCAGCAACTAAAACCCTCAATTCAAATATATGTAAACTTAAATTGGACTTATCATCTCCTAAAGGAAGCAAAACATGAAGGCTAAATTCTGCTAGATTCATCTTCACATACTCAAATCAAAACAACAACATTTTCTCCCCAAATCAACCCTTTTGTTATGTGCACAACATCTAAGTATATCCACCTAAGGCAAGATTCTAATGGCTCATTTTTTCTCTATCAGGAATTAATCTAGATAAACTCATTAGGAAAAGCATCATATGAGATACGGAACAACAAGCACTATTAACATTAAGAATCAAAGTGCCAATACAGACCTTTTGGTAATTCTTTTGTAATGATATGCACCGCTATATCAATCTTTACCTTGGAACCAAACATTGCTACAAAAATATTGCTGATCGGACCAACAAAGTTGTACGCACCAGTTTTCTCGCTCTCTCCATGCAAAAAATGACCACGTGCATGAACATGCCAAAATATATATATTCAGATCGGATCAACTCACCTCATTAGGGAGGTCGAATATCTCATAATTTGAGATTTTTTTTTCAATATCCGCGTTGGGACTATCCTCACGGTCATTGTCATTAACTTTCTACGCACGCTGATCTTGCTCTGTTTATTTTATATTTGAAGCACACATCAGGTGGATGGTGTATTGTCCTATTAATAGCATTTCTTAGTTCTACTATGTGCTCTAGGTAACTCCTCCTCATAATATAAGTAACTCAACTACGCATGCGTTTAATTTTTTTACTTCTAATATGCAATATGTATAAATGCATTGTGCATATATACGAACAATATATCATCATGTTTTATTCTGCAAATAATCTTTCTTCATAGACACGTCTTTTGTAATTCTAGTATAAGTTAATCATAGATCCAATTATACATATAGTCAAACATAACTTATATATAATATTTCTTAGAGTACTTGACCGAGGCAAGTTGCCGTCTCGATCACTCGATTAATTATATTTTTTAACCAAAAAGGAGATAAGATATAATATATTTAATATATAGATAAATCTTAACAATTCATAAGTTGATTGGTCTAGAAACACATAGATCTACTTATGCCTAAAGAATGCCGTGTCACACAACTAATATTTTATACTTAATGGGTGAGAGTAGTCCATTGAAGCAAGTGAAGCAAGTGGCTGGTCTTGATCCATCAATTAAGATAAGAATATATAACTCGTCTTCTGAATGTACACCTCCTATATATTGATCAATATTTTTTCACTCAAATTCCCCACAAAAAAATGATCATGCATGCGCAAAAATATATATATGTGTATCAGATCTGATCTATTTGATACATGTCACCTCTCGCATGCATAGCGAACTATATACACACGTACAATAGTTGGCATGACATTCAAATGAGATTTAATTGGTACAGACTTGAGGTATGGAATGTTCTACTAGGGCATTTGGCAATGATCCTATCGTGTTGCCGCTATGTGCATCTTACTTATGCAGAGATCGGGTATCAGCTTCTTTAATTGTATCCTTGTGATGCTATCTTATGAGTAATCAAGCGGAAAAATATGAGATGAATATTTTACTTTTACCTTCCCTTGAGTGCTAAGGTTTATTGTTCGGAAAGTGTGGTGCGGGATGAATTATTGGGTCTTGATCTACCGAATAATATATGTCACACAGAACGCTCCCGTCAGCACATCTTACCTCTTATCTATAAATTAATCAATAATCTCACTCTATCCGTGTAAAATAATGCCCACATGCAAGCACGTCCCAAAATATATATTTAGATCGGATCTAATCCAATCGACTAACCTCTCATTGTTTGAAGGTAGGATTGTTTGAAGCAGTGGCGAATCCAAGATGAAAATGTAGGGTAGGCTCAATGAACTAAGAACATAACTCAGAAGGCATGTTTAATTGGTTGTTTTGAACCTACTAAGAAACACGACCTAGTCTACAATGGATTTTCAGAACTTGTTAGCTGCATAATTGTCTATGCACGTAAGTCATATGGCCTAGTGGCCTAGGTTGTTAACGGAATCACTTTAGCTTCATTTTAACGATCATTTGCTTCCTTTACTGACAAAACTTTGACATTTCTCCATCGAACATTGTTGAGACCTACAAATTTAATGGTTTCTTGCTAAAAATGGAGGGTAAGCTCGAGCCTATCGAAGCATACATGGTAAATTCGCCCCTGGTTTGAAGGTAGGTCGCCTATCTCATAACTTGATGGAAACAAATATGGTTTTCCATATGTATACTGGGACCGCTCTCGCCCTCGTTGTCCATAACTTTATATGCACGCTGATCTTGCTCTGTATATTTTATTTTTGAAACACACGTCACATGCACTGTAGTATTAATAGCATTTTGTGGTCACAATTTCTAGCTCAATAATAGGTGTAGGCATATGAATATATGTGCACCATCTCCATTCTACTATGTCCAATCTAGGTACTCCCTCCTCAAAATATGAGTCACGGAAATTTACACTTGTTTAAATTTTTGGCCTGTAATATGTGTAATATGCACAACGTATCAATTCTTTTGTGCATATACAAGACAAATATATTTTTATGCAAAAACCCTTACATCGCATTGTCTGTACACATATTTTTCAACTATAATATAAGTTCAATCATAGTTCCAATTGTGAGAATGCTACTTGGAACGATGCTAGTGGGGCGGTTGAGGAACACGGCGCTGTGCTCCAGCAAGGCATGGTGCGCCACCGCGCCGTCTGTCACTTGGATGGACAAGCCGAGCCTTTTCTGCCGCTGCCGTGTCGACATCACAAGTGGAGCGAGTTTATGCAGCAGCAGGCCGATCAGAAAGATGGCGGTGGCTACGAGGAACAAGGCGAGGATGTTGCCCATCGTCTTTGCTCAAGATCAACTAGCTGCGCTGGGCTTCAAGTCATCTGAAGCTCTAAATCCATATAAGTCCACGCGGGTACCAACATCTCTTTATTTGCGTTAATGGGCTAACAACACAAAAACTTTGTGTAAATAATTGGAAACATATTTGACTCTGAATCCATTCATGGAAAATAATCCTATAATGTTTATCTCCTCACTGGACACGCATTCCTGTTTACATACTACTACATCTGCTCCAATGTGTATGCATTTTTTAGCAGTCTAGAAAGCCTATTTAACAACATCTCTTTGCATTGAAACATCAACTGTTTGTAAATAATGTGTAACTTATTTTACTTTCAAACTGTGAGCTCAATTTACTGGAAATGATCTATTGTTCAGGACCCCTGATGTTTTCTTTTCGATAAAGGGCATTAATTGCTTAAAGAGTTTTAAACATTACAGTCGGCTTCTGAATAGCTAGGCACATCAAGTCATCCGAAGCTTTAAATCCATATAGATCCACACGGGCACAGTGCCGGTCCTGAGATTTTAGGGCCCGGGGCGAAACTAAAATTTAGGGCCCTCTACTATCAATTTATATATATATAGATGTATGAAACGATGAAAAATAGAGACTTCAAGTGTACCACGGCAATATATTCATTAAAAATAACAATCTCTATATTGTACCTTAAAATTTTCTATGTAAATTCCAAGATCAAAGTCAGCAATGATGGAATCAATATCAATCTTGTCAAATAACTTCTTCTCAGTGCATAAAGTTTTCAAACCAGTTAACCTCTTTCGAGACATTATAGGTCTCAAATAGTTCTTTATTAATGCCAACTTTGAAAAGGTTCTTTGAGTTGATGTAACAATCACGGGGATAGTAACTAAGATCCGATAAATGGTAGAAATATTAGGATAGCAATCTGCTTCTTTAGCAAACTCAAAAATCTTGATAGAAGATATTGGTTTATCCGGCAAAATCAAGTTCATAACACTTAACTCAGAAATATGATCATTTAACTCGACATCAAATGTACCGGATGAACCAGATGAAAAACTCGTACCAGATGAACCAAATCGGGAGATTGGAGCATAAAGTAGACTAGGGCATATATAAAGCACACCGAAAATAAAAATAGCACCCAAATCCAGATAAAATTGGGATATATCATAGACATTTTGAATCTTCATACCTACTGTTGGACGAGACGAGCGGCTGTCTTGGTCCCTTGCGAGTTGGAAAATGACATGGAGGAGCAGCCGATCAGGCGAATAGTCCTGGACTCCTAGCCCTTAGGCAACGGCCGACAGGCGACGACATGTCGTCCTATTTCGAATCGCGAGTTCCAGAGTCCAGATGAGGATCGCTGCCAGGTAATAACTGATAGGTGATCGTCTAATCCCTAACTTAGTTGTTCGCTCGTACGCGTCCGGGTAATGAAAAGGGCCCAATCAGACCCAATACAATGCCCATACATTAGTACTTTTTTTTCTGAGATCAACTCATATATACAACTATACTGGGTATACCTCGGGAGGGCCCCTAATTGTTTTGGGCCCGGGGCGGCTGCCCCTCTGGTCCCTCCCCAAGACCGGCCCTGCACGGGCATCAACATCTCTTTGTGTTAATGCGCTAACAACACAAAAACTTTATAGGAAAATAATCCTATAATAATGTCTATCTCCTCGGGCACGCCTTTGTGTTTACATACTACTACTACATCTGTTCCAATGTGTAAGCATTTTTAGCAGTCTAGAAAGTCTATTTAATTTCTCATTCTTTTTCACGTTCCATGCACAACATCTAAGTATATCCACGCAAGGCAACATTTTAATTCTCATTCTTTCCCTCTCAACAATTCATCTAGATGGACTTATTAAGAAAAACATTTTTTGGGATATGAACCAACTGGCACTCTGAACATTCAGAATCAAAGTGCCAATACAAAATTGTTGGTAATCCTTTTGTAGTGATGTGCACCGCTACCTCATCCATTACCTTGGAACCAAACATTGCTAAAAACCATTGCAAATCAAACCAACAAAGTTCCGTTCATATGAAGAAAATATAATATTTGCCACTCAAATGCAATTTACCGTCTCCAACCGAGCAACTAAAACCCTCAATTCAAATATATGTAAACTCAAATTGGACTTATCATCTCCTAAAGGAAGCAAAGTGTGAAGGCTAAATTCTGCTAAATTCATCTTCACATACTCAAATTAAAACAACAACATTTTGTCCCCAAATTAACCCTTTTGTTCTGTGCACAACATCTAAGTATATCCACCTAAGGCAAGATTCTAATGGCTCATTTTTTCTCTATCAGGAATTAATCTAGATAAACTCATTAGGAAAAGCATCATATGAGATACGAACCAACTAGCACTATTAACATTAAGAATCAAAGTGCCAATACAGACCTTTTGGTAATTCTTTTGTAATGATATGCACCGCTATCTCAATCTTTACCTTGGAACCAAATATTGCTACAAAACCATTGCTGATCGGACCAACAAAGTTTTACGCACCAATTATCTCGCTCTCTCCATGCAAAAAAATGCCCACGTGCATGAATATGCCAAAATATATACATTCAGATCGGATCAACTCACCTCATTAGGGAGGTCGAATATCTCATAATTTGAGGTTTTTTTTTCAATATCTACGTTGGGACTATCCTCACGGTCATTGTCATTAACTTTCTACGCACTCTGATCTTGCTCTGTTTATTTTATATTTGAAGCACACATCAGGTGGATGGTGTATTGTCCTATTAATAGCATTTCTTAGTTCTACTATGTGCTCTAGGTAACCCCTCCACATAATATGAGTAACACAACTATGCATGCGTTTAATTTTTTACTTCTAATATACAATATGTATAAATTCATTGTGCATATATATGAACAATATATGATCATGTTTTATTCTGCAAATAACCTTACTTCATACACACGTATTTTGTAATTCTAGTATAAGTTAATCATAGATCCAAGTATGCATAGTCAAACATAACTTATATATAATATTTCTTAGAGTACTTGACCGAAGCAAGTTGCCGTCTCGATCACTCGATAAATTATATTTTAACCAAAAAGGAGATAAGATATAATATATCTTATATATAGATAAATCTTAACAATTCATAAGTTAATTGGTCTAGAAACGCATAGATCTACTTATGCCTAAAGAATGCCGTGCCACACAACTAATATTTTATACTTAATGGGTGACAGTAGTCGATTGAAGCAAGTGAAGCAAGTGGCTGGTCTTGATCCATCAATTAAGATAAGAATATATAACTCGTTTTCTGAATGTACCCCTCCTATATATTGATCAATATATTTTCACTCAGATTCCCCACAAAAAAATGATCATGCGTGCGCAATATATATATATGTGCGTGCGTGTGTGTATCTATTTGATACATGTCACCTCTCGCATGCATAGCGAACTATATACACACATACACCATGTTGGCATGACATTCAGATGAGATTTAATTGGTACAGACTTGGGGTATGGAATGTTCTACTAGGGCATTTGGCAATGGTCCTATCGTGTTGCCGCTATGTGCATCTTACTTATGCAGAGACCGGGTGTCAGCTTCTTTAATTGTATCCTTGTGATGCTATTTTATGAGTAATCAAGCGGAAAAATATGAGATGAATACTTTACTATTACATTCCCTTGAGTGCTAAGGTTTATTGTTCGGAAAGTGTGGTGCATGAGGATGCGGGATGAATTATTGGGTCTTCATCTACCGAATAATATATCTCACACAGAACGCTCCTTAGGCACACCTTACCTGTTATATATATTAATTAATCAATAATTTCACTCTCCCCGTGTAAAAAATGCCCACATGCATGCACGACCCAAAATATATATTTAGATCGGATCTAATCCAATCGACTAACTTCTCATTGTTTGAAGGTAGGTCACCTATCTCATAACTTGATGGAAACAAATACGGTTTTCCATATGTACACTGAGCCTGCCCCTGCTCTGGTTGTCCATAACTTTATATGCACGCTGATCTTGCTCTGTATATTTTATATTTGAAACACACGTCACGTGCATAGCATTTTCAGGTCACACTTCCTAGATCAATAATAGGTGGTAGGCATATGAATACATGTCTAATCTAGGTGCTCCCTCCTCAAAATGCGAGTCACGGAAATTTACACGTTTAAATTTTTGGCCTATAATATGCACAACGTATCAAATCTATTGTGCATATATAAGACCAATATATCTTTATATTTATTCTGCAAATACCCTTACATCACATTGTCTGTAGAAGTATTTTTCAACTATAAAATAAGTTCAATCATAGTTCCAATTGTGTGTAGTCAAACATAACTTATATATGTAATATTTCCGGCGGAGTACTTGATTGAAGCAAGTTGCTGGCCACGATCAATCGATAAGATTGAATATTTACAAGAGAGAAGATAAGATATAATATATATTACTAAAATATTTGTAGTACGTGACGAGTTTGATTATGCAGAGTTGTCACTCGAAAAATAATAGTGAGGATGTGAAACTTAAAAAAATAAGTGAGACTACAATAGAGTAAAATCAGTAATGATAAACCAAATCGATGGTGTTGATTCTCCTTGTCTAAAGAACTAGGGTTTATTACGACTGTATCGCCAGGTCACATGGAAATTTGGACTGTGCCACTACGAATAAGTGAAATATAAAATGCTACTACTATTGTCGAATAAGACAAAAAATGTTATGTCTATGCCCCTTGGTGAAGGAGATATGCCATAGAGGCAAATAATAAAGGTGTTTATTATCATATCTCATTAGTTTAAATACTTTTGTATCATGCTATAACTATATCAATAGGAAACATCAATACATGTGTAATATACAAACAAACCAAATGTCCCTAGTAGCCTATATTTAACTAGTTCATTGGGCAGCTAATCTTGATCATTGTGTATTTAGACTAACTGACAATAAAGTCATTGATGGGTTCGTAGCATGAAAAACAAAAAAATTCTACCGCAAGAACGAACAAAACCCAGATCTAATCTAGATAAAAGCCAAGATCTAATCTACTAGACATGAGCAACGAGATAGATCGGTACTAACCCTCGTAGAACCGAAAGCGTTAACGAGATTAGATCTCGTGGATGATGTAGTCGATCACTTGCCGATCTCAAGATCGTGTGGACGATCCTTCCGGCACCGCGTTCCGGCAGCGCTTCCACAGACGGTCACACGTGCTGACTCGAAGCAGACCTTCCTCTCCCCGTTCCAGCGAGCAACGGAGGTAGCAGATCTTCTCCATGGAATCCCAGCAGCACAATGGCGTGGTGGTGGTGGTGGTGGAGATGAGAATTCTGCAGGGCTTCGCCTATGCCTGTGCAGAAGAAACGTGGAGGAGAGAGGCGGCTGAGATTGGGAGTTATGAGACAAGGTGCAAGAGGGGGCGCCCCCTCCCTTCTAATTAAAGGAGGGAGGCGCGCCTGGGGAGGGGGAGTTCTAGTAGGACTCCCTCCTCCTTGGGCCGGCGGGTTGGGGGGAGGAATCCTCCTCCCCCACGAATCGTGTCTTGCCCCACTTGGTTTCTTTGATCCCTTTCTTGGTTTTCAAGCAAACTCCAAGAAATCCTCTAGAACCTTCTAGAACATTCCGAAACCTTCTAGAATCTCCATACAAACACTCCGGAACATTTCCTAACTTAGAAAATGATCCCCAATATATGAATCTCATTCTCCGGACCATTCCGGATCTCCTCGTGATGTCTCGGATCCATTCCGAGACTCCGAACAACATCCGGTCTCCAACGCAAATTCCATATCTACTTAAACAACTTCGAACCTTAAGTGTGTCACCCTACGGTTCGTGAATATGCAGACATGATGAAGACACCTCTCCCATCAATAACCATCAGCGGGATCTGGAGATCCATAACGGCTCCCACATACTCAACGATTACTTCGTGATCGATTGAACCAATTAACATACGAAACCAATTCTCTTTGTCTCGCGACATTCTACTTATCCGAGGTTTGATCGTCAGTATCTTCATACCTAGTTCTTCCTCGTTACTGATAACTACTCTTTACTCGTTCCATGTTATGTCATCCCTTGTGACCTAGTCACATGCTTGCAAGCTATCTAGAGGACATTCCACCGAGAGGGCCCAGAGTATATCTATCCGTCATATGGATGGACAAATCCCAATCTTGGTCTATGCGCTTCAACACATACTTTCAGAATACCCAATGACACCTTTATAACCGCCCAGTTACGAAGCGGCGTTTGATGTCATCAAAGTACCCATCCGGTGATGGTGATTAACATAACCTCATGGTCGAAGGATTAGGTTACTATGTATTTCAAAGCTTACAGCAATACGAACTTAATGACTTGATCTTATGCTACGCTTACTATGGGTGTATGTCCATCATATCATTCTCCTAATGATATAACCTTGTTATTAATCACATCCAATGTCTATGATCAGGAAACCATGATCATCAATCAATCAACAAGCTAGTTTAACAAGAGGCTTACCAGGGACTCTTTTATGTTTACAAAACACACAAGTATTAGTGTTTCCTAATAATACAATTATAGCATGGGATGTAAACATTCATCATAAACACAAAGATATAATAATAATCTCTTTTATTATTGCCTCTTGGGCATATCTCCAACAGTCTTCCACTTGCACTAGAGTCAATAATCTAGATTACATGGTAATATACCGAACACCCATGGCGTTCTGGTGTTGGTCATGCTTTGCTCTAGGGAGAGGTTTAGTCAACGGATCTGCTACATTCAGATCAGTGTGTACTTTGCAAATCTTTATGTCACCATCTTGGACATACTCGCGAATAGCATAAAAACATAGCTTGATGTGCTTCAGCTTGCTATGTGACCTTGGCTCCTGTGCATTAGCTATAGCACCTGTGTTGTCACAGTAGATGGCCATCGGGTCTAACGCACTGGGAACCACGCCAAGTTCAGTAATGAACTCCTTCATCCATATGCCTTCTTGTGCAGCCTCCGAAGCAGCTATGTATTCCGATTCAGTTGAAGATTTCGCCACAAGGCTCTGCTTGGCACTCCTCCAGCTTATTGCAGCACCATTCAAAATAAATACGTAACCAGACTGTGACTTCGAGTCATCTGGATCGTTGTTCCAACTAGCATCAGTGTAACCGTTTACAACAAGCTGTTCATCACCTCCATAAGAAAGAACCATATCCTTCGTCCTATTCAGGTACTTTAGGATATTCTTGACCGCTGTCAAGTGTTCCATTCCAGGATCACTTTGATATCTGCTAGTCAAACTAACAGCATGTGCTATATCCGGTCTTGTACACAGCATGGCATACATGATAGAACCTATGGCCGAGGCATAGGGAATTTTATTCATCTTTTCTCTATCTTCTGCCGTAGCTGGACTTTGAGTTTTACTCAAGGTCTTACCTGACAACATGGGCACGAACCCTTTCTTGCTCTCTTCCATTCTAAACTTCTTTAGAACTTTGTCTAAGTATGTACTTTGTGAAAGCGCTATTAGGCGTCTTGATCTATCTCTATAAATCTTGATGCCTAGAATTATGCCGCTTCGCCAAGATACTTCATCGAAAAACTATTATTCAAATAGGTTTTGACGCTATTAAGAAGTTCTATATCATTCCCAATCAACAATATGTCATCTACATATAGTACTAGGAATACTACAGAGCTCCCACTCACTTTCTTGTAAATACAAGCTTCTCCATAAGTTTGTATAAATCCAAAGTTTTTGATTACTTTATCAAAACGTTGATTCCAACTCCGGGATGCTTGCTTCAGTCCATAAATGGAGCGCTGAAGTTTGCATACCTTGTCAGCATCTTTAGGATCGACAAAACCCTTGGGTTGTACCATATACAACTCTTCCTCAATGTCACCATTAAGGAACGCCGTTTTGACATCCATCTGCCAAATTTCATAATCGAAATATGCAGCGATTGCTAACATAATCCTCACAGACTTTAGCTTCGCTACTGGTGAGAAAGTCTCATCGTAGTCAACTCCTTGAATTTGTCGGAATCCTTTCGCGACAAGTCGAGCTTTATAGACGGTAACATTACCATCAGCATCTGTTTTTCTTTTGAAAATCCATTTGTTCTCGACAGCCTTTCGGCCATCCGGTAAGTCCACCAAAGTCCATACTTGGTTTTCGTACATGGATCCCATTTCGGATTTCATGGCTTCTAGCCATTTGTCGGAATCTGGGCTCACCATAGCTTCTTCATACGTCGCAGGGTCATCAGTGTTGTCCACCAACATGACGTTCAAGGAAGAGTCATACCACTCAGGAGTGGTACGAACCCTCGTTGACCTGCGAGGTTCAGTAGCAACTTCATTCGAAGTTTCATGATTATCATCATTAGCTTCCCATCCAGTTGGTGCAGGCGGCACAGAAACATCTTCCGGTGCTGCGCTACTTTCAACTCCGAAAGAAGGTTCAATAACCTCGTTGAGTTCTACTTTCCTTCCAGTCACTTCTTTCGAGAGAAATTCCTTCTCCAGAAAGGATCCATTCTTAGCAACGAAAACTTTGCCTTCGGATCTATGATAGAAGGTATACCCAATTGTTTCTTTAGGGTATCCTATAAAGACGCATTTCTCCGCTTTGGGTTCAAGCTTATCAGGTTGTAACTTCTTTACATACGCTTCGCAACCCTAAACTTTAAGGAACGATAACTTAGGTTTCTTACCAAACCATAATTCATACGGTGTCGTTTCAACGGATTTAGATGGTGCCCTATTTAAAGTGAATGCGGCTGTCTCTAATGCATAGCCCCAAAATGATAACGGTAAATCTGTAAGAGACATCATAGACCGAACCATATCTAAGAGAGTTCGATTACGACGTTCGGACACACCATTACGCTGTGGTGTTCTCGGCGGTGTCAACTGTGAAAGTATTCCACATTTCTTTAAATGCATGCCAAACTCATAACTCAGATATTCACCTCCGCGGTCAGAACGCAGAAACTTAATCTTCTTGTTATGATGATTTTCCACTTCACTTTAAAATTCCTTAAACTTCTCGAAAGTTTCGGATTTATGTTTCATAAAGTAGACATACCCATATCTACTCAAGTCATCCGTGAAAGTGAGAACATAACGATATCCACCACGCGATGCTACACTCATTGGACCACACACATCGGTATGTATTATTTCTAATAAGTCTGTAGCTCGCTCCATTATTCCAGAGAATGGAGTCTTAGTCATTTTTCCCATTAGACATGCTTCGCATCTTTCAAGTGATTCAAAATCAAGTGATTCAAGAAGTCCATCAGAATGGAGTTTCTTCATACGCTTCACTCCAATGTGACCAAGACGACAGTGCCACATGTATGTAGAATTATCATTCAATTTTATTCGTTTAGCATCTATGTTGTGAACATGTGTATCACTACTATCGAGATTTAATAAGAATAAACCATTCATCTCAGGTGCAAAACCATAAAAGATATTACTCATATAAATTGAACAACCTTTATTCTCAGACTTAAAAGAGTAACCGTCTCGCAATAAACAAGATCCAGATATAATGTTCATGCTTAACGTAGGCACCAAAAACAATTATTTAAATTTAAAACTAATCCCGATGGTAGATGTAGAGGGAGCGTGCCGACGGCGATCGCATCAACCTTGGAGCCATTTCCAACGCGCATCGTCACCTCGTCTCTTGCCAGTCTTCGTTTATTCCGCAGCTCCTGTTTCGAGTTACAAATATGAGCAACCGAACCAGTATCAAATACCCAGGCACTACTATGATTACTAGTAAGATACACATCTATAACATGTATATCGAATATACCTTTCTTCTTGATGTTGCCGTTCTTCAGATCTACCAGGTACTTGGGGCAGTTACGCTTCCAGTGACCAGCACCCTTGCAGTAGAAGCACTCAGTTTCAGGTTTAGGACCAGCCTTGGGCTTCTTAGCAGGTGCGGCAGCTTTCTTGCCGTCCTTCTTGAAGTTGCCCTTGTTCTTAGGCTTGCCCCATTTCTTAAAATTGGTGGTCTTATTGACCATCAACACTTGGTGTTCTTTCATGATCTCCACTTCAGCAGTTTTGAGCATGGACGATAGTTCAGACAACGTCTTGTTCATGCAGTGCATATTGTAGTTCATCATAAAGTTCTTATAACTTGGTGGCAGTGATTGGAGGACACGGTGAATCCCCAATTCATTAGGAATCGGTATCCCCAACTCTCGGAGTTTGTTTGCGTGCCCAGACATGGTGAGCATGTGCTCGCTAACAGAGCTACCCTCTTCCATCTTGCAAGTAAAGAACTTCTCGGAAGCTTCATAGCTTTCCATGGACGCACGAGTCTCAAAAATGAGTTTGAGCTCCTTAATGATCTCAAACGGGTCATGGTGCTCAAAACGCTTTTGAAGCTCCGATTCTAAACCGTACAGGATGGCACACTGAACTGTGGAGTAGTGATGTTTCCGAGTGGCATAAACATTCTTTACGTCATCGGTGGCATCTTCTGCAGGTGGGTCACCTAGCGGTGCTTCGAGCACATAGGTCAACTGACCAGCCCTGAGGACGATCTTCAGTCCACGGAACCAGTCCGTGAAATTGCTTCCATTGTTCTTAAGATTTTCTTTCTCTAGGAACGCATTGAAATTGATGGAAACGTTCGCCATTATCTACAACATATTTGCAAGTAGTTAAGACTAAGTTTATGATAAATAGTGTTCAAATTTAATTCTTAAATCAATTAGGTGAACTCCCACTCAAAACAACATCCCTCGCAGTTGTTTTAGTGATTACACGAACCAAATCCACTACACCAAGTCCGATCATCACGTGAGATGATGTAGCTTTATCGGCGAACAATCTTCATGTTCATCATATCAATCATATGACTCATGCTCTACCTTTCGGTATTCCGTGTTCCGAGACCATGTCTGTACATGCTAGGCTCGTCAAGATTAAACTTAGTTTCCGCATGTGCAAATCTGGCTTGCACCCGTTGTATGCACACGTAGAGTCTATCACACCCGATCATCACGAGATGCTTCGAAACGACGAGTCTTAGCAACGGTGCCAACTAAGGACGAACACTTTATTACTTGATATTTAGTGAGAGGGATCATCTTATAATGCTACCGTCATGATCTAAGCAATACAAGATGCATAAAGGATTAACATCATAGGCAATTCATAATTTGTGTGATATGATATGGCCCTTTCTTCTTATGCCTTCGATCTCTATCTCCAAAGCACGGACATGATCTCCATCATCACCAGCATTGCGTCAAGGTCCGTGGCGCCGCTTCATGGTTGTTCATCTTCACTAGCAACTATTACAACTACTTGGAACAAAGCTATTACAAGATGAATAGACACACAGGTCTTAACAGAATTAAAGACAACCATTAGGCTCCTGTCGGTTGCCATATTACAACAGGGATCATTGCATACATCAAATACAATCACAATCACATGTAGGCCATATCACATCACAAAACCCCTGCAAAAACAAGTTAGACGCCTCTAATTTTCTTTGCAAGTTTTACGTGGCTTGGGGCTTTCGACTAAGAACGCATCTTACCTACGAAACTGAACCACAACGTTGATACAAGTGCTATCAAGTGCAAAGTGTAGATTTGATCTATACTATGATGGGAGAGACAGACACCCGCAAAGCCACTTGTGCAATACGAGTTGCACGTCAAGCGTGGAGCAAGTCTCATGTACGATGACATGTAATGTTAGCCCGAGCCGCTTCATCCCACCATACCGCAAGATGCAAAGTACACATATAGCAAAAGACGGCACAAGCACCAACGCCCATAACCTCATTGTGTTCTACTTGTGCAACAGATCTACGCATAGACAAGGCTCTGATACCACTGATGGGTTCGTAGCATGAAAAACAAAAAATTTCTACCGCAAGAACGAACAAAACCCAGATCTAATCTAGATAAAAGCCAAGATCTAATCTACTAGACATGAGCAACGAGATAGATCGGTACTAACCCTCGTAGAACCGAAAGCGTTAACGAGATTAGATCTCGTGGATGATGTAGTCGATCACTTGCCGATCTCAAGATCGTGTGGACGATCCTTCCGGCACCGCGTTCCAGCAGCGCTTCCACAGACGGTCACACGTGCGGAGTCGAAGCAGACCTTCCTCTCCCCGTTCCAGCGAGCAGCGGAGGTAGTAGATCTTCTCCATGGAATCCCAGCAGCACGACGGCGTGGTGGTGGTGGTGGAGATGAGAATTCTGCAGGGCTTCGCCTATGCCTGTGCAGAAGAAACGTGAAGGAGAGAGGCGGCTGAGATTGGGAGTTATGAGACAAGGTGCAAGAGGGGGCGCCCCCTCCCTTCTAATTAAAGGAGGGAGGCGCGCCTGGGGAGGGGGAGTCCTAGTAGGACTCCCTCCTCCTTGGGCCGGCGGGTTGGGGGGAGGAATCCTCCTCCCCCACGAATCCGTGTGTTGCCCCACTTGGTTTCTTTGATCCCTTTCTTGGTTTTCAAGCAAACTCCAAGAAATCCTCTAGAACCTTCTAGAACATTCCGAAACCTTCTATAATCTCCATACAAACACTCCGGAACATTTCCTAACTTAGAAAATGATCCCCAATATATGAATCTCATTCTCCGGACCATTCCGGATCTCCTCGTGATGTCCCGGATCCATTTCGAGACTCCGAACAACATTCTGTCTCCAACGCAAATTCCATATCTACTTAAAACAACTTCGAACCTTAAGTGTGTCACCCTACGGTTTGTGAATATGCAGACATGATGAAGACACCTCTCCCATTAATAACCATCAGCGGGATCTGGAGATCCATAACGGCTCCCACATACTCAACGATTACTTCGTGATCGATTGAACCAATTAACATACGAAACCAATTCCCTTTGTCTCGCGACATTCTACTTATCCGAGGTTTGATCGTCAGTATCTTCATATCTAGTTCTTCCTCGTTACTGATAACTACTCTTTACTCCTTCCATGTTATGTCATCCCTTGTGACCTAGTCACATGCTTGCAAGCTATCTAGAGGACATTCCACCGAGAGGGCCCAGAGTATATCTATCCGTCATATGGATGGACAAATCCCAATCTTGGTATATGCGCTTCAACACATACTTTCAGAATACCCAATGACACCTTTATAACCGCCCAGTTACGAAGCGGCGTTTGATGTCATCAAAGTACCCATCCGGTGATGGTGATTAACATAACCTCATGGTCGAAAGATTAGGTTACTATGTATTTCAAAGCTTACAACAATACGAACTTAATGACTTGATCTTATGCTACACTTACTATGGGTGTATGTCCATCATATCATTCTCCTAATGATATAACCTTGTTATTAATCACATCCAATGTCCATGATCAGAAAACCATGATCATCAATCAATCAACAAGCTAGTTTAACAAGAGGCTTACTAGGGACTCTTTTATGTTTACAAAACACATAAGTATTAGTGTTTCCTAATAATACAATTATAGCATGGGATGTAAACATTCATCATAAACACAAAGATATAATAATAATCTCTTTTATTATTGCCTCTTGGGCATATCTCCAACAGTCATATCATTAGTAAATGATGTGATGGATATTACCAAATATAAGTATTGCAACACGATCAAGTCATATGTTCATCGTTGCAATAGCTAGAAATGAAGTATCATAATCCTTAGGCCGTGAGATCATGTTTAATCACTAACATCCGAGATTTTTTTGACTAGATCAACCGTCATGACCGTAACAGGGTGATCATAAAGGTGTATGTTGGGTATTACAGAGGTGCATGTCGAGGCGTATGCATCAAGATCGGGATTTGTTCTCCTGCCCGACGGGAAGATACACTGGGCCCACTCAGTGAAGTAAAGCTAAGTAGCGTATGACTATGTCACGAGGATGGAATATCACGGGAACAAGTAAAGCAACACTTATCGGTAACGATATTGAATAAGGAATCATGATACCGATGATCAGATCTTGGATAAATCAGGTATCAAAGTAACGTAGGAATTTGGACTCGAGGTTTATGGTTCAAACGCCGTTGAAATCATGGAATATACATGGGTCATTATTGGCATCCTGGTCCCGCTATTAATCATTGATCTGAGAGTCGTCTTGATCATGTCTGTAATATTCCCGAACCGTAGGGTAACACACTTAAGGGCTTTGCGATGCCTGGAGATCGTTCTGGAATCACGAGAAGGAAGAGAAAGGAATACCCGAAGTGTTATGTGAGAGAATCGGAATCGTTTTAGAAAATTCCTAAGAAAATTGATGTGAACCAAAAGGTGTTTCGGATCAAATAGATTTAATGAGTATGTATATTATATTAATTATCTATTATATACTAAAAGCAATATAAGGCTGTCTTTCGAGGTACGAGGTTGATCCACATAGGCTAAATTTATATTCTCCTTTGATCTTAAATTTAAAGGCTGAGATTAACTATTAAGAAGTGTAACGTAGAAGAAAATAACGTGTACAAACAAAGTCCTATATGTAACGTTAATTGGTCAGGTAGCCCCGAAAAAGTCCAGGCACCCAAAAAAAATTACTATGCCAGCCGTACCCGTATAGGAAAGTCCCCTCCCTACGGGTCTCCTTTTTTTTTTGGTTTGCATGTCTTAAGAATACTTAATTTAGCTAGCACAGTACAGTATGTACATCGCAGAAGAAAAAAATTCTCAGTACCATTGAAGGGCAATAATACACTGTCCCGCCACGTCCTTCTAATTGCTTTTACTACATCCTTTCGTTTTACTACCAAAATAGATATTAAAGATTACCTAAAAAATATATATATATTAACGTTAAAGATTTTTTGCCAATAATATATATTAAATATTGGCTACTTAAAAAATTGCGTATTGATTAGGATCAATATGGCTAACAAAAATATGAGGAAATCAATATCTCTTGCGTACATATTCCATATAGTTTAACATGTAATTTTTTTCATGCATCGCGAGGAGAGATTCAACTGCCACTATCTACTCCATCTTTCTAATAAGTAAAAGTCTAATCGACAACAAATCATATACTCGACATACAAAGTGTAGAAAATTGATAAAAATATGACTACCTTTCTACTAAAAGATACCACCATCTAAAATATTTTCTAGATTAATCAAAATATTAAAAATATGAGAACAAAAATATTTCTTTTATTTCATTCTTCAAAATGTATTTATGAAAATGTCGAATGATAAATACTAGAGGTATATTTGTATTTAAAATGTGACATATTTTATAATGAATAGATAAAGTCAAGTATATCATAATCAGGTGAGTAAATGAGGGAAGAAATTGACAAGGGCAAGATAGAAAAGTGAAGTATATCATAATCGAGTGAGTAAATAAGGGAAGAAAATGACCAGGGCAAGATAGAAACGAAAATTTGACAATGTAGTTTCTCCAGCAGTCAATACGATTTAATTTATTCACTTTGCTAGAAAAACATTTTCCGTACTACACAAGGGTCACCGGAATCTTACAATGGTTATACAAGCGTCCAACATAATGAGCATATGGTTTTCAATGTTTTAACAATTATTTTCTATGTTACCAACATCCTTATATGTGTTCGTAATAAACCAAAATAATCATATTAAAGAACAAGAAAATAGATAATTCGTGAATAAAATCTCACAGCAACCCAATACATTCAATTCAACCACCCAGCGACAATCAGTAGTTCTGCATAGACTTATAGATCTCTTGACTGTTATTAGCAATAGAGATGAACCGTTATATCGTCATAATTGCAGATGACATGATCTGACCACTAATGTGATGTATGTTTATTACAATAGACCACATCTAATTAATTGATCTTAGGAACTATTCCTAATTAAGTATTAGGAGGTAAGTTTAAATTGATCTAAAGTTGAAAAATAAAATTTGAGATTTGACTCACACTGAATAACATCAAATAAAAATTACATCCTAGCGTGCAATATGAATTTAATTTAATTGGTACCGTTTTCATGGAAACGTTAATTACCACATAAGATATTGAGTTATAGGAAGGAACAATCTTCCTTTTCAGCTTAACATTGATGAGAGCCTCACACTAGCCAGATTAGTGTGCAGTTGGAGAAACAGTAGATGGACGCATATAAAAGTGATATCTGTTTTTACGCCACCTACAACTATTGGATCTCCAACTCTCAAAGGTGGGACTAAGATCCAAAATATATAACCGAGAAAAGTTATAGGTGCATATTATCATAGTAATGTTTACAAACAGCCTCTGCCATAACCATGATGCACACATCCAACAAAAATTCAAAAGAAAAAAGTAAGATAAAACATAGGCGAACATTGGAACAAAATCTGTTTATCCTGCTGCCTAGTCGGATGGTAGATCAATTCTCAGATCTCGTTGTCATCCAAGCCTGAAAAAGATATCGCTCGCTGTATCCTCCAAGCTTGTACATCCCTTCGTAAACAAGTCTCGATGCTCCACACGTTGAAGAGATGACCATAAACGGAGGATAGCCCTACACCGTTAGATAACCTACAAGTTAGTAGATAATTTATTATGAAAAATATTGTCATTTCTACAAAGCAATAGCGACCAAATAATAGCAAGTGCTCCCACCCTAAAGAGAATCTTGTACTTTTCATTAATCCCATATAAACAGTTCCCAAAAACATTGGTCACGGATTGTGTGGGGGAGATAAACCAGACGCCACTTAGATAATTGACCATGATAGAATTTACGTTGGAAGAATAAATGTTTAATCGTCTAATCTTGATGACAAAAAACACATTATTTACTTTCATGCCAATTCCTCTTAACAAGATTATCTTTGGTAAGTATTACTCCTCTACAAAGATACCATTTAAAAACTTTCATTTTTAGAGGTATCTTTATTTTCCAAATTTTCTTATTATAATCATAGACTGTAATATTAGGATGTAATCAGGCTCTATACATGGAGTCAACTATGAATTTACCATTCGCAAGTAATTTCCATTTAAACTCATCATGACCTTCTATTAATTATACCATGGACAATCACAAATAGAAGATTATTCCAAGAATCTAATCAAGGACCTAAAAGATCTTTTCTGAAAGACACATTCAGATTCGATTCCATGATCGTGGAAATTGTATCCCTTTTATGTCTAACAATTGCGTACCAAGCTGGATATTTCTCTCACAAGGTCGCGTGGTCAAGCAATTTATCCTCTCAAAAGCGTATCTGAGACCCATCCTTAATATTGAAGTCACCAAAATGAAAGAAATATTTTTTAGAGGCCATGAGTCCAGCCCAAAAGTGGGAGCCATCAGGTTTGCATAACACTTGTGACAGTGCTATTGAGCCAACATATTTCCTCCACAGAATAGTTTGTCAAACAACGTCTTCTGTGAGTAGCTTAAATAGCTATTTAACTAGAAGCGTAGTATTCTTAACTTGTATGTCATGTATGCCAAGTCCACCTTTTTATTTTGGTCGGCAAACGACATTCCATTTGGCTAGTGAATTTTTTCACTAAACGACATTCCATTTGGCTAGTGGATTTTTTTTCATTATCTCATTGCCAAAAGAATCTTGATCGGAAGTAATCCAATCTGTGTAAGACCCCTTTTAGTATCTGCAAAGCAATATCATATACAGTATCATATTGGTAAGTAACGACTTTATGAATACCAGTCTTCCCCGCAGAGACAGTTATTTACCTTTCCAACTACTTAGGCGTTTTGGTAGTCTTTCCTCAACGAATTTCTATTCAGCAGTCGTGAGACGTCGATAATGCATCGGAATTCCCATATAGTTGATAGGGAACTGCCCTTGCCCATAACCAAATAACTCAGCGTATAGGTGGGTCTCGTTTTGAGCCTCACCAAAACAATACAAATCACTCTTATACAAATTTATCTTTAATCCGTAAATTGTTCGAATACTGATAAGATTAATTTCATATTCTTCGCTTTCTCGAAATCATGTTCCATAATAAGATTGTATCATCAGCTTTTTGAAGAATCAAAATTCCTCCATCAACAAGATGAGGCACTAATCCTTCAATTTAGCCATAAACCTTTGCTCTCTCGATCGGGATTGTCAACATATCAGCCACTATATTAAATAGTATAGGCGATAGTGCATCCCCCTATCGCAATGCTCTCTTTGTCTGGAAATATTTACCAATATCATCGTTGACATTAATGGCAACACTACCTCTAGTCACAAAAGAATGAATTAGAGAACGCAACTCCTTTAAAAAACCTTTCATACAGAGTGTCCACTGAAGGAGAGACCACTTAACTTTATCGTAAGCCTTCTCAAAGCCTATTTTGAATAATACCATCATCTTTTTGGAGTGGAGTTCATGAACAGTCTCATTCAGAATTACTAAACCAAAGCCGTTTGAGAATGACAAACAACATGGTCAGCTACTGATTTCAACCTAATTATGGAAACTTTTGTAAATATTTTAAAACTAAAGACAAATAAGACAATACTGTTGTATTCATTCTGCATCATTAACCTTAGGTAGTAAAATAATATTGCAAAATTAAGACGAAATAAGTCCAGTTGACCAGCATGTAGAACCCCAAATAATTCCAGAAGATCCACCTTGATTACGTCCTAAAAATTTTGGTCAAATTCCGCTGGCAAACCATCAGGTCCGGGTGTGTTGTTATGTTCTATTTGGAAAACAGCTTTTCTAAAATTTGGGGTATGTCCATAGTTTGAGCTTCATCCATCGAGAAAGAATTCTCAGAGGGAGGCCCAAACAAACCTTTGTAAAAATTTGGAGTATCCGACTTCAGGTGAATAAGTTTCTTCTTGTGTTTTCCATTGACAACACCATGAAATTATTTTGTATTCGCATCTCTGTCAAGAATAAACTTTGATTTAGATCGTTGGTACCACTTGAGTTCCTCTTCACGCAGAATATGCGCAATTTCCGCATTTGATTGGTTTTAAGCTTAATTTCTGATACAGATAAAGCCTGTAAAGTTGTTAATAATAGATGAAAGACGCAATTTTTCTTTTTAGGATTCCAGTAGTATGTCTCGTCCAACCCCGTAGGAACTACGTAAGCCATGCATTTTGTTATTCCTACGTTGTATAGGCGTTTGACCACTAACTTGTTTATCCTAAATGTTCTTTATCAAGTCATAGAAGCCATCACGATACAACTAACCAAGTTCAAATTTAAACACTTGTTTCTGCTTTGGTGAAGGCGACCCAGCAGATAAAAGACTAGGGGCGGGATCCGACAAAGTCTCAATACATTCAAGAGCACGGACCGTTATCATAGGAAACTTTTCTTTCCAATCGGTATTCATAAGTCCTCTATCCAGTTTTTCATAAGTTGGCTCAGGAAGACTGTTAGCCCAGAAATACTGTTAATGGGGCCCTCTTTCCTCACCGAGCGAGGTGATGGTTGCTTGTTGCCGGCCTTGCCGTGCCTCCGGCCGGCCGGCCACGGCTGTCGCCGTGGATGAACCTACAACGGCATATAGACATATAAATAACTTTGGGCCTTAATGGCTTTCCTCAGTTTTTTTACGAGTTTGGGGAAGAAAGATGCTAGATGAGCCATCATAATCCTTGCTAATCGTTGCAGAATCTGCAAAGGGACCGAAACAATTATCAGAGTTGTGCGGATATCGACAGAGCTATGGACACATAAAAAAGGCACCTGTTGTTCGCTCTCCCTTAGCTCTGGCTCACCTACCACCTACTATCAAATGCGAACCATCCGAGTGATTAGCCAATGTACGAGCCTCATATCTTGATTCTTCATTTCTCAGTTGTCATGGCGCCAGGGCAAGAGCGACGCGGCGGCGGTAGCGGAGACGGCTCGTGTAAGCCAGCAGTACGGTGCCACCCGGCACTATTGTCGGCGGGGAAGGCGTCCATCAGGGGCGTTGTGGACGAGCTGCTCACAGCCTCCGGCAAGGAAAAGCGCGTCATCTCGCTCGGCATTGGCGACGCCTCCGTGCACGCCTGCTTCCGGCGGGGCGGGGAGTTCACAGCCGATGCCGTCTCCAGCGCCGCTAGGTCTGCGGGTGTCGACTGCTATGCGCCGTCTTACGGGATTCCTGCCGCTCGCAGGTTAGTGTTGTTTCTCTTTTTTGTACAACTTTGCATGCATTCAAGTTCAATTTCCAATACTACTCCTAATTAAAAGAGAATTCCCCAAAACCACCAAAATTCAAGGTCAAAAAATAAAAAAGGCATAGTAGGTTTTTAAAAGTTTCGCAGATTATCACTGGTTTAGGCTGAGAGCATGACTTGGAAGCTCCACTATGGGAGTCAGACCTAACCATTCAAGGAGAGGCAGTGGCAACGACAGAACCTATGATTACACATAAGGTTATAAATTGGAAAATTTGTCGGTAAACACAGTTTAACACTGTTTCTAATTGGTGGAACCCGCTATAGACAATGACGTGGCCCCCTACACTTCACACCGTCTGACTATTCGTGTGTCCCTAGCTAGCTAGGGTCAGTTGTGTATTCACGTAGCATTCACGCATATAGTCCACTACACGTTGTAGGGACTATTGCATTCAGATAATTTCATGGTACCTCTCATCATTCCTTCACTAAAAGGGTCCTTCTTTGTAACAGGGCGGTCGCCGACCACCTATCCCTTGGAGCAGACCACCACATTGGTGAGTCTGATGTGTTCATGACAGTCGCCGGTACAGGCGCGATATGGACCATCACCACGGTCCTCGGGGGGTCTCTAGGGGCAAACATCTTGCTACCCCGACCCGGCTTTGCTCCCTATGAGGCTGCCTGCAAGCTTGTCGGCGCTGAACCTCGATTCTATGACCTCTTGCCCCATAACGGTTGGGAAGCTGACCTTGCAGGCATGCGTGGCATGGCCGATGGTGGCACTGCAGCCATTGTTGTCATCAACCCAAACAATCCTTGTGGCACAGTTTACTCGGCGCATCATCTTCTCCATGTAACCTTCTGACCGCATAATAACCAAGACAACTTGTTGCATCCTAAAGGCGAATCACAATACTTTTCACTAAAGAAAAGAATCCTAAAGATTCATGCTCCTACAAACTATAAACAATTAACAGTTGTAGCTTCATTTACACTCTGAGTTGTTTTTCGAATCAACTTCTATTACTCAATCATCAAAAATTACATGACTCTCGCAAAGTCCTGCTAGACCCAACGGACCAGAGGCTAACCACACTGCCGTTCTAGCACTCGATCTAGCATAATTTAAAATGTTTGATACCTGTATAATTTAAACTTATTTATAGTTTACAAATTAAAGGGCAATGGTGACAAAAGGGTTTAAACAACTTAAACAATTCAAATAAGTTTCATATGAGTGCAAGATCATTCGGCTAGTATGCAATATAAATTGATAACCAAATACATCCCTTTATCTGTAGATTGCTGAAACTGCAAGAGATTTGGGGATTCCAGTAATAGCAGATGAGGTGTATGCACATATGGTCTTTGGCGGCAGCAAGTTTGTTCCCATGGCGTCATATGCACACATTGCACCGGTCATTACCATTGGAGCGATCTCAAAGAGATTCATGTTACCAGGATGGCGTCTCGGTTGGTTGGCCTTTTGTGATATTCATGGTACACTCGGACATGTAAGATATTAGATTATTTTCATGTTTCTATAGTTTTGGCTATATGCACTCGTGTTCGCAGATCACTAATGGTGTTCTTCTACAGGTGAGAACTGCAACTCAGATGCTACTTAATATGACTTCAGGACCAGCCTCGATCATTCAGGTCACACATCAACTACTAAATATTGTTTTACATACACAAGTGAGTGTGCACTTATTAGGATAAGATCTTATTACACAATAGGCAGCTGTTCCTAAGATTCTTTCAGAAGAACACAACGAGTTCCATCAGAATGTTGTGAACTTGTTAGAGTCTGCTGCATATGCTCTCTATAGAAGAGTGAACAAGATTGAAGCTTTGCAGTGCTACCCAAAGCCTCATGGCTCAATGTTCATGATGGTTTGTACATTTTACTCATCTTTTTTTATAACGATTTGTTATCCTACCTCCAGATTGATGGTTGCAAAATCATACAGGTTGAAATCAACACTGCACTTTTATTGGCCATTGCAAATGACATGGACTTCGCTCGTGAATTGATAAAAGAAGAATCCGTGCTGGTTTTACCTGGTATAGTTCAGTAAATTTACCGTCAATTCATTGTTGTAACTGTTCTGATCTGATAGCCTATGTAGTTAACCAGTACTGAAAGTTCACAAAAGTTATATTATGTTATCTTACCCATAAGAAAATCGATATTGTACTATGTGTTTCTTAAGTAGTACTATGATTGTCCTTTAGATTATCAATTTAGATTTTTGTATTTTATATTTTCAGGTTCTGTCCTTGGGTTGACGAACTGGATTAGGATATTTTTTGGGGCACCTCTTGATCTTTTAATGGAAGCCTGCGATAGGATTGAAGCATTCTGCGACAGAAGGGCAGGTCAAGTGAAACTGCTATGAAAATTGGAAAAATAACGATATGGGGTCAAGTTTGTTACCTCCTTTTGATGCCAAAAATATATATATTCAATGATCGGATTATCCTCTTTCGGACATCCTCATACGAGGCTTTTGTATCTCACAAAATGTGTTACAAACTAGAACGTTGAGACAAGCATTCACGCGAGATTTTTATTATTTTACATATTGTTGCCATCATACTTGATTTAGTTCTATTTTTTGGTCGAAAGGGCATACATTAAGACAAAAAAACTCTTACAAAAGCACTCCTAATTTTTTTCAAAATTATGCACAAGGTCTTGGGTGTATTGGTGCCTTCTTCCTCATGCATCTATGTGGATGCGCCGTGAATCAAGCTCGATACCATCTCTGAACATCCCAAACACCA
Source organism: Avena sativa (assembly GCA_916181665.1). Taxonomy (NCBI): domain Eukaryota; kingdom Viridiplantae; phylum Streptophyta; class Magnoliopsida; order Poales; family Poaceae; genus Avena; species Avena sativa. The sequence continues at coordinate 59,895,755 of OV702289.1, forward strand.
TCACAAATAGGTTAACATTGTTGCAGTGGACGACAAGTCATTGATGCGAACCAAAAGAATTAGGCAGCCATGACCTGCCATACTGATTGTTTCCTAAGAGAAAAAAACGCTAGAAAAGTCCTTTACAATGCCCTAGGTACGACCAAACGGAAGTTGTGAACACAAATCTCACAAACTCTGCCTCAATGGCTTGCGACCGGGCATTGGCCTCTTCAACTTCAAGAGCTCTCTTCGTGAGGTCAACTAAGCATCCACCATTGGCCTCTTTCTTCTTGCAGTGCCTCTCCTTGTATTTGCCTCTTCCTTCTCGGCGATTAATCTTTTCAATTTCTCTTAAACTGCAATGGCTTGGCGGTTGAGACCATGTTATGTGGTCATGTCACCGATATGCATTTGCCAATGACATTGAGCTCCGCTGGGAGCCAGGGCCAAGGCTTCAGTGAGCGCTGCCTATTTCATGAGAAGAAGGGCCTAGAAGGCAAGCCCTTTCACGACAACTTCAGCATTGGGCTTGAACTGGAGGGAGGCGATGACCTCACTCCGTTCCGCTTCTTTGATGGAGACTTTTGCTTCCGCCACCGGTGCCTTGGTCGCGCATCTCCGGGCAGCGTGCTTCCTACTCTCATCAGCCCGCACCAGCTCTATCAGCTCCTTATTTAACTTGAGTAGGGCCTTCACCTTGGTCTTGGTGGCAGGTTTGGTTGGTGGGGTAGCGGTGGCCGTGACATCTCGCTGGCTAGGGATTTGGCACCGCGGAAATTCAAGTCTTTGGAAGTGGAAGGGAGTGGGGTGTTGTTCAACCACTGACAGGCGGGCTAGGGGAGGACAAGAGGGTAACACGCCCGGACGGCCGTGTTGTCTGGGCTGACACAAAGCCAACCGAAATTTGGGCTGGAAATGGGTCGTCAAGGACTTCTTCAGATCACTCGTGTTAGATAAGAAATCCACATGGTTATGGTTTACTTGTATAGAACAAACAAAACCAACATATGCTAGATTGCCTTGTACAACAAGTTGTAATCCATGTATAAACATAGATCAATGGATCCGTCCAAGGCGTGCAATTGCAGCCTGGAGATTACAACCCTACATGGTATCAGACTAGCCTACTGATCGTCCAAACCCTAGCTCCTGCGATCTCCTACCTCCGACTCCATGACTCCAGAAGAAGGAAGCCGAGCTCAAGGCTCGGGCCAAAGCCCTGGACGCTCGTGAGGCTAATCTCGCTCTCCAGGAAACCATTGCCTCTCGCGAGGCATACCTAGACACGTGCGAGACCGCACTCGTGAACTCATCTACAACCAACGCCACCAATGGAAAAATCATCGACACCGCCACCTCCCCTGCCTCGTTACCCAACCCATCCACCTACGCCATCTCCATCAAGCTCCATGCCACAGTTACTCTAGATCTCACCTCCTCCAACTACCACCAACTGGCGGGAACTCTTCTTTGTCACTCTCGGCCGCTACGGCCTGACCAGCCATGTCATGGGCGATGCCTCCCCTTCAACACTGCCCCCACGTCGGACTAGGGACGCGACAACTTCACCGTTATCTTGTGGATCCACGACTCCATATCCACCGACCTCCTCGGCATTGTCATGCGTCCCGGATCAATTGAGCGCATCATCTTGGATGACATCAAAAACCACTTCTGCGACAACAAGAAGCAACACGCGATCCAGCTCAAGGCGGAGTTCAGGAACACTCAGCAAGGAGACATGACATTCAGCGACTACTGCTCCAAGCTCAAGGCCCTAGCCAACGCACTTGTGGATGTCGGCTAGCCAATCAGCAACAAAACCCTTGTGCTGGCCATCTTGCCTGGCCTGAATGATGGATTCACCAATCTTTGTTCGTTTCTCCCATTTTAGGTGTCATTTTCCACGTTCCTACAGACACGCTCGACTCTCATCCTAGAGGAGAACAAGAAGAAGCTCGTTGCCAAGAATGCCACCTCCACCTCCCTCTAGGCTAGCGGCAAGAGCGTCAACCCTGCTGCCGGCGATGAGCATGACCACTCTCCTAGCTCCGGGGTGTCCGTGGCTAGGGATCATACTACAACAACTTCTCCAACAACCACGGTAGTTGCAACGGTCGAAGTGGCCGCGGCAGCAACACTCCATGGCAGTTCAATCCATGGATCGGCACATGTACTCGAGATCACCTTCTACAACAACAAACAACGACACCCATGCCCTGGCAGCCGCAACAACAAACAGTTCTAGCCATGGTTGTCCTTCCCCTAGAAGGCTTTGACGCAGGGCCTTCTCGGTCCGCACCCTGACTCAACTCATCAAGCCCACCATGGACATGGCACCACCACCAGCATACTGCTTGTGGCATCTTCATCAACCATGGCGGTGGCGGTTGACCTGGCTCTACTAGTTGCGTTCAGCAATATGCAGATCCTTGGAACTCATGCATGGTATATGGGCTCCGGTGCATCCTCTCATATGGAATCCGATAATGGTAAATTCGATTCCCTAATCCCCTCTAATTCTTTTCAGTCCGTCACTCTTGGGATTAGTGCAATTTTACCCATCACACACATTGGCTCATATTCTCTCACAAGCACCTCTCTTCCTCTCCATTTTGGCAACATTCTTATAGTTCCACAAATCATCAAAAATCTTGTGTATGTTCGACAATTCACCACTGACAATTCTTGTTCCATTAAATTTGACCCATATGGTTTTTCTATGAAGGATATTCTCACTAGGACTGTGATTCTTCGATGCAGTAGTTCTAGTCCACTCTACCCAACTCATGTGCCCAATGAAGCCCACGTCGCCACATAGAACACCGATCGTTGGCATCATTTTCTTGGTCATCCCAGCGCCCCCACTATGTCACGTCTTCATCAACTCCATCACCTACCATCCAATAAAGTCGGCCCGCTTTTATGTCACGCTTGTCAATTAGGAAAACATGTTAGATTACTGTTTTTCCCTTCACAGTCTAAAACTTTGTGTCTGTTTGAATGTATACATTGTGATCTTTGGACATATCCTGTACCCAGGACGTCTGGATATCGTTATTATTTAGTTATTATTGATGATTATACACATATTTTTGAGCTTTCCTCTTCAAAAAATGTCCGATGTTTACTCTACTCTTGTTGCCTTCCACGTCTATGCCTCTACGGAATTTTAACTGAAGGGAATATGCCCGAGAGGCAATAATAAAGTGGTTATTATCTTATTCCATGTTTATGATAAATGTTTATTTTGCATGCTATAATTGTATTAATTGGAAACGTTAATACATGTGTGTTTAATGAACAAAATACAAAGTTCCTAGTAATGCCTCTCATATAAACTAGCTCGTTGATTAACAAGATGATCAAGGTTTCCTAATCATGGACATTGGATGTTATTAATAACGAGGTCACAACATTGGTGGAATGATGTGATGAACATTCATCTGAAGTATAGCATTACGATCAAGAGTCATTATGTTTATATTGCTATAACATCATACGAAGTAATCTTGGTCCTTAGACCATGAGATCATGTTAATTGCTAACACCGGAAGAGTATCTTGATAACATCAAACGTCACACCGTAACAGGGTGACTATAAAGGTGGGTTTAGTGCTACAAATGTGTTATGTTGAGGCTCATGGATCAAGAGTGGGATTTGTCCATCCAGATGACGGATAGATATACTCTGGGCCCTCTCGGTGATATCACATTGATATAGCTTGCAAGCAAGTGATGTGATCACTAGAATGTTATATCACGGGAACGAGAAAAGAGTGCATGTCGGTAACGAGATCAAACTAGGTATATGGATGCCAATGATTGAATCTCGGACATGTAATATATCGCGAGACAAAGGGATTTAGTTACGATGTTAAAGGTTCACACGATCACAAGAGTCATCGTTGAATATGTGGGAGTCAGTACGGATCTCCAGGTCTCGCTGCTGATTATTGATTGGAGAGGGGTCTCGATCATGTCTGCATTATTCACGAACCGTATGGTGACAAACTTAAGGGATACCGACACCATTTGGAGCAAATATGTTTCAGATAAAGATTTAAGAAAGCGCTGGAATCTTTCGACGGAAACCAGAATTGTTTCGGGTGAAATTGCTAAAACTGGTTCTACATGTGATATTGAAATGTTGCAGGGGGTTTTATGTGAATGTTTGTTAATTAATGTAATTAACAAAATTCTGAATAAACTAAATAAAATAGTTTTATTTAATGAGAGCTTGCATCAAATTTGGTGGAAATTTAATGCATGTGTGAGTGGAATTTTGAGTGGAGGCTTTTTATGGGAGTGGGAGCTCCACCCAGATGAATGTGGAAGAGGTGGGGGCACCACCATGGCTGCCATGCTATGGCCCTTGGGTGCCTCCCCTCTTCCCTATAAAAGTCTCCCCTCTCCTCCTCACAGACCACACCTCCTCGTGAAGGATCTCTCTCCCCCTCTAGTTATTCCCCATGGTCTCGGATTTGCGAGATACATGTTCCCGGTGGCTTTATCTGGAAAGGAGTTGCTGCTTCCGCTGCTTTGCTGGAGCGAGGGACAAAGGTTGTCGGGGTACCGGATGTGTGTGCGATCACGGATGCACCGCTGCTTTGCGGTGCTGGACTTGGTGGTGCTGGACTTGCTGGAGCTGGATCTGATGGACGTGCTAGAGCTGGACCTGCTGGACTTCATCACGATCTTGAGATCGACAAGTGTACGACTACATCATCCACGAGTTCCAACTCGTTAACAAAGCTTTGTTGTCTTTGAGGGTAAGTTCTCTATGGATGTATATCCACCCGTTGCTTGTATCTAGTAGATAGATCTTGGCGTATAGTTCCCATCGTAGGAATTTTTTTGTTTTCTATACTGCGAACCCAAAAGTGGTATCAGAGCCTAATCTATGCGTAGGTTCTTTGCATGGGTAGTACACATATGTTTATATGTGGGCGATGATGATCATGTTATTGCATCTTCTATGTATTTTGGATATTGGTGACATAGTGGGATGTAGTGGCCCGGACCAACCTTACATGTCATCGTACACGAGACCGGTTCCACGACTGACATACAACTAGTTTTGCATAAGTGTCTAGCGGGTGTCTGTCTCTCCTACTATAGTCAATGTCTGATTTACAACGAGTTGCTAATAACTTGGTTATCCTCGTTGTGGTTCATGTTCGTAGGTAAGACCGGTTCTATCTCTGAAAGCCCTAAGCCACGTAAAACTTGCAATTGATAAATTAGAGGCGTCTAGTTTAAACCTTTGCTGGGCTAGTGTCTTGATATGGTATTGTTGTAAGTAGATGTATGATAGACACTCTTACAACACACTCAACGTGTAAGTTTCATAGACCTTGGCCTTACACACAAAGGAGTGATAGAGATCATACCACGATGCAAATGATAGAGATCAAATGCATGGACCATATCATCTCACTTTACACATTAGATGTTTGCATCTTATATTGCTAGTTTGGCGTTTTAGTAGCATTGTAAGATGATCCCTTATTTAAATATCAAGATAAAATGTGTTCTTCCTTAAAGTATGCACCGTTCTGTGGATCGTGTTTTTAGACGTCACATGATGATCGGGTGTACTCGACTCTACGCTTTCATACAACGGGTGTAAGACAGTTTTACACACGCGAATACTAAGGTTCTTACTTGGTGAGCCTAGCATGTACAGACATGGCCTCGAAACACGGACCTAAAGGTTAAGCATGAGTCATATAGTTGATGTGATGACCATATTGATGCTCGCCTTTGAAGCTACACCGACTCACATGATGATCAGACTTGGTGTCGTGGATTTGGTTCATATAATCACCAAAAAGGCACGAGAGATGTCGTTTTTGAGTGGGAGTTCATTTCTAATTTGGATTAGTCGAACTCAATTTGTCATAAACTAAATCGAAGTGAATTTGCATAATTTGTTGTAGTCATTGGCATCTGTTCACTACCTTATGCTTAGTTTTAATTGAGATAATAGAGTTATAGAATTCTGCATATTTACTTTACGAATTGGTATCGTATTGTTTTGAATGTCAATTTAAAGTTTAGAAGTCCTATTGCAAACTTTCAAATCAAGAGTAATAATTCCATGATGCAACCAAAAGAATCTATTTACTCCATGAAGTTTAATAAGTAGTATTAAATCAAGAGTAATAATTCCAATGTTAGTATCTAAAGTGTCATGTTTGCCTCCATGATTATTGATATTCAAAAGTTTTTTTAATATCAATGTTATCTAGGAGCTGAAAGAATTGTTTCAGGAACCATCATGTGTGGAAGATATTGTGATATCTAAAACAATGTTTTTGGTTGCATTATGATAGAGTATAATTTAGCAAAATACATGTTCTCATATTGTATGAGAATTTGTGAAGGATGGAGATGCTAGGCATTCGGATCTCCCGAAAAGGTGTTGGGAACTAACATTATACTCGCGATTCTTCCTTATAGGCTATAGTAGCTTGATCATGAAAGTTGTCATGATAAGTATGAATAGAAGATGTAAGTAAAATGTTTACTACACTAATATACTACTAAAGAACGGATTTTTGAAAGAACACCAAACATTTGATGATGGTGATCCACTTCAAAGTGCAAGTCCAAAGGTATTAGTATTTGACTATATACGCTTTGAACTATGTGTCATGTAAATGACACCACTATTGATGTTGATAGATTCTTTTAAAAGAAAAGGAATTGTTGAAAGAGAATCTATAAAATATTTGGCAGAAAATAAAAGGTTGGAGATGTCCAACTTAGGTATATAGAATATATACATGTTATGGCTGTATTCCTTGCTTGTTAAACAATGTGGTTCTGAGGTGTTGGATACTGGTATTGGATACCGAATTGGTTGGTGTGAAGTGTCATACAGAACAACACAATTCATGAACTGCAACGGCCTAAGTAACTGGTAAGAGAATAAATGATGATGTTCATCGAAACAAATAAAGTGTTATTGTGTTTTTCGTTGTCGTCAAACCTAGCCTTCAAGATTTGTTTTAATAATTGTTATTTTGTTCCGGTATTACGAGAACAATAGTTGTTCAAATAATTACCGTATTCCATAAAGGATGGATGAACTTTTACAAGTCTAGTTGGAGAAATCACATCCATAAACAGTATTGCTAAAATGTCGAAGACAAATGATTGGAAGATCACTTATGAAGTGACATCGTTGTTTGAATTGTATTGGAAAGTAAACATGAAGAATTCCATGATGATGGATTTTTGGAGTCTTTTTGATTTTGATCAATTGATGCTTGTGAAACTTTCCTCGAGATAATTGATACTCCGTCCATAGGCCAAAGAGGAACGGATGACTAACTTATTGGATATTATGCATGTTGATGTATATAGTCCATTATGTGTAGCCATATGCGATGGATCTTTTTGCTTCATATGCTTTCTTCAGAAATTGGAGTGAATATATTTATATATTTACTTAATAAGGAAGAAGTATGAAACATTTGAAAATTGTTCAAAGATTTTCAAGATGAAGTGAAAAATCATTGTAACAAGAAAATAAACGAGTTTATAATTTGATCATAAAGGAAGATATTTGAGTTACAGGTTTAGCAAAACACCTAAGATTTCAGGAATTGTTCCATGAATTTGCATTTCCCGATAAACCACATGAGTATGGTATGTTCGAGAGATCAAATCAAACCTTGTTTGACATGGTAAGATCAAAGGTGTCATTTATAAAACTGTCATTATGTTTTAAGGATTGAATCTTTAGAGACTACCGCTTTTACACTGAAAAGAGCACCATCGTGATCTGTTGAAATGACACCATATGAGTTATGGTTTGGGATAAAACCCGAATTGTCTTTTCTTAAATTTTGGTATGCTATGCATAAGTAAAATGTTTACAACCAAAGTCGGATAAGCACGTCTTTGTAGGTTATCCCAAAGAATTTGTTGGGAATTCCTCCATAACACCGAGGACAAAAGAGTTTGTCTCTTGGAACGTCAAGTTTCTTGAGAAGGAATTTTTCGTGAAAAGTTAAGTGAGAGGACAATAGAACTTTGATAAGGTTGTTGAACCTTAGCTATACGTGCTAAGTAGCGCAGCGCCGGAAAGTGTCCCGGTGGCGGCCACAATGCTCATGGCTCCCATGATTACAAAGGGTGTGATCTTGGAGATTAGAGTTCCTATTGAACCATGTGGGTCGGTAAGAATCAAATAGTAAGATTTGAAACAGAAGTTGTTATTGTTTTGACAATGATGAACCGACTGCATACAAAGAAGCGATGATGGGCCCTGACTCCATAAAATGACTAGAAGTCATAGAATCCATGATAGTATCCATACACGAGAAATCAAGTTTCTGAACTTGGAAGACCCTCCGAAAAGGCATGAAGCCTATCGGTTGTGTTTGGATCTATAAAGAAATAGACATGGATGTTTAACATCTATGAAATAGTCGACATGTCGGAAACAAGTTTACGGCAATGTTTAAGGAGTTGACTATGACATGATTTGATCTTTCATAGCGATATTTAGTCTTGACGGATTAATGTAGCAACCACTACATATAATTTGGTATATGGTAGTTGAATAAACAAAACAATGTTCTTCTAATAAAATGGTTACCTAGGACGTGTACATGACACGGTCCGAAGGGTTTTGTTAATTCAAAGGGTGCTAAAAGGGCATGCAAACTTCAATAGTTGAAGTGAGCATAGCGGAGTTGGAATCTTCACCATGATGATAATGTTAAAAGAGTTTAATTTCATCGGAGATGATGAAGATGCTTGCATTTGCAAGAAATTAAGTGGGGGCGCTGAGACATATTTCTAATACATTATATAGAGGACATGGTGTTGATTGGAAATGATGTATCTTGTATTGACATAAGTTAGGAATTTCACTAAAATAGGATTTCGATGAAAGACTTGGGAAAAACCGGAATATTTGGCATCAATGTCTATATGGATAGATTGAGGCCCTAATATGGTTATACCAGACGTACACATATGAGATACTAAAAGGGTTCAATATGGAAACAACAAGAAAGGTTCTTGCTGCATGGAAAGGATTGTATCAAGATTCAAGTGTTTCAACACTTGGTGAGTAAAATCATAAGAATATTTTGATCAATTATACCGTGATATGTATATATCCAGATATGTCCTATGCTCTAAATTTTATGAGCACATACCAGAATGATTCATAAGATGATCATTGGACGATAGTAAAGATATTATTATGAGCTTTGGAAGAACTAAGAATATATCATGTATAAGTGACAAATAGTTAAAGGTAGTTCATTGTAAAGTGTTACATTGATACTAGTTTTGTCACAAGATACAAATTAAATTTATCTCAATTTAGACTATGGGTGGCACAATGTAATAAAAAGGATGTTCCAGATGGATTTTGATGAGTTCCAAAGTTGAAACATTGTGACGGATACTACAACAAAAGGCTAAGTATATGGCTGCTATAGTAGCAGCAAAGGAGGGCATTTGTGTTATGTAGTTTGTTATCAAACTAGGTGTGGTTCAAAGTGGGCTAATACTATGAAGATATATTGTATGACAATAATATCAACATATTTTAACCCGAACAAACTAAAGGTCTCACCAAAGGACCAAATTTATACAATGTCATCTCATTTGAGAATGAGTGATGCGTAGAGACGCAAAGACATGCAAATACACACAGACCTGAAACTGTCAGATCCGGAGATTATGTTAACCACTAGCAATCGCATATATGCGACACCAGAAAGCCATAGGTGTTCAATACGCAAAGTTTTTCAAACTAGATTATTGACTCTAGTGCAAGTGGGAGACTGAAAGGAATATGCCCGAGAGGAAATAATAAAGTGGTTATTATCTTATTCCATGTTTATGATAAATGTTTATTTTGCATGCTATAATTGTATTAATTGGAAACGTTAACACATGTGTGTTTAATGAACAAAATACAAAGTTCCTAGTAATGCCACTCATATAAACTAGCTCGGTGATTAACAAGATGATCAAGGTTTCCTAATCATGGACATTGGATGTTATTAATAACGAGGTCACAATATTGGTGGAATGATGTGATGAACATTCATCTGAAGTATAGCATTACGATCAAGAGTCATTATGTTTATATTTCTATAACATCATACGAAGTAATCTTAGTCCTTAGACCATGAGATCATGTTAATTTCTAACACCGGAAGAGTATCTTGATAACATCAAACGTCACACCGTAACAGGGTGACTATAAAGGTGGATTTAGTGCTACAAAGGTGTTATGTTGAGGCTCATGGATCAAGAGTGGGATTTGTCCATCCAGATGACGGATAGATATACTCTGGGCCCTCTCGGTGATATCACATTGAAATAGCTTGCAAGCAAGTGATGTGATCACTAGAATGTTATATCACGGGAACGAGAAAAGAGTGCATGTCGGTAACGAGATCAAACTAGGTATATGGATGCCAATGATTGAATCTCGGACATGTAATATATCGCGAGACAAAGGGATTTAGTTACGACGTTAAAGGTTCACACCATCACAAGACTCATCGTTGAATATGTGGGAGTCAGTACGGATCTCTAGGTCTCGCTGCTGATTATTGATCGGAGAGGGGTCTCGATCATGTCTGCATTATTCACGAACCGTATGGTGACACACTTAAGGGATACCGACACCATTTGGAGCAAATATGTTTCAGATAAAGATTTAAGAAAGCGCTGGAATCTTTCGATGGAAACCAGAATTGTTTCGGATGAAATTGCTGAAACTGGTTCTGCATGTGATATTAAAATGTTGTAGGGGGTTTTATGTGAATGTTTGTTAATTAATGTAATTAAAAAAATTCTGAATAGAATAAATAAAATAGTTTTATTTAATGAGAGCTTGCATTAAATTTGGTGGAAATTTAATGCATGTGTGAGTGGAATTTTGAGTGGAGGCTTTTTATGGGAGTGGGAGCTCCACCCACATGAATGTGGAAGAGGTGGGGGAACCACCATGGCTGCCACTCCATGGCCCTTGGGTGCCTCCCCTCTTCCCTATAAAAGGCCCCCCTCTCCTCCTCACAAACCACACCTCGTCATGAAGGATCTCTCTCCCCCTCTAGTTATTCCCCATGGTCTCGGATTAGCGAGATACATGTTCCCGGTGGCTTTATCTGGAAAGAAGTTGATGCTTCCGCTGCTTTGATGGAGCGAGGGACAGAGGTTGTCGGGGTACCGGACGTGTGTGCGATCACGGATGCACCGCTGCTTTGCGGTGCTGGAATTGGTGGTGTTGGACTTGCTGGAGCTGGATCTGATGGATGTGCTGGAGCCGGACCTGCTGGACTTCATCATGATCTTGAGATCGGCAAGTGTATGACTACATCATCCACGAGTTCCAACTTGTTAACAAAGCTTTGTTGTCTTCGAGGGTAAGTTCTCTATGGATGTATATCCACCCGTTGCTTGTATCTAGTAGATAGATCTTGGCTATAGTTCCCATCTTAGGAATTTTTTTGTTTTCTATGATGCGAACCCAACATCAACTTCCTATCAAATCTATTCAATGTGACAATGGCCGTGAATTTGACAACATCAAACTAGACACCTTTCTGCAGCACCCATGGTACAACTTTTTGGTTCTCCTGTCCCTATACATCATCTCAGAATGGCAAAGCCGAACGCACCATCTGCACTCTTAATAATGTTTTTCATACTTTACTTTTCCAACACCATTAGGAAACTAGCTATACATAGATGGCTATTCTGTGGCGCATATTGTGGTGCATGCGCCACCCAATTTAGCTAGTGGCACACGCAAACCAAATGCGCCACAGAAACCTCATCATTATGTGGCGTATATAATAGCCCAGGTGCCCCAAAAATATGGTGGGGCCCGCCACCAAGTATGGGTGGTCATGTTTCTATGGCGCGTATAGTTGTATGCGCTACATAAATTCATGTTTTGTGGCGCAAATTTTATATCAGAAAGTGAAGTGGGACCCACAACAGAATTTGGGTGACCCAGTTTCTCTGGCGCATATTACTATATGCACCATAGAAATTATGGTTTTCTGTGGCGCATTTCAATATATGCGCCATATAAAGTGGATGTGGGTCCCACCATATAAAGTTACCCCTTTTCTGTGGCGCATATTAACATATGCGCCACAGAAACATGCATTCTTGTGGCGTATAGTACTATTTGTGCCATAGAATAAGTCTTTCAGATCTATGTATACAAAGGTGGTAGCTACCCTCTACCTACCAGTACCCATTTCATCCTTCTCCCTCCTCCACCCAGCTCGTCTTCCTCCTCCCTCCCACCCTATTTTTCCCATATTTTCCTCCATTTTTGTAGTTAAACCTACTTTAGTTGATAGATTGGTAAGAGGAAGCCTCTCCAACTTGTAGATCTACTAAACCACACTTACGTTTATCCTCCACATCTCTCTCTCTGTCCACTATTTTCTCTTGAACACCACAATCTCTCATTGCGGTCTCGTCTCGGTATTGAATCTACTAGGTGAGTAGTTGAAGGACATGCATATGCAAGTTTTGTGTGGCCGGAGGGCATCGGCGCGGTATGCATGGATGTTTTATAGGTGAAGCTTATCGCGCGGGAGGTGTGTGATGGAGAGATGATGTTCATACATGAATCTTATGTGGTGCATGAATTTTTGCATGCGAAGAAGCTAGAGTGGTACATGGATGTTTGCCGAAATATTGATTCATTTCCGTTTCATCAAAATTTTGTACTACCCATATGTCCTACTTTTAGGAAAGGTCATGCTGAATTTTTCCGGCGACCATGCATGTGTGTGTGCATGGTGTGATTCTAACATACTCTCTTTTTCTCTATGTATAACGCGCGTGCAGGCAACCATGATCGTCACGGTTAGAGAAGGTCGAGTTGCTAGATACGAGAAATACGCGGAGGCGGACATGATTCAGAACAATAGAACCAAGATATGTTGTCTGTGTCGAACATGCGAACTCTAGAACTGGATGGACCATGATTCCATACAATTGGAGCATCACCTGCTCAGGCGTGGTTTCATGCGCGACTTCAATGAGGCACCGGTAGCAAATGGTGCTCATGAAGACGAGGGCGGGCGAGAAGACGAACAGTCTCCCGGACATGGTCATCATGATGAAGAAGATGCCGACGAACACGCTCCTCATGAAGAAGGAGATGTTAGCGGACACGCTCATCATGAAGGAGACGATGCCAGAGTAGATGGGGGTGGAGAAGACGCAAACACGTAGATGCTGCCAACTTCGCCCTTGCGGGACCCTCATGTTCAAGAACTGCTCCTCAAGGAGACAAGCAATATCAAAGCTACATCTAGAGAGAATGACAAGTTGGCGCAAATAGAGATAGACGGGATGACTCCATTGTATCATGGGTGCCGGCCCGAGGATACACGCTTGAATGTAACGCTCAAGACTCTGGAGATGAAGGCAGAACACAAATGGACCGACATGAGCTTCAACGCTAACATGGCATTCTGGCATGATCGTCTTCCCAAGGGGAACACATTGCCAACAAGTATCAAGGAGGCCAAGAAAATCATGTGCAATCTCGACCTACCGCACATTAAATACCACTCATGCATCAATGATTGTGTACTTTATCGGGACAAGTACCTGGAGAGAACCACATGTCTGGTGTGCATTCAAGGATGGTACAAGAGAGGGAACAAGAAAGTTCCTCTAAAAATGGTATGGTACTTTCCTATCACTCTCCGTATGCATCAGTATTTCATAGAACCTAAGGAAGCAAAGCTCATGCAATGGCATGCAGAAAGGGAGATGCCCGAAGATGATCCGGAGAAGGGCAAGATCCTCACACACCGTTCAGACGATAGCCATTGGAATGCATTGGACATCGATTTCGAAGAGTTCAGGGGCAGTGCAAGGAATGCCAGGCTAGGTATGCGCTCTGATGGACTCAATCCTTTTGGCAACCAGAGTAGCACACATAGCACCTGGCCCGTGGTTGTATGCCCGTATAACCTCCCCCGTGCTTGTGCACGAAGCAAAGGTATGTACACATGAGTATTCTTATTCAAGGGCCAAAACAACCAGGTATCGACATGCATTTGTATCTCAGGTTGTTGAAAGAGGAGTTAGCCACATTGTGGGAGCTCCCAGCCTTTACGTGGGACACCTATATAGATAATATTTCCCTCTAAGAGCCGCATTGCTCACAATAGGGCAGGACTATCTTTGTTACGCATATGTATTGGCCCAGGTGAACCACGAACACAACGCATGTGTTAAGTGCATATATGGGACCCCGCATCTCCAGCTACCAAAGGATCTCAGATCTTTGAAAACCGTTTTCCAAGGGACTCGAAAGTGGCTTCGCATGGATCACCCGTGGAGAAAGCACGGTGACATGTTTAATCATAAATACGAGCTCGAAAGAGCCCCACGTCCGAGGAACGGCAAAGAAATTGCGGAGCTTTAGAAAAGTTCGAAAGAGTGCCCTATGCTGGGAAATAAGTAACCAAGGACAAAGTTGTTTCTGGTCTTTTTTCTAGGACCTGCCATACTGGAAGGTCCTCCACACGCCCCATAGCCTCGATGCAATGCTCAACATGCCAGAGAGGACGAAGGATGGGCCGAAATCAAGAAATGACCTGAAATTTCTTGGCATTAAGAAAGATCTTCAGTACCCCGACAATGATGATGGTGATCATTTGGAAGGGACTCAAGATCGCCGAAAAGGGTTAAGAACAATGAGGTTGTGCTTCCTGCTGCCGCCTTCATTATAAGTCAGGAGGAGCTCGAGCAGTTTTTTAGGTGCCTCCTAGGAGTCAAAGTTCCTCATGGTTACTTGGGAAAGATAAGAAGATATCTAGACATAGCAAACAAGAGGCTTAGCAGCATCAAGTCTCATGACTGTCACGTGTTGAGGATGTAGATACTTCTCGTTGCGATCCGAGGGAAAATGGACAAGCATGTCCATGAGACGCTATTTGGCCTTTGAAAGTTTTCAACGTGAGAAGTCGATCAGCGTGAAGAAGCTCGATAGGTTACATGAAGATACCGTGGTGATACTATGCACGCTCGAGATTTACTTCCCGCCCGCATTCTTCGACATCATGGTGCATCTGCTTGTCCATGTCGTGGGTGACATCTTCCAGCTCGGGCCAACATTCCTACACAACATGATGCCGTTTGAAAGGCTGAACGGTGTCATCAAAGGGTTCATTAGCAATAGGTCCCATACAGATGGAAGCATAGCCAAGGGCTTTCTGATCTACGAGTGCATCTCCTTTTCCCAAAATTAGCTAAGCACCGAGAACAAGGATGTTGGTATGCCCACTAGGAAGCACCTCGGCATGGTCGCTGGATATGGTCACCGTGAGGGCTAACGCACACTGCATGTCAGCATTGCATGTGGACGTGCCAACCTTAATAGTCCACAACAAGTCGCACTACAACATATTGAATTGGTGGGTCCTTGGGTGGAAGAGCACAAAAGCTTAATCAAGCAGGTGTATATGTCGACTTGGGCCAACCGAGGAAGAAGGGAGACGTAACCAGAGAGCACAACTCCATCTTCACGAGTTGGTTCAAGAAAAGACTATTGACAATCCCCCACGAACGCCTTCTACGGAACATGAAAAAACCCATATTCTCCTTGTCACAGGGCCCCGCACACAACCTAAGGACCTATCAGTTGTACAACATCAACGGTTATAGATTCTACACCGATGAAAAGGACAGGAATAATGAATATTAAAACTCAAGAGTAACTATGCTATCCTTCGCCGATGACGAGACTACTATCAAAGAAAGATTCTACGGAAAGATCAAAGAGATATGGGAGCTCAACTACTATGGAGAGATGATACCGATGTTCCATGTTGGATGGGCCAAGAACATCAAAAATAAGGCTGATATTTCACCACCATGGTTATACATGATGCCAAATCAGCGATGAACGCCTCCGCGAAAAATGAGCCATGAGTACTCGCTAGCCAAGTTGACCAATGTTTTTTTATTACCGACCCTTCAAAGACCAACCATGTTGTAGTGAGGAGGGGCAAGAGGAGCATCATCGGAATGGAAGGATCCGCCAATGAGCAAGGCATCGACAAGAATGACAATCCTAAGATCGAAGTGGATTTCGACAAATACTTCGACATGCGTACTACTACTACAGTAAGAAGGAAGACCACCCTACCTATTAAAGGTTGTGCGTTCACAAGAAGAAATCTCAAGGTGCCCGGACTAAAGTATTCAACCGCGACGAAGAAGGGAAAGAAGATTCTGAATAGAAGCTAGAGTGGAACCGACACATCACACGGCGACGTGACTTTTTTGTGTATTATTTCAAATGTGTGCTCGTGCGCGCATGCATATATTAGTTCGACTAAAACATATATCATGATATTCGTGTATGCATACAGATATTGATGTGTGTGTGAAAAGTATATGTATATGTGATTCGGGTTTTTTTAATAAATTAATTGTGTACTCGCAAATGTGTATGTTCTTGCTTTAAATATATTTGTAACATGATTAAAAATATTTTTTAAGTAAGGGAAAAAATTGTGCGACAGCCAGGCTCAGAATTGTGGAGCGATTTGAGCATCACTAGGATATCATGTGTTTCGTGTCAAACTACAGCGCCGCGCTTCTTTTGGACTAAGTGCAAAAATTCTATGGCGCATATTGTAGGAATGCGCCACCGAATTTATAAATTTTGTGGCGCATATGGTAGGAATGTGACACATAATTGTCACACTTAACCTTATGACGGTTTGGACTTATTCCCCTTCCCCTTTCTTTCTTCCCCAAATCCACAATTTGATCCCGAACCCGAGCACTCGATGGTGACCACCTCCCCTCTCGCCCGCCGACACGCCTCCACTCGCCCACCACCGCTCGCCCTCCAGCATGCCTCCGCTCGCCCGCTACCACTCGCACGCAGCTGTCACCACCAGGAGGAGGAGCTCCGGCCTCGCGCTTGCCCCTGTCTCCAGGTAACCCCCTCCTCCAGTGCTCCTAATATCTGGCACTCCTCCCTAGAACCCTAATATCCGGAGCTCCTCCTCCAGAACCTCGCCGCCGTGTTATGCCGCGCACTCTCCCTCCCGCGACCTAGGAAGAGGAGGCATGCTAGCCGCGGCCTAGGAGGAGGAGGCCCGCCCCACTCGCGACCTCGCAACACTCGTCTAGGAGCAAGAGCACCTCCACCTCGTCGACAACCACCTCCCCCTCCCGAGCCGCAGGTAAGGTCAACAGGTGATTTTTTTATTAACATATTATTTGTATGAACATTCATGGATGTCCCTGATCTTTGTCTGAAAATGATTACTCATATGCAAGCACCATCAAGCTAAAAATTAGTGTTAGGGCCTTGATGATAAGCTTAACCTAGGTGCCAGAGGTGATTGATCGAGACTTACCACCTTAACCAATTATCCATACCAATCTATTACTAAATGATCACTTATTGAAGGTGTCTGATATTGGTAATGTGTATATAGATGTGACAGCTCCTTGTTAGTATGTGGCTAGTTGCTTTATGTGTCCTGCGAACCTACATCAGCTTGAATTGCATATATAGTGGCATATAGATATAGTAGGTACAAGTTGGGTGGGGTGAGTTAGTTTGTACTTGAGAGCCTAACATTCCAGCCCACTAGTGCTAACCAAGATAACAAAACAAAGGTGCTACTGCTACCATAGCTTAGTGCTTAAGGCTTACGTATTGATTACTACTAGTAGTTACAAATAATCCTAGTGGCTTAACTCGTAACCATGTTGTGATGCCTGATTTGAAGTTTTTTTAGGACCTTTTAGGCCTAACCAGGTCAAGTCTCTTGCATCGGTACAAAAGCTATGCACAAACAGCCAACCACTCCACACTCCTCAACCACTGCAGCACCCACACTCACAGCAGCCACTTGCACATTCCTCAACTAGACAAGAAAGAAAATAATCAACTGGCCAGTTTTGGCGTATGGTTGTGTTGAAAAGTGTCCAGTTTAGGGTTTTTATGCTTTAGCCCACCTAGAAAGGTCTTAGGTGTATTGTGTTTTAAAATCCTGCTGGTGTTGGTCATCGAGAGGGGCTATTTAGTAGTTTTTCTGTGTAGGTCAGCTTCTCTCTCGGGTGTTCTGTACTTTGGCCATTCTTTGGCCTCCCCTTCTTAATGTATGATATGCAGCTCCTCTGCATGGTTGTAATAAAAGAAAATAAAAAGTGCCCAGTTTTAATCTACAATTCATGCTTGTGTTAGTAACTCAACCATCATTTTTCCACACAAAAGTATGTGAAGTTTAACCTGCTGACTTGTTATTTGGTACTTCCTCTATTCCCTTTTATAAGACGTTTTGGCAGGTCATACTTCTACTTCTATGGTTTTGTGCCCAGTTTTGTGCAATCGTTTCCCATATAGAAATCATACTACTACTACTACTACTGCTATGGTCATACTATGGTCAGCAGGTGGCGAGCTGTTTTTCCTATCATAAACATGTTAGCAAGGCTCAGGGCTCCTTCTTTTGCAATCATACTACTACTGCTACTGCTTGTATTTCTTTGTTTATCTTCTATCTACATGGCTGGATTTACAAGTTGTTGACAGTGCAGCAGTTTGTGGCAGTTTTTGTGCTGCCATGTTTTTGGCTGCCAGCTGTTTTTGCAGTTTGTGGACTGCTGTGGTGCAAAGGCACTTTTTGTACCTTTTTGTGTGAAAAATGTTGTAAGGATTTCAATTGAGTTGCCAGTTTCTCTCGAAGTGTCGATTCACTTCTGTTTCGGTTGAGAAATGGGCACTCCTACGAAAATTAGCAAAGGTCTTGCCGAATTTTTCAGTCCTTTTTTCTGCTATCTTTTTGCCTATTTTTTTATAAAGTGGAAACATGTCATGCCAACGACGAGGCCGACACTTCTAAGCATATGAGTGTCGAAGAACAAGCAAAAGAGGCCAACATGTCATTCTGGCCGGCGTCCCAGCAGAAGGAGGCAGCAGTGGAGGAGGTGGCAAGGAGGATGACACGACCACCGATGGCAGCGACCGCTGCCGGAGCTGTTTGGGGTAACAAGGGCGACGATCAGCACGAGGGGGATGACGGCAATGACTATGACGAAACCAGTGAAGGTGGTGAGAAGGATGACACCACCACCGATGGTGGCGACCGCACGGATGGCAGCGGCCACACGGATGGCGATAGCGGCAACCTGGATGCTATGAATAAGAAGAAGGCAAGGAAGGACTAGACGCCACTAGTGCTCGCCAACGTCTACGGTAAGTTCACTGAAGTCACAAAACGTGGCCTACCTGTGGCACAAGCGGCAATTGTCAAAGGGTACGACATGTAACTCGGGTGCATCGTCCGGGTAAGCATGTCGATTAACACGAAGCACCTCAGAAGTACTGACAATGAGGCTTTAGTCGAGAACCTCATTAAGAAGCTTCACTGACTATACATGTTCCCATCGTCATTCAATACCCTAGACAAAACGAACAAGGTGAACAAACTAGCCATCACGAAATGAGCAACGCCTTGAGAAGCTAGAGAACCTAGGTAAAGATAAGTAAAAATCCAATGCTCGAAGAAGAAGAGTTCAAGATATTCAAGGCAGAGATATAGCTACCCATGACGATAAAACATGGATTGAGTGGGGGAGGAAAATACGGGAGTAGAACATAGGTAACCACCGGCTTGGAAGCGGCGGTTACAAAGGGAAATAGCCCATTTGGGACAAGGAGGACGCCGAGCTTGAACGTCTAGGAAAAGAAAACCCGTGGGAAAAATCACAGACTTGCAGCTGAGGAACTTTGTCTAGGCCCGCTACTACCTAGACCCGATTACCAAGGAATTCATTACCGACGATTCAAAGGTGAAGGAATTTGAGGAAGAGCTGGTAAGGAATTTACAACAGATCTCAAGTCTAGTGTGTTCTAATTACATAATGAAGCCAACAATCTAAATAGGTTCACATTTCCTTGTCTGCAGGAGAGGGAATTGAACGCTACTACTGCAGCATCATCCTAGGGGTTGACAAAGCCATGTGACACAATATTAATAGGGCGACAAATGCTTACAAGAAGAGGGAGAAGTTGTTGCTGCCGTCGTCTGGTCGTGTGTCCGGCTCTGGTACGAGCATGAAGTTTGGCGAGTACTACAAAGAGAATCCAAGAAAATAAGGGAGAGGAAGAACCAGTCGGCGGCTAAGGATAAAGCCGAGGTTCAAGAGATGAGGATGAAGGTGCAGTCACTAGAGAAAAAAGTGGATGAGAGAGCAGTGGACAAGATAGTGTAAGAGAAGCTTTGTGCGATCATCCCCCTGGGTTGATGGAGGGGCTAGCTGCTTGGAATGCGGCAGGTCGAGTGGGGAGGATATAGGTGCCCAGCTTCACCAGCAGTAACTCGAATATCAACGTGTCACCAGACTTGGTGACCCTGCCGGCCGACAATGAAGTGGCGCAGCCGTTCGATTTCGTCGCACCGATGCCCCCTCCCGCCAAAAATACCAAGGCGTAGCCAGCGGTGGTGGTTCTTCATAATGCACCCGAGTGGGAGAGTCGTGATAGGCTGGCCGCCAGCACCGACCATGTGTTGACATTAGTCGATCTCAATGCCATCACCAAGGTAAGTAATTAGTTATTCCACATCATCTCCTTTATGCCTGACTTCCATCTCATGATGCCCAACATGTTTTGACTCAGGACACTGCTTGCATACTCCTACATAACATTGCTGGCGGCGAGTTAAAGGATGTTGCCAAGGGCACTCTCATACAACCGGCGAGCCACACGATGCACAACAATCCAATGGACGAAGCCGTGATGAGATTTAGGTTGGCTCGGGTGTTTCCAGGGTGCAACGACATGGACCTCCTTTCAACCTCAGGGAGCCGACTAACACAACACCCTTGCAGAATGCTACAACTGGGTCTTGACATGCCCGAAGACCCAGATTCGTCCTGTAGGGGGAGGGCGCACCATCGGCACCACCTCTATCGTCCATCCTCGGAAGGCAACGGTCATCACCGCCACCACCAATCTTCACCAACAACAGTTGGGAGCGTGTGTACCGCCCTAAGGAGAAGTCGTTGCACCACAACCACTATAACCCCTACCACATGGAGCCACATGATGGCAACAACAATGATGATAATGAAGTTGTCAACGTCGATAACTTCCTCGACACTAGCACCGATAGAGGATTATACATGCCTTGTGTGGATGAAGAACCCTTCATCGCTGGTGGCAATCAATTTGGTTGTCCCAGTACATGCATGCAGTGCCTGGTCTTCCGTGGTTTTTCTCAAGAGACGCCTCAGGCCGCCAATCCATAGGACAAACCAGGATTCATTTTCAGCCCTAGCACACTCCAGAAGGCGGTCGATGATCAGTTAGCATCCCCAGTGGAGGACCCTGCCGTGAAGAAGAAGCACATGAAGAGAAGTAAGAAGGTCTGGAGCTAGCCTTGTCCGAAGAGGATTCGGGCTCAAGACGACATCCTACCAGCCCACAATGATGGTTTGCCCCGAGTGCATGTAGCTGGTGAACCGATGCTGACTCTGGAGCTGCGGAGCGTCGCGTGTGGATCCATGCTAACTTTGCATGATGGTATCAAGACACTAGAGGGACTCCTTCAAGACAAAGATCCAAATTACCCAGTTTGTACGGTCAAGGTGCCATAGGACGTGGACTTCTTCCATGAAGCCCCCGCGGATCTATTCTTCATAGCGCACAAGGATGTCTTCAAGATGTTTCTCTCGAAACTGCTAGACTATAACTTGGTCCACCTATATGCGCTCAATCTAGCGATGAAGATCAAGAGAGAGAAAACCCCGTACGTCGCGATAGTGGATCCCTACTACATGGATGACAGCCAATTGGTGGAAGGATCAGATACATGGACCATGGCGACGGGGTACATCCAGAAGTTCATGGTAGACAGCAAGAGGAAGGACAAACTTCTTTTGCCTTTCTTTCCCGAGTAAGTACACACCCACTTGCCACCATAACTTATGCTTTCTTATAGATTTATTCCTTTTCTCTTTTCTAACATTCCGTTTCAATTGTGTTGTGCAGAGACAAATACTGCACACTCGTCGTCATTTCTCCAAGGTTTTCGCTAGCCACGTATTTCAACTCGGGGAGTTTGACGAAGCAAGACTACACTAGAATAAGGGGTGTTCTCGATGAGGCTCTCGAGGGCGACGCCAAAAGGGATGCCGCTTTGCCAGTAAGGGAGAATGTTTCAAGGATGGCGAACATGTGTTCAAGAACGTTCTCGAGTTCCCTTGTGTCAAGAAGCCGGCTGCTGGCTGCGTCAAGGAGGCCTTCTACATTATACATCACCTTAAAGGGTTTGTACGGGATTGCTAGAACCTATCGCTGCCATCTAGTCTCCGAGGATGGGATGAAAAATTGGCGCAGACCGACAATGTTGATCTTAGAGTAGACTTCCATTGCATCTAGATTAATTTGTCAGAAATCATCATGGAATATGTCAACACAAGGGGGGGCCTAAAACACACCAGAGGGTTGACTAAGAAAGAGATCGAAGAACGCATCCATAAGCAAGTTGACATTAGGACATGGATGGTGAAAGAGTGCTATCAACTATTCCTGAAGCCGAGTGATAAGAAGTCTTCATGATAGATGTTTGCCTAGAATTATCGAGTGTGTGTATAGATGGACGCATGTAGTGTGTGTCATAAACTTTACTATCTTCATGAGTTTGTGTATTGATAGACGTGTTGCGTGTCATAAACTTAACTTGCCTAGCTCGAAACGGTCGGTGTTGTTGAACTTAACTATTTTGGTCATTGTCGTTAAACTTACTTCTATGATTGTGACCGATTCTATGTTTTAGGTTTATGGATCTTTTGCTTTAATTTTTGTGAAAATATATGCATGTAAACCCTTTAATTCTTTCCATTGCATCATTTACTAATATGCCTTGTCTATAGAGATGACGAAGTGGTATGTGGTGTATAATGGTTGGGTTCTAGGAGTCTACGATGAATGGGAGGACTGTTAGAAATAAGAGAACAAGTTCAGCGGCAATAGCTAGAAAGGATATGCGACTAGAGAGTAGACGGTAGCCAAGTGAGGAACCATATGTGGAAGAAGAACCGGATTAAGAGCTTGGTCTTGTTCGTGCTCCGTCATCACAGTTGTATTCTATTTGATCCCAGTGTAGGCGGTGACCACTTTATTTGTAATATGAGATGATGAACTTTGTACCAACACTTGTGTAATAATTTGGCACTTGTCACTATAAATGTATCTGATCAGGCTCTGAGTAATGTGATGACATTATTGTGTTTGTATTATGTATGTTTTCATATACCATGTGAAATTTATTGTTTCTACTATTGTGTGCAAGTTTTCTTTGTAAATCATGTAATATACTTTGTATTTGTATCAGGACTGCACTTTATTTCGAATACTTGTAACATAATTCTGTGGCGCATATATTTGTATTTCTGTGGCGCGTATATTTATGTGGCGCATAGTACACATATGCTCCACATATAATATTCCATGGGCGCGCGCGATAAAATTCTCCACAGAAAGTCGAGAATTATGTGCGCAAATAAATATGCGCCACGGAAATAAAATTTATTGGCGAGGTAACAGTGGCGCAACTAATATGCGCCACTGGTTAGTTGTTTCCTAGTAGTGCATGCATCTCTACCTTTCACTTTTTTGGCTGAGGCACTCCACACGCAACATATTTATTCAATATTAGACCAACGAATGCTTCTCAATTCACAACTCACTATTTCACTCGTCACGGTCGTTGCCCTCGGTACACTGATATACGTGTTTTTGGCTGTCTATGCTATCCCAATACTTCCTCCACCACCCTGCATAAATTAGAACCTCGTTCTACTCGGTGTCTCTTTCTTGGATATGCCTCACGGCATTGTGGTTATCGGTGTGTTGACCTTGACACAGGATGTATTATTATTTCTCGACAGGTCACTTTTGATGAAAACACTTTCCCCTATGCGCCACTCATCCTCTCTTCCTCCACCAGCGACTCAGCTGATTCTACTTATATGACCTTTTTTTCAACCAATCGTCCCACCCTTCCATCATACCACGCACCCTGCAACGACAGCACAATCTCCCACTTCTTCTTCCGTGGCAGACAACCATGCCACATCGCCCTCCTTCTCTGTCACATCTCATCCACCTCATGATGCATCTCCTCCTCATAACCCATCTTCATCCTCCACTATTCCTACACTGTCACCACCATCTCCCATCCGTCGCACACGTCGTCATACTGGTAAGCTTCCAGGTCCTCCTGAACATCTCAATCTCTCTGCTATAGCGTCCTCCCCTATACCACACAATTATCTCATTCCCCTACGTGATCCTCTATGGCGCCAGGCTATGTAAAAGGAATATGACGCTCTTATTCATAATGGCACTTCGACTCTTGTCCCTTCTCCTCCAGGTGCAAATATTGTCGGTGGTAAATGGATTTTTTGCCACAAATTTTATACTGACGGCTCTCTCGCTCATCCTATATTCCAATGGGTGTTTTGGTGTTTCACTCAACAACCGTGTTTTGATTTCGACAAAACTTTTAGTTTGGTTGTCAAACATACTACTGTTGTATCATTCTCTCCATCTCTCTCTCTCTAAAAGATGGCCTATTCACCAACTTGATGTGAAAAATGCTTTCTTACATGGTCACCTCAATGAGACGGTCTATAGCTAGCGGTCATCCGGTTTTGTCGATGCTCGTTTTCCCACCCATGTGTGTTGTCTCCAAAAATCTCTTTATGGCCTCAAATAAGCTCCCTGTGCCTGGTTTCAATGTTTCTCTACCTACGCTTGTTCCATTGGTTTTATTGAATCCAAGTCCGATATTTCCTTTTTTATTCTTCATCATGCTTCCATGCTTGCATATGTTTTACTCTACATTGATGACATAATTCTCACGGCCTCCTCTTATATTCTTCTCCATAAAATAATAACTCAACTTCACACCGAATTCTCCATAAATATCTTGGCCATCTTCATCATTTTCTTGGCATCTCTATCTATCGCACGCCTACTACTCTCCATTTGTCTTAGAGTCAATATATTCTTGATGTATTTAATCATGCTGGTATGACTGATTGTAATTCTTCTTCCACACCTATTGACACTAAGTCTAAACTTTCCGCTAATGTTGGATATCCTATCACTGGTCCTACTTTCTATCGTAGTATTTCCAGTGATCTTCAATATATTACTCTAACTCGTCCTGAAATATCTTATGTCGTCAAACAATTATTTCTTCATATGCATGATCCACGTGAATCTCATCTTCAACTCATCAAAAGAATCCTTCGATATCACAAAGGGACCATCGATATCGGTTTTACTCTTTATTCCTCTTCATCAGATAATCTTATTGCCTATTCGGATACCCAGTGGGTTGGACGCCAGGATACTCGCCATTCTACGTCCGGTTTTTTTATATTTTTGGGTGTCAACTTGGTTTCCTAATCTTCTCGTCGCCAACCTACGGTTTCTCGCAGCAATGTCGAGGCTGAGTATCGTGTAGTAGCTACTATTGTGGCGGACACTTGCTGGATCCGCAACCTCTTGCTTGAGCTTCATCAACCACTCGAATTGTGATAATATTTCTGTAATCTATATGTCTGTCAACCCGGTACAGCATCTTCGCACCAAACATATTGTGTAGGATATATATTTTGTTCGAGAGAAGGTGGCTCTCGGCGCCTTAAGGGTTTTCGATGTTCCTTCAAGCCATCAATTTGCAGACATCTTCATAAAGGGCTTGCCGGCACCTTTGTTCCTGGAGTTTAGGTCCAGTCTTCATATCGGCGACGGTTCGTCCCCATGTTCATACTACGGGGACATGTTAGATAAGAACTCCACACGGTTACGGTTTACTTGTATAGAACAAATCGAACCGACATAGTCTAGATTGCCTTATACTACAAGTTGTAACCAACACCGGCCCTGAGCCTGTGCAACCGGTGGGGTGGTGCCAGGGATCCATGTATAAATATAGGGGTGGTGCCAGGGATCCATGTATAAATATAGAACAATAGATCCCTCCGAGGTGTGCAATTGCAGCCCGTCGATTACAACCTTACAAGTTACAACTCAGTTCATTTGGGTCGCGCTGCTGGGATACGTCTCCTATCTGGTAAAACACATTCAGGTAGGACTTGATCGTTTTGGTCGACCGGCCGGAGATGCTCTAAGTTCCTACTCTCTTGCTTGTTCCTCGTGTTAGCAGAGGGGTCAATAGCTCCTATGCGACATCTTTCCTTGGAATTGGACAGAACAAGACATAGCTGATAGAAATGGCTACCATGCGACGTTTCTTTGGTAGAAAATAGCCCAGGTGCGACGCTACTGCTTAATCCAAAGACACACGTTGACAACTCGAATCAGGTGAACCGAGCGGGACCCACTACGTAATGACCTGAGCGCTGGACCCACAGAGTGTCTCCCGATGGTGGGACCCATAGCGTGGGACCCATTAACTTATCCAGCTCAGCATTGGTACAAGAGAGGACCCCGAGCCGTGCAGCACCTGAGCCCTACCGCGACCTTCCCATCCTCCCTCCCCGACTATTGTTGTTCTTCTCCAGCAACGACACGCAACAACGGCTGGCAAACGGGCCACGACCTTCCCATGTCGAGCTCCACTTCAGCCTCCCGCCGCACATGGCCGCGCTATGGCGTAGTGCCAATGACAAGCTGCCCTGTATGCCCACGTACTGCGCCCCTGAAGCGGCTGGTCACATTGACCAACAAGAATGGCAACCTTGGACGGGAATTCGTGAAATGCGAGAGTAAACCAGAGCAGGGGAAGGTCAGATTTTACTTCTCAATCTGCCAGTTTTGGTTTTTGTGTCCCAATTTCATCATTTTTCATCCGATTTGGAATTTAGGGTTCATCTTTCTGATTTCAGAAATTGAATCAATGCCCCCATTTTGAGTGGCTATATGAGTACATAGAGCGGATTCAACTGGCTGGCGCATCAGGGGAGATCGATTTACCGTTGGAGGCAGAGAAGTTTGGATCGGGCCTGTCTAGATCTGGCAATTCCATTGGTGCTACTGTGGGGGATGTAGGAGTGACGGCAGTGACGGCAGAGCTGAAGAACCTGAACAAGCAGATGAAGACAATCATCAAATTGAAGAAGCGGGACAATTTGGTGGCCGGTCTTTTTTATGTTTGTGTAATTGCTCTCGCATTTGTTTATGTGATGATAATTAGTCGTTAGTTTAGGCTATCACTGTTGAAGTTAGCTTGTGCATCACTTGTAATCGTAAAAGATGTTTGAATAAAAGTATTGTGCTGCACAAATTCGGCATGTCTTCTTCACTCTTTGTCGTTTCTTCACTTCTTTAGTCCGTCGTCAGTGAGGTGTGGGCAGAGTGTACAGTTCAGTGGTAGAGGGAGAAAAGGTAAAAAAAGTTGGTTGACAGTTTCCAGAAAAGGTCAGACCCAATTATAACGTACGCAGGGACGAATAGGACATAGCCAGGCCCATTGATAAAAGAAGTGTAGCTAGCGCAAAAAAAGTGCACACGGTTATTCACATAGATATATCTTTTCGTCTTATCGTTATTTCACAAATATGACTACAAGAAGCTTCAAATTATTTGAGTTGTCCCACGTTGTTTTGGCTCTTTTATCGTGTCTTGCTGCTAGGGTACACCCGCGTGTTGTTTTGGCCGAAATAAAAGGTTGGTTCTAGTTAGCAGTCTTTGTGAACCAAAACCCGACTAGCACTTTTTTTTACCAAAAGGTGCACTCGAAGTAACAATTTAAATTTCTTTTGATTTGTGCATGCTATGGTGTTTTTAAAGTTTTTACACGTGTGTTTCTACCTAAAATGGTTGTGCCCCTCTCAAAGAAAGAAGACATAGTGTGCCAATATAGGCACAAAGTTTATGATTGATCATGTTTGAGTGCATTTTGGTTTTTACTACACACGGCCACATAGTTTAACAATGTAAATAGAATGCAATGAAGAAACTTTAGACATGAATCAATACTAATATATTATTGGATCATGTTTGAGTGCATTTTTTACTACACACGGTTACATAGTTTAACAATGTAAATACAATGTAATGAAGAAACTTTAGACACGAATAAATATTAATATATTAGTACGACCAACATAGATAACACGATAGAGGGGCATCGGATACCCTAAATAGCATTCCCTTACAACATATAGAGGAGCATCCTCTTACAAGATATAGTGCATAAAACATAAAACGAAAATATTTAAAACTAAACACGGGCACACACGCCCCAACCAACACAACACAAGCTAGATAGAAAGACTCGGCCAGCGCTCCTTGGCCCCTCCATAGCCGGCGCCTCTCACTCGTCCTCCTCCGGCATCTGGTAGGGGAGGGTGTGCATGTCATTGGGCTCGGGGAAGATATGGTGAAAATTTGTGAAGATATTGTAGGTGGTGAATGTGATAAACTCGCATCCACACCAGAACACCTGGCCGAGGAGGTGGTAGGCGTCGTAGGGGTTGGTGAAAGTCACGTACAGGCCGATGGCGAAGTTGCCGTGGTCGCCGTCGTAGTGCTCTTGGAGCTGGAACATGGGTGGAGTGCCCGCAGGGAGGTGGCGATAGCCGGAGCGGAGGAATAAGCGAGCCAACTCGAAAGGGCCCCTCCACCTCGATATCGCCCACACCCTGAGGCTGCTCTCGATGATTCTGCCCGCCGGGTACTGCAACTCCGGCACGGTGCGAGGGTGGCGGTAGGTAGGACCGGTGAACTACATGGTGGCTTGGAAAGTGGAGTGGTTGCTCGAGTGGTGGATTTGGCTCGAAAGGAAGAAGCGGGGGAGACTTGAGAGATGAGTGTGAGGGGGAGAGGGATGAGGAAATGGTGCCCTTATATAGCCGCGTTGCAGCCGTGGTCAATGTACACGATGCTTCATTTTCTCTCCTCCGTTCGTGGTGGCATAAGTGCATTAAATCGGCGGGCAGAGAATCCAAAGCGGCACGGGCGCATGAGCTAGATGCTTCGTTTTGGCGCGTGACGGTAAGGCTACCGCGTGAGAAACCGTTCCACCGCGCGTGACACTGCGAAAGGGAGCTGCACTACCTCCCATGTCTGCGTGCATGCAATTGTTAAAATGGTTTAAATAGCTTAGATGCTACGTACCTATATGCTGCACGCCTGCTGCTGCTTTACTGCGTCACTGCGTGCATGCAAATCAGCATGCGTCGTTCACGAGCAGAATAGCTAGGCTGCGACGCTATTGCATGCATGCCAACATATCGCGGGCAGCCCTCCCTCTCGCATGCATGCCAACAGAGCACGTCGTGGCAGCCCGGCCCGGTCCAATCGACCCAACGGTCACTCAGATGCCACCCCCCTCGCTCAACGTTATCTGTTTATCAGAGAAAAAAATGGTGGCCCATCAGATTGGAGAATCAGGGCTCCCACGGATCGCCCACAGCTACACCCGCGGAATCCTTCTAGAAGGCTTATCCGACGGCCACAGTTAGGCGTTAGGGTTAGATCGATGCTCCACATTTGGCGTTAGGGTTAGATCGACGGCTGACGTTTGGCCTTAGGATTAGATCGACGGTCGACGTTTGGCGTTAGGGTTAGATGGGGTTTGGAGGCAGTCAACGGGGTTTTGAAAGGTTTGACTGAACTTCAAATGTGCATAACTAATTAAAAAAATCGAAAAAATGTAAAACTTGCGCACATAGTCTTGTTATATTACATACTTATGATATAAAATGATAGACTTGATCTAATAATCTTTGCACGAAAAAACCTTCACAAATTGGACTATCTCGACTCAGGATGCATAGAGTTCAAAGGAGTGAGAAGAGGGTTTGAGGTTTTGAAAATGCAAAAAATCAAAAAACCTCACCTTAGCTTCATTTTGGACTGACTAAGGAGGATCTGAAGTTATTTTTGCATTTTCAACTTTTAATCTTATTTTATTACTGGCTTTGTATTAAAGGGTGTTTTTTCAAAAATAAATTAATAATATGAATACTTATTCAAAAAAATGTGAGACTTCGTATTGATGCTATATAGGTAGAATATAAGCTAAGAAAATCTTTTTGGGTGATTTTGAGAAGGTTGAAAAAAACTTGCTTAGAAATTGGATCGTTTTCCCTAGCTTTGGAGCCTGTTTGGACAATATTTCAGTGACTATGAGTTCGACTTCGCAAAAAGACTTGGATTTATTAACTAAAGTGCATAGTAGTACATACAACAGTGCAACATCACATAACAAACAAATGAACTCCAAAAATATTATAGATAGGCTCAAATTTGAATTTGAATCAAGTCAAATCAACATCATAGCACATAACTTTTCACATGAAATGACATAACCCATTACATCAATCAAGTTTTATATCAGAGAACATAAGTTTTCACATCAAATGACAACAAACTTAAGTTTTTACATCAAATCACATCATAGTTGAATGATTTCGACTCTATTTCTTTTGCTTCTTTCTACGACTCGATTTTTTCACCTTCTTTCCACTACTTGGTTCCACATCGCACAGTTGATACTCTTGGTTTTCCTGCCAACTCCACTAGGCCCCCTCAACTTATGCACCTGATCATGTCCAACTTCTTCAGTTTGCACTTCTGCAGATTGAGTAGATGACAGCACAACCTCCAAAGATGGCAACTCAACACTTGGCAGCACAACCTCCAAAGATGGCAACTCAACACTTGGCAGCACAACCTCCAAAGATGGCAACACAGCTGCCAAAGCAGATTCACATGGCAGGACAACAGCCAAATCATCTACAACAGTTTCAGATTGCACTTCATCCTCAACAACATTAACAGGTTCAGATTGCACCTCAACAGTTTGCACTTCATCCTCAACAGCATTAACAGGTTCAGATTGCACCTCAACAGTTTGCACTTCATCCTCAACAGCATTAACAGGTTCAATTTGCACCTCAGCAGCACCAAACATGATCTGGTTAGTTCTCTTCTTTCTTGAGCCATTGATTCTTGCCTTTTTCACTGGCCAGCATTCTTCAACAACAAGAGGTGGGGCTTTTTCTCCATGCTTCCTCCTGAAAACAAGCAAGTTAGTTGGGGGAGAAAAATCATCAACAAGAAATACAGAGATTTTCGATGAACATACTTTGGCTTTTCAGCAGTGTATCTGCACTTGGTAGAGCCATCTCGGTGTCCAAGTTCTTCACAGAGTTTACATCTATTCTTGTTACCTTTTTGGGCCCTTTTTGGCTTGCCATCTTTCTTCCCCTTCTTGCTGCTCTCACCTTTCTCAAACCAAGCCTTGAATCTACTATGCTTAGGCCTCCCAGCCTTTCTTTTCATCAATGGAGGATACAAGGAGAACTGAATGTCCACTTCAGGCCACTGAGACTGTTCTGTAAGTGCTGGAATTAGTGTTGCATATGCAGCCTTGAACTTTGCTACAGAATAATACTCATGCAAATATGGGTGCATATTTAGCTTATGTTTGGAGGCCAAGAAAAGTATGGCATGCTCACAAGGCTTCCCAGTGTGTTGCCACTCTGTGCATTCATGCAATTGAGTGTCAACAACATGCCTCCTGCCAGTCTTTGTATCTCTGACTTCAGCACCGCACAATGAGGATTTCTCAACACACAAATGTGCAAGATCTCTGCTCCTGTTGACCACCTGCTGCACTACATCAGGAAGCTTATCTCCTTGAAGAACATCACCAAGCCTTCTTCTCAATTCCCACAACCTCATGATCATAATCCTGATCTGGTCAACCATGTCATGGACAGGCAAGTCTTTTAACTCCTTCACTTTGTTGTTGAAAATTTCTGCCAAATTATTGTTGATATGATCACATTTGATGGCAGTGTTAAAACCTGACCTGTACCATAAAAGAGAATGGTAGGTGTCCAACCATGTACAAAACTTGACCCTATCCTCCTCAGAGCATGCAGCCTTAATCTTCTCAAGGTGATATGAATGTGTCTGTCTGTTGTAAGATCTTGCTGCTGGCCACATGCGCCCAAAATCATCTCCTATGAATTTTTGGATCAAATTCATCCACATATGGCCGAAGCACTCCCTCTGCTCAGCATGAGGGAAAACAATTTTCACTGCATTTTCTAAATCTTTACATGCATCTATGTGCACTGCCAAAGGAGAGACTGACCCTATGCATCTTTCTAACTGCATCATGAACCATGTCCATGATGCCTCTGACTCAGACTGAAACATGTCAATAGCTACAGGGAATATCCAATTGTGTCCATCTAAAGCATTGCATGCTGCTAGTTGACCATTCCACTTGCCAGTCAAGAATGATGAGTCTATACTCAAATATGGACGGCACCCTGCTTTGAAGCCATCGATGCAAGGCTTTAAAGCCATGAAGAATTTAGAGAAGACTTTCCCATCATCTGTTACCTCAGTATCTATCTCCACAACACTGTCAGGTGACCTCTTCTCTACTTCTGCTTTAAAGTTATAAAGCATTCGAAAGGTATTTTCCCAATAACCATATAGCTCCTTCATTGCCCTTTGCTTTGCCTTCCACACTGTAGTATAATTCAGCTTAATGGGGTACTACTTTTCCAAGTCTGTTTTTAGTCTCTTTGCAGTGTTGTTTGGTGTTGTGGCTAAAATAGGCTTGATTTTTTCTGCAACCCATAATTGTGATGTCATCTTTGTAACTTTTTGAGAAGTTGTAATACAAGTATGAGCTTTTGGAATTTGATTCACTCTTATTGTCCTTCCATCAGGTTGGCGTCTAGCAGATATATACCACTTGCAAGGCTTTGCACCACCATCATACCTTATGCATTTTGCATAGAACTTCTTTTTATCAGTCCATAAAGTCTTGGTAGCAAACTCACATTTGACTGCATATGTCCTGAAACACATCCTGAATTCATCCATGCTTGAAAACAATCTCCCAACTTCAATAACTGGGTTCTCTTTGTCATAAACTTTTACTAGCTCATCATCATGTGCATCATCTACATGAACTGCAGCATATTGCAACAACTCTGGATCTATATCTGCCTCTTCATCTCTTGAATGGTTGTCACCATCATTTGCAGCTTCATCCCTCTTCTTGTGTCTGTCATCTATAGGAATGCCAAAAAGCTTTGCCATTTCAATGTCAGACATTGGTGCAATGACCAAATCAGTCCGGGCAGTTATCTGAACTGAATTCCAATCAACAGTTACAATCTTTTCATCCTCCCCTTGTGCATTAGCATCTGCAGCCTCCACTGTTAACACTGCCAACTCAGTAACTATAGGCATTATTTGCCTCTGTGCAGCCCAATCATCCTCAACCATCTGAGAAGCCAACTTCGAGGGCACATATCCAACCCTCGAGTCAGATTTCAGATCAATGAGCTCTGCTAAAAACATAGCACTTTTGCTTCTCCAACCGTCTCGCTCATCGATTTCATCAACCATCTGTTCCCCTGTCTCAATCCTAACATACTCACATTTCCAATCATCAAATCGTAACAAAGAAACTTCTTGCTCTGGCCCCCAAACCACACTCTCCCCAATTTTGTCCACCATATTTCTCACCACCTCCTCTTCCATGATTTGTAGCTCTTGGGGATCAACATCTTCCAATTCCACCTCCCATTTAACAACTGTGTCTCTCTCTCAATTACCTGCGTGCTGCCATCAACTAACACAGCCCTAGAGGGAAAGAATTTGATGCAAAATTCGAAGGTGTGCCGTGCAACATCGTCTCCCCTGTTTTTGACGGCCACTTGAGCTAGCGGAAGCGAACAAGGAGCCAAACCAAACAGAAATCAAGTGTTAGAGATGCGGGATATACCGATTAAAAGTCCCCTCTCGCGGATCCATCTCATTCCCCTCGTTCAGCACACCCGGCCTCCACAATCTAGCATCAATGGGAACGCTCAGATCTCATTTGAGAAGAATGAGAGAGGAATTAGGTTGCAAATGGCACTTACCACCTTCGCCGTCGAACTAAATCGCTTCCGCCTCAAAGTATGTTGCGCTGTCGCCGCCGTCGAAGACGAGAACGATGGGTGAGGTCCGTCGCCGCCGTCGGGGAAGCTACAGTACGTTTGACGCGCGCGTTCGGTCGGAAGCGGTTTGTTTGACTGGCTGTACCAACCGACCGGTTTGTCTTAACCTAATCTTGAAACTAAGTTAAATGTGTCCTTAACGACCGTTTTAATGCCCATGTGGCCCTGGGCTATTTTCTACCAAAGAAACGTCGCATGGTAGCCATTTCTATCAGCTATGTCTTGTTCTGTCCAATTCCAAGGAAAGATATTGCATAGGAGCTATTGACCCGTTAGCACAGTATGTATGCATTTTCTATGGGTAGGTAGGTGGTCGTTCTTTGGTAAAAAGTCAGAGTCGCTCAATAGAGTAGGAGCGATGAGTGCCGAGGCTGAGACAATTATTGTTTCGTGACGTATTTGTTTAAGTTTTATGTGGATTCTCCCTTCCTCAAAAATAAAGTTTTATGTGGATTTCTCATTGATTAGAGAATCTCCACTAACTTTTCCAGTGGATCACTTTTCGGCGTCTTTTTCGTCTGGATGGATGAATTTTGCCCCACTCGTGGGTCACAGGATATCGATTTTGTCCGGATTTAGGCTTTTTTATCTGGCATTACAAGGCCGAACGCAGCGCGCTGGGAATCGCCTGGGAAAGCCAGATGTAGCAAATCTCGATGTGTGGCCCACACACCAGTGAGGAACGCGTTCTCCCTCGTCACACGCGCCCACCTTCTCTCTCTCCCGTCCCCACACGCGGCCTGGCCGACAGAGCTCAGTGCAGGCTTGGCTGGCTAAGCGGCGGTCTGCGGGTCTAGTTGGCCGACCTCGGTGCGAGCCTGGTCGGCTGAGCGGCGGCGCGCGGGCCTAGTCGGCGGAGCTCAGCACGGGCTTGGCCGGCTGAGCGGCGGTGTGGGCCTGGTCGACGGAGCTCACTACGGGCTTGGTCGGTTGAGCGGTGGCGTGCGGGCCTGGCCGGCTGAGCGGCAATGTGTGGGCCTAGTCGGCGGAGCTCATTGCGGGCTTGGCCGGTTGAGCGGCAGCGTGCGGGCCTAGCCGGCGGAGCTCGGCGCGGGCTTGGCCGGCATGTATCGTCACCAAGCTCGCCGTTGTCGATCATTTTTTAAGTTGACTTATGTGATTAAAATTATGTTTATGTGAATTTGAACCGAATTGTGGTGAAATACCAAATTTGCCAAAAACAGCGTCTGTCTAAGAACGTCAACTAGGAATACGAGTGGGAATTCGGTGATACTAGGCCGAAAGATGCATTCATCCGGCGATTTTTAGCTCCGGAATTCGGCTTCGTAACGCCAAACGAGTGGAGATGCTGGCTCTGTCAATTATCTTTTGCTTGTTAAAATAAAATGGGCCATATTACCCCATTTTAAAAAATATCTCATGTGCATTTAATAGGAGCTAGTATCTTTCTTCTCGTGTGAAGCCCGGCCACCAAAACCGCCCATGGACGTCCTCCTGCTTGAGAAGGCCGTGCTTGGCCTCTTTGCCGCGGTGGTGCTGGCCATCGCCGTGGCTAAGTTCACCGGCAAGCGTTTCCGGCTTCCTCCAGGACCCTCCGGCGCCCCCATCGTGGGCAACTGGCTCCAGGTCGGCGATGACCTCAACCACCGCAAGCTTATGGGCATGGCCAAGCGTTTCGGCGACGTGTTCCTCCTCCGCATGGGCGTCCGCACCGTGGTGGTGGTGTCCAGCCCGGAGCTCGCCAAGGAGGTCCTCCACACCCAGGGCGTCGAGTTCGGCTCCCGCAGCTGCAACCTCGTCCTGGACGTCTTCACCGGCAAGGGGCAGGACATGGTGTTCGCGTCGTACGGCGACCACTGGCGCAAGATGCGCCGGATCATGACCGTGCCCTTCTTCACCAGCAAGGTGGTGGCGCAGAGCCGCGCCGGATGGGAGGAGGAGGCCGCGCTGGTCGTGGCGGCGCTCAGGGCCGACCCGGCGGCGGCGACGAAGGGCGTGGTTCTCTGGCGCAGCCTGCAGCTGATGATGTACAACGACGTGTTCCGGGTCATGTTCGGCCGCCGCTTCGACTCCGCCGACGACCCGCTCTTCCGTGAGATCAACGCGCTCAACGTCGAGCGCAGCAGGCTCTCCCAGAGCTTCGACTTCAACTACGGCGACTTCATCCCGGTCCTCCGTCCCTTCCTCCGACGATACCTCCACCGCTGCGCCAAGCTCAACAACAGGAGGATGAGAATCTTCGAGGACCATTTCGTCCAACAGCGAATGTAAGTAGCTAGACGACCACTTACCAACCCATTGAACGCGGCGATTTTTGCATGCTAAATCACGTGCATGTTTGTGCAGTCGTCGATTTATGCTGCCAATTTTCTAAAAGTATCATTGTGATTCGAAAATCTATTTCCAATTTATACGCACTAAAACTAGTGTAACTCAAATGGTAGAATCAGATTTCTCACCAACAACCATTGCTTATCTACTCTACTTCAAAAATCAATCAAAATTAAACATGCATGCGTACGTGTTCCCTGTATTTCTGCAGGAAGGCGCTGGAGCAGAGTGGTGGCGAGACCGTGTGCGCCATGGACCACGTTCTCATGGCCGAAAGGAAGGGGGAGATCAACCATGACAACGTCCTTTACATCGTTGAAAACATCAACATCGCAGGTAATATTCATTACCTAAATATGCAACTAGTTTTGAGAAGGAGAATCTATTTTTTATACCCCTCTGCCTTGGAAAAGGGTATCGCAGATTTATCTAGATTTGGATGTATATAAACACGTTTTAGTGTATAGAAATATGGGTACATGCGTTTTAGAAATATGCTAAAATGTCTTACATTAGTAAACAGATGGATTACATAAGCTTGCACTACAACAAGGAGATTAATTTGATGTAGGCATCGAGGGAACGTTGTGGTCAATTGAGTGGGGTATTGTTGAGTTGGTGAACCACCCAGAAGTCCAGTCGAAGCTCCGCCACGAGATGACTACCGTGCTAGGTCCCAACAGGTCGTTGACGGTGCCGGACCTAGAGCACCTCCCCTACCTGCAGTCGGTCGTGAAGGAGACTCTACGCCTCCGCATGGCCATAACCATGTTGGTGCCGCACATGAACCTCCAAGACGCCAAGCTCGGCGGCTTCGACATCCCAGCCCAATCCAAGATCCTCGTCAACGCCTGGTTTCTCGCCAACGACCCCAAACGGTGGGTGCGTGCCGATGAGTTCAGACCGGAACGGTTCCTCGAGGAAGAGAAACATGTAGAGGCCAACGGCAACGACTTTCGGTTCGTGCCCTTTGGTGTCGGCCGCCGAAGTTGCCCAGGGATCATCCTTGCGCTGCCCATCATGGCCATTACGTTGGGATGCTTGGTGCAGAACTTCCAGTTGTTGCCGCCGCCAGGGAAGGACAAGATCGACACCACCGCGAAGCTCGGGCAGTTCAGCAGCCAGATCCTCAACCATGCCACCATTGTCTGCAAACCGCTGCAGGCGTAGAATTTTTTATTTCATGAGACAGGGGCATGTTATGTAAGTTTTTTTCTTGTTTTGTTCCATGTACTAAGTTACACTATTTAAGGTGTTGGGCTATCAATTCTCTTCATGTTGTTGATTTATTTACAATCTTGGTAATAGTCATGTCATAATTTATCTCCACAATGCTACATTGACCCATTATGTAAAGTTTGACCAATATGCTTCAACTACCAGACAATACGCTCCTTCAACTCTTCACAGATCGATCACGGGTGACCAACATGCCAATTATGAGTGCTTTTTTTACACACTAATGTGAGCAATTATATCCTGCGCGATTTCCTTCTAGACTAGGTCTTGATGTTTTATCATTAGGGAGTCACCTTCGGAAGCTCCAAAATTCATGATCTAAAATCAAGATATTTTTCTCGAAGGCCGAATAAATGGCGTTGGCGAATGGCACGACATAAGCAGTTTGAAAAAGCTGCATGTATTATGGTGTGATAACCCGTGTGTGACTGACTTTTTGCCAACCCTTGCTTTCAGGCTTTTACAAAACAATTTTGTTTTTATAGAGAAGGGTTGCCCTACGAGCACTCCATGTACGATGCACCTGATAATTTTCGATTTCATTGGAAGGGGGCACGTAATGTGATTTGTGTTGTTTTATGCCTTGTATTAAGTTGCACTTTTGTGTTGTTAGGCTATCAGCTGTCTTCATGTTGTCAATTTATTTACAATGTTGGTAATGGCGATGTAAAATTTCACATCACTCAAAACATATATGAAATATTTAAACTAGAACAAAATTCATTCCAAGCCATATGAGACATAACCTAGTAATCCAAGTATAAGTGTTAAGAATATAATACACGCCTAGCCCTTTCTACCAGTTCGAACTTTTGGTTCAGATGGCTAGTGCATCAATTCAATATGGTATCAGAGCTAAGAGGTCTCAAGTTTAAGATCATGCTCACGCGGTATTAAAAAAAAGATTCTGCGACCTGCACCGAACCCATGCTAAGGACTAAAATAGCCTAGACGTGAGGGGAGTGTTAATAATATATAATACACGCCTAGCTCTTTCCATCAGTTCGGACTTTTGGTTCAGATGGCTAGTGCATCAATTCAATATTGTTAAAAATATAATACACGCCTAGCCCTTTCTACCAGTTCGAACTTTTGGTTCAGATGGCTAGTGCATCAATTCAATATGGTATCAGAGCTAAGAGGTCTCAAGTTTAAGATCATGCTCACGCGGTATTAAAAAAAGATTCTGCGACCTGCACCGAACCCATGCTAAGGACTAAAATAGCCTAGACGTGAGGGGAGTGTTAATAATATATAATACACGCCTAGCTCTTTCCATCAGTTCGGACTTTTGGTTCAGATGGCTAGTGCATCAATTCAATATTGTTAAAAATATAATACACGCCTAGCCCTTTCTACCAGTTCGAACTTTTGGTTCAGATGGCTAGTGCATCAATTCAATATGGTATCAGAGCTAAGAGGTCTCAAGTTTAAGATCATGCTCACGCGGTATTAAAAAAAGATTTTGCGGCCTGCACCGAACCCATGCTAAGGACTAAAATAGCCTAGACGTGAGGGGAGTGTTAATAATATATAATACACGCCTAGCTCTTTCCATCAGTTCGGACTTTTGGTTCAGATGGCTAGTGCATCAATTCAATATTGTTAAAAATATAATACACGTCTAGCCCTTTCCATCAGTTCGGACTTTTGGTTCAGATGGCTAGTGCATCAATTCAATATGGTATCAGAGCCAGAGGTCTCAAGTTCAAGACCCTGCTCACGCAGTATTAAAAAAAGATTTTGCGGCCTACACCGAACCCACGTTAAGGACTAAAATAGCCTAGACGTGAGGGGGAGTGTTAAGAATATAATACACATCTAGCCCTTTTCATCAGTTCGGACTTTTTGTTCAGATGGCTAGTGCATCAATTCAATAGAAAACGCTTTGAAATTACATTTCCAACACCAATGTTGGGCTGCACTAAAACTGTTAAAGTACCACCTCGAATATGGAACGAATGGCCCTGATGAAGACATGGAAGAGGTCACACTCCCGGTGACCGTTGATGAGACATGAAACTTTATTACTAGGTTCTATACTTTTGAATTGATCGACCCGCCAACCAGGCAGCTTGTCCGACTCGGTCAGCAACAGTTGACACAATTTGGCGCTACCCTTTACCACCATAGTCGTATGATCGTGTTCTTGGGAACCAAAGGGTTAATTAAAGAGTTGCCGCTCCTAGGATGGTTCAACACCAGAAAATTAAGGAACTCACAACTTTTAAACGAGGCCTCCGGTGAACATACTAACGGAGCTAAAATGGATCTGACCGCTTCCGAATATCGAGTCGTTGCTTGGTGAAGAGGGAGCCACCAAATTCATGACTCCAGTGCCCAGATTTCTCACAGACGGCGCCAATTGATCAGGGGTAATCTCGGCAATGTCCAAAGTCATGGACTTGGGTTTCAGGAGAAAGGAGATCGTAGGTGATTTCGTCGGATTTTCGGACAAACAAGGGAGGAAAGATTTACCCAGGTCCAAACCCTCGTAGAGTAAACCCTACTTCTGCCTGTCGGATCTTTATTGATGGAGAGTACAAAATAGCGGGGTTGCTAGATGCAATCTAGCTTATAGTGGATTGTGATGACAGAAAAACGATATGCTCCCTGTTGGCTCCTCCTAGCCTTTATATGAGAGGCTGAGTTTCGAAGTCCTGTACGGGTCGGATTACAGTTTAAATATAGCTCTACAACTATGTCGATTACAACTTTGGGCTTTTGGCCTGATCATCAAGTTTGGTTCCTGGGCTCTCGATGCTCCCAAGACTCTTTGTTTCTTGTGGGCCTTACAGGCCTTTGTTTAGGTATGTACCAGGTATACCAAGCACATGAACCTGTTAAGTCATACCCATGTCAGATATGACATCCAACAAGGGTGTAATGACTCATACCCCACACTAGAAGCCCAAGGTCTCAAGGCATCTCATCCTATAAACAAAAGGTAGGTATATCGTCTCCGTCTTACTAGACGGTCCGAACAAGTCCTTCACTTGATCCAACACCTAGGGGTTACACACTTGTGTCTTTTCACTGGTTTAGCCTTTTAGACACACGAAAATAACCGAACAATCCCAGGGGCTTTGCAGCCAATAGCTCAACAAACGTCGAGACTCTGTGATTACAATCTCGCAAAGCCAGATCTCCTAAACTAAAAGTTGCATGGTCTCTAGTCTATGGACTAAAAACCTGCTCATTGTGATCCTGCTATTTGCCCGGATCCGACAAGATCGTCCTGGTGTTCGACCAGGAAAATGGTAATGTTAATAACGCGAGCGATGACATGGTCGTTCAAGGATCAATGCTCACTCCGTTATCATAAATTATGACAACGGCCTCAAAAATCGCCGGCACAAGTGACTAGAACGTGAAGGCCGTCAACGAGGATTGCTCAAGCAAACCCAATACAAGGCACGGTGCAAAGTTCTGAATCCGATGTAATCCAACAGAGGTTATGTCCAAGGGAAGTTGCCAAGTGGATAGAGGCAGAAACACTTCCACCTGAGTTGAAATGCTCGGACTAGCCAGAAACTCACATGTGATGTAACCTCGCGTAGTTACAATTCGTCAAATGGTGTGGAATTAGTCATTTTAACTGTATGCGGTGTCGGATCAACACTACTACCGTTTCCTTGATTTTACTGATGCACCTATACTAGCTAGCTAGT
Organism: Avena sativa; assembly: GCA_916181665.1. NCBI lineage: Eukaryota > Viridiplantae > Streptophyta > Magnoliopsida > Poales > Poaceae > Avena > Avena sativa. Next base: position 59,936,968 of record OV702289.1, read on the forward strand.
TATGAGCCTAAGCCTTTCATCGATATATAATCAGCTGGTGACATCGTAGGTACCAACAAAACTATTTGTCATCCGGCCGGCCGTTCTAAATAAAAAATCGTAACAAGCTCACCAATTACCTGTCAAGTGGAGTACCCCTGTGCGTGATCTTCTCGTCAATCATTGTACGTGTCCCTACATGTGCTTACCAACTTAGATCAGATCTAGATAAAAAGTTATAGGGAGAGTGCAGAGTCGATCACATTATCTTTTTCTTTTTGACAATCAATACCACGATATATCCATAGTAGCAAATAGCTTTTTTTTTTTAGAAATAGGCGCTTTATTATTATAAATAATGTTTACACCCGTCCTCTGCATAGCTACGATATACACAGCCGATCAACCAGACACATAGTGACCAAAGCAGAAGTACCATCAATACAAAAGATTAAAAAAACATATGAGAAAACGTCTCGAGATACGTTAAATAGTAGCAAATAGTACATGATAGAGATACAAAAGTTGTCTCCATCGATTACAAAATAAAGCCAAAAAAGACTAACAAATATTCCAAGTCTACAAACTCTCTTTTTTTCTAATACATCATCTTGTATTTTTCTGAAGGCAACTGGAAATTGATAGATATCAAACCACAACGTAACTACCAATGAAGGTTCTCACATAATTTTAATATGAGCCACGGTGCTAAGGCTACATGCACACACATAGCTATTATAGTAATCAATCTATATCTACAAGAGTACCAACACCAATATTTCAGTTAAAAATAACCAAACAGCTTGATCGACGTCGCTGGCGAACTGAGAATCACCATTGTCAAGGATGTCGCAGTCAGGACAAATTTTACGAGGACAAAACTGCTCGTAACAACCATGAGAAAAAATCAAGATCGATATGGCGAGGCAAGATCCAAAGGCCCATACCTACAAAATTATAATCTTCAAACACCATAATTGACGCTGAGAAAGTAGATCTTGTCGTCGAACATAGGGAAAAAGATCACTTATTGTAGATGCTGGCATCTCCATTGACTTAGAGGCAAAGAGAAAAATGGCTAGCAAAAACCCTAACTTAATCTATTGAAATAACTAGTTTTATTGGAAAATTGCACTCATAGATCAGGTTTTTTTTCGAAAAGGGGACAATCCTCGGCCTCTGCATCGGTTATTAAAAGAACCAAATCCAGATCCAGATCAGGTTCTCCACCCCTCCCGACACCTGCGAGGCTGGCCGGAGGAGGGAGGACCGATCTAGCGGATGAGGGCGGAGGCGAGGGTTTCTTAGGAGGCGGTTGTTTCCGTACCAAAAAAAGCAGTTGTGTGGTATGCAAGGAAGTTGTTCGTTCCGCAACAAAACGAGTCGATCACGTTATCTAGTAACATATAAAGTGCGTGGTAGCTAGGTTCGAACACAAGTTTGCCGGCAGTAGCCACTCCAGTCACCAGGCCAAGGGCTCGCCTACCTACGGTTTATTATTCCTGATCTTGTTTCATTGCAATCTCGATTATTTTGTTAAGTTCCACATCCTATTGTGATGTATCTTCTCCATTTTTTTGAAGTAACACCTCTGCACAAGCTAACTCATCATGTACTATAAATATTTTAGTAATTATATAATCCACTTAGTGCACTGGAACACGACAAACTTGTATAATATTGTTTTTTTGGTTAGGCAAGTATCAATGCAGCTGGGTTTAATACTTCCAAGTTGGTGCTATTGTAATCTCGATTATTTTTGAAGTGTTGCACCCAATTTGTACGATACCTTCTTAATATTTTCATTAGTGACAACTCTCCCCCGCTAACTCCTTTTTCAACTACACTTATACGGCAAATATACTACCAATCGGCTACATTGTTTGTAGTATTAGTATAATATTGATGATTTGTTACAAAAGAAGGGTCAATGCATTAGTTTATTTATTCCTAGTTTCGTGCAACGGTAATCTAAATATTTTTGCAGGATCCTCACACTCTTTGTGCTAAATACTAAGCATCTCTACACCTACTAAATTGCTGTGTACTACTAATATACTTTTAACGTTGTATGAGTGCACCAGCGTAGCATGATATTAGTACTATAATTGTTTATTTGTTTGACGAGGAGAGCGCAACTGATGTGCTTTATTCATTGTGATTTTGTATCTTGGCAAGAAGCCACTCTCCACCAGCTAACTCATTCTGTACTACAAGAGTTCTACTAGTTTCTATATTCACTTTGCTGACTAGCCTACCACATTATTATTACTATATTTGTTGATATGTTGGACAAGGAGAGCCCAACCGATTTGGTTCATTATCTTTGATTGTGTAATCTGCATTATTTTGGCAAATGTCACAAGAACTTTGTGACATACCTTCTTGATTATTTTTTCAGGAAACAAGTCTTCACCGGCTAAGTTGGTGTGTATAACTAACGCTACTACTATATTATTGCTATATTTCAATCAGTGCACTGAGCTATCACATTACTAGACGCGGCCCATCCTTTTTCATCCCGACGAACCTCCATGAGTTGTGAGGCTTTAAAAGAAAAGTCGTGCTGCATGAACTTGGTTTCGTCAACCAACAACCACCGATCTTTGCATGTGAAAGTAGAATCTGTTGCATGAATAAATCAGTGGCTGCACACAAATGGAAGAACATTTATCAGTGGCCTAGTAGAATCCCGAAACTTAACCTAAGAGTAGATATAACTAATCTCTCCATAAATAAAATACTAATCTTCTCAGGTATAGATAGCACAATGCCCGCGCTTTGCTGCGGAAGAGCGGCATTGTTGATCTTGTAGATTACTATGTGCATAATATAATATATCATTCCAATGAATTATTTGTCACGCATAAGAGAGCCAGCGGGCGGCAGCTGAAACAACCCGGTATCAAACGGAACACGGTATGGTCAGACAGAATCCGCCTCGAACACTACCTGTGGTGGCGGAGCAACAATCACGTCACGGGATCGGAAATCACCATGCCAAGAGTACGATGTAACGAAGTGCTTTAGTATTTCTGACTGACCCATTTGTAGTCATTAGCGGCGGCCGAAACACAGAAGAACCAATCTCGGTTAAAACAACGTTATTTGCAAAAGTCTTTAATAAATAAATATAAAATATGTTTTTTGGGAAGCAACTAACACTAAAAGCCTAGCCAGCTACCTACCATCCCAATGAAGGATATCCTTGAAACTATTGGAGGGTGTTATGCGCCAATAACAAGGGAGATTGATTTGCATCGGAGGGATTTTCACACAGCTATATTCGTACACGAGATAGATGGAAATCAAATACCAGCACACATCCCGGCCACAACAACACACGCCACCAACGCCCACACCCCTGCCGCATCCCGTACGCGACACGTTCCACGCACATAACACATACACGCCGTCGCGGCCCTTCTCCTCGTCCTCTAGCCCACATCCTCCCAAGACGCAGAGACTCTGTCGCCGCCTTCCTCTCTCTCCGCAGCGCCACCGTCCGCCAGCCTCAATCTCCGCCCCTGGCACGCCGCCTCTCGTCGCGCCCCCCTCGGAGCTAGATCCTTGTCGCATGCCTCATCTTCTCCGTCTCCCCATGGTCCTCGTCAAGCTTGCCCCGGCCGCCGTTCTCCGTGCCGCCGCCAGCCATGCTCCTCCCCGCCTCAGCCTCTCCAACTCCGGTGACGCCACCAACCTCGAGCGCGCCTCCCTCTTCTCCCTACCAAGCGCCGCCGCCGCCCCAGGCTTTCCCCTGCATCCCTGATTCTGCGCCGTCCCTTGGGACCTCGCCGCGACCTCCTCTGTTCTATGTGCCCCAAGCGAACTACCGGCGCCTACCTGCAGCCATCTCCCAACGTTGGTCGCGTCCGTGCCTCCTTCCTCCGTAGCCGACGGCCGCCGCGACTGAGAGGCAATAATAAAGTTGTTATTATGTAATCCTTATATATGATAGATGTTTATTTTACATGCTAGAATTGTATTGATCGGAAACATCAATATATGTGTGTTTAATAAACAAAAAGGGTTTCTAGTTATGCCTCTCTTATAAACTAGCTTGTTGATTAACAAGATGATCAAGGTTTCCTGATCATGGACATTGGATGTTGTTAATAACAAGGTCACACCATTGGTGGAATGATGTTATGAACATTCATCCGAAGTATAGCATTACGATCAAGTCATTATGTTTATATTGCTATAACATCATACGAAGTAATCTTTATCCTTAGACCATGAGATCATGTTAATTGCTAACACCGGAAGAGTATCTTGATAACATCAAACGTCACACCGTAACAGGGTGACTATAAAGATGGGTTCAGTACTACGAAGATGTTATGTTGAGGCTCATGGATCAAGAGTGGAATTTGTCAATCCCGATGACGGATAGATATACTCTGGGCCCTCTCGGTGATATCACATTGAGATAGCTTGCAAGCAAGTGATGTGATCACTAGAATGTTATATCACGGGAACGAGAAAAGAGTGCATGTCGGTAACGAGATCAAACTAGGTATGGAGATACCGATGATCGAATCTTGGACATGTAATATATCGCGAGACAAAGGGATTTAGTTACAAGCGTTAAAGGTTCTCACGATCACAGAAGTCATCGTTGAATGTGTAGGAGTCAGTACGGATCTCCAGGTCCCGCTGCTGATTATTAATCGGAGAAAGGTCTCGATCATGTTTGCATTATTTGCGAACCGTAGGGTGACACACTTAAGAGTTACCGGACACCATTTTGGAGCACATATCTTTTAGACGAAAGAATTGCAAAGCGCATGAATTGTTTCAATAGAAACCGAAAATTGATTCGGATGAAATTGCAGAAAGTGGTTCTGCATGTGATATTGAAATATTGCAAGGGGCTATATGTGAATATTTGTTAATTAAAGTAATTAACAAAATACTGAATAAATTTAATAAAAGTGTTTTATTAAATGAGAGAGCATTAAACTTGGAAAATTTTAATGCATTTAAAGTGGACACTTTAAAAGGGTATGTGAAGAGACATTTTAATGTGGAGGGGTTACCACCAAATGAATGGGGGAGGTGAGGGGTCACCCCCCCATGCGCCGGCCATGGAGAAGAGGGGGCACCCCCCCTCCTCCTATAAAAGGCCACCCATTCCCTCCTTCATCCTCACACCTCCTTGTGAAGGATCTCTCTCCCCCTCTAGAATTATTCCCCCATGGTCTCTGATTAGCGAGATACATGTTCCCGGTGGCATTTTGTCTGAAAGGAGTTGCTGCTTCCGCTGGATCGCTGGAGCGAGGAGGTGGAGGTTGTCTGGTGGCTTGAATGTGTGTGCGAGTACGGATGCGCTGCTGAGTTGTGGCGCTCGGACTTCCTCACGATCTTGAGATCGGCAAGTGTACGACTACATCAACCACGAGTTACTACTCGTTAACAAAACTCGTTGTCTTCGAGTGTAAGTTCTCGTTGGATGTATGTCCACCCGTTGCTTTGTACCTAGTAGATAGATCTTGGCGTTTAGTTCACACCGTAGGAAAATTTTTGTTTTCTATGCTGCGGACCCAACAGTGGTATCAGAGCCTGATCTATGCGTAGGTGCTTTGCACGGGTAGTACACATATGTTTATATGTGGGCGATGATGATCATGTTATTGCATCTTCTATGTATTTTGGATATTGGTGGCATAGTGGGATGAAGCGGCCCTGACCAACCTTACATGTCATCATACATGAGACCGGTTCCATGACTGACACGCAACTTGTTTTGCATAAGTGGCTGGCGGGTGTCTGTCTCTCCTACTATAGTCAATATCAGATTTACAACGAGTTGCTAATAACTTAGTTATCCTCATTGTGGTTCATGTTCGTAGGTAAGAACGGTTCTATCTCCGAAAGCTTGCAATTGATAAATTAGAGGCGTCTAGTTTAGATCATTGCTGGGCTAGTGTATTGATATGGTATTGTTGTAAGTAGATGTATGATAGATACTCTTACAACACATTCAACGTGTAAGTTCCATAGACCTTGGCCTTACACACAAAGGAATGATAGAGATCATACCATGATGCAAATGATAGAGATCAAATGCATGGACCATATCATCTCACTTTACACATTAGATGTTAGCATCTTATACTGCTAGTTTGGCGCTTTTGGTAGCATTATAAGATGATCCCTCATTTAGATATCAAGATAAAAATGTGTTCTTCCTTGAATATGCACCGTTCTATGGATCGTGTTTCGAGACATCACGTGATGATCGGGTGTACTCGACTCTATGCTTTCATACAATGGGTGTAAGACAGTTTTACACACGCGAGTACTAAGGTTCTTACTTGGCGAGCCTAGCATGTACAGACATGGCCTCGGAACACGTACCGAAAGGTTAAGCATGAGTCATATGGTTGATATGATGCACATATAGATGCTCGTCTTTGAAACTACACCGACTCACGTGATGATTGGACTTGGTGTAGTGGATTTGGTTCATGTAATCACCAAAAAGGCACGAGGGATGTCGTTTTTGAGTAGGAGTTCATTAGTAATTTGGATTAGTTGAACTCAATCTATCATAAACTTAGTCTAAATAAACTTTACAAATTCTGTTGTAGATGGCACCACCTGCTTTTAATTTCAATGTGTTCATGGAGAAAGAGAAACTTGATGTGAATGGTAGCAACTTCACCAACTGGGCTATGAATTTGAGGATTCTCCTCACTACTGCACAAAAGCAATATGTGCTAGATGCGCCGCTAGGCCCCCCACCAGCTCCCGATGCCCCTGACGAGGAAAAGAATGTCTATGTGACTCGTCAGGAGGACCACAACTTAGTCCATTGCGGCATACTGTATGCGCTAGAGCCAGAACTTCGAAAGCGTTTTGAAAATGGCAATGCCTTTGATACCATGGGAGAAATAAAAATGATTTTCGATACCCATGCTGCCGTAGAAAGTTATAATGCTTCTGAAAAGTTCTTCAGCTGCATGATGGAGGAGAACAGCTCTGTTAGTGAGCATGTACTCAAAATGTTTGGGTACGCCGATAAGCTTGTGTCCTTGGGAATAACTATTCCCATTGACTTAGGCATACATCATGTTCTCCAATCTCTGCCACCTAGCTACAAGAGCTTCGTGATGAACTATAATATGCAGGGCATGAAGAAGACTCTTGCCGAGCTTCTGTCAATGCTTAAGACTGCAGAAGTGGAGATTAGGAAAGAACATCAAGTGTTGATGATCAATAGGACCACCGGTTTCAAGAAGGACAAGAAAGGCAAGCACAAGGGAAAGAAGGGTGGCAAATCAGTTGCCGCGCCTGAAAAGAAACCCCGAACTGGCCCTAAGTCCGATACCGAGTGCTACTATTGCAAGGGGACTGGCCATTGGAAGCGCAACTGCCCCAAGTATTTGGCGGACAAGAAGTCCGACAAGGCAAACAAAGGTATATGTGATATACATGTTATTGATGTGTACTTGACTAGTACTAGCAGTAGCACCTGGGTGTTTGATACGGGATCAGTTGCTAATATATGTAACTCGATTCAGAGGCTGCGGAACAGGCGACAACTAGCAAGGGATGAGGTCACGATGTGGATCGGCAATGGATCAAGAGTTGATGTGATCGCCGTCGGAACGCTGCCTCTCCATATGCCATCGGGATTAGTCATAAACCTAAATAATTGTTATTTGGTGCCTGCACTTAGCGTGAACATTGTATCCGGATCGTGTTTGATGCAAAGTGGTTATTCGTTTAAATCTGAAAACAATGGTTGTTCGATTTATATGGATAATATCTTTTATGGTCATGCACCTATGTTGAATGGTTTATTTCTGATGGATCTCGATAGTAATATTACGCACATTCATAATGTTAATGCTAAAAAGATTAAACTTAATGATGATATATCTGCATATATGTGGCACTGCCGTCTAGGTCATATTGGTGTTAAACGCATAAAGAAACTTTATTCTGATGGACTTTTGGAATCACTTGATTTTGAATCAGTTGATACATGTGAGCCATGCCTTATGGGCAAGATGACTAGAACGCCGTTTTCCGGTTCAATAGAACGGGCGACAGATCTATTGGAAATCATACATACTGATGTGTGTGGACCAATGAGTGTGTCGGTGCGAGGTGGATATCGTTATTTTTTTACTTTCACGGATGATTTGAGTAGATACGGGTATATCTATTTGATGAAACACAAGTTTAAAACTTTTGAAAAGTTCAAGGAATTTCAGAATGAAGTGGAAAATCATCGTAATAGAAAGATCAAATTTCTACGGTCTGACCGTGGAGGATAGTATCTAAGTTACGAGTTTAGCACACACATGAAAGAGTGTGGAATAGTTTCACAACTCACGCTTGCCGGAACACCACAACGTAATGGTGTGTCGGAACGTCGTAATCGTACCTTATTGGATATGGTTCGATCTATGATGTCTCTGACTGACTTGCCACTGTCATTTTGGGGTTATGCACTGGAAACAGCTACATTCACTTTAAATCGGGCACCATCTAAATCCGTTGAAATGACACCGTATGAATTATGGTTTAGAAACAAACCTAAGCTGTTATTTCTTAAAGTTTGAGGATGTGATGTTTATGTGAAGAAACTTCAACCAGATAAACTCGAACCCAAAGCGGAAAAATGCGTCTTCATAGGATACCCTAAGGAAACGATTGGGTATACCTTCTATCACAGATCCGAGCGCAAGGTCTTTGTTGCCAAGAATGGATCCTTTCTTGAGAAGGAGTTTCTCGCGAAAGGTGTGAATAGTCGGAAGGTAGAACTCGAAGAGGTTATTGAACCTTCTCTTCTTGAAATGGCGAGTGGCGCAGCACCGGAAGTTGTTTCGGAGTTGACTTCACCTAATGAAGAGAGAGCTAATGATATTGATCATGAAACTACGAAAGAGGACACTACCAAACCTCGCAGGTCAAGCAGGACACGTGCAGCTCCTGAACTGTACGGCAATCCTATTGTGAATTTCATGGTTGATGAAATGGATGACCCTGCGACGTATGAAGAAGCGATGATGAGCCCGGATTCCAACAAATGGCTAGAAGCCATGAAATCCTAGATGGAATCCATGTACGAGAACCAAGTTTGGATCTTGGTGGACTTACCTCATGATCGAAAAGCCGTTGAGAATAAATGGATTTTCAAAAGAAAAACTGATGCTGATGATAATGTGACCATCTATAAGGCTCGACTTTTCGCAAAGGGGTTTCGACAAATTCAAGGAGTTGACTACGATGAGACATTCTCTCCTGTAGCGATGCTTAAGTCAGTTAGGATTATTTTAGCAATTGCTGCATATTTCGATTATGAAATATGGCAGATGGATGTCAAAACTGCGTTCCTCAATGCTAATATTGAAGAAGAGTTGTATACGATACAACCTAAGGGTTTTGTCGATCCTAAGGATGCTAATAAGGTATGCAAACTTCAGCGATCCATCTATGGACTGAAGCAAGCATCCCGGAGTTGGAATCTCCGCTTTGATAAGGTGATCAAAGAGTTTGGATTTGTCCAAACTTATGGAGAGGCTTGTATTTACAAGAAAGTGAGTGGGAGCAATGTGGCATTTCTAATATTATATGTGGATGACATATTATTGATTGGAAATGATATAGATCTTTTAAACAGTGTTAAAAGTTATCTAAATAGCAAATTTTTGATGAAAGACCTTGGTGAAGCGTCATATATATTAGGCATTAAAATCTATAGAGATAGATCAAGGCGCCTAATTGGGCTATCGCAGAGTACATACCTTGATAAGATATTAAAGAAGTTTAATATGGACGAAAGTAAGAAGGGGTTCTTACCTATGTTGCAAGGCAAGACATTGAGTAAGACTCAAAGTCCGGCTACGGCGGAAGAAAGAGAGATGATGGATAAGATCCCATATGCCTCGGCCATAGGCTCTGTTATGTATGCCATGCTATGTACAAGACCAGATGTGGCACATGCTATTAGTTTGACTAGTAGGTACTGAAGGGAATATGCCCAAGAGGCAATAATAAAGTGGTTATTATCTTATTCCATGTTTATGATAAATGTTTATTTTACATGCTAGAATTGTATTGATCAGAAACATCAATACATGTGTGTTTAATAAACAAAAAGGGTTCCTAGTTATGCCTCTCTTATAGACTAGCTTGTTGATTAACAAGATGATCAAGGTTTCCTGATCATGGACATTGGATGTGTTTAATAACAAGGTCACACCATTGGTGGAATGATGTGATGAACATTCATCCGAAGTATAGCATTACGATCAAAGTCATTATGTTTATATTGCTATAACATCATACGAAGTAATATTTATCCTTAGACCATGATAACATGTTAATTGCTAACACCGGAAGAGTATCTTGATAACATCAAATGTCACACCATAACAGGGTGACTATAAAGGTGGGTTCAGTGCTACAAAGGTGTTATGTTGAGGCTCATGGATCAAGAGTGGGATTTGTCCATCCCGATGACGGATAGATATACTCTGGGCCCTCTCGGTGATATCACATTGAAATAGCTTGCAAGCAAGTGATGTGATCACTAGAATGTTATATCACGGGAACAAGAAAAGAGTGCATGTCGGTAACGAGATCAAACTAGGTATGGAGATACCGATGATCGAATCTCGGACATGTAATATATCGCGGGACAAAGGGATTTAGTTACTAGCATTAAAGGTTCTCACGATCACAGAAGTCATCGTTGAATGTGTAGGAGTCAGTATGGATCTCCAGGTCCCGCTGCTGATTATTGATCGGAGAGGGGTCTCGATCATGTCTGCATTATTCGCGAACCGTAGGGTGACACACTTAAGGGATACCGACACCATTTGGAGCAAATATGTTTCAGATAAAGATTTAAGAAAGCGCTGGAATTATTTCAATAGACACCGAAACTGTTTCGGGTGAAATTGCTGAAATTGGTTCTGCATGTAATATTGAAATGTTGCAGGGGGTTTTATGTGAATGTTTGTTAATTAAAGTAGTTAACGAAATTCTGAATAAAATTAATAAATGAGTTTTATTAAATGAGAGAGCATTAAATTTGGAGAAATTTAATGCATTTAAAGTGGAGACTTTAAAAGAGAATGTGAAGGGGCATTTTAATGTGGAGGGGTTACCACCACATGAATGGAGGAGGTGAAGGGTCACCCCCTCCATGCACCGGCCATGAAGGAGGGGCACCCCCCCTCCTCCTATAAAAGGCCACCCCCTCCTCACTTCTCACACACACCTCCATGTGAAGGATCTCTCTCCCCCTCTAGTATTATTCCCCCATGGTCTCGGATTAGCGAGATACATATTCCTGGTGGCTTTATCTGGAAAGGAGTTGCTGCTTCCGCTGCTTTGCTGGAGCGAGGGACGGAGGTTGTCGGGGTACCGGACGTGTGTGCGATCACGGATGCACCGCTGCTTTGCGGTGCTGGACTTGGTGGTGCTGGAGCTGGATCTGATGGACGTGCTGGAGCCAGACCTGCTGGACTTCATCACGATCTTGAGATCGGCAAGTGTACGACTACATCAACCACGAGTTCCTACTCGTTAACAAAGCTCGTTGTCTACGAGGGTAAGTTCTCGTTGGATGTATGTCCACCCGTTGCTTTGTACCTAGTAGATTTTTCTTGGCGTGTAGTTCACACCGTAGGAAAATTTTTGTTTTCTATGATGCGGACCCAATAGTGGTATCAGAGCCTGATCTATGCGTAGGTGCTTAGCACGGGTAGTACACATATATTGATATGTGGGTGATGATGATCATGTTATTGCATCTTCTATGTATTTTGGATATTGGTGGCATAGTGGGATGAAGCGGCCCGGACCAACCTTACATATCATTGTACATGAGACCGGTTCCACGACTGACATGCAACTTGTTTTGCATAAGTGGCTGGCGGGTGTCTGTCTCTCCTACTATAGTCAATATCTGATTTACAACGAGTTGCTAATAACTTAGTTATCCTCGTTGTGGTTCATGTTCGTAGGTAAGAACAGTTCTATCTCTGAAAGCCCTAAGCCACGTAAAACTTGCAATTGATAAATTAGAGGCGTCTAGTTTAGATCGTTGCTGGGCTAGTGTATTGATATGGTATTGTTGTAAGTAGATGTATGATAGATACTCTTACAACACACTCAACGTGTAAGTTCCATAGACCTTGGCCTTATACACAAAGGAATGATAGAGATCATACCACAATGCAAATGATAGAGATCAAATGCATGGACCATATCATCTCACTTTACACATTAGATGTTAGCATCTTATACTGCTAGTTTGGCGCTTTCTATAGCATTGTAAGATGATCCCTCATTTAAATATCAAGATAAAATGTGTTCTTCCTTAAGTATGCACCGTTCTATGGATCGTGTTTCGAGACATCACGTGATGATCGGGTGATCTCAACTCTACGCTTTCATGCAACGGGTGTAAGACAGTTTTACACACGCGAATACTAAGGTTCTTACTTGGCGAGCCTAGCATGTACAGACATGGCCTTGGAACATGGACCGAACGGTTAAGCATGAGTCATATAGTTGATGTGATGACCATATTGATGCTCGCCTTTGAAGCTACACCGACTCACGTGATGATCGAACTTGGTGTAGTGGATTTGCTTCATGTAATCACCAAAAAGGCACGAGGGATGTCGTTTTTGAGTGCGAGTTCATTTCTAATTTGGATTAGTTGAACTCAATTTGTCATAAACTAAATCAAAGTGAATTTGCATAATTTGTTGTAGTCATTCGCATCTGTTCACTACCATATGCTTAGTTTTTATTTGAGATAATAGAACTACAAAATTCTGGATATTTACTTTACGAACTGGTATCGTATTGTTTTGAATGTCCATTTAAAGTTTATAAGTCCTATTGCAAACTTTCAGCAAACTCTATTTACTCCATGAAGTTTAATAAGTAGTATTAAATCAAGAGTAAGAATTCCAATGTTAGTATCTAAAGTATCATGTTTGCCTCCATGATTATTGATATTCAAAAAGTTGTTTTAATATCAAGATTATATTGGAGCTGAAAATTGTTTCATAAACCATCATGTGTGAAAGATATTGTGATATCTGAAACAATGTTTTTGGTTGCATTATGATAGAGTATAATTTATAAAAATACATGTTCTTATATTGTATGAGAATTTGTGAAGGATGGAGATGCTAGGCATCCGAATCTACCAAAATGGTTTTGGGAACTAATAATATACTCGCGATTCTTCCTTATAGGCTATAGTAGCTTGATCATGAAAGTTGTCATGATAAGGATGAATAGAAGATGTAAATAAAATGTTTACTACACTAATAGATTACTAAAGAATGGATTTTTGAAAGAACACCAAACATTTGATGATGGTGATCCACTTCAAAGTGCAAGTCCAAAGGTATTAGTATTTGACTATATACGCTTTGTACTATGTGTCATGTAAATGACACCACAATTGATGTTGATAGATTCTTTTAAAAGAAAAAGGAATTGCTGAAAGAGAATCTATAAAATATTTGGCAGAAAATATAAGGTTGGAGATGTCCAACTTGGGTATATAGAAGATATACATGTTATGGTTGTATTCCTTGCTTGTTAAAAAAATGTGGTTCTTAGGTATTGGATACCGAATTGGTTGGTATGAAGTGTCATACAGGACAATGCAATTCATGAACTACAATGGCCTAAGTAAACCAGCAAGAGAATGAGTGATGATGTTCATCGAAAACAAATAAAGTGTTATTGTGTTTTTCGTTGTCATCAAACCAAGCCTTCAAGATTTGTTTAAATAATTGTTATTTTGTTCCGGTATCATGAGAACAATGGCTGTTCAAATAATTACCGTATTCCATAAAGGATGGATGAACTTTTACAAGTCTAGTTGGAGAAATCACATCTATAAACACTATTGCTAAAATGTCGCAAGACAAATGATTGAAAGATCACTTATGAAGTGACATCGCTGTTTAAATTATATTTGAAAGAAAACATGAAGAAACTCCATGTTGATGGATTTTTGGAGTCTTTGATTTTGATCAATTGACGCATGTGAGACTTTCTTCGAGATAATTGAAACTCCGTCCATAGGCCAGAGAGGAACGGATGACTAGCTTATTGGAAATTGTGCATGCTGATGTGCATAGTCCATTATGTGTAGCCATATGCGATGGATCTTTTTGCTTCATATGCTTTCTCCGAAAATTTGAGTGAATATATCTGTATATTTACTTAATAAGGAAGAACTATGAAACATTTGAAAATTGTTCAAAGACTTTTAAGATGAAGTGGAAAATCATTGTAACAAGAAAATAAAAGAGTTTATGATTTGATCATAAAGAAAGATATTTGAGTTACATGTTTAGCAAAAACACCTAAGACTTGAGGAATTATTCCATGATTTGTGTTTCCCGATAAATCATAGGAGTATGGCATATTCGAGAGATGAAATCAAACCGTGTTTGACATGGTAAGATCAAGGGTGTCATTTATAAAACTGCCATTATGTTTTAAGGATTGAAGCTTTAGAGACTACCTCTTTTACACTAAAAAGAGCACCATCGTGATCCATTGAAATGACACCATATGAGTTATGGTTTGGGATAAAACCCGAATTGTCTTTTCCTAAATTTTGGCATGCTATGCATAAGTAAAATATTTACAACCAAAGTCGGATAAGCACGTCTTTGTAGGTTATCCCAAAGAATTTGTTGGGAATTTCTCCATAACACCGAGGACAAAAGAGTTTGTTACTTGGAACGTCAAGTTTCTTGAGAAGGAATTTTTCGTGAAAAGTTAAGTGGGAGGACAATAGAACTTTGATAAGGTTGTTGAACCTTAGCTATATGTACTAAGTAGCGTAGCGCCGGAAAGTGTCCCGGTGGCAGCCACAATGCTCATGGCTCTCGTGATTACAAAAGGTGTGATCTCGGAGATTAGAGTTCCTATAGAACCGTGTGGGTCGGTAAGAATCAAATAGTAAGATTTGATAAGCAAGTAGTTATTGTTTTGACAATGATGAACCGACTACATGTTAAGAAGCGATGATGGGCCCTGACTCCATAAAATGACTAGAAGTCATCGAATCCGTGATAGTATCCATACACGAGAAAACAAGTTTCTGAACTTGGAAGACCCTCCGGAAAGGCGTGAAGCCTATCGGTCGTGTTTGGATCTATAAAGAAATAAGACATGGATGTTTAACATCTATGAAATAGTCGACATGTCGGAAAGAAGTTTACGACAATGTTCAAGGAGTTGACTATGACAAGATTTGATCTTTCATAGCGATATATAGTCTTGACGGATTAATGTAGCAACCACTACATATAATTTGGTATATGGTAGTTGAATAAACAAAACAAGGTTCTTCTAATAGAACGGTAACCTAGGACATGTACATGACATGGTCCGAAGGGTTTTGTTAATTCAAAGGGTGCTAAAAGGGCATGTAAACTTCAATAGTCGAAGTAAACATAGCGGAGTTGGAATCTTCACCATGATGAAACTATTAAAGAGTTTAAATTCATCGGAGATGATGAAGATGCTTGCATTTGCAAGAAATTCAGTGGGAGCGCTGAGACATATTTCTAATACATTATGTAGAGGACATATTGTTGATTGGAAATGATATATCTTGTATTGACACAAGTTAAGAATTTCATTAAAATAAGATTTCGATGAAAGACTTGGGCAAACCCGGAATATTCCCTTCAATATCTATATGGATAGATTAAGGCGCTAATATGGTTGTGCCATACATACATATATAAGATATTGAAAGGGTTCAATATGAGATATTGAAAGGGTTCAATATGGAAACAACAAGAAAGGTTCTTGCTGCATGGAAAGGATTGTATCAAGATTCAAGTGTTTCAACACTTAGTGAGTAAAATCACATGAAAATTTTGATCGATTATACCATGATATGTATATATCCAGAATGTCCTATGCTCTAAATGTTATGAGCATATACCAGAATGATTCATAAGATGATCATTGGACAATAGTAAAGATATTCTTATGAGCTTTGGAAGAACTAAGAATATATCATGAATAAGTGACAAATAGTTAAAGGTAGTTCATTGTAAAGTGTTACATTGATACTAGTTTTGTCACAAGATACAAATTAAATTTATCTCAATTTAGACTATGGGTGGCACAATATAATGGAAAGGATGTTCCATGATGGATTTGGATGAGCTACAAAGTTGAGATATTGTGACGGATACTACAACAAAAGGCTAAGTATATGACTGCTATAGTAGCAACATAGGAGGGCATTTGTGTTAAGTAGTTTGTTATCAAACTAGGTGTGGTTCAAAGTGGGCTAATACTATGAAGATATATTGTGTGACAATAATATCAACATATTTTAACCCGAACGAACTAAAGGTCTCACCAGAGGACCAAATTTATACAATGCCATCTCATTTGAGAATGAGTGATGCGTAGAGACGCAAGGACATGCAAATACACACGGACCTGAAACTGTCAGATCCGGAGATTATGTTAACCACTAGCAATTGCGTATATGCAACACCAGAAAGCCATATGTGTTCAATACGCAAAGTTTTTCAAACTATATTATTGACTCTAGTGCAAGTGGGAGACTGAAGGGAATATGCCCGAGAGGCAATAATAAAGTGGTTATTATCTTATTCTATGTTTATGATAAATATTTATTTTACATGCTAGAATTGTATTGATCGGAAACATCAATACATGTGTGTTTAATAAACAAAAAGGGTTCCTAGTTATGCCTCTCTTATAGACTACCTTGTTGATTAACAAGATGATCAAGGTTTCCTGATCATGGACATTGGATGTTGTTAATAACAAGGTCACACCATTGGTGGAATGATGTGATGAACATTCATCCGAAGTATAGCATTACGATCAAAGTCATTATGTTTATATTGCTATAACATCATACGAAGTAATCTTTATCCTTAGACCATGAGATCATGTTAATTGCTAACACCGGAAGAGTATCTTGATAACATCAAACATCACACCGTAACAAGGTGACTATAAAGGTGGGTTCAGTGCTACGAAGGTGTTATGTTGAGGCTCATGGATCAAGAGCGGGATTTGTCCATCCCGATGACGGATAGATATACTCTGGGCCCTCTCGGTGATATCACATTGAAATAGCTTGCAAGCAAGTGATGTGATCACTAGAATGTTATATCACGGGAACGAGAAAAGAGTGCATGTCAGTAACGAGATCAAACTAGGTATGGAGATACCGATGATCGAATCTCGGACATGTAATATATCGCGGGACAAAGGGATTTAGTTACTAGCGTTAAAGGTTCTCACGATCACAGAAGTCATCGTTGAATGTGTAGGAGTCAGTATGGATCTCCAGGTCCCGCTGCTGATTATTGATCGGAGAGGGGTCTCGATCATGTCTGCATTATTCGCGAACCGTAGGGTGACACACTTAAGGGATACCGACACCTTTTGGAGCAAATATGTTTCAGATAAAGATTTAAGAAAGCGCTGGAATTATTTCAATAGACACCAAAACTATTTCGGGTGAAATTGCTGAAATTGGTTCTGCATGTAATATTGAAATGTTGCAGGGGATTTTATGTGAATGTTCGTTAATTAAAGTAATTAACGAAATTCTGAATAAAATTAATAAATGAGTTTTATTAAATGAGAGAGCATTAAATTTGGAGAAATTTAATGCAGTTAAAGTGGAGACTTTAAAAGAGAATGTGAAGGGGCATTTTAATGTGGAGGGGTTACCACCACATGAATGGAGGAGGTGAAGGGTCACCCCCTCCATGCACCGGCCATGAAGGAGGGGCACCCTCCCTCCTCCTATAAAAGGCCACCCCCTCCTCACTTCTCACACACACCTCCTTGTGAAGGATCTCTCTCCCCTCTAGTATTATTCCCCCATAGTCTCGGATTAGCGAGATACATGTTCCCGGTGGCTTTATCTGGAAAGGAGTTGCTGCTTCTGCTGCTTTGCTGGAGCGAGGGACGGAGGTTGTCGGGGTACCGGACGTGTGTGCGATCACGGATGCACCGCTGCTTTGCGGTGCTGGACTTGGTGGTGCTGGAGCTGGATCTGATGGACGTGCTGGAGCCGGACCTGCTGGACTTCATCACGATCTTGAGATCGGCAAGTGTACGACTACATCAACCATGAGTTCCTACTCATTAACAAAGCTCGTTGTCTATGAGGGTAAGTTCTTGTTGGATGTATGTCCACCCATTGCTTTGTACCTAGTAGATAGATCTTGGCGTGTAGTTCACACCGTAGGAAATTTTTTATTTTCTATGCTGCAGACCCAACAGGTACCAATCTGATCCAGGTTCGGAACACTGGATAGCGGTAAAGAACATCCTCAAGTACTTGAGAAGAACTAGGGATATGTTTCTTATATACGGAGGTGAAGAAGAGCTAGTCGCTAAGTGTTATGTCGATGCTAGCTTTGACACCGATCCGGATGGCTCTAAGTCTCAATCCGGATACGTATTTCTCTTGAACAGAGCAGCAGTTAGTTGGAGGAGTTCCAAACAGCCTGTGGTGGCTGGATCAACGACGGAGGCGGAATATATTGCTGCTTTAGAAGCAGCGCAGGAAGCGGTTTGGATGAAAGAGTTCATTACGGAACTAGGTGTGGTTCCTAGTGCATTGGACCCAATGGTGATCTATTGTGACAACAATGGAGCCATAGCCAACGCAAAGGAACCAAGGTCTCACAAGAATTCCAAGCATATTAAGCACCGGTTTCACTCCATCCGCGAGCATGTCAAGGATGGAGATATAAAGATTTGTAAAGTACACACAGACCTAAATGTAGCAGATCCGTTGACTAAAGTTCTCCCTAGGGCAAAACATGATCAACACCAGAACTCCATGGGTGTTAGATTTATCACTATGTGAACTAGATTATTGTCTCTAGTGCAAGTGGGAGACTGAAGGAAATATGCCCTAAGAGGCAATAATAAAGTTGTTATTTTGTGTTCCTTATATGATAGATGTTTATTTTACATGCTAGAATTGTATTGATCGGAAACATCAATACATGTGTGTTTAATAAACAAAAAGGGTTCCTAGTTATGCCTCTCTTATAAACTAGCTTGTTGATTAACAAGATGGTCAAGGTTTCCTGATCATGGACATTGGATGTTGTTAATAGCAAGGCCACACCATTGGTGGAATGATGTGATGAACATTCATCCGAAGTATAGCATTACGATCAAGTCATTATGTTTATATTGCTATAACATCATACGAAGTAATCTTTATCCTTAGACCATGAGATCATATTAATTGCTAACACCGGAAGAGTATCTTGATAACATCAAACGTCACACCGTAACAGGGTGACTATAAAGATGGGTTCAGTACTACGAAGGTGTTATGTTTAGGCTCATGGATCAAGAGTGGAATTTGTCAATCCCGATGACGGATAGATATACTTTGGGCCCTCTCGGTGATATCACATTGAGATAGCTTGCAAGCAAGTGATGTGATCACTAGAATGTTATATCACGGGAACGAGAAAAGAGTGCATGTCGGTAACGAGATCAAACTAGGTATGGAGATACCGATGATCGAATCTCGGACATGTAATATATCGCGAGACAAATGGATTTAGTTACAAGCGTTAAAGGTTCTCACAATCACAGAAGTCATCGTTGAATGTGTAGGAGTCAGTACGGATCTCCAGGTCCCGCTGCTGATTATTGATCGGAGAAGGATCTCGATCATGTCTGCATTATTCGCGAACCGTAGGGTGACACACTTAAGAGTTACCGGACACCATTTTGGAGCACATATGTTTCAGATGAAAGAATTGCAAAGTGCAAGAATTGCTTCAATAGAAACCGGAAATTGTTTCGGGTGAAATTGTAGAAAGTGGTTTTGCATGTGATATTGAAATATTGCAAGGGGCTATATGTGATTGTTTGTTAATTAAAGTAATTAAAAAAATTCTGAATAAATTTAATAAAAGAGTTTTATTAAATGAGAGAGCATTAAACTTGGAGAATTTTAATGCATTTAAAGTGGAGACTTTAAAAGGGAATGTGATGAGGCATTTTAATGTGGAGGGGTTACCACCACATGAATGGGAGAGGTGAGGGGTCACCCCCCATGCGCCGGCCATGGAGAGGAGGGGCACCCCCCTCCTCCTATAAAAGGCCACCCATTCCCTCCTTCATTCACACACCTCCTTGTGAAGGATCTCTCTTTCCCTCTAGAATCATTCCCCCATGGTCTCGGATTAGCGAGATACATATTCCCGATGGCATTTCGTCTAGAAGGAGATGCTGCTTCCGCTAGATCGCTAGAGCGAGGAGGTGGAGGTTGTCCGGTGGCTTGAACGTGTGTGCGAGTACGGATGCGCTGCTGAGTTGCGGCACTCGGACTTCCTCACGATCTTGAGATCGGCAAGTGTACGACTACATTAACCACGAGTTCCTACTCGTTAACAAAACTCGTTGTCTTCGAGGGTAAGTTCTCGTTGGATGTATGTCCACCCGTTGCTTTGTACCTAGTAGATAGATCTTGGCGTTTAGTTCATACCATAGGAAAAAATTTGTTTTCTATGTTGCGGACCCAATAGCTTGGCGTCTGTCCGCTTCCCCCTGCCCCCTGCAGCAGCCTACGAGCCCTGGGGCGGCCTTCTCTAATCCAGCCCGCCGGGAGCGGCCTCTGTGCCCTGTCCTCCCTCCCTAGCATGAAGCTCCGCCCGCCCTGCCCCCTGCAGCAGCCTACGAGCCCTGGGGGAGTCCGGCTGAAAGGAGAAATGGTCGGAGGGAATAGGGCACTAAACCCGTCAGTGGCAAGGAGGAAGCTGCAAGCAGCGGCACATTTGGGAAGAGGCCAGGGCAGCGGCCGGCCGGAGTAGCTGAGGCATCGCGGGCAGAGTGAGCGGAGCGAGAGGCGAAGGAACAGTCCACTTTTGACTTTGCGGTGGCAGAGATGTAATATGTCTGAACTATCAAGGGCAAAATCGTCTTTTTACGGCAGACGGAAAAAATCTGGTGTGTTGCCGAACGTACCACAAGAGAAATTAGTAGATAGAGATTTACGTTGTCGTACGTTCGTCGTCCAAATTTTCCGTCTGCCATGTTTTTCCTGTTTTGCCCCTAGCTGTTCGGAGATATTACCCTCACTGCCACTGCCAAGTGTATCTAACCCGGTGAAAAACAAACCACCGCGACAGACCGCCCTGGTCAGCGATGAGCTCCGCCTGGATGGGGAACCCAACACCCTCTCCTCCATGGATAGGATCCCGCGAGGGACCCGACTGCCCTGCTGCGCCGCCGCGGCTGTAGAAGAAGGGGGTGCACGCACGGAACCGGTCCAGAGCGGAGCCGTATTAGGAGCGCGGGACCGCGCGCGTCGAGGACGAGGCTTTTCCCCCTGACGGCCCCCAGACCTGGTGTCCCCAATCGGAGATCGTGTCCCCAATCTCCGTCAGGTTGCTGCAGCGGTCACTCGAGGAATCAAGCCCAGGCCCGTCGCGGCGGTCCAGACGCACATCAGTGCGTGGACAGATCGTCAGGTAGTTATTAATGTACTCAAGATTTCTAACGACTATTGTCTGCTTCCATGCTCGAGTTCAGCTGAAGATGGCCATGAGCCCATGATGCCGACCATACGGCCGGAGGCATATATGACATGGTGCTGCAAGGAAGCCTGCACATGGGTGAGGGGATTCTTCTGTCACTAATTTTTCTGCTTCTCACGCTGTGCTCCGCTCTGTGGCGTCTTTCAATGTGTTGGAAAAGCTTGTGTGTGTGAAAAGATTACAAACCTAGGAGCTATTTTAACAAATGCTTTTCAGGATGACAACAGTGATGATTGCCGAATATATGGAATGAAGGGGATTTTGGTGTGCTATATATGATGCCTGTCCATGGGAGTAGCACTCGGAGCCGAAGATATATTGGTCTGAACAAAGCGTCCATGCCCCAGGGACTTTGGTTTTGTCCAGAATACGAGGTTAACAAGTTTTGACCGGCTTCTTCAAGAATATATAGAGCGTGGGACAAGAGGAGCTCAAATGTTTGCACTAATGATTCTTTAAAAGAACAACATTCTGATGTATGCATTTAATTATGCTGAAACGATATGCTTAAATATTAAGCAAGAGGAGCTGTCCGGAGCGGCGCCGTCGGGTGGCGGGTAGAGCTCCTCTTGGGCGACGCGGAGGAGGCCAAACGGTAGCCATCGGGTGGCGCGTGGGGGCCGATGGCCCGTCGTCATAGAATTAGAGTCGCTGGATCGGGCAGGAGGAACGGCGTGTCAAAGTCTCAAAGGGCAACAGCTTGATGGCGGCATAATCTCGGCGCTGGTTGGTGGTTTTCTTTGAAATGTCCGATTGGATATGCATGCCATTGAAAACTCACACATGGATTCGACATGATTGAAAATTTTGACATCCAATTGGGTGCACAAACAAAGGTCACAAAAGGTGTGTATGTCTTTACATTGGTTAGTAAAGGCTGCAGCTGGAGTCGAGGTGTCAATAAAAGGAGATCGAACAGGAAGACTGCAAGATCGATTGGACATGGAGATGATTGAGTTCACTATCCTTGATTTGTGTTAAAATGGTTGTCGGTATATTTGTAGTCCAACCGTAGCAACACACAAGTATGTTTCCTAATAGAATGAAAAGACTAGGCTATTATTTATCATATACTTGAAATATATTTTGTGACAGTTGTTACTTTAATACTAGACTTTTGAAACAGTAGACAGATGAGACATTTTTTGAATAAAACGACTTTCTTTACATATTTATATTTTAAAAAATTGAGTTTATTGATTGTAAATCCATGGTATTTACCAATTATCTCACATAGTTTGAAGGTTATGTATATTTTAGTTTGGGAGAAACTTTTAAAAAAGATAAACTAAAAAAAGTGTGCGTGAGGCCGTACTCACGTTTAATTTTTTGTAACAACATTTAATTGTGATGCCGTAGCAACGCACGGGCTTTGCGCTATATTCCTTAATTTCCTCTATTGTAGTTCCGGTTATTCTATTAAGTTCCACATCCTTGATGAGATATATATCTTGTCCACTATTTTGTCGAGTAACAACTCTCTACAATCAAACTCGTCATGTATTAAATATTTTGCTAAGCAAAATAGTTGGCCACCCACATGCATAGCTCAGCACGTCCATCGAGCCGTTGGATCAAATATAGGTTGTCTACGGTGGCAAACATACACCTTTGAGGAAAAAGATGTCTGATTTTTTTTAGAGGATATTGGAAAAAGGAGTAGTCGAAGCGGCCGCGGCCTAGCATTGCGATGCCGAGAAATAGGAGCGACAGGTAGGCAAAAAAAAATTCCTAACCGGAAAGGAGCGAAAGCACCAGAAGATACCGGTCAACTACGGATATCATGCCCAAAAGAAAAGAAACCGAAATGGGAGACGACACATGGCTACTCTGGGTGTGAATTCTACGGTAAAAATGTATAGGATAAATCAAAGATCTACAGCAGGAGTAAATAGATCGCTGACAGTTGTTTCTTCAACCTTTAATATATGGGTCATATAGGTCTTTTTTCGGGAGAAGAACCGATCTGATGGGGTTTTTTTTTGCTGCACTGGAAAACATACACCTTTGAGGTCATGATGGAAGGAACCATTGACGTTATATCAGGAGCAGAGATCCAATTCCCTGTTGTTTATGTGGCTATGTGTAATATATTAGATCTTTTTCGGAGAAGAACTGATCCGATGGTTGTTTTTGCTAATCGCAGTGCACTTTTGGTGGTGTAAAGCTAGGAAGACACCTTAGAGCATCTCTAACGAACACTTGGTATAAGATAAGCAAAAGTTTGATTTTCTCCTCTTCTAAACAGTACCTAGCCATTAGGGAAGTAAAATTATAAGAGCCCACTAAAATCGCCTCCCTCTCTGTCATTTATACTCGGTGGCAATCGGTATAGAGGAAGATCCTCCATTATCTAGAAAACATTTAAATTTCAAAATGGCTGCTATACTAACAATTAAAGGGAGACGAGAAGATGAAATGAAGGGACACGATGAATCATTACCAAAAGATTTTGCAATCCTCCATCTCTTACTCCTCGTGGGCGTTTCGTCATCGTCCTTCTCAAGGACTTTCTCATGTGGTTATTTGAAAATTCTCAGAATATGTACTAGATGCAGCAAATATTTCAGATGAAATTCTAACAATACGATGCATATCATTCATAGAAAACATATTTTCAAAAATGTTGCCTCACCAGATTTTGTTATAGTATCAACATGCATATCATGTACCTCAGATTTAGCTACTAAAATATCTGATATTGTTCTGTTGAGCATACCTTAGAATATGCAATCCAATGACTTTGGTGCCAACTTGTGTTTTTCGGGAATTGGTATATAGACCTTTGCCAAACACTCGTAACTGCAGAAGTTAGAAATTGATGGTTTCCTTCCAACCCACTCACTATAAGAGATTTTCTCTTTATTTTTGTTAGGAACTTCAAGGAATGACATGCAGACAACAAAGCCTCCCTCACCATGACTTGGATAAACCAATAGTGGCTAACATGGAATTCACTAAAAGTTAGTCAATGCGCGGTTTTTTCTTTTGGCAACCTCATTTGATTGGGGCGAGTAGCGAGGAGTCCTCTCATGAATAATACAGTATTCCTCATAAATTCGTCAAATATTTTAGGAATTTGCACCACCACGATCCAATCTAAGACGCTTAATCTTTCTATCTACTTGATTTCAACTTCGGCATTATAATTTTTTAAGTAGTCTAAAGAGTCACCATTAGTTTGCAACAAATAAATATACTAGTAGAATCTAGTAGCATCATCAACCACATGAAAACAGATGAACACACGCACACAAAAGAACTTTGGCCAAGGGTGCGTGTCACGCCCTCTGATTTTTCTCTTATTTCTCATTTTTCTAATGATATAACCTTATGACCCTGGTCTTGCTTTTATACACAAAAAACAGAGGTATGACGGGAGATACTTAGAATGCAAGACAAGTGGTATCAAGGGTTTAAACCGAGACATCTCCTACTTTAACATACTCCAATATGTCTACATATTATACTTCTAGCAGAGAGTATGAGAGGTGCTGACTGGTGAGTCACGGTTCGTTGACACGGCTACCTAGCACTAGGGAGGCCTTTTTTGCTAAAAAAAAGTTGTAGACTCACAGCCAAAGCATGCATCTTCTCATTCAACCCAGTAAAACCTATCTCGACTTACAAGCAAATTCCCGGAGTTCACAACCACGCATGTTTTTCTTATATCAAACCCTGTTTATCCCACGCGCACATGCTGATGCATTTCCTCAACCACCGGCGTTGATTAACACTTTGTGTTCTTAAATGAAACATGGTTTCTTCGGTGTGGGTAGCATCTTGTTGCTGTTGAGGAAGTCAAGAACATTTGGTAGTGTGGGACGGTCTTCAGGGAGCTCTTGTGTGCACAGAAGACCGATTTCCATGCATCTTCTTATGTCCTCTATATCATGCTCGTTACACCATGGTGAATCAAGTAACCCATTCACACCGTGGGCTCCCCGAACCTCCCAAGCCTGAAAACAGATGATGTGCGAACAATTGCAAGATTAGAATTAGTAGACACTTGGTCAGTTATGCCTCCAAATATACTACTTTTTGAAGGACAATGGAACAACTGGACAAACAAAGCTCTAACAGGTAGTACTTGTCAGAATACGGGTGAGTATTTCTTACCCAAGTGATTGGGTGTTGGTCAAGTATGGACCTTCTCATTCCGCTAATGCTATGAAGTAGTAGGACACCCAAGCCAAACACGTCGCTCATCATCGAGATGCGACCCTCCGTGATACACTCTGGAGACATGTAGCCCCTGAATGGTGGCATGTTATTTAGAAACTTTCAGAAAATAGGCAGGTAGTGGAAATGCTGATAAATGGAAGCCATCTTACATTGTACCCACGAACTCATGGCTAGCTGCTTCAGCAACATTTTTATCTAGGATCTTTGATCTTTCAAAATTCGAAATCTTAGGATTCATATTAGAGTCAAACAAGATGTTAGCCGGATTCAAATCAAGATGGATGACACGTTTGGAGTGCAAATAGGCTAAACCCTGTGCTACCCCTCTAATCACTCGGAATGTGGAGAGCCAGTCCAGCTTCTGCGACCACCCTAAAAGTACAAAAAGAACAATCATCATTGTAGACAAGGAAGTGATGTGACATTCGTACCCCATCCCAAGTATAATGAATGTTTAGAAGAAACTTGCCATTGATGATCTCGAACAAAGATCCATTGGGCATGTACTCTTCGACCACCATTTCACATCCCTTAACATGGCAAAATCCATGAAATTTGACTACATTGTCATGCTCAAGCACCAACTGGAAAACATGAATATACTGTTTTATGCTCCGTCGCCCTAATTCATCAGGATATCTCTTCATCGCAACAAGTTTGTCATGCAGTACACCCTGATAAACATAGAGAACAAGTGAAATCATGATGATTTTTCACGAAAATAAATCCATTTCAAATGCACCGTATACGACTTGTGTACATATAGTATGCACGCCTCATGAGTTTGTGGACTCAATACTAAGGGTGGATTTAGATTTTACTGCAACAAAGTATATGTGTCATGGAACCAAAAAAATCTGCCATTAGATAAAAAAAGGGAATCAATACGAAGCTTGTTGTAAATGAATTTGCTTCAGTTACATTCTTTTTTAATTTTTCTTTGTTGTGTATAGTGAAGTCCTAACAATTCCAAGAATACAACTGCATACAATGACATGTGCAATAATAAGAGCTATTAAAACTGAGACGCGAGGAGAGAGGACAAAAGAAGGGAAGGCCATCCCAAAGCAGCTAGGGCTTTTGTTCCCTCCGCCAGCGCCACCTCTAACCCATTCCGCATCTGATGCGCTTTCAGTTCTTGAAGGCGTGGCAGATCTTGGTACCTCGTCGGTTGGAAGGTTTCCATTTTTGTATGTTTTTTCGGTGTCTTCCTCGGAATTGTGAGGTTGTGCGACATCTTGAAGTCAGAATAAGTTCCTCGCCACTATATCCTTGCTCCGGTGGTGCTGCTAGGTCCAAAGAAGGGCATGTGGACCTGTGTGTCTGGTAGATCTCCTGAGATTATGTCGGTAATCTCGTTCCTTGGTGTTATCTTATGCCAGGTTCTTATGATCTACGGTTCACATCATTGACGATGGCTACTTCTTTGGTGGGGTTGCTCCATTGGGTCCTTAGCACGACAATCTCTCGTATGTCTATTTCAACAAGATTTGCCCGATTCCGGTGATGGGGTGAGGGGCAGCACGACTTTGTCTCGTGTCAATTTATGTAGTCGTCTTTAGGTAGTCAACAACCTAATTGTAATTTTTATTGTTTTGAAACTTTTCATAGGGTTGATAATAATTATTAATATGTTGGTGTTTTGTTTGGAGAAAAAATTGCATAATATTATGGGATTGCCAAAACGATTACATAGTTTGAAAAGGTTAAGATCGATCTAGTTAACAAAACAAGCATATGGAATATTACCTTGTAGACGGTAGCAGGGCCACTTTTTCCAATCACATTTTCTTGTGAAAAGCTATTTGTAGCAGCCTCCAACTCAGAGGGACAGAAAACTCTGAGGCCTGTCACAAGGAAATAAAACATATGCTCGTGTATGAAGGTGGATATTATAGGTATAGATATTTATCTAGCTATAATACGAATTATTAATACTTTCATGTCGAGTATAATGTTCCTCTTTTAGACAGAATATGTGATCTTACGTGACAAAATAGGAGCATCGTTGCCACCTTCTATGATATGTATTTCCACATAGTTTATGGAACAAGATTCACCACGGGTATTTGAGCTATCCGTCACTCCAGCGTCCTGTTGTGCAAATTAAATTAATTTCATTCAGACTATGTAAACCAAAACCTTAACCCCACACACATAGACATGCTCACATCCTTCGAAAGTGTATATAACCTAAAATGGTGGTATATGAACATTATTTACCAGATTGTAAAATGGTGGTACGAACCTGTGGAGGCGGAGGGTGATCAAGCAGGGAGGATTGAGAATGTCTGTGATGCGCAATGGTGAATAGGAGAGAGGCGTTGATGTTGACGGCAAAGTTTGTGATCAGTATCTGGGCGTGGATATCATCCTTGACCCGGAGCAACCTTTTGGACCGACTTCCGGCCGTGAAGAGAGTGCAGATGATGTTCCTCTCCTTCTGGCAGGCTGTCACCAGATCGTGGCCCCGGCGGAGGGCCGCTTCGAGGCTCGTCAGCGCCGCTCTCATCCCCGGCGTCCATGACGCCGTGTCCAAGTTCTCGAGCGGCGCCATGATGGCGTGGAGTATGTCCACAAGGTCTGTAAGCTTCTCGCAGGCCTCCTTGTTGTGGCGAACCGTGTCCGCCGCCTCCTTTATGACAAGGGCGAGCTTGACGACCTGCTTCACGCTGCCCACTGGATCGGCCATATTGATATGCCGACCGTGAATCTGATCTGCAAGAGAAGCGATCGAGCGCCTAAACCTTAGATTCTTCCTCTTCCATCGACCGGGTGCTCACATATGACTAGCAAGTGTACACGCGAAGTATAGTCGAAGGATGAAAGAGACAACTATATGAAATGCTTGTTTGCCACTTGCAAGAATATAATGTTCTGAGGACGTCCGGCTTTGGTCGAATCGCCAGGTGTAAAAGAGCCTCCTTGTTTCCTCCTTGTGGCACTATCGGACAGGGGCTGTTGTAATTTGTTTGGTTGTAACTCGGTTGTCAAGGCCGGTTTTTGTCCTAGGTAAAAGGAAGTGTGTATGCTAACACGTCTTCTCAAGCAATTAAACAAACAAATCCATCTGTTCGGATCGCGCTCGAATGAGCTAGAGTACTCTAAATTGAGGCAAGCAATTAAGGCTTATTATTTGTAATAAGTCACCTAACGAGCCAAAAAAGTCAGCACCTTCCATTTGCCCTTCGTGGCCACCAGGCGTGCTTCCTTCCAGAACAGTAGAAAGTACTCTCTCTTTTTTTTGGGAAAGGGAAAACCTCCTAGGGGGTTGCATGGATTGATGGACATAACCATTTTATTGCAGAGTTCTGCAATTATCATACCAAATAGATAAAAATATACAATATTACATCTAATAAGGGTTGAACAAAACCCGTGCCACCATCTCCGTTAGTTTGCACCCAGAGTGTTGAATCTTCCGAGATTCCGTAGGCTGATGGGATGAGCACATACTGATCCAATACCTAGTTTTGTTAGTAACCTGCAAAAAGCTAAAAGATTCTTCTTTGTTAAAGGCAATATCGTCTTCATGGTTCCAGTTAAAACAACGTAAAAGTCCTCACACGCCCACCTAGATATGTGCATTTGCTGGCTTGCTAAGCCGTCTCAATCAGTTCCAGAACATATTAATCATATTTGTCGGACGAGGTAGATTAGAAGCTAACTTAACTATTTTCCACACTAACATATTGTAAACGGACAAGCTGAAAGCAAATGCTAGATCGTCTCGTCAGTATCTCACAGCACACAAGTTCGGTGCTACCATTCCAATTATGCTTAGAAAAAATATCGTTTGTGAAGGTTACTCTTCTACTGAGGTACCAATCAAAAATCTTAGTCTTAAGTGAAACCCTCAAATTCCAAAGGTATATTCTCTAGAATACTACATTTTTAATACATATCTTATATGAAGATGAATATTTTTGGTTTAGAGGCGTATCTCCAAGCCAGGAGTATTCTCAAGTCTGGTAGTTCTGCCATCACCAACATTAAACAAAGAGTGAATTCCACTTTTTACCCCCTAGTTATGCATTTGTGACACTAATTACCCCGTCGAGTCAAAAATTGTTTGAATTACCCTTTTTAGAAGTTTTGAACCCTCATTTTCTGATGTGTGTCTATTGGGCAAGGTGTAAGGTGTTGAATGGAGTTTAAATATATCAAGACGACGAGGAGGAATTGAAAATATGGATACAGGAAGTATGAACATGATTGTCGATCATGCTCTTTGATCTTTACATATTTTACCGTGTCACCATGGTCTAACATGCCGGCTCTGTGTAACAAAAACAAGCAAAGTGCTAAATTAGGATAAAAACGTGTTTAGAGGCTCTTAAATGAGATATTTCAGTTTTAGTTCCACTAAATAGGGTAATTAGTGTCACAAATGCATAACTAGGGGGTAAAAAGTGGAATTCACTCTTAAACAAATGATGGCTGCACTTTTGCTCTTTTACTACATGCATTCGGACCTTCCACTATGGTCAATCGGTAGGTTTTACGAGTATTAAAATGGATCACTACTACAGAGAAATATTAAGAACACCCACTATGGCCCACGGTTAAAAGAATTTGCTCGTGGTCATCAGGGTCTTTTAGGAATGGGACATCAATGGTCTGACCGCATTAGCCACGGATATTTTAAAAGTTAGTTTCCAAAATAATTGGCAATGGTTTTCGAAATTTCTCTAGGCTCATCGTAGATGGCATTCGACGTATGTTCGTTGGAAAATTTAGCAGCCTAGATAGTGATTGATCTTAGCATGGAAAACAAAAAAATGTTCCTACAAGATATGCGGAAGATAAAATAAAGGTCCGATCTATAGGATGCTAGCAGGGAGTGAGATTTCATCTACTTACCCTCCAAGAGCACGAGCATTTAACGATCCAGAGATCGTGGATGATTTAGTCGTTCGAACATCGGATCAATCTGATGCAATGCCACACGAGCATCACCTCTAAGATTCTCACACGTACGACTTGACAACGTCTCCTCCTTATTTATCCAGCAAGCGAGGGAGAGAGGTTGGTGAGATCCCAGTAGCACAATGGCATTGCGTTGGATATGGTGGAGAAATTTATCAGAGCTTCGCTAAGCTTTATGTGGGGACGAGGGAACGTATGTGGAAGAGAGAGGGGATGCGGGGCCAGCAGGATGGGGTTCTACAGCCCATGCCCCTACCCCTCCTTATATAGGGACGGGGGAGGGTCGGCCATCCCTTTCCTCTCCTCCAAAAGAGGGGCAGTAGCCAGGGGAGCCCCTACTCCACGAAGGTGCCCCCCCAAGAAACCCTAACCCTACGGACTAGCCAAATGGGCCATGTGTGGTTATGGTGCCCTGACCCATGTAGGCCGGAATGTCCCTCCACATGCTTGTGTGGTCCTATGTACAGGTGGGTCCCACTGGTGGACTCACGAAACCTTCCGGATACAATACCCAAAAAGTTCGTACTTTTTCCAGAACCATAATATAAGTTTCCACAAACTTTTTATTTACCTCCGGACCATTCCGAAGCTCCTCGGGATATCTAGGATCTCATTCGAGATAATCGTTTACATATAGCTCTTGGTCACCTCCATAGATGAGAAACATATCCTTAATCATCTTTAGATACTTAAGGTTATTCTTGACTGTTGTCCAGTGTCTCACTCTTGGATCATTTTGGTACCTGCTGGTCAAACTAACATAGCATATATTCGGTCTAGTACACATCATGACATACATGATAGAGCCTATGGCTGAGACATAGGGTATGTTGCTCATGTTTTCACTTTCTTCCTTTGTCGCTGGACACTAAGTCTTACTCAACTTCTAACCTTGCAATATTGGTAAGAACCCTTTCTTCGAATTTTCCATTCTAAACTTCTTCAGAATTTTTTCAAGGTATATACTTTGTGTAATCCCTATCAGAAATCTTGATCTATCTTTATAAAGTTTGATGCCCAATATATATGATGCTTCACCAAGGTCTTTTATTGACCATTTATGCTTTCAAGTTATTCTATATCATTTTCAGTAAACAATATTGTCATCCACATATAGTATCAGAAATACTGCAGAACGCCCACTCACTTTTTTATAAATACACACTTCTCCATAAGTTTGGATAAATCCAAACCTTTGATCATCTCATCAAATCGAAGGTTCCAACTCCGGGATACTTGCTTCAGCCATAAACGTACCTCTGAAGTTTGCATATTTTATTAGCAACCTTAGGATCGATAAAACCGTCGGGTTGCACCATGTACAACTCTTCATACTCAATACCTTTACTTACCCTTGTCCCTACTCTCTATTTCTTCGGCGACTTCTTACATAGACCATTCGTCAAATCGAAAAACTGAGCTAAGATTGTCCAAGCATGGCTTAATTCAGCTCATACTCACCAGACCTCATATAGGGTCCGTCCTAGGCACTGGAGCTTCGGGTCTCAAAAGCAGGCCTCCTCCGGTGTAACTTGCGATGCATCGACGCTGGAGGTACACATTAATGTGTATGTGTGAGTGTAATACGGCTATCAGCGGAGAGGGGTTCCCGTCACGGTGAGCTAATTTCATCCCAGACATCATGTAGCAATCTATTTAGACATGTTATTTACATCCTCTCTATTA
Source organism: Avena sativa (assembly GCA_916181665.1). Taxonomy (NCBI): domain Eukaryota; kingdom Viridiplantae; phylum Streptophyta; class Magnoliopsida; order Poales; family Poaceae; genus Avena; species Avena sativa. Next base: position 59,969,349 of record OV702289.1, read on the forward strand.
GATTGCTTGACTAGTTTTATTCCTATGTTATGAGTCATGTGTTATCTATTATTTTTATGGATTACATCGTATGGTAAACTGCTCATGTTTCCAACATGTAGTAGAGATTAAATATACTCATTCGTCCAATAATACAAGATGTTACTAAAATCATTATATAAGTTAGCAGGTTGTAGTAACATCATATATTACGGGATGGATGGAGTATGACTTAATAATTATACACACAATTATTATGGGATAAAAGCAATTTACATCACACCATACACACACATATGTATAGATATAGCAAAGTTGATCAAACATGATTAAGTAGTTTGAAGCTGCATTCTGTCAAGTGAATGCACTTATTCTTGTTGGGAGGGAATTCTATCCCTCATAGCCCAAGCATCAAAAGGCTTGAATGCTGAAATTAAGACTCGCAAATGTTGTTCTCATTTAGACGTAGCGAATCATCGTGCTAGTTGAGAAGCGGGACTTTAAGGAATTCCAGCTGGAACATCCCATCGTCTCGGGCTGACGCTTTGCCAATAACAGTACCATCAGTAGCACCCTCGATGTGGCAGACACCATGGGTGAATACAATGCTGTAGTCCAGCTGAATGAGCTGGCTAGCGGACACAATGTTGTTGGCGAGCCCTGGAACAAACCACACATCGGGAAGAACCACCGTCTCGGTGATCACGGAGCCGCGGCCACGGACCGGCCTGGCCACGCCATCACCCGCCTGGATATTGACACCATTTTCTACAGCTTCGAAGCCAGAGAGGATTCCACGGTTTGCTGTCGCATGGTGTGTAGCGGCAGACGCGACTAGCCATGTAGCTGCGGTTTTAGCTACGGCATTTATTCCACCATTCTTGGCGAACCTGGAATCAGAACCACTCGAGATACAATGATCTGTTAAGTAAAAAAACAATATAGTACAGTAGTAGTAGTAGTAGCTAGTATATGTGTAACATGATAAATCTTATTATGTAACGGAAGTGATGAACAAGCCTGGCACCTGCTATTTTCCGGTTCGGTCTCTCCCGTCCAAGTGGATTCAGAGTCTCTGAAGAGGCCCTCTTGGGCCTTTGGACAAATCCCTCTGGCTTCATACAGATTCCGCAATGTACAGAAAAGTGCTATGCCAACAATGTATATGAAACTTCTCCAACTCCAAACCCAAAGTAGCTCAATGAGGAGGTCAACAACCACGTAGTGACTTGAAACCTTTCAATTTTTCAGATGCACATCATCAAAGCAAGTACACCAAATCCACGTTGGTTTGCTGGTCAAATAAAAACATAGACTGCATCCTACTTATATGCATTTATATATATAGATGGAATTACAGAGTACATTTCGTATTTTTTATGCTAGTAAATCTTGAGCAGATGCCCATCATGCAGACTTACATATATATATTTTTTATGCCCCAAAAAACGTACCGGCATCGCCGCCTCGTGCCATGTGTCAGTGAGGATCCGCGCGTAGTAAAGTTTGTCCATCTGATTATTCATCGATCCGGCTTCCCCCGGAAGTTGCTCGTTGCTTTCTTCCTCCCAAAAAACAAACCATGAAAGGTTGTTGTTTCCTTCATACCTGAAATGTAGTTTAAGTTTTTTCAAGAAAATTTGGTACAGTTGACTTTGCTAAGCTTGTTTGAAATGAACCACGCATGATTATATGCATCATGTTGTAATCATATTTCCAAACAAAGAGGTGCACATGGTCAGATCAATGGGGTGATTATATCCCTCACCTTGAAGATGGTGGTTTACATCCATCATGAATTATGCCGACCAGACAATTCTATCCATGACTTTAAAAAACCTAAAAAACTTCAATTGGATATGCCATGGAACCCGAGCCACAATTTATACAAAAAGATATTCTGATACGACTAGGGTGAGTTCCCTTTCTTTTGTTCTCGGTATTTCTGATACATTGCCGGAAGTTGCGAATTTTGGACTGGAAACATGTCAAATAAAGACTAAAATGTGCCATGGTTGTTTCAGAATAATTGTGTTACATGATGTCTTTGTTCCCTGTTCTAGAAGGTGTGTTACAAAGGCTTGATTATTTCAAACCAGAAGTTTTCTAATAAAGTAATTGTGAAAAAAAGTATTATCTGGCCAAATGGAGCGTCCCTTCCCGACCAAAAGACCAAGAGGGTTTTGGAATACATAAACTTGTCTACCTACATGCAAAACACCTGGTGGCATCCTACTTCCTGTTAAGTCATAATTTGTGTATGTGTTGGCTTGTTCGGACGGAGAGTTTCACATTAAATTATGTATCTGTAATAATAATAATAAATGAAATAACAAGCACTCGTTAATTCAAAAGTGATAGTCGGTACTGATAAAAAAATTCTGAGGTGCCGCTCAAAATAAAAATATCCTTGCAAGGTCTTCGCAAATGTATAATCCTTGGGAAGTATAACCTTGCGAGGACAACTGGAATGAGAGCTTATAGTGTGTTTTTTATCACCATGATAAGACAATGAAACATTTATTCTTCCATTGCAAATTTGTTCCTTCTATATGGGCAGTCATCCAAGTGGTTTCTAATTAATTACGTGGAATAGATAGCAAGTGTAGCATTCCCATTGGACGGGAGTGTTTGCCGTTATTTGATCGATTCGGCTATTTAGAAAAAAATGTTTTTTAAATGGTAGGAATTAGTCTTCTTGGAGGTCATTTACCTGTGTAACTATTTGCTCCTTGGCCGTAGGCATTTGTAATTCTTCTTTTTTGTTGGCGTTGTTGCAGCGGTGGGGTACTTGGATGTAATTGGTATCTCTGCGATATTAACATATGCTCTTTGTTGAAAATTAGTTATGCATATACTTGTTGCGCTGTTTTTCTTCTAGTTATGCAATCCTAACTATGGAGAGTTCGGTTATGGGCGCTTATGGATTGTATGAGTGTGAACTTAAAATTTTAATAAACAACCCTTTATCGAAGAAAAAACTAGAATACAGTTTTCCAGGCATGTAGTATCCGTTTATTGGTATCATTCATAGAGTTCACTATAGATTGTAACAAAACTGTACCTGATGTATTCCTTTTTCATTGAACTGTATTTTCTCACAACTACTATCTGCATATATTGTGTTGTACTTATGCAAATTTTTACATATATATATATATATATATATATATATATAGATAGATATAGATATATATATATATGTCGTTGCTCTTTTATGCCCGTTAGAATGTCACAATGCGCGGAGCATCCGCTGGTTACTTGTATCTATAGGATGACGACATCATCTTCTGTAAGTCGGAAACAATCAAGTCGGCAGTTCATGAAAACTAATCTGCCATGGTAGTAGAAGTAGTAGTACAAAAGAATGGCGATAATACAGCGATAAAATTAGTGGTGGCGGGGAAGAAATACTTGAAATAAGAAACACCGACGTCACGACCAAGAGAGAAATGCCTGTGTAAGGGGAAGAAAAACTCGTAATGGTTAATCCTACAACAAGCATATGTACGTACCGTGAACAGAGCGATAGAAATACCAGGCAGAAAAAATATACTGGTACTAATGGGAGGTTGCGCTGTGAATTCTAGTGAGAGACACGGAAGATATATATCATACCCGCCAGCGTAGGCCAAGGGACGGTGATCATGTTCATCGGATGATCCCCGCGGCGGCGGCGGACAGGTGCCGAAGGTAGCTGCGGTGAGAGCGAGGCTGAAAGTAGCTAGGACCACTTGGTGCATGGGCAGCAAAGGGCAACAAGCTGTTGGATCCATGGTGCAGCCAGCTGGGGAAGAAAGACAGCAAAACGAAGGCGACGCGGAAGAGATAACCAAAGCAAGCACCCACCCTTTTTTTGACTAATTCAATTAATCAGCCGGCCAGGCAATTACAAACTGGGTTACAGTGTTTTTACAATGTTGCCCATCTTCTTTGTTTACAGCATAGACCTTTTCAGCACCTCCTAAGTACTCTCTTCTCGTGCCACCTCTTCTTCTCAAAGAGTACTAGTACGGCCTCTGCGTATGTAGCCACAGGATTCTACCCGTATGAACAACGCCCCGCAGCCCGCCGTCAAAAACAATTACTCCCTTCCATTTCAAAATATAAAAAAAAAATAGTTTTTGTGAAACGGATGTATCTAGACGTTTTTTACTATATAGGTTCATACCGAATCTATACACTAAAAGGTGTATATATATATTCATTTCACAGAAGCTAAAACATTTTATATTATATTTCGTAACGGAGGGTATGCCAGGTGCATATCGGTTCGGTGGATTACTCGCCTTACAAAATGCAAAAAACTTACACAGGAAGAGTAAATCACCCCCCATTAAGTTTATTTCAACGCATTTCGTGGACCATCTCATGAAGGATCACAGCCCAATCTAGGATGTTTCTACCTTGAATGAAGATTGTGCGAGTCGGTAGAACAACAGGTACATCCATCAAATTCAACCTAATGGTTGCCGTCTTTGTGAATATTTTGAAGCTAACATTAAATAGGCAGACTAGCCTATATTATTGTTAGGTCCGTTTTGCATCATTAATATTAGGCAACAAAATAATCTAACTGAAATTTATTCGAAAAATATGGAGTTATCTGACATGAAGAAAGCCAAACAAATCCATAATATCCATTTTAATGACATCCAAAAGTTGTGATACAACTCAGTTGGGGAACCATCGGACATGGTGCCTTGTTATGCCTTGATTTACCTCATTATGTGTATTATTCTACTCTCTCCTTTCCATAATATAATGGGAACCTACATATCCCCTGGTCACCCTACCCCCTCTGCAACGTATTGAGGCTCCACGAGGCCTCACTGAAGACACCAATTGAGGTCTGAGTATGGATGGCGCACCATCATGGTTTTTGTGATATGGTAAAAAAAACGTTTGGGTGAAGCCAGTTGCGGGGTACAGCACCCATTCAACGGTGAAATAATAAAATTCGTGCTATGTGGCATTACCTTGGAGGGTGGCATGCATGCCATAAGACTTGCAACCTCCAAAAAGAAAAACTTTCGTCTTTCAGCGACTATTGATGAGCATCAAGAGATTGCACAAGTAGGTCCTTTGAATGTGCCTCCAATTAAGCTCAAAACCCAACCGAACGCTCATATAGCATGTATGCTGCATGCTAGCGGAGGATCTGAAGCGGTACCACTGGTCAAAACCCCAGTTCACTCGTGAGGAGATTCTAGTACGAGATACTTTCACAATGTCACGAAATATTACAAAGGATTGTTTGGGGCACGACACGAAACAAAATATCTCTTTTGATGAGTTTCAAATAGATGATATACCAAACAAGTTTCTGATGAGGAGAACACTTTTCTTACTGCTCCTTTTACAGAGGAAGAACTGAATATCGGTCTTCCAAATGGAACATTATATTTCAAGGGGCTGATGAACTGCAAATACAAGTTTTAGCAGACAACATTTATTGGCGCACACATTCGATCGATCGACACAAAAGCAGAGCCCTCCCTTTTGATCATGAGTAATAAGGGGCTGGCAGGGAGTCGAGCTCGAAGAACCCCTCGACATAGCGGATATCACAGATATGCTTGCCCGTAGCGTCGTCGAAGATGCAGCTTCCGGCATTTCTAAAGGTAACGCCGTAACCATTGGCTCTGAGCAAGGGTACGGAGATGAGGTTGGCGGCCAAGCCCGGCACGTACTGGACGTCCTGGAGCGTGAAGTGGGCAAACTGCACGGGGCCGGCGGCGACTATTGGGAGGTCGTGCCCAGTGGCTCCATGGACCCAATTTCCGGGTTTAGCCATGTCGAGGTGGCCAGAAAAGAGCCCTAGATCAGCCGTCGCGTGGCACTTGGAGCCGGTATCCACTATCCAGGTTCCTGCTTCAGCCTGGGCTCTGTGGCTGCCTGCTTCACCACCATCGTTGTTGCTATCCCGCCCAGCATTTCGCCTGCGACATTGTATATAAATGGACAGGCCACCACAAGGGTAATTAATGTGTTCAAAATATATAGAAGCTGCAGCTAATCATACCTACATTATTACAACTAATCATGCTATTGCTTTTGTGAGATCTGAGATAGTAACAACATACAAGCTCCCAGCTGGAATCATGTGAAATTAGTGGTAACTACTCCCTTGACCACCTCGATCTCTCGTTGGAACTATATTATGTGCTACTAGTACACAAGACAACATACCAGTAACACTACCGGCAGGCAGACAAGTTGCATTACACTCATAGCCGATAGCAAAGCTAGAGTGGAACAATTAAAGGAAGGTTATGTATAGTACTATGAACAACAAATTTTAGGTCGAAAATTAAACTGCAAGCGACACACACACACACACACACACACATGATCACTAAAATCATGGATGATGCATGCCGACGAGTGAAATTCTCCTTCTACATAGCTTGATCACAAACTGGCAGCATGCATGCATGTAGTGACCTAGACTCATTAGAAATACAAGTTCTAGTAAATCCCTGTTAGCGGAATGAAGATTAGAAACACCTAGTATTAACCTTGAAGCACTACTGCGCCCGCCATGATGTCTCCAAGACAATAAAAAGTTTCCCCTTAACCGTGCGGTTAGTAAGAAATCGCAAGCAAGGGGAGATATCGTACCACAGAGCTCCGGCGAGAGAAGCCAAGTAATCCCTGACATATCTCATGGATTCGTTCTAGCTGGATTGGGCAGCGGCCGGCAGCCGCTGACATAGGAAAGGAGGAGGAAGAAGAAAGGAAGAAAGGCCGGACGGAGGAAGCTGTGACTGGAGACTTGCAGGACGTGACTATGCTGGACCCACGGACGTACTTACGATATTGCCCTCGTCCTCTGCATATCACCTTCTGGCCCATGAAAATTCACTATTGACAAATTAGACCCTTCTCCTTATCGTCCCTAGGCCGGCCCTTCAAATGTTGATAAGTACTCACTTAGCCTCGGTTGCAGCATTTTGCATGCCATTTTTCCTTTTGTCTTACACAAATCATCTTTCAAGGTTAAGGTATATCAAATTAATGCCACAAGAGACCACATGCATTCTTCACAGTGTGCACGTTCTGATTACGTAGCAGGTGTGCTTTAATAAACACTTCTCCGCTAAGCAAACATATATGCATGCATGGGTTGGAGAAGCAAACGAACGAACAAAACAACCAAAAGACATCGTAATCGTCGCTGCAATATTAGCCACACGGAGGCGCCCGTATCAATCCGGCCTTGACAATTTTATTCTGCTCGATCGCGAGCTCTGTCAAGGGAATCAACATTTCTCGCAAACTAAACAAAAACTGCATTGGATCCAGCAAGCCTACTTTTTTTCGAAAAAGAGTATATATATTAATATCATGGAACCCTCAATCGTGCAGCCGGACATGCAGCCCCAGCCCTGTTGTTTACCGTCGGGGGCTCCACCGGTTTTCTACCTCATCAACCAAGCTGCCCCGCTTCAGCCACTGCAACCGCCGTACCGCGGACCGCAACCTCCGTATCCGATGCCTATGTTCCGAGGGTGGGATGCATGGGTTAGCGCACCAATGAGCCAGATAGGTGGATCGTCTGTGGCACCACAATTTGCTGTGGGTGCGGGTGCGCCTGTGCCCGGGGTGATCAGGAATAGGGGCAACCCCCCCCCCCCCCCCCCCCCTCCCCCCCCCCCCAGCAAGCTTTGGTTCAGCAGTCAGGTCTTCCGCAATATGGGTACCCAAAATCGCTGGTGCCAAGCACATATGTCTCTCCATATCCACAAAGGTCAGCTTCAGGACCGGGGTACTGTGCCTGCGGTATCGGTTGTCCCTCCGCAAGTAAACCCCGTGCCCTGTGCCTGTTACTAATAGCAAAAAATCCAAGAAGATGGTACGTTGCTGGAAGTTCGTGGTGGATGTTAGAGTATATTTGTGTATTGTAGTTTTCCCATATGTTAGGGGGCTTTCTGTATATTTGCACCTGTACATGTACTATATATTCTGGCATTTGGCCCTCTGGTAATACAAGAGATCTATTACCCTAACATGGTATCAGAGCCGTAAGGCTTTTTTTCGCCGCCGCTGTCGCCCGCCCTGGCACCTCGCCGCCGTGCCCGGCCGCCGCCGCTGCCGCCGGCCGCCGGTCCGCCGCCGCCGCACCGCCCCCGGCCGCTGCCTCCTCTTCCGCGACCGCCGCCGGCCCGCCCCGCCGCCGCCGCACCACCCCCGGCCGCCGCCTCCTCTTCCGCGCCCGCCGCCGGCCCCTCCGCCGCCGGCGGCCATCGCCGTCGCTGACCCGCCCCGTCGCCGCCGCCTCCTCTCCCTCGTCGCTGGCCGCCGGTCGCCGCCCCTCGGCCGCCGCCCCTCAGCCGCCGCCAGATCCGGTCAGATCCGATCTAGGTCGGTTTTAAAAAAAAGTCTTCCTCGTCGGGCTATGTTGCGATTCCTCGCTGCCCGGTGATTTTTGATGGCGCGAATTATCCTGATTTCGCTGCCTTCATGCGCGGTCTTCGCCTTTGGTGTGTGCTTTCCGGTGAGGTCTCCTGTCCACCGCGCCCCGTTGTGCCTCATGTGCCTCTTGCACCGACGCCCGTTGTCCTTGCCTCCGATGCTACTCAGGCGGTCAAGGATGCAACCCAGAGTGCTGATGATTCTGCTCAGGCTGATTATGAGCGTCGTGTCCAGGCGCATTCTACTGCTACTGCGACCTACCGGCTGGATCTGGCTGACTACACTCAGTGGATTGATGAGGATGCTCGTGCTGCTGCTGTTCTCACTTCTAGTGTTCTGCCTCAGTATGCTGCCGAGTTCATGGGCCTTCCCACTGCTGCTGCTCAGTGGACTTTTCTTCGTCAGCGCTATCAGCCATCTGGAGATGCTCTTTATCTGTCTGTGGTTCGTTAGGAGCATGAGCTTAAGCAGGGTGATTCTACTATTGATGATTTCTATACTTAGAGTGCTGCTATTTGGCGTCAGCTTGACTCTCTTCGTACAGCGGTGTGTAACACATGTCCCTGTTGTCTGATTGTGCGCGCGGATCTGGAGTTTCAGCGCGTCTTTGAGTTCTTGTCACGGCTCCGCAAGGAGTTTGAGCCACGTCGTGCCCAGCTGCTTACCCGTGGTCGTGTTTCGCTCTCTGAGGTACTGGCTGAGCTTCGTGCTGAGGAGACTCGTCTTCGTGGTGCTGGTCTTCTTGAGGTTCCTTCTGTTCTTGCTGCTCGTGGTCCCCCCGTGTGACCGGCTTCGTCGCGGTCTCTCGCGCCGCTGTTACTCTCGGCTCCACCGGCCCAGGGTTAGAGTCACTCTCAGCAGCCTCGTGGTTCTCATCCTCCCTGTGCCCACAGTGGCAAGCCTGGCCACGATATCTTTGGTTGCTGGACGAGGGATCCACGCTTACGTCAGTAGTATTTTGCTCGTTGCCAGTCTGGTTCTTCAGGATCTTCTGTTGTTGCCTCTGGACCTCCTACTGGTGCTTCTGGACCTCATGTTCGTGCTCTGTCTGATCAGGATATTATTCGTGGTCTTCATAGTCTGCTCGCTGCTACAGGCTCCTCCTCATCGGGTACTACTGGTTCTGTGCCTAGTTCTTCTGGCACCGCGCGACCATCATCTTCTACACAGTCAGGTACGTCATCCCCGTGGTATCTGGATTCTGGAGCTTCTTTTCATATGACTTCTGCGTCTTCTATTCTTTCTGCTCTTCGCTCTCTTATTTCTCCTGTCCGTGTTATTACGGCTGATGGTACCTCTCTTCATGTTTCTAGTCGAGGCACCCTCTCTACTTCCTCCTTCTCTGTTCCTGATGTTTCTCATGTTCCCAGCCTTAAGATGAACCTTTTCTCTACTAGTCAGCTCACTGATTCTGGTTGTCGTGTCATTCTTGATGCTGATTCTTGTGCTGTTCAGGACCGTCGCACACAGGCTCTGGTTGGAGCTGGCCCTCGCAGCATTGAGTCTCCGGGGCTCTGGGAGTTAGACTGGCTTCGCGTTCCTTCCGCTGACACTTCTTCTGCCACTTCTCCTGCGGTTGCTGCTTCTGTCACTAGCTCGTTTCAGCAGTGGCATCATCGGCTGGGTCATCTTTGTGGCTCCCGTTTATCATCCTTAGTTCGTCGTGATCTTCTGGGGCGTGTCTCAGGAGATGTGTCATCGTTACATTTGTGTCAAGGTTGTAGGTTAGGTAAACAGATTCAGCTTCCCTATCCTACTAGTGTGTTTGTATCTCAGCGACCTTTTGATTTAGTTCATTCAGATGTGTGGGGTCCTGCTCCCTTTGCTTCAAAAGGGGGCCACCGATACTATATTTTGTTTATTGATGATTTTTCACGGTACACCTGGTTATTTTTTATGCGCTCTCGTAGCGAGGTGCTTGCTATTTATCAGCGTTTTGTGGCCATGGTTCGTACTCAGTATTCCACGCATATTCGTGTGTTTCGTGCTGATTCTGCAGGAGAGTATATCTCCTAGCACCTGTGTGGCATCCTTGCTGAGCAGGGCACCTTTGCTCAGTTCTCGTGTCCCGGCGCCCATGCTCAAAATGGTGTCGCCGAGCGTAAGCATCGTCATATTCTTGAGACTACCTGCGCTATGATGATTGCTTCCTCTCTTCCGCCGCATTTCTGGGCTGAGGCTATCGCTACGTCGACTCACCTCATTAATATCCAGCCTTTAGCTGCTCTTTAGGGTGGAATTCCTCTCGAGCGTCTCTCTGGCTCCTGTCCAGACTACTCGACTCTTCGTTTATTTGGTTGTGTTTGCTATGTCCTTCTCCCTCCTCGTGAACGCACCAAACTAACCGCTCAGTCTGTTGAGTGTGTTTTTCTTGGCTATAGTGATGAGCATAAGGGCTATCGCTGTTGGTACCCCCGTTGGTCGTCGTATGCGCATCTCTCGTGATGTCACGTTCGATGAGACGCGTCCTTTCTATCCTCGCCCCACCTCTGATACTTACCCAACGGATGATCTCTCTTTTCTTCTTTTTCCTGATACACCTTCCGCTGTCCCTTCTATTCCACCTACTCCACCTCCTTCTGTTGCGCCTCCTTCTTCTTCGGCGACCTCCTCTCCTCCGTCTAGTTCCCCTAGTTCTCCTCGGTCTCCGGCTTCGGATCCTTCCTCCGCGACTCCTTCTTCCTCCTCTTCTGATGAGTCATCTTCTACGGATGAGCTTCCTTCCTCATGGCATGTTCGTTAGCGTCGTGCTCTAGACTGTTACTCCCCTAGTCAGTATGGTCTCTCTGTAGTCTCCGAGCCGACTTCTTATCGGGATGCCGCGTGTCATCCTGAATGGCAGCTTGCCATGGATGAGGAGATCGCTGCGTTTGAGCGCACTGGCACCTGGGATCTTGTCTCTCCTCCTTCCGGTGTTCGTCCTATCACGTGTAAGTGGGTCTATAAAATTAAGACCCGCTCTGATGGATCTCTTGAGCGCTATAAAGCGCGTCTTGTGGCTCGTGGTTTTCAGCAGGAACATGGTCGTGACTATGATGAGACCTTTGCTCCTGTGGCCCATATGACCACTGTGCGTACTCTTCTTGCTGTTGCTTCTGTCTGACGCTGGTCTGTGTCCTAGCTTGATGTTCAGAATGCTTTTCTTAATGGCGAGTTGAGTGAGGAGGTTTACATGCAGCCTCCTCCTGGGTATTTTGTTCCCGATGGGATGGTGTCGTCTTCGACGTTCCCTTTATGGCCTGAAACAGGCCCCTCGTGCCTGGTTTGAGCGCTTTGCCTCTGTGGTGACTGCTGCTGGTTTCTCTCCTAGTTCTCATGATCCAGCGCTTTTTGTTCACACTTCACCTCGAGGACGCACTCTTCTCCTTCTCTATGTTGATGATATGATCATTACTGGTGATGATCCTGAGTATATTGCCTTTGTCAAGGCTCGTCTTCGTGATCAGTTTCTTATGACTGATCTTGGTCCTCTTCGCTACTTTCTTGGGATTGATGTTTCCTCCACTTCTGATGGGTTTTCTATCTCTCAGGAAAAGTATATTCAGGATCTTCTTGCTCGGGCTGCTCTTGCGGATGAGCGCACCGTTGAGACTCCTATGGAGCTTCATGTTAAGCTTCGTCTGACGGATGGTGATCCTCTTCCTGATCCCACTCGTTATCGCCATCTCGTTGGGAGTCTTGTTTATCTTGCTGTCACCCGTCCTGATATCTCTTATCCTGTTCATATTCTGAGTCAATTTGTCTCAGCTCCTACCACTGTTCACTACGGTCATCTCCTCCGTGTCCTTCGTTATCTTCGTGGCACGATTACTCGTCGTCTTTTCTTCCCTCGTTCTAGCTCTCTCCAGCTCCAGTGCTACTCGGATGCTACGTGGGCGAATGATCCTACGGATCGTCGTTCACTTTCTGCTTACTGTGTGTTTCTTGGTGGTTCGCTTGTTGCTTGGAAGACGAAGAAACAGGTAGCGGTCTTCCGTTCGAGTGTTGAGGCTGAGTTGCGGGCTATGGCTTCGGTGACTGCTGAGGTGACCTGGTTACGGTGGTTACTTGCAGATTTTGGGGTCTCTATTACGACACCCACTCCACTTTTGTCAGACAGTACAGGTGCTATCAGTATTGCACGTGATCCGGTCAAGCATGAGCTGACCAAGCATATTGGTGTTGATGCTTTTTATACACGTGCTCAGGTGCAGGATCAGGTTGTTGCGCTCCATTATGTGCCTTCAGACTTGCAGTTGGCAGATTTCTTTACAAAGGCACAAACCCGCGCTCAGCATGATTTCTTACTCTCCAAACTCAGTGTTGTGGATCCACCATGAGTTTGAGGGGGGGTTAGAGTATATTTGTGTATTGTAGTTTCCTCATATGTTAGGGGTCTTTTTGGTAATACAAGAGATCTATTACCCTAACAGTGGATACACATGCTTCTAAAGATTGCAAGGTGGTGCACTACTGCTATATATGTGACAATTCAGCTCACCCTACGTTGCGTTGTCTGGTTCTAGAACAACCGCGTCCTACTCCTTATATGGCTGGTATTGGCAGTGACACAACTTAGTTTTCTCAGATCCCTGACAGTGTGGTTCATGGTCACTTAGCGCCAAATAATACTCCTATTGCTCTTGTGCAAGTTTCTAGACAGCTCGTCTCTGCGGATGTGGTCCAGAGGCAGATTGACAGGAGAGTTTATGTCCGTGCTCAGTGAAAGTGGGAGGCCTTGCCGTACGGGGATAATGCCTTCCTAGTGAGCTTTCCATCCTTTGAGGACCTAGACAGGGTCGATTGGATGTAGGTTTCGGTGCCACTCAGCAACGCTCATCTTACTTTTTCTACTTATAGATCATAGGAGGTTCCCCACAAATGCGAGCTGCAGACGGTTTGGTTACATGTTGAGGGGTACCTCATACTCTGCGATCCTTTTTGGGCTTGTGGGTTGTCGGTGGTCTCATGGGGACCATGTTGGATGTTGATTTATCAGCTTAAGGAAACGAGGAGTTGTTCGTATTTTTGTTGCGATGTTTGATACCACAGTGTTCCTGAAGAAGCAAGATGCATTGGGTTTTTATATCTCTTCTGATGTTGTGGTTAAGATGAAAGGGTATGAATTTCGCTTTCGGTTAGGACCAGATGGCTACATTCCAGAGCCTAAGTTTGTGCCTTTTGTGTGGAGGAAGGGTGATGATGATCCTGAAGACGGTGCTAATGGGAAATCCTCTGAGGATGTTATGGATACGACGGAATCTGGCCATGGCTCTCAGGTTGATGGGGCTGGTTTGTCTACAGTACCATAGGGGCAGTGGAATTCAGCACCATCACTGTTTCATCTTTTTTATCTTCTAGGCTGGGTTGTCAGTTGGTGGTTGCAGTCACACTGTTTAACAATGCTAATCCTAATACTCCTCGTGGTAAGGAAATGGTGGCAGCCTTGTCAGTAGATTCACCCCTTCTGGCGAAGGACACTTTGGTCTCTCCGCGTGTATCGCAATCTCAGCTTGTTGAGGCTCTCCAGGCTGCTTCCGAGTTGGCTGGTCTGTCTAGGACGGCTGCTACTGCGAGGTCTAGGCCCAATGTTATGGTTATGGGACACTCAATCCCTTGGGTTAGGCATCAGCCTTGGCAGAGGGCCACGTACGCCAGCTTCCCATCCTTGGGCCACGGGAGAGCCAAATTCCGGTGGACGAGGACGACGAGCTACGACCCAGCCCCTCTGACACCAACGATGACCGTGCTCACTCATCGTATCTGCAAACAAGGACAGAAGGCTCACCAGATGATGCTTCTTCCGCCGCGATTTCGCCTGTCCCCGTGTTCGCGGTTTGCGTGCTTCTTGGATGGGAAGAATACTGATGATGGTGATGATCTGGCGGAGGACCATTTGGCGGTCCAGCTGGCCATGGCGGTGGTTCGGTCGGATGAGACACCTGATTGGACGCCGGTGGTGAGGCGAGGCGGACGACCTGATGCGGAGCTCCTTCAGTAATTCTGGACTGATATCGCTTTTGGGTCACCCTCGTCGTGTTTCTGGGAGAAGGCTTCACCGGCACACGGGGCATGCATCGGCCCGCTCCACCTCCCGCAGCTCGCAGATCTCTCCTCCGTCTGGGTTCTGCCTCGAATAGTTAATGATTAATTTGAACCTCTGTAGTGGTGTACTTGTGACAATACAAGCTTTCCTTTTGTTTCATTCTTAAGCAGGAAGCAGTGATGTTTAACATTTGAGGTACTGTTTAATTTTTTTCTTTGTTGCAGGAAGCAGGAAGAGGCAGACAATTTTTTTCTTTGTTGGAGGCAAAATCGATCCCCCCGCGCGCCTACACCTAGACATAGGTGCCAGAACACGACGTGATAGCACCAATGGAATGTTGCCGCACGTGAAAAAAAGAAACACTCGCAAAGACTAAATAAAAATGAACCGCAGATCGTGAATTCGAAGGAATTCAGCGGGTGCGAGTTGGAATCGGAATTGAATTTGTTGGGAAGAGAAATTGAAGAGGAATATCGGTGGGAACCGTGGACGGTCGTTAAGACGAATAGATCTGGATCAAAATCAAATAATGGCCCTGCCGCGGAAACCTGATTATTGAGGTGATAATGAAGAAGAACCATAAAACACCAACTGTAATTTATACTAGTACACACAAGTTCATCCTCATCTCACACATGGAAATTTAGCAACACCACACATAGATAAATACTGTTTCTTGCAGTCGTACCGAGTGCATATATTTTTGGTCTACTAGTAAGGCTCCTCCAGCTGCTTGTTCTGCCCCATAGCAGCAGCACATGCACCTACAAAGGCTGCGTTGATGTAAGTGGCGGGCTCGGAGTGCGAGGAATCCTCCCTGCTGTCGCTGAACTGGTCATTCCCATCGGGTCCTCCGACGATGGCGCCGACATGGACGTTCGGGTTGGGGTCGCTCGTCGGCAACCACGAAGTGAACCCTTCGTTGCAGGGGACCGTCCTGCCGAGGACCTTGATGGAAGGGATGGAGGAGCCGCGGTGGTGGATGCGCCTCGGGAACACGTCGCCAAACCCCACCATGTAGGACATGCCCTTGGGGTTCTTCCCCAGGATGTAATCCACCTGGAAAAAACCCCCGATCGATGATGCGTTGTTTGTCGGATACCGAACAGTGTGCAATAATCGGGCAAATGATTGATTGAAAAACCTGAAATGCTGGTGAAGCCTACCTGTGACGCGGCGAATGAAGCGATCTGATCTGAAGAGAAGCTTGCAGCGCTGCAGCGGACTCCGTCGGCCGAGGACTTGAGCGCCTTGGAGTAGATGGACAGGACGAGAGCCGCGGTGGTGGTGTACTGCATATTCACTGAATCCCTCGTGAAGAGAAGCCCTCCTGGCAGTCAGAAATTAACAGGTGAAAACATGTCTCTGCACAGAAGGGAATTCAGATGACAGAGCTCCGTAAGTACCAGGAGTTGTGTGTATCTGCACATTGCCGCTGTTAGGCAGCAGTGCGCAGACGAAGGAGTCCAGGTTGGCCTTGTACCTTGCTAGCTCTGTCTTTCCTCCCAAATACTCCTGAAACCAAGATACTACAGAGTTAGCTTGAACTTTGTCTCAAGGCATGAGTCTGCGATGTGACCGACCTGTGTGGCGAGCATCTGAGCTCCAGCCAGCTTGTTGTCCCAGCTGAACTCATTCACAGGGTTGCTGGAGTCCTGGTTGTCGCTCAGGAAGTCGAGGTACTTGGCGTCCTTGGTCGCCCGGTACAACCATGCCGACGCCCACAGTAGCTCATCCTGTGCTACTACATTATATTAGATTTTCTTTTCTTTGTTTTGTTTTGACAACCGATTACTCCATATATAAACCTATTCCAAGCCTTGAGAGGTTTTTACCTTGAAGCCGGAGTAGGAGCAGTAAAAGGGGCAGGACGACTGGAAAGAGCCCCTGTAATTGTTGCCAAACTCGAAGAGCTGGCCGTCGATCGGGTGAAAATTAAACAGTTATTACAGTATGCTTTTTTACTTCACGGAACATCGCTGTTTCACTGATTCAGAGGTTGTGGATGTAGCATGGGACGTACCGATCTGGAAGCTGTGAGGAGCCGCGAGGCGAAGGTCTTGTCGTTGTCATTCTTGAAGACCAGGTAGGCTGCTGCGAGCGCTGCCGCCGCCTCGCCAGCAGCCTCCGACCCGGGGGAGTCCGCGGTGATCTTGTACAGAGTCCTCGGTGTGTCCATGTCCTCCGGCCGCTCCCAGCATTGGTGGTCGGCGTTCCCATCCCCAACCTTGAACACAACAATAAAACCAACATTTTACGCTCTTGTTTATTTTCCGGTAATTAAGTTAGCACTCTAGTCTAGTGTTGTCCAAGTACCTGGGTATAGAGAGTAGTGGGAGATGTGTGTGCACGGAGCAGGAAATCGGCGCCCCACTGGATCGCGGACCGGAGGTTGCCCAGCTGCCCCGCCGCCGCGACATCGCCGCGGTACTCGACGGCGCTCCAGCTTAGGAGGGTGACAGTGAATGCCATCGGGAACCCGAATTTGACGTTGTCGCCGGCGTCGTAGTAGCCACCGGTCAAGTTAACCTGTGGTCGATCATCAATCACCAAGAACACATCATCATGCATGCACGTGCCCGATGGTATCCCTAGCTATATTCATAGTCAGGTTCTGTTTTGTTCATTTTGAGTTGGCTGGAACTTCTTGTAAATCTCACTCGCCCAAAATCATTACATTACTTGGAAAAAACTTGTTTATGTGGCTTTAATGAAATATATTTGTGTACTTTTTTGTTTGAATATGTCATTTAGGAAGTGTCAGGGAGATGAGGATGGTTGGATGCTGAATAAATACTCCCTGCGTTCCAAATTAGTTAACGCAACGTGCAACTAACTATTCAGAATTCAGATACATGTGTATCTAAAAAAAACTGTGTCTACGTAACCTATTGAGATCCCTCCTTTGCCGCCGATCTCATGTGGATTCATTTGTAATGAGATGCGCCTACGTAACCTATTGAGATGCTATTTTCTCCACTCCACCAGCTTTACTTTACCACTCCGCCCCACCCTAGCTAGCCACTTGTTCCACACATTCTACCGATATTGCTCAAATTAAGCCTGGGTTCCGTTGAAAAGAAACTTACGTGCAAAAGACGATGAAATGACGTAAAAGTCATGTTTTATTTCTAACTACAAAAGAGAAATAAGGTGGAAGGATAAAGCACGTAAAAATTCAAGTTTTAAGCCACAATCGTTTAGAAGTTACAGAAAGGCAAATTCAGCAATTAATAGAAGCAAACAATGAAGACTAGAATTAATTACTCAATATGTTTTTGTCATACGCACTAAAGTAATATCAGTTGAAACTTGATATTATGCATGTTTCTAGAGCATCACTCTGTTAATATAATGATGTAAGTTTGTAGTACTCTATTTTACTAGTATGTATACGCGTGCAATGCACGTACTAATATTTCAAATCGACTTTGCACAAGAAAAAAAAAGTCATGGAGTGAGCATCTTGTAAAAAGCAAAATGTTAAGAAAAACGAACATAAAGGATACCCAAACGCTTGGATAATCCCATTATTAGTGATAAATAGAAATTATAATAAACAAAGAAAAAATCATCTGTTGTAAGATAACAAAATTCACCAAACCTGCACCCATCTAATTATTAAGTTATTTTTTCTTTCTTCTTATTGGTAGGCTATCTGCAGTTTTGCTTGAGCTGAAAA
The DNA here is from genome assembly GCA_916181665.1 of Avena sativa. Taxonomy (NCBI): domain Eukaryota; kingdom Viridiplantae; phylum Streptophyta; class Magnoliopsida; order Poales; family Poaceae; genus Avena; species Avena sativa. Next base: position 59,987,453 of record OV702289.1, read on the forward strand.
ATACGTAAGGCTGCCATGCGACAAAATGTTTCTAGAAAAAAGTGAAAGCAGCTCAGGTCCCTCTTCGTTGAATCCCTTTGCTCTTAACCATTAGATTTAGATGATCATTGGTTAGAATTCATACTTCGAGTCTGATTCAAAATTGGTACTTGGCACGGTGAGACAAATGTGTGATACTTAGTGGTACTCCTTTCTAAACCAATGTATTTTTAAAAAAAAACCAATGTATGTATATAATAAGGCTGGCCTAAACAGCATGCTAAATTGATAATCGCACGGAGTTTCTTGTGAAAGTAAAGTACGTTAATATGAAATATTAAGCATCACGGTTTCTACTATGATGAGTGTGTAAATATCATTTTATTATAAAAAAATGAGAAACGTCAACAACTTCTCGTATCCAAAACACGGTAATAGCACAAATTTGCAGCTTGTTCATTGATAGTATAGATCAAAGAACTATTTTAACTAAGAGCAGGTGAGTTTGATTGCTCGGATTTCACACATATTAATCACTTGTAAAGCTAACAAAAATCTCGATTTAATATTTGTAAGAGAAAATAGAGGTAATGGCAAACGATGTTTTATTTCCCGTTTCTCATTAGCAACCTTTCAAATCTACTAATTGTCTCTGCCTCTGTACCTTTTTGTCTCCATCATGTTGGCCTGGTCGCTAGTTGAAGAAAAAGTTGCCATGTGGGTTGCTAATATAGTAGTGTTGCATGTGCTCTCTGTTACGTGATGTAGCTAGAAAATTCTGGAGAGCCCGACAGAATCAGCGCCCGTACAGGTCAAACATAGCGGTAGCACAGAGACAGGGGAGGCGCGAATCCCTGGTATGTGGACCGTTAGATTGGACGGCATGGATATGGCCACGAGGTTCTCCACTTAAAACCAACTAATGTGAGCCGTCTGATTGGAATGATCCAACGGTCCATATGACAGGATATTCGTCTACTATATAGGAGTATAGAAAAGCTTTTAAATATTGTTTCTGCCTATACTTTCAAGGAAAAGAACCAAAACCTAGCCTAGCATCTAATGTGGGAGGTGTACCAGGAGGAAAATGGTGACCATGACGGGAAGGAGAAGGCAGGAAGAAGAACAAGACTCCAAGTGGAAAAAGATGGAGGATGTTTTTCCTTTGCCGTCGCTTTTGAATGTGATGAAGTGAAAGCTCCTTTCTAGGGTAGTTATGCTCGTATATTTATGCATTATTCAAAATGTTGCCGCGGTGTTACGTGATTACGAGAGACGGTACATTTTCTTGTCGGCCGTCGGTAAGTGCAGAGTTCCCGCGCCACCTGACTCTCTGATTCGCCGGTAGCCGCCCCGACCGCTGACCCTCAAAGAATAGGATGGCCTTGGCCAGCGCGTCGCCATAGTCCGGCGAGCCCAGACAAAGAACATCGGCTGCCTGAACGCCTCCAGCTCCAATCCCTGCGGAAAAGCGGAACAATAGCACCATTGTTACCACCCATACCTTCACCGCCATTGTAGCCACCTATCTTTGTCTTGTACTACGGCTCAATCAGCTTCTAGCTATGGACGTGTATACTCCTGTGCATACATGCTCCTGTGTGTGTTTGCTTCTTGTGATGAATCGCCCCAAACCATGTATTTATAGTGTGGTGAGAACCGATATACCATCAGGATGCTTGTACATGTGGTGTGTTGGAGCAAAGCAATGCAAAGAGTATAGCACTTGTCCACCATTAATTTGCCCTAGAAATGTTGACCCCCCAATAGTCTGGCACATGCACATGCATCTATCAGTAATTAATATTTTCAAATGGAGTTAGGCCAAATGCATAAACATACAAAGAAATAAAATACTTCATCCGTCCCAAAATAAGTGACTTGACTTTGTCTAGATTCACATGTACATATATACTAAAACGTGTCTAGATACATCCGAATCTAGACAAACTCACGTCACTTATTTTGGGACGGAGGGAGTACGTGAATTTGCTCCGTACGTCACACCAATGCGTTGATATTTCAAAATACTGGCGAGATAGAAGATGTTAGGTCACTCCTAATGCATCATCCATTAGCGTGCTCTCCTATGACATGTAGATTTTACTTAGAGACAACCATCCTAATGTGTTGATATTTATTTATTACATTAGACCCTACTCATGGGTGATGGCATAAAAATTTAACATCTGTGCATATAATGGCATGTAGAGACCGTATCTAAGATTAGAGGCGGCTTCATCACCTCTCCCCATTAATTATGTGCCACATAGACAAACAAATCCTTATATGACGATTATGAGACGACGCCATGGTGAAGCTTTGAAGCGGCCTTTTCTCACTATGAATCGTTTGGTATTTCTGGAAGCATATATCTACATTATGTAAGATGTATTATGTCACTTTCTATGCATGTGTTGCTGATGCATCTTAACTTGTGGCACCGAGTTCATGCAAAGCTTGCTTGCCACTCCACCTCCCTTTCTCGGCTACTTGAAGATCATCAGTTTCATGGACGAAACGGATATGCATGTAGTTTCTTTGGTCTGTGGCGTCGTTTTGTAATGATTGCTGATAACTAACTAATGACAGCATAGCGTAGCCTTATGAGCCACCAAAAGAAAAGAAATGAAAAGAAAAGAAAACGAGATAATAATAATACCCTCAAGGGCAGTGCAAATTTCCTAGCCAGAATAAACTTACGATAATCTAATCCGAATTAAGTTATGGGGGTATTAATGGATGAAATTGCACAACTATATGATTGTGGATGTCAGATGTAGTAAGTTTCTTCATCTTGCAACGCAGCGCCATTGTTGCCTCATCTTCCCTACTCATGCTAGCTAGATGCATCAGTCATAACTTAGCATCACATGCATGCATGCAGTGATGGAGATCATGAAACAGAGTGAAAGGCTCATCAACTCAAGTATCCAGTCTATGGAGACATGGATAAGTGGACGTGAAAGATAACCTGCCCAGCGTACCGAAAACTCAACCACAATAATTGATCATGGGGAAAAGCAGATCTGGAGTCCATTCCACTTTGGAGGCATGGTTTGCTTGCAATGACAAGCAGCATATAGTATATGAAGTTGCGTAGTAGGATAAGCAAGAGAAATGCCAGATGCATGTGCCAAGATTTTGTTTCTGCACTGCAGCCAAGCAGTACAAGTTCTAGAGCCTTGATTTCCTAGGCTCATAACTATGAGCAAAAGTCAAGATTATATTCTACTACTGTTCAAGAGTCAAGTTTCATCACGCTGGAATTTTTAGGTTTCCAGAAAATAAAAACTAATTCACTAATTAGTCTGGGAAACATTTACCTTATTTAATGGACAGTACGCACTCTGAACCTTTCAGCTCAAATTTTGACTAAAATTTGGAAGTTTCTACAAATATTTGAAGAAATTACTCAAAATAAAACATACCGTATTTTGAATTTTAACCAAAATAAATTCAAACATAATTCAGTGATATTTGAGCTGAGTGAGCAGTAACTTGTTACTGTGTCAGTCTGTGTGGCCAGCATTTGAGTTTTGTTTGGATGATTTGGGTGTGCAATCCAAGCGCTACTTAGCTAATCCAATGTCCTGGTCTATTTTGTTGGTATCCATGAGCCATACATTTTGATCTACTCCCTCCATTCCATAATTCCTGCCATAATTGTAGTTCAAATTTTAACTAAAACCGTGACAAGTATTATGGAACACAGAGATTATTTTGTTGTTGGTAAAAGCTAATGTAGGCTACACTATAGAGGGAAACAAGAACATTACGGCCAGTCAAAAAATTAATAAGAGTTATGACACCAATATTTACTTCTAAGGTGTAGACGCTAGTAATTTGGTTGCATTGTATTCTTATGGTCAACACAGAAACACAGCAGAGCTTGGCAAATATGATGCAAGAATACACAAATCATGTTGCATTTAACCTTTAATCTTTAGATAAATTTCCTCAACTAATCTGAAAGTGCCGGCAGGAACACCAGTAAAATGCTCCTCAAAATTCAGACCATGCTATCTTTGAAATATAAGTAAAGATGTGCACTATTTGAAATTTGAGTTCTGCCCGGGGTGCCAAGGAAATTCAAAACCAACAATGTAAGCCTCCTGAAAGTGTATCATGGTTTCCTTACACCATCTTCCTAGCTCCAAAACTAGGGGTTACTTTTCATGTTTCGGGTAAATTTTCTGAACCATTTGAAACATCTTCAGCTCATACAGCTCAATTAACCATCAGCATCCACTACAAAAAAAAACAATGACCTACCAAAGAATCAGACCTACTCGGGTTAGAAAATGCTTCACTCGGCCCCCGCGTCGCTCTGCTCTAGGGTGACAAGGACAGCGACGTGAAACCCTAGTCACGGAGTCCCTCTTCCCTCCTCTCCCTTGCCGCCACCAGAGGAGCCCACCGGGAAGCTGGCACGCGGTTGCCAGGGACGATGGTGGCAAAGATCTCACTGCTCTATTTCCCGACGGAGAGCTTTAGTCATTGGGTAACAACCTCATCAGAGTGGACAGCATCAGTCTTGGCGGTGGGAGACGCTCGCCGGTGCTGTTGGAGGTCCTCGTCGGTCGTGGGGGCTGCGAGGGGACTTTGGACGGTGGTCACCCCCCTTGACCTCCTTTCTAGATCTGAAGGCAACGACTTTTCTACGTGTGAGTATCACCCCTCAAGTTATGACTCTCGCGGATCTAGAGCCCTCGACGAGGTGGTGTTGGGGGTATGTCCTGGAGAATTTTGTGGCCGGCGGTGGCGGCCATGGTGTTGGTGACGTCTATGACACCGTCTTCCTCCTTGGGGGCAACATCAAGGTTGGTACATCCAAATTGTATCTATTTTTTCAAGTACTTTGCTCATTGTTTTTGCTCCAAAATCTCACCAAACTTAAAACAAAACTGCCAAATCTGATGATGTTTTTAGGAAAAGTTCTCTTTTTGTATTCTGAAGGAGGAAACTTTGGAAATAAAATTTGGAAAACTTCACGGTAAGTTTTTATGGAAAACAAAGTGTTTGAGTTGAAGATACGCACCAGGGGCCACCTTGGCCCCGAAAGAGCATAGGTGGTGCGGCCCAGGGTGGTACCGCGCCACCCTAGCCTATTTCGGCCTCGAGCATCGCCTCATCGCCTCCTATCGCGTACCTCCTTATATACCCCAAAAACCTACCATGTCAGGAGGATGAAGCCTTTCACAAAACAGAGCGCCGCCACCACCACGATCTTTATTTTGGGAGTCAAATTGATCCTGCTCTCCACATCAGAGATGGGGATTTCGACGCCTTCTTCACCACCATCATCATCAACACCATCTCCATAAACCATGTGCTTGTTCCCCATCACCAACGCCAGGGAGGAATACTGTCAACAAAAACGTGTCCAATGTGATGCGGATTAAGGACTTCTTCGCGACTTTCACGATGGAGTCTTTTGCTCTACATGCCAGAAGCGACATTTGTCTCTTTTGTGTGCTACCATCCCGATATCCAAGCGTCGCCCCCTCCGAAAAAAATACTGTCAGAAAATACGTCGACACAATGTATTAAAATATTTGAGGAAAAATATTTTGTTCAAGTTTAAATTTAAACTAGTAAGCATGCGTGTGCGTTACGACGGGGGAGAAAACAATATGCGTTGCGGACGCACAAAATGCTTCCTCGAACTTTTTTGACCATACAGGTAAACATAATTCACGAGCAATGAAAGAGAAGGCCAAATAATACTCCAAAAACATTAAGATCACACTTTATTTAATTAAAATGCAATTTGATAAAAAATCCACACTTTATTTAATCAAAATGCAATTTCATAAAAAAATATAATTAACTTATATCTCTTTTTGTTCAAATGTCTCATAGACGCATCACAAGGGCATCAAACCCTGGATAGAAGCATTCTTCTGAAGTACTCTAAACATTACTCTCCGACTTTATCGTATATCTAAAATTCATTCTGCAAACATATCTAATATAATGAGTCGTGGTATAGCAATGATCCAAGTGCATTTATCTTCTCGTTCTAATATAATGGGCAACACTAGTGCTCGTGTGCCTATTGGACAAAAATATTAGTCTTTTATTCGAATATTCCCTAAAACTTTCGAATTTAAGTCAATATGTGAACCAAAACATACCGCTTCTTCTCTCAAAGTGCTCACTAAAAAAAAGATAAATAGTGAATGATATTTTAATTTATTTAAATTTTAAATTGTTCTAGAAACTTATAAATTTAAGTTAAAATCTGAACCAAGGACTTCAGAAACGTTGAAAACGTCCCCATACTATTTAGGAAATTATATTTTATTGTAGTCATTTGTTCAACTATTTTTGGGAAACTTAGAAACCTAAGTCAAAATTAAATCAAAAAGCTTAGAATTCTTGTTCTCTCAAATCGTTCATTGAAAATAAGCTAACCGTTTCCCAGATTACGTATTTAATTATATGATTGAATTTATTGACCTTTTATTTCTTCTAGAAACTTACAAATATTAGTTAAAATTTCAACCTAGGACTTCAGAATGTTTGAAATTTCCCCAAATTATTGAGTGAATGTTTGGGGAAACTTCCGAATTATCAAAAAATGAACAATTTTTTTAGAAAGTGTGTCCTCTCAAACTGCTCTTTAAAATAAGATGTTTCCAGATTAATTGATGAATTATGTTTGAATTTACTTAAAATAAGACTTATAAAATGTCTAAAAGTTCAACTTTCGTCATAACTTTTTGACTTCATTTTTTATTTCATATAATTTCTTCAAATATTTCTAGAAAGTTCAACTTTCATCATAACTTTTTGACTTCATTTTCTATTTCATATAATTTCTTCAAATATTTCTAGAAAGTTCAACTTTCATCATAACTTGGACCAGAAAGTTTGGAATGGTTGTTATCTCAAACTCTCCTTGGTTAAAATAAGCTAAACATTTCCAAGCTTAATCAATGAATTATGTTTCAATTTATTTAAAAAATATGTTTCCTAGAAACTTAAATTTTCATTTCAATTTCAAACCCACGACTTCAGATTATGTTTGAAAAAAAATCCTGAGATTAGTTTGGTAACTATGTTTGATTTACTACAGTTGTTCTTATTTTGTATGGAAGCATGAAAATTCCATTCAATATGATACTTTGAGAGCATTTTGGTAGCATTTGAACACCATTGTGGCAAAAGTTGGCATGATGAGCTTTTGGCACATAACACAGGATCTAAGACATATAGTGAACATAAACTGAAAGGTTGAAACCTCCATGATCTTAGAATGAACTTCACACATCACATAGGTTTTCTGTTTTGACAAAAAACATAGATTCTCAATTGCATCTGAGCATGTAGCAAAATTTATTTATTTATTGCATCTGAGCATATTTTGAACAGAATATCAGAGTACTGCCAGTATGGTAGTTACAACTTGACATAGGAGATACTTTCTAAACTTTCCAACATGCTGCTGTTCCAAAACTGTCCCAGTGTGAAAAGTATATGCAAAAAGGACTAACTGATCAGCCATCTAGGGCCCAAGCGACAATGCCACAGCCTTCCACGAACTGCACCCTCTGCCTGAACCAAGACTTTCGCAGCTGCAACACGACCTCTTGCACAATGGCTCCTTGTGCGGCCCATTTCGCACTACATTCACGGCTACACTGCTACTAGCGTTGATTGCATCTTGGCTTCATAAGCATAGATTTCATCTCCGGTACCTTCAAAACCTTAGTTTCCATCTCCTGCACCATTGAAACCTTCATAGGCATAGCTTCCATCTCCTGCACCGCCTACAGCTGCATTCTCTTCTCCTGCTCCGCCACCTCCACCTCCAGTACTCCACCCCTAGCATACAAATCCAGAGTTCAAGTAACAACTACTTAATAATCAACTTGAATGAAAGAAAGATTGCCAATTTTTTTGAATGAAACAAAAAAAGAAGAGCAATTAATTAAGAAGGTATGATACTCGAAGAGTTTTATACATGGAATGCTGACAGATATTTGCAGGCCCAAACGAGATGGCTTGGGAGTCAGGGATCATGAGACTATGAATGGGGCTCTCCTTACAACATCAGCTTGGAGAATCATTAAGTAGGACAGCTCATTGTCTTTAATCCTTCAATCTAAATAGTTCCGAACACTAGTATCTGCCTAGCTTAGTAAATCAGCCTATTAGTCCGCTCTTTTAAAAGGTAATAAGGCCTGTTCTCTCGGTAGACTCATGTGTTTATCACATTTGTAATTAGAACACTAGTATCTGTAGTATGCCTTGGTGTCCCATTTGGAAAAACATTCATGACTGCTTGCAGAGTAGTAAGAATATCAAAGCACATTCAAAAAGGTTTGCACTTCTGCTCGTGCAGTTTGGTTTGCATCATTGGAGTGCCTACTTAACCCACTACTAGTAGTTTCTCCTGCCCAACTTGTAGCCACTCCAATTTTGCCTGCTATCAAGGCAAGACTACTTAATCTGAGGGTCAGCTCTTTTGCCGCTATACTCTGCACTCTGTTTCTAAGTTATAAATTTTTCTGAGCCAACACACACACACACACACACACACACACACACACACACACACACACACAAAACATCATTGAACAAATATGCATATCCTGAACAGCATATGTATACATTTCCGCATGCGCAAGTGCATCTTATGCGCCAAGAGAATCCACTTGTGCAGAAACTTACCGAACAGAATTTTGATATGAGTGAGTGGACCAGTTTTGGAAACCCAGGTCATAGGCCCTCACAAGCTCAAAGAAAATATTCAGGATAACTTTTTTCAGAACATTCAGAGACAGTAACATTAAATGGGCAATAGAACCTTCTCACTACTCATACCATAACCCTTAATGTTCAGAATCTGAACAGTGTGGAACCTATATAGCTAAGCTAATAACAAGGGGTATGGTGGAGCAGGCCTGAATTGTTTTGCACATTCAGAACGTTTGGCTTAAAAAGCCTGCGCCTTTTGATATGAATGAGTGAACCAGTTTTGGAAACCAAAGTCATAGGTCCCTCGCAAGGTTAAGGAAAATATTCAGGGTAACATTTTCAGAACATTCAGAGACAGGAAAATTAACTTGGCAATAGAACCTTCTCAATACTCCTTAGGTCTTGTTTGGTAGCCCGGTTTTTAAGGAGATTCCCGTGTATTTTACCAGCCCAATACGTTACTCCAAAATACACCCCAGAGCCCATTTGGCAGCCCGTTTTGTACCCGTGTAAGCCCGAGTAAAACGCTAGATACCCGTCGGGTTGAGGAGAGTATTCGAGACACTAGGTAGGGGTCGCGTTTTATACGCTCGCGGCGGCAGAGGAGTGACGAGTGAGCTCTCGTGGGGGATCAGCCCACTAGCCGCCTCCGTATCCGCCCCCTCCGCCATCTCCGCTTCGCCGTCGCCGCCATCTCCAGCAGTTCTGTTGGACGTAGGAAGGCTGGCATTCTCGCTGGTACGTTGTATTTCGACCCCGCTAGTTCAGGGTGCAGGCGGGAGTGGGCTGCCCACGGAGCCCACTACCCAAGCCCACATAAAAGGCTATGCGGGACACCCGCGGGTAAACAAGAAAAATTGGTGGGTTTTAGTGGGAATCCCGCGATCGAGCGAACATGAAAAAAATTATTTCGATTCAAATTAATATTTTTACATTTCTCTAGATTTGAATATATCTAGTCATATTTCGGGGGTATATGTGGGTATACGTGGGATAATGGACATCCGCATAAGTTTCGCGGGCTCCTGCGGGACACCCACTTAAATTGTGTGGGACTGTGCGGACGTATGCAAGCCTTCCGCGGGCAGTCTCACCTGCACCCTGAATCCTAGGCCCACATGGAGGAGATTTGGTGTGATTCCGGTGCTCCGGCGGTCCTACTCCGGCGAAAACCCTATTTTGTGGGCCCGAGAGCTCTACCCCTAGATTTCTCCTCACGAGGTTCCACCGATGTACTTTTTCATAGGTTTAGGTATGTTTAGTCTATATGTACATAGAAAACCAGGTTGGGTTTCCTTTGGCACATTCAAGCCTCCCGTATACCCGAAGCGGGACATTTTCACCTACATTTCGAGGAATCCGCCAAGTGTTATCGCCTGAATATGACGAAGGTCACACCGGGAAGCCATCTATTGCACCATTTTGGTAAATTACTAATGACCCACAAGTATAGGGGGTGTATCGCAGTATTTTTGAGAAAAGTGAAACCCAATTTATTGATTCGACACAAGGGAAGCCAAAGAATATTTATAAGCCTTAACAACTGAGTTGTCAATTCAGCTGCACCTGGAAACAATCTTGCTCACAGCAGTTTATCAGTAGCAACAATTTTATGGTAGCAATAGTAAAGTAACAGTAGAGTAATAGCAGTAGTAAAAGTAAACAGTAGTGATAGTAGCAGTAAACAGTAGGATTCGAACGCGGTAGGCATAGGGATGGATAGACGGGCGTTGTATGGACAAGACAATTCACATGGCAAACAGAAATAGGGCATTGCAGATAAATAAGGTAAAGCATCCAAGTATTAAATAATAATATGCATGTGTTCCATATATAGTCATACGTGCTCGCAATGAGGACTTGCACATTATCTTTTGTCCTACCAGCCTGTTTGCAGCGGGGCCTCAAGGGAACTACTGACAATTAAGGTGCTCATTTTAATAGAGCACCGGAGCAAAGCATTAACACTCTGTGAACACATGTGATCCTCACATCAAAACCATTCCCTCTGGTTATCCCGATTGCTATCACTTCGGGGCCATTGGTTCCGAACAACCACGTGTGTATACAACTTGCAGGTAAGACCATAAACAATACTATCATAATGAATCAATAACATGTTCAGATCTGAAATCATGGCACTCGGGCCCTAGTAACAAGCATTAAGCATAACAAGTTGCAACAAAATCAAAAAACACTAATAATAGATACTAGGCACCATGTCCTAACAATCCGATGTCATTACATGAACGATCTCATCCAATCCCTACCATCCCCATAGCCTACAGCCGGGGATTACTCACTCATAGATGAGGGAAACATGGATTGAGGATGGAGAAGATGGTGATGATGATGGCGATGATCTCCTCCAATTCCCCGTCCTGGCAGGGTGCCAGAACGGAGTTTCTGGTGCTGTTTGGACTAGGGTTCTTGATTGGTTCTGAGTCATTAGCCGCGTCAATGGATGTGCTAATTGTTTAATTTGATCCGGTTCTTGACCTGAGTAAGCAGGGTAATTTGATTTTACTTGTATTTTTCTATTGGTGAATATAGGTAGCTGTTGTTTCCCATAGAAACTCGATCTCCACAACGCTCTCACTGATGAGCGATGAACATCTGAATAAATGCTCCTACCCTGTTCTGCTCAGCTGCCGATTTGTGGTTTGAAAAAGTTAGAGCACCCTATAACTGCCGATTTATGGTCTGAACTTGCAGTTCTGCTCAGCCGCTGCTGTAGTTCTGCCCAGAATTGTTAGTGACAATTTCTGCATTTTTGGACGAACTTCCATTAGTTTGGACATTATAGCTAACCGAATCATGAAAACTAGGACATAGGATATTAGCAACATTTGTTTGATTTCAGTGTTTTGATTCAGTCACACACTTCTCCATGTTCTAGTTTTGAGAAAATGCTTTGGTTCTCAACAGAATAAGGAATATGATGTTTTAATTAGGCAAAATGTTTGTTGTTGTTGCCCATCTCTAAAGTTCAAGAGATGTCGTGGTTACTGATGATGGATAGTTATGTCATTTCTTAGCAGCAAAGAGAGACTAACGCAGTTTTTCACTTGCCAATTCAGTGTGGCATGTTGGTCAGCATTGGGTGGCATAAACCTCTGTTTCTTGAGTGTACTATATTGTATGATTGGAATATTTTAAACAAAGTAACACAAGGTATTTTAATGATATAGATCATGATATTCATCATTGGCTCGCTCAGTTTTCTTCTGATATATATCTACTAGGGACTAGGTTAAAACCAGTCCTTATAGAGACCAAATAAAAGCCTTTGTAAGTGAGGTGAGAGTTTAAATTTTGTTTTAAGCTATTGTAAGTTATTAGCTTTGTTTAACAACAAATGCCTGTAGCTACTCCTACATTTCCTCTAGTGCTTCGAGAAGCTGACTTAGTGGTTCCATGTTTCACAAATTAAGTAATTAAGTTATCATGCCTGAATTTGTTTGCACGTTCAGAATGAATGTTAGAAAGCCTGCGCCATTCGGCCGTCGGTTGGCATTTGGTAGCAGCAAGCCTTGAGCTTGACCATGCGTATCTTCTTCTCGTTGCCGGAGGAAGTAGAGGTCTTGATGAGCTGCACGGCTATGAACTGGACGAAGTGCTCCCGGCTGCCATGGATGGCATCGTCCATGAAGCCGGACCACACGATGCAGAACCTGCCGCCCCCGAGGTAGCGGGGCCGGGATTGGCTTGTTCGTAGCAGGTGACGAGGCTCTCGAGCGCGTAGATCCTGGGCCCGAGCGGGATGACGCGGCTGCCGCCGTACTTGCAGCACTGGAGCTCCGGCCCCGCGGAGGAGGCGCCGGACCGCGTGTCGTAGAGGACGGTGCGCCGGAGGCTGCTGACGCACACCAGGGTAAAGCCGTCGGCGGCGAGGGCGAAGTCGAAGCCCTCCGGGTGGGCGAGCGGCTTGTCGATCTGGCCTACGGGCCTGGGGAGGCGACGGCTCTCCATGCCTGAGCCTGATCCGGATCCGGGCTGGAAGAGGTGGCTGATGCCGATGTTGTAGACGAAGTAATCATGCCTCTTGTCCATGATGACCACGATGACCCGCTTCCTCTGCCTCTGCCTCTGCCTCTTCCCACCGGCGGCGGCGGCGGCGGCGGCGGCCATCTTCCGACGAGTTCCTCCTCCGATTTGATCCAAATCTGTCTGCTTGCCTCCCCAATCTTATAACGACCGACAGTTCCTCTACGCCGGCCCCACCGATTCCTCTTCAATTCCGATTCCGACTCCCACTGAAATCGTGGTTGCGACCGCCGTCGATGGGTGGAAGAGGATCTGCGAGCGAGCGAGCCGCCGCGTCGAATTGCTTTCGATTGGTTATGAAATCTTAGCCACCGAAACTTATACGGTTATAAAAAAGCACTTTTTTTCCGACCGGATAAAAAAGCACAGACGCCAATACCAAACGAGCACGATTTCCAAACGGGTAGATACCTAACCAACGGGCCCAGCCCACGACGCGGCCCGCCAAGGCCATAGCGTGCCTCAGATGGCATGACCCACCTAGGCACATTAACCTAACATGTCGTACCGTGTCGGCCGGTGGGTTTCATCTTGAGCCAAGACATGGCACATTAGTTAAACGAGTCTAACGTATAGACCTGTTTAGATTTTTTAATATCTTTTTATTAAAAATTAATATAAAAAAGAATAATGGTATAAAATCAAAAAAAAACTCTTAGCGGGACGTGCCGTTGCGGTACGTGGGCTCGGGTTGCAGCCCATGCACGGCCCGATCTAGGACGCGGGCCGAGCACGGTCAGTTAAATGGCATGCCCCGCGTAACGGCCCGTGAAGGCACGACCCGATGACCAGACCAGGTATGATTACCACCAATTTTTTAGAATTTTTTTATTAAAACTAGTAAATGCCCGTGTGTTGTCACGGGACTCAAAAGATCAGCTAATATTTCAAAATTATTAGTAAAATAGTCAGATTTTACATTGCTTAAAATGTAAGTCCATATAAAACTACAATTATACATCATATGCACAGGACTGCAACATTCTTGTCCTTAAATACCAGAAGATCTGCATTTGCCTTCGCCTCTCGTGTTGCTTGGTACCTCGTACGAGGCTTCCAAAAGAAGGACAAGAAAATACAAACCATGACTCAAGCCAGGTTATAGTTGCGGATTAGTGACCAGGAGAAAAATTAGCTCGTTTTTAGATGGAAGAAAGATGAGGTGAGTGTAACAGGTGACGCTAGCAAAGTACTCCCTCCGTTCAGAAATATAAGACGTTTTAGCTTTGTGAATCGAATGTATCTAGATTTATTTTAGTCTATAGATTTATAGAGGTTCGGAGTGAATCTATACACTAAAAGCGTTCAGCAAAGCTAAAATGTCTTATATTTCTAGACGGAGGGAGCACATACCAAGTATAAAAGAGGCAAGCAATCGATCCAACTTCGCTTAGAGACCGAAATAAGCAAAGAGGTTGCTCCCAGGGGCGAAGCTCCCAGTAGGGCAAGGTAGGGCAGCCGCCCTACCTTGATTTTTGGCAAGAACCTTTAGATGTGTACATTTTTTCTGAATATTTTGACTGGTCATACGCTAAAAACAGACTTCATATGAGAAAGTTATGCTTGTTTTAGTGAACACTGCGCAAAACTGATTCTGGAGTGAAATAAGGTCTAGATATAGTCTAGTTTTAAACCAACTATTTCTAGCCTCCGGCAACGGGCTTCGCTTCGCTCCGTCAAAAGTTGGCCTTTACTTTGTAGAATTTGGATCAACATATAACAAACTTCACCTTGAGACAAATTCCTTCTTGTAGCATCAACAGTAATCATCTCCCCGAACAAACAAAGAAAAACACTTTCGACGCCAACAGCCACTTGGGCTATGCAGTTATACCAACTAAGTTTGAGCATAGTTCAAACTTAGCAACAGGAACAGGCTTTATCATCATATCAGCAGGATTATCATAAGTGCTTATCTTGCATATCTTTAGTGTACATTGTGCAACAATATCACGAACGTAATGGTACTTGATATCAATATGCTTTGTTCTCTCATGGAACATCTGATCCTTAGTAAGGTAAATAGCACTTTGACTGTCACAGAACAGGTTAATGCAAGAATCATCCTGACAAAGCTCAGCATACAAACCTTTTAACCAAACAGACTCTTTGCAAGCTTCAGCAACAGTCATATATTCTGCTTCGGTTGTAGATAAAGCAACAACTGGTTGCAGCGTTGCCTTCCAACTCACGGCACATCCACCTACCGTGAACACATAACCTGTGAGGGACCTCCTCTTATCCAAGTCGACAGCAAAATCTGAATCCACATAGTCTGCGAGTCCCTCACCAGTCTTGCCAAACTTCAAACAAGCGTTGGATGTGCCACGGAGGGACCTGAAAATCCACTGAACAATTTTCCAATGTTCTTTACCAGGATTAGCCATGCAACGACTCACTAAACTCATAGCATATGATAAATCAGGGCGAGAACAAACCATGTCATACATCAAGGAACCAACAGTACTAGAATAAGGAACTCGAGACATGTACTCAATATCTTCATCAGAACTAGGACGTTGTAATGCTGACAATTTAAAGTGAGGAGACTTTGCATCATGCATATTAAAATGTTGAAGAACTTTCTCAACGTAACTTTGCTGACTAAGAAACAACAACCTAGATTTTCTGTTCCGCTTTCCATACCTAGGATTTTCTTAGCAGCATCAAGATCTTTCATCTCAAATTCACTACTTAGGTGTGCTTTCAAAGTAGAGATTTCTTTCATGCTCTTGGCAGCAATTAACATGTCATCAACATATAACAGCAAGTAAATAGGTGATCCATTAACAAACTTTATGTAAACACAACTATCAAACTAAGACCTCTTAAAACCTTATGAGATCATAAATGAATTAAACCTTTTATACCACTGTCTTGGAGATTGCTTCTAACCATAAAGCGATCTGTTCAATTTGCACACAAAATCCTCTTTTTCAGGAACTATGAACCCTTCAGGTTGGTCCATGTAAATCTCCTCCTCTAGTTCACCATGCAGAAAAGCAGTCTTTACATCTAGCTGCTCAAGCTCAAGATCATGCATAGCAACAATACCAAAGAAAGCACGAATAGAACTATGCTCACAACCGGAGAGAAAACATTATTATAATCAATACCTGGAATCTGGCTGAAACCTTTTGCTACTAACCTTGCCTTAAACCTTAGAGGCTCATTAGAAGACAAACCTTCCTTTCTCTTATATATCCACTTAAAACGGACGGCCTTCTTCTGTTTAGGCAAGCGCACAACTTCCCATGTACCATTCTTATCAAGCGATTGCATCTCTTCTTGCATAGCAGAAATCCACTTCTTGCGGTCAACGGATGCAACAGCCTCATTGTACGTAGCAGGTTCAGTATCATGCTCCACCTGTTCAACACAACTCGGAGCATAATGAGCAAGATTACACTCTTCAATTAAACGACGAGGTGGAACTATGTTACGCCTCACTCAGCAGCAATAGATTCCTGTGGCTGCTGTAAAACAGTAGGTGAGTGCTGGACAACATCATCATCAATATTCTCTTCATGAGTATCATCAACAACAGCATTATTATCAACAGTTTTCTGCAGGTGCTCCACCTGCACACTAACTCCCTCATCTCCAATAGCAATAGGAGAGGGATCTGATGGCAAGCTGTCATGATACATAACGGATTCATTGAAAACAACATTCCTACTCAACAAAATCTTTTTACTTTTTGGATTCTATAGTTTATATGCCTTAACTCCTAAATCATAACCAAGGAATATGCACTTGACAACTCTAGGCTCTAACTTTTCATTATCAACGTGAGCATAAGCAGTGCAACCAAAAACTCTCAACTGTGAATAATCAGCAGGCGAACCTGACCATACCTCAATAGGAGTTTTCTTCTCAAGTGGAATAGAAGGTGACCTGTTGATGAGGTGACATGTTTTGTTGGTTGCTTCAGCCTAGAAACGTCTATGCATATCTGCATTGGACAACATATAACAAGCCCTCGAGATGATTGTTTTGTTCATGCGCTCAGCCACACCATTCTGCTGGGGAGTGTAAGGGATGGTGTGGTGCCTAATCATATCATCGTTACTGCAAAACTCCTCAAACTCATTAGAATAGAATTCCATACTATTGTCTGTACATAGTACCTTTACATTCTTTTCAGTTTGCTTTTCTACCATAACTTTCCACTTCTTAAAAGCATCAAAAACATCAGATTTATGTTTCAGAAAATATGGCCACACTTTTCTTGAGTAGTCATCAATAATAGTAAGCATATAATTAGCACCACCAATAGATGTCTTACGGGAAGGCCCCCATATATCAGCATGCACATAATCTAAAATGCCTTTGGTGGTATGAACGGAAGCATTGAATTTAACTCTTTTATGCTTACCAAAAACGTAGTGCTCATAGAATTCAAACTTACCCAAGTTGTAACCATCAATCAACTCTCTCTTAACCAACTCTGTCATGCCATGTTTGCTCATATGCCCAAGACGCATATGCCACAGATTTGTTTTACCACAATCATCAAAATCATTAGAAGTAACAACAGCAACAATACCAGGCAAAGTGCTACCTCTAAGAACATATAACTTGGAAGAATTCATATCACCTATCATGTGAATAAGAGAACCTTTCGATATCTTTAACAATCTACGCCCACCGGCGTACTTGTATCCATCAACGTCCATGGTACTCAAGGAGATCAGATTTCTGGCCATGCTTGGTATGTGCTTTACCTCATTCAACGTACGTGTCACGCCATCATATGTCTTGATCTTAACAGATCCAACTCCGACAATATGGTATGGGTTGTCATTTCCCACACGTACAAAATCTCCAGTCTACACAGACTCATATAAACTGAATCAATCTTTGTTACAGCAAATATGAAACGAACATGTAGTATCAAGTATCCATTCATCATAACGAGAAGCACAAGCAGCAAAAACGGCTAAACATTCACCGTCAGAACTATCACCAGAAACAACAGCAACCTTACCAGTACCTTGATCCTTATCTTTCGGATGGTAAGTTCTGTTTCTTTTCTCCTTATTATGCAGCTTCCAACAATCATCAATAACATGATTAGATTTCTTACAATACCTGCAGAACTTGTCCTTTTCCTTGGACTTTGAACAATTTCTGCCATCCTTGCTCTTATCTCGGTTGCCATAGTTGTTAGATCTCTGCTCGGTCCTGCCATGAACCTGAAGAGCTTCAGCCTAGGATAACGTGCCATCTGCCTGCACCATAGTTTTCATCTTTTCCCTCTATTTAAGGGCATCTTGTACTTTATCAAGGGTTATTTTATCACGGCTCAACAACATTGTATCACGAAAGTGTGTATAAGAACTAGGCAGCGAGCATAAGAGTAATAGAGTTAGATCCTCATCATCGTATTTTACTTCCATAGATTGCAAATCAGAAATAACCTCTCTGAAAAGAGATAAGTGATTCATTACCGATCCACCTTACTGCAATCTATGCGAGAACAACTTCATCTTCACATGCATCTTACTGGTTAGATCCTTTGACATGCAGATCGATTCCAGATTCGTCCAAAGAGCAGCAGCAGATTTCTCTGCCAAAACTTCCTGCAAAATATTATTGGACAGATGAAGTTGAATCATAGACAAAGTCGTACGGTCCTTCCGCTTCTCTTCGTCAGACCAGCTCTTAGCATCATCTTTCCCGAATCCTTCCAGCGCTTCATCCAGATTTGAAGTTTGGGCGAGAATCACCCGCATCTTCACCTGCCACAAGCAGAATCTTGTGGAGTAATCCAGCTACGGTAGATCGAACTTCAATGGCGACATGTCGCAAACCCTAGATTAGAACCTGGGGCTCTGATACCACTTGTTATCTTTGCGACAATCAAATAACGAAGAACGAAAACAAAATCACAGCAAGGGGGACACCGATTTAACGTGGAAAACCCTCTCACACAAAGAGAGGGAAAAACCACGGGCGCCAGCCAGCGAATCTTCACTATAATGGGGAGTGTTTACACAACGCCGGGGATTTCACAGATGCAACTTATCCCAGTCGG
Source organism: Avena sativa (assembly GCA_916181665.1). Classification (NCBI taxonomy): domain Eukaryota; kingdom Viridiplantae; phylum Streptophyta; class Magnoliopsida; order Poales; family Poaceae; genus Avena; species Avena sativa. Next base: position 60,006,228 of record OV702289.1, read on the forward strand.
CGGCTTACAAGAGGTATATATAACGGTGATAACCTAGGTCATCAACGATCCGTACCGCGGGGGGCTGTCGCCCCCCGCACCCCCCAACGGTGGCGACGGGTCTCACTCCGCTCCATCAGAAGTTGGCCTTTACTTTGTAGAATTTGGATCAACATATAACAAGTGTGATAGCAGTCTTTAAATGGTTGCTCTGCTCAATTTTTTTAAAAAGTTTACCTATATGTTGGAGGACGTATAGTCGTTGTTAAGGGCGTGGGAGGTTCACAATCTGGTGGCGCCGCCCAATCAGAAATCAGGATAGTGGCCTAGTGGTGGAGAAATATCGCAGCTGTGGACAAAAATGACACATTATAAGGAAGTTTCAAACCTCTATACTGTAATTGTGAACAGCTTTAAATATTATTCATACTACAGAAATTCTAGCAGTTCAAATATTCTTGTGCTACAGGACTAAAGATGCCAGGGTCCTTGAGATGATGCATTATAAATTCTAATTGAAGAATGAAACTGGACATGATTCCCACTTAGAATAACTTTCTGTATTATAAGTTCTTAAATATGATGGTTCTTAAATATTTTGGGGAGCAGCAACAACATGCGACTTGAATATTTTATATGGAAAAAGCTCGCAATTGCAGGTATCCTAGCCATAGCTAACGTGTGTAAAATGGTGGACATTGACCATGTATTGTCCTTGTGAGACAGATTACTGATAAGGTGCAACAACCACACATAACCAAGCTCTTCAAAAGAGCCCGAGCAACAAAAATGTTTTACTCTAGTTTTGCTCAAGATAATGGCTTCCAACATTGGGAATAAAGATTTCCGATCAATCGTAGGTTCACCTAGCTGAGACAATCAGAGTTTCAAAACTCATGACACCAACCAGACACATCATCGAGGAATAATAAATTTAGTTACACGATGCTAAGCACATAAAAATGATCGAAGGAGGAATATGTGTTGTGAACCATGCAAAGTATGATTCAGAAAAAATCATTATATCTGAACCATAAAAACAATAGACCCTACGGCAAGAAAATTCATCAGCCTTCATCCCACAAAAAACTAGTCGTGTACTTCCCTAGGGTATTACTTTTTGAAGTAGAACGAAGCATGTAGTGTAGTAGTAAAAAACACTAGGCCTTTGAACCTGACTAAGAGGACATCTGAGTAGGATAACATAAAATAAACAAGTGAATTGAAAACACCTAGTAGCTAGTCACAGTATACCAGCAATTTTTTTAAATAATACACTTTATTTAATGATTTTGACAGATATTGCACGATTTTAAAAATTTACAAAAGCAGCACATTGTCGGCTTCTCCCTAGCCGAGTGGACCGATTCGGCCTCGGCCTGACCGAGTGGATCGTCGGCTGACAACCCAACATGCAGTCGGTTAGGCCCTGGCCGAATACTCCATTCGGTCAGGCCCATGCCGAATGGAGCATTCGGTTAGGCTCAAGCCGAATGCGCAGGAGAGAGAAGTTGGCCACGCGGACCTGGTGACTTCTATTCGGCCTCCTCCTGACCGAATGAGCATTCAGCTTTGGCCTGACCAAATGGAGAATGCAATCGGTCTGGCCTGACCAAGTGGGCATTTAGCTTGGGCCTGACCAATGGAGCATGCGTACCCCGTGACCCCATGCGGCCACATGCAGTCGGTCTGCTCCTGGCCGAATGGAGCTGACTCGGCTTGGCCCACGCCGATTGGCCTATTCGGCCAGGCCAAAGCCGACTATGTAAAATAATTGACCTTAGTAATATTACAATAGTATTAACAGAGAACAAGAGGACATAAATATGATGTATATGGCTCATATGTTAAAGAGTCGCTGGATTCATTATGCCTATGAAGATTGACATGACCAGGGGCAAGCTATAGGATAAAGCGGACATACATCTGAACATTTTGATGAAAGGGCAAGCTACAGGGTAAAGCGGACATACATCTAAACATCTTGATTAAAGGGCAAGCTACAGGATAAAATGGACATACATCTGAACATCTTAATGAAATTACGGAGTAAGCGCAAACTAGATGGTACAAGTGACTACAATAGGAGTATTTGGTGGAGGATAAGCCCTAGACTACGGCTCAGATGAAAATACATAGGTTCCTTTCCACTTGTGGAGAATGGACTTGGTAGCTCATTTGGGGATTGAGATATTCTTAGAGCTATAGACTACCTTGATGCTTGTTCCTTGACAGAACATTGTTGCTATCATGCAAACTATAAGCCCACATGCATCTCCTCCAATAAAATGGCAGGGGCTAGCTGATTAGTCATTACTCTATAGAAAAGGATTGTAATAATGGTGAAATCACATGTTGAAAGATAACCTCGGAGATTACGATTCAGCATGGACATCGAAAGTGTCATTTGCATTTCGTAAAATAGTTGGGCGGTGTACCACTCGAAGTTGATCTCTATATTCATAAGTATAGATATTATAGAATTACCCATACCGAATCAATGAACAACCCATGCGTATCTGCAAACTGGCACGAGTAACTTAAAAATGTTTGTGCAATACTGGGTGGGGAAGATAAACAATCGTGTGTCTGGGAAGAAAACATAGCACACCTTAAGAGCACAGCGGTGGGTCGTATACTCGTAGGACAAGGCCAGCAGCATCGCTCGAAGAGTTGGCTGCAACTCCGGCTAAGCCCCGCCATCAGCTTCTCGCCCAGAGTTTATACGCCTTCTCTTACGGTATGGAGGGACTAGTCATATGTTAGGGAATATCAATGGAGAATGATTTGCACTAAACATAAAGAACTCATAGATTACACAACTTTAGAAAGGAAGAGACAATGGATAAAATTGCAGAGAAGTAAAGTGAAAGAAGACCTTACAAAATATGAAAGCAATCATTACTCCGGCATGCACAAACTTGCCGTCATATGCATCTTCTCAAGCAATAGCCCATCATGACACTACTCCATTTATGTGCCAAGTTGGTAAAATAACATCCAACATAAATCAACAATTCTTTTTTCTGCATGAAATGTCTATAAATCTAACAGCCATTTGAGCCACCAATTAAAAAAATTACCAAAAAATTACTTATGCTAAAATTAGCCAACGTTTGGTGATATCGATTGTCACTTCTTGCAATAACAAATTTTGCCTTCAGAAAATATAGAACATATCTATGGTTGAAAACATAAGATATACAATGAATCTAGACATTAATTTACCCTCACTGCAGTACTAAATATCAGTACCTATAAACTAAATTGTGAATCATCACATTTCCTCTATGTATCTTGCCATCCACTCCATGTCAATGTATGCCCTGGTCGCTAGTTCTCTGACATACCTTTAACAGAGGAACGTACTATTGAGCATGGTAGCGATAAACCAAGCACATTCCACGTCGACCACCATAGGTTGCTCTGTCCCATTGGGTTGCAATGGAAAATACATTGACATAATAGCGCTTCGAGGGGATAATTTGTCATGAACCAAGGCAGGTCCTCCAAAGCTTGCAGCAACATGTAGTTTGCCCTGTTGTGAGCCATGTTCATGAAGATGAGCAGATAATTGAAGGAACCAAATAGCTAGCTGCCATTGAATTGAAGAAAAAAGTATTCAGAAGGCTATCATGATACATCACCAAAAAATAGTAATTTAGCTAATAAGAAAGACATAGCACTTAGAAATCGAAAAAAAGCAATATTGACCGCCATGAATCACTAATTTCCTCTTGCTATATCTCCAGTTTCTTCGGAAGCTGCAATATAGTCTCAATTCTCATCGTATAGAGGGAATACAAAAATATTCATGTTCTAGAGGGGTAACATCAGGCATGTATGGCAGTAGAAAATATATGGTTTTTCTATGCGGAGAGGCAGCAGACTATTGTCTGCTGAACTGGTCTATTGGATGTATTTGAGAAGGCAGGATATCATGTTCAAGTTTTTAGTTGTCATGTTAATTCATTGTTCTCTTCATATATAGCTTCAATTGTCAGACCTTGTGTTTTGGTTCTCATTCAACAAGTGGTTGTCGTTCAGCAAGATCTGACTGACTATATAGTTTTAGAACTGAACTGCAAGCCATTCGAACTCTCTATCCGTGTGAAGCTCAACTCAAAAGCTCGGTAACATTTGCACAAGTGCGCAACATCTATGCTGATACAAATACAAACTTTATAGATGCTAACATCATAACCCATTTAGTCTTCACATGTCTGATATCTCATGCGAAGGCACATGCATGTCAACACTCAGAGCAGCTTAAGTTCTATAGTCTAGGAGACCTGAACTGACCTGCCTAGGGGTGGATTGAGTTTTTGGCGTTATTAGATGCACTGGCTAAGATGACGATGGAATCTGCGAAGAAACTGCATCTCCGCCTCAACTTGAGCCCTCAAGTATCTGGTTGTTCCTATCTTCGAGACTATCTTAGTGAAGAATCAACTAGAAGTAAAACTACATCAATGTGTAAGAAGAGGCTATGTGAAGTAGGAGTATGTATATGCCCTGTACTCGAATAAGTGCATACTTCACAATATTATCTAACCTAATTGACCATGATACATTAAGCAGAGATTTAATAGAGTCTCCTCACCCCAATCGATCAATGAAATTAAAATGTATAGATTCTTAGAATATTCAACAGGTTCACCTTAGATTCAATCAAAACTTGATGCAAAAGAAAATAAACAAAGAAGTCACAAAAAAGAAAGATCAAGCGGGGAGGCCTCATGACCCACCAGTATAGGGGGTGTATCGTAGTATTTTCGAGGGAAGTGAAACCCAATTTATTGATTCGACACAAGGAGAGCCAAAGAATATTTATAAGCCTTAACAACTGAGTTGTCAATTCAGCTGTACCTGAAAACAATCTTGCTCACATCAGTTTATCAGTAGCAACAGTTCTGTAGTAGCAATAGCAAAGTAATAGCAGTAGTAAAAGTAAAGACAGTGGTAACAATTACAGTAAACAGTAAGATTAAAGCGCAATAGGCATAGGGATGGATGGACGGGCGTTGCATGAACAAGACAATTCATATGGCAATCAAGACATAGGGCATTTGCAGATAAATAAAATAAAGCATCCAAATACTAAATAATCATAGGCATGTGTTCCATATATAGTCATACGTGCTCGCAATGAGAACTTGCACAACATGTTTTGTCCTGCCAGCCCGTTTGCAGCGAGGCCTCAAGGGAACTACTGGCAATTAAGGTGCTCCTTTTAATAGAGCACCGGAGCAAAACATTAACACTCCGTGAACACATGTGATCCTCACATCAAAGCCATTCCCTCCAGTTATCCCGATTGCTGTCACTTCGGGGCCTTGGTTCCGGACAACAACGTGTGTATACAACTTGCAGGTAAGACCATAAACAATACTATCATAATGAATCAATAATATGTTTAGATCTGAAATCATGGCACTCGGCCCCTAGTGACAAGCATTAAGCATAACAAGTTGCAACAAAGTCAAAAAGCAGTAATAATAGATACTAGACACCATGCCCTAACAATCTGATGCCATTACATGAACGATCTCATCCAATCCCTACCATCCCCATATCATACAGCGGGGAATTACTCACTCATAGATGGGGGAAACATGGATGGTCGATGGAGAAGCGATGGTGATGATGATGGCAATGATCTCCTCCAATTCTCTGTCCCGACAGGGTGCCAGAACGGAGTTTCTAGTTCCGAATCGCGGAATCTGGTGGTGGCGGCGCAGAGGAACTCTTTCTGGAAAAACGTCGAACCCCCTCTGGTTTTTAGGTCAAGAGGCAACTTATAGGCGAAGAGGGAGGCCGAGGGGGCAGCCGAGGCAGCCACACCACCCCTAGGTGCGACCTGGCCTAGCCCGCGCGGCCAGGTGGTGTGGGCCCCTCGTGGCCCTACTCTGTCTCGTCTTCTGGCTCCGTGAGTCTTATGGTGAAATAGGATTTTTGGCATATTTTTCAGAATTTTTCCTGACGGTTGATTTTCTGCACAAAAACTAGACACCAAGGCAATTCTACTGAAAACAGCGTCAGTCCGTGTTAGTTGCATCCAATTCACATAAGTTTAGAGGAGAAACAATAGCAAAAGTGTTCGAGAAAGTAAATACATTTTGGACGTATCAAGGCCGGACCTAAGCCTACATGCCCAGACCTCGGGCACCTATGCAGAGATCCATGCCTCGATGCACGCCTTCATGTTGCAGCTCTTGCTCGCGATCTAGGGAGGGCGTCGGGCCTCCTTATCCTCGATATGCGCGGTGGAGGACATGGACAGTCGAGGGGGAGGCACGGTGACGGCCGGATCAGTGCGGAGGGGGCCAGATCCGTGTGGTGGAGGCGATGACACCCGGATCGGGCGAACCAGTGTGAATAGGCACCAGATGCGGGGGGGGGGAGGGCGTCTCCGAGGTGGAGCAGAAGTCGAGAGAGGAGTGGCTGGGTGCGGGAGGAGAGTGGGGGTGTTGTGCGGGAGGGGAGGGGGTAGACATGGTTAGGAGTGGGGCCAGAGCAAGGGGCACGAGAACGACGGGCGAAGCGCGGAGGTGCGGGACGAAGCGAGGAAGCCTAGCAACGTAGTGGCAAAAATGGAACACCCAAGTTCTTTTTAGAGAGTAGAGATTTATTTTTTAACATGTCTTTAATGCGAATTGATTTTAAGGAGCTATATGTTAAAAAAATTAATAAAAAAGTCATAAAAACAAAATATATTCTAAGGGGATTTATGACACAACTTGGACGACGGGCTTTATTAAGCACCAAGAGACACGTCTAATTGCTGCTGCGCCCGCGCTGACGCGGCAAAAAACCCCGCCACAAATAACTGCATCGAAAAAAATGGATATGTGCATTCTTATCCTCCGAGCTAACGTTTTCGTGGCACCACAGTAGATACGCCTCGGTACATTAAAGATGACAGCGAAATTGTAATGCCGTGTCATTTATTGCGCGGTGCACACCTTCGGTGGGATAGAAAATTAGTTACAATTATAGTAATCGTAATCAATTTATAGTATGTTACAAATTACATTCAAATTGAAATATCGAGATAGAGGATATTCATTACATCACATTACACTGCAACCACTTTTTTAAGGATGTAATCCTTATGCTCGACTTCTCTTCTAAAAAGGGAATCTGAAAAAGAAGGGTGCCCTACTAATTCTTCAGAAATCCCTTCAAGCAAATTATGAAAATAAAAAAAGTAAAACATACCTACAACAAACCTAATTCCCTCACTTATCCTCTCCCAAATCTAGCTAACCAATTCTTAAGCGCCCGTTGTTGTATCTGATAGCAGATGCCATAGGATGGCTAAAACAGATGTGTGGATCCTAATGAGCAAACGACGGTTCCGGATGCAGAATTAGGCACAAGCACGCAGTAATGTACCTAGGTTCTCGCTATGAAAGTAACATCTATACTCCTACAAGGATCTCTACTATGGTCAAGATTACAATATTTCTCCTTGAGTTGATGATCTCGAGGGAGAAGTTGGAGCTAGACGATGCTACTATTGCCCATTACTCTGGTTCGACTTTTATCTATATGTCCTCCCCTTTCAGTTGAGCTATGAGTCACCTTATAGCGACCAGGGTACACGGGAAAGCGAGAGGGAGAGGGGGCTAGGCCCTAGCTGTCTATGTGTTGCATGCCTCCTAGGGGGCCTGTTGGGTCCCTCTAGTTATCTAGTCTTGTCGCCACAATCAACTGACGTCGTGGAGTAGGCGGCAATGTGCAACCATTGTGTCGGACATGGGTGACGTGGGCTACGACCTCAACAGGATGGCCATAGTGCCACGACACTGCCTCTACGTGCGTGACAGCCGGCCACAGTGCCATAGCTCATGTCTGCCATGACTTCGTGCAACCGGCCTCGGGCAGTTGACCTACTATACGGGAGTTGGCTTGGGAGGCAGCTAATACATTTGATCTAGATTACGGATATAATATAGCTTGTTTTTTTCTAGAAGACCTAGGATTATCGAATCTTAGGAAGAATTATAAGATTACCTTGAACACGACCTTAAAAACTCGTAGTATCTGAATTTAAAAAAAAAAAAAACTCGTAGTATCTTACTTTACTGGACCTTGAAAACTTGTTTTTTGTTCGTTTGTTTTGCCGTTGCCGCCTGAGTCCTGACCCGATCCGAACACGCCTAAGCCAAGCAAAGCGCGTCTCCTGTCCCAGATCTGGGAGCCACGCTTCGACTCCAGTCTAGCGTCCTCCCAGTCGTCGCCGCCGCCCCCTCCGCCGCCGCCGCCGGCAAGCCATGGCGGAGGAGAGCCACCCGTCCCGCTACGTGAAGCTCACCAGGGACCAGGACGCCCCCACCGAGGACATCCGCCCCGGCGAGCTCAACCAGCCCGTCCACGTCCCGCAGGTACCGACCTAGGTTTCTCCTCCCTCTCTCTCCCTCATTCCTCTCATCCGCGCTCGTCTCATTACCCGATCTGATCCGCAGCTCGAGGGCGCCAAGTGCAGCGAGTGCGGCCAGGTCCTCCCGGAGAGCTACGAGCCGCCCGCCGACGAGCCATGGACCACCGGAATCTTCGGATGCACCGACGACCCCGAGAGCTGTATGTAAAACCTCCATCTCTCTCCACCCATTCTGTTTCGCTCACGCCTACTCTAGTCAACGACGCTACTTTTTCACATCGCACTCGTCACATCATCTGGGTCTCCCCGTGCCAGATCCGTGGCCTTGCATGTTTATCTGGGCAAATCTACTGATGCAAGCATTTGCCACTGTTCCACGAGTGTGCGACATTGCGAGACAGTCCTTGCGTTTCTAGGATGACACGAGTTCAGAACGGGACCTGCATTTGCTTTACCTGGTTCCTTGTGTTTTGTCATCCATTCCATGCTATTCAAGGTGATGATACACAAGCGTAAGCTGTCAGGGGATCAAAACAGGGACCGATTGGACTGTAATAATCTTCATCACCGCCTCACAACTCTGGCTGATCTTTTTATTTTCTTTGAAACATCGAGTACAATGAACGTCGACGCCCATGCAAACATCGGCTACTGAACCCTGGCTAATTATTGGGTATCAAAATTGGGAAGGTTATTCCCGATTTAGCTGTCGTAGTTAATGTCGCGGGAATTTATCGCAGTGAGTCTTATACTTGTGCGCTTTTGCCCTGTTGCTTCTGTGCATGCATGCAAGGGACACGTGCACCGTTTGCGAGGTAAAAATGTCGAGTGATGCCAGTTGCCAGTATCAGATATGCCAAAATGGTCGACGGGTTCGTTCACGTGGCTTTTATGGTTGATCATGATGATTTTGAGAATAAACTAGTATTGAATCTCTGTATATATATGGGATAAAAATATCGTCGTGGCTGTTGATTTGTTCATACATCTATGTTTACGACCTGCTTCATTCATCCTGTATTCGTAGCCGAAAGGATTCGTTGCAGAACACTAACACTTGAGTTCTGAACGTCACTAACTGCTATCTGATTCTGCGGCACACTTGACTTCCTATTATCAGTGCTCTACAATTCTAGAGAAATCAATGCAGTAGGACGTGCATACATCTAGCTTTTTAGAGTATAGGACTAAACAAAATATTTTTAGTTTTTGTGTCAAATGAGGAAACTAACAGTTGCGCATTGGTGTTGCCACCACTGTGTGATATGGATACTCCTCTTGCGTTCAATGTAGCCATTAGACCTCTACATATCTGCTTCGTGCTTTCCTTGAGTGCCCAGAATGAATAGGAATGAAATAAGAACTGTGCTAATTTCTGATAAATCGTGGAACCAATGTTGTTTCTCTTCTCTGACTGAAATTAGTTCTCAGCAGTTGCTAGTTGTAATTGATTTTGACTTTGTTCTGTATAGCACCCCACCTATCTCCTCACCACTATACTGGTTTACTCTGGTTCCTTTGATTCTTAGTATATGATAATGATCCTGAGTCCAGGTTAAACCCATGTGTATGTCGAGTATATGCTGTATTCTTGTTCCAGTTCTTGGACCTAGTGTGTTCCTTTGTTGCTTGTGGTAATAACTTGTCGTAATCACACTGTTGTATGCATATTCACTTAAAAGGGATGCTCCTAGAATATCTTAGGCTTGGCAACAGAGATACTAATTTGCTCTGCAAATACCTTTAGCGTATATTATTACCATTTACTTATTAATTAACTGAACCTGTGTTCTACCTGTTCAAAATACATTGTCATGAGAGTAGTTTGCAGCGGTTTCATATTCATCCTTCTTATTGGAACACTGAAAGCTGAGCTTATCGAGCAGTTGGACATAAACTTACTACATGTTGTTCTGCACTTCATGCTTCATTATGTCCAATTTGATGATGGCATATCTATGATATTCTGTTCAGAGAAAGCTTGCCGATGAAAAAATATCTAACATCCAAACTGTGCCTTTTCGTCATGTTAGGTCGCACTGGGCTCTTCTGTCCTTGCGTGCTGTTTGGGCGCAACGTCGAGGCTCTGAGAGAGGACATCCCTTGGACGACGCCTTGTGTCTGCCACGCCGTCTTTGTGGAAGGAGGGATTGCGCTCGCGATCCTCACAGCGATCTTTCATGGCATTGATCCAAGAACATCGTTCCTTATTGGGGAAGGTCTGGTGTTCAGCTGGTGGCTGTGCGGCACCTACACTGGCATTTTCCGTCAGGAGCTCCAGAGGAGATACCATCTCAAGGTGAACACATGAAGTCCCTTTACTGCTTTATTACTTGTGTTATTATACATATTGAGCCACCGTTCAGAAATAATGATTATTTATGTAGGAAAAACGATTATGACATCCTGAATTCGTTTGCCCAGATTAGGGACCCCTCTGAACCCTCTGCAGAAATGTGCTTGCAGATGTTGGCTAGCTTGTGCTTTATGGAAGCTTTACGTTCTGCAGTTTGAGATAGTTTGAATCTGCTTCACCTTTCTGATCTTTGTGGTGTACTATTGCATGCCAACTTTTGACCAACCGTCAGATATACGATTTTCTTAAATATATGTATTACCTCTGTATCAAGACGTTTTGGTAGGCTAATTTAAGCTACCAAAACGTCCTATATTATGGTACGGAGGGAGTAGATGTTACCTGTTTCTATTCTGCCAGCATTGTCCTGTCATATCCATTCACCAGCATGCCAACTCTCTGCACTTGACCTTGTAATTTCCGTTCAACCTTTGCACCAATCCGTCAGAGAGATCTTTGTATCTACTACTTGCTTGATGTATAGTACTCCTAGATGTTATCTGTTGCTGCTGTGCTAGTATTGTCTTGTCCAGCATGTCCACCCTCTGCACTTTTATCTTGTAAATAAATTGCATTCTGTCTGGTCCTCACTTTGATCTGTAGTTATCTGCACCCAGTTAATGTGTTATTTACTATTTTTTAATAATGTTTCGACCAGAACTCGCCGTGCGACCCATGCATGGCCCACTGCTGCCTGCACTGGTGCGCCAACTGCCAGGAGCACCGCGAGCGGAGGTGCCGGCTGGAGGCGGACAACAGCGCCATGCCGATGACCGTCGTCAACCCGCCTCCGGTGCAGGAGATGAGCGTGCCGGAGAGCCATCCCGCCCCCGCCCCTGCCCCAGAGGAGAACGGAGCGTCCCACAAGGCCGAGCACAGAGCACACAACGGCGATAATGACGACGTTGAGGTCATACCTCTCTAGAGAGTTAGGTCGGCAAATGAAAGAAATAATAAATCGAAGGGAATTTTGATATATATGTTGGTGGATAGGGTGGGTGAGTGAGGAGTTGGAAAGATTGAGCCTTCTCCGTGAATGAACAACCTGTTACGTTGCTCTTACTGATGGATGGATGTGTCATATGGAAGACTGGAACCACCATTGTCGTTATACTGCACAGAAATTGTCTTCTTTTATCTACGGAGTTTTCCGTGTGCTTACAAGGGATTTTTACTTTGTTATATAACTGGAGAATCAATTTTCATGTGAATTTTTGTCTGCTGAATTAACCCCATGCCATGCTGAAATTCAGTTTTACCAGGTGCTCCGGAAAATATTCGTGGAGAATCCAGTTTTTTCATGCTGAAATCCAAATAATTATGGATAAATAAAAAAGTAGAAAGGGTAATGATTTTTTTGGTAATAAATAAATAATACTCCTACTACAAGAAAGAAGGAAAGGGAAAATAAATGGGGAAGTCTCAAATTTTGGCAGCGTGGTTTCTTCCTCTTCTTCCTCTGCACGAAAGAAAGAAGGACAGACAGAGAGGCAGACCAAGGGCACGCGACGCGGGGACAGAGAGAGACGACGATGCGGAGGTTTAGGGTTCATCTCCCATCATGGATGGGCCAGCTCCCCTCCCACCCCCACCACCTCCGCCTCGCCCGCCGCATCCACGCCTCCGCCAGCTCCGGCGCCGGCCAAGGTATCCATCTTCTATCCCTGCCGCCGCCGCCGCCGCCGCCGCCGTGAATGATGCTGCTACGTAAGTACTTACTAGTTCTGGATTCTGCACTGCCTCTCCGCTTGTCCGGGAAGCACCTCAACCCTGCTAATTTTAGCCTCGCGTGTTCCTTCCTTTTTGGGAAATTCCATGGCCGACGCGGAGCCGTAGAATTAGGCAGCAGCCTCCGTCCCAACGCTTTACAGTCCAATGCATTGCATAGTAGTACCACAATTGATCGAAAATACATGTTCCTTCGTCTATCTGACATAGTAGGGGAGCACCAATACAGCACAAGCATGCTAATAATCATATTCATATAAACCTTGGCTCCTGCTCACAAGTCACAACCTTATGTAGCATATGTCCTCCTCCAAATGCACTTAATTATTCCCCTGTTTTCCCCCCAAGGATCTCAGCGTCACCGGTAACATTCATCGTGCTTGTTTGTGTTCCTTTCCACAGGCAGGTTCCTTTTACCCGGCGCGTCGGCAGCAGCTCTTCTCATGCTCGGTGTCCTACACGCCAAGCGCATGTACGATGACAGAAAGGTAATCTATACACGCTTTGTTGTGTTTTTATGTATTCACACCTAGAGACAACAACAGATTGCCTGCATCATGCAGCCGGACCGAGTTTACCTTCTGCCTGGCCTGACAAGCAGCACTGTGATTTCCTATCTGATTGACATCTTGGCCCATATGCTCACGGTTTGTTTCACTGGGTTCAGCTCGTCGAACAGAAGGAGAAAGGAATCGAGCCGCAATTCGCGACGGACCTCAAGGTACTCTGGTTAACTGCCAAAACTAGCTGTCCCTGTTTTTTTATCTGTCTTGAATTTGAGGCGTGCCTGCAACGTAACGCCGTTTCTGATGCAGGCCTCGTTTCTGAGGCTTCTGCCGCTGCGTTCCATGTCACGTTTCTGGGGATCCTTGATGGAAGTGGTGCGTATTCTTGTAGCTACAGAAGAGATTGTTGTCTCCTTTTCCCTTTTCAGTTAAAAAAAGTTGGATTTAATTTGGTGCAGGAAGTTCCAGTGTTCATGCGTCCGGCTGTCTACAAAGGATGGGCTAGAGCGTTTCACTCCAGTACACATTCTCCTGCTGTTATGATTTCTTCTTTCGCTGCAGTCTGTTAAGAAAATTTAGTTTACTGACTTCGCTTTTAAACCATATAATGCTTGTTTAGTTCAATGTATCATATCTTATTACTGGGTTTAAATGAGTAATGTAAAGCAAGCTAGATATATAGCAGTGTCAGCAAAATAAGTTCTTCAGAAAATTTGCTCTTTTAAATACTTGTGGGTGTAAAAGAGTAGTTCTTGGTGGTGTATATCTGTTTAAGCTTGAGAGGACAGTGGCGTGTATCTGCTTCCCTCTCCAGTCCGCTGTCTATGAGATACTGACTATTGTGTATTGTAGATTTGGAAGAATCTGCTCTGCCCCTAGAAGAATATCCTTCTTTACAGGCATTCTTCATCCGCAGTCTCAAAGAAGGATCGAGGCCTATTGATGCAGATCCAAACTGCCTGGTAAGTGGTAACACAATATTATTCTGTATGGGCTATATGTCTGAATGTGGTGATAGTTGCAGAATCGAGACTGATCTGGTCTCTGTGTGCAATTTTCTAATTAGGCGAGTCCTGTTGATGGTAAAGTCTTGCGGCTTGGGCAACTCAGGGGTCCAGGAGCCATGATCGAGCAAGTCAAAGGCTTTTCTTATCCTGTTTCTTCTCTTCTTGGTGCTAGTTCATCGCTTCACGATACCAAAGAAGAAGAAGATGTTTCTGGAGAGCAAACAGAACAAAATAGGCCTGAGGTATCAAATGCAAAATCATGGTGGCGAGTATCTGTGGCTTCGCCTAAACTACGGGATCAAACACGGCTGAGGTATTCATACATCAATTACCCGAGGCAACTTTGTAAGTTGGCTTAGGAAAACCTTCAGTTTCTAGGGATGTTTTCGCCTACTTTTTGGAAATTTTGGCAGTCTGAGATTTTATTTACTGCTCTCTTATGATCAATGCTTCCAAGTACGTATCTGAAGTCATGTTTGATTTAGTATTTTGTTACGTGCATTTCAATATAGCTCTTTCACTCGAAATTAGCTTCAGTACATGCATGGTCTCTGCATTTTGAATTACCAATCTGTGTTTTTAACATGATTTGCTGCATGCAACGCAACATACTGCTAAGCTTCAAGCTCAGTAGCAGCATTGTTCACTTTAAGATTCTCACTAGTAGAGACTTTACCTGTCATTGTTCAGATTTTGACATTTTGTTAACAAACTTGCTTCTCTGTAGCATACTCATCATTGCCTGTTCAAGTTGATGTGTTACTCAATGCCTCTCAGTGTATGTTTTACTGAATGTACTCTATTTCAACCAATCATGGGTGTTAACTTCAACCCCTGCTTGTCAGCCCGAAGAGAGGGATCTTTTACTGTGTCCTCTATTTACACCCTGGTGATTATCATCGAGTTCATTCTCCTGCTGATTGGAATATTTTCAAACGGCGACATTTCCCAGGTCTGTATTTATTTTGTTTTGTAGTGTATATAAGCTGTGAAACTTTGTAGGGACTTGAGTATTACAATTATATCATGTTTTTAGGTAATCTCTTCCCAACAAATGAACGTGCTGTGCGGACCATCAGAAACCTGTATGTTGAGAACGAAAGGGTAATTTCACTACTTAATTTTCTTTGAGAAACCTGTCAAACTATAGTAGAAATGTTTATTTTCAGTTTTTCAGTGACACTAGTTGTTCTTACTGAACTCGTCGCTATAAACTACAGGTAGTGCTGGAAGGCCGATGGAAGGAAGGCTTTGTTGCGATTGCAGCAGTCGGTGCTACTAATGTTGGCTCTATCAAAGTATATCTTGTGCATGGCATCTATCTAAATCTGGATCAGTCCGAATGATACATTAACTTGATTTCCAAACATATCTGTCACTAAAATAAGTCTACCTTTTCAGCTGTTCATGGAACCAGAGTTGACGACGAACAGCCCAGGGTCTAGTATGATTCAACACTCGCAGCCTTACAATGAGCGCGTTTACGAACCTGAAGGCACCGGCGTGATGGTTAAGAAGGGACAAGAGGTAAATGCATTCTCCGGCTTCTCTGATTACATCCTTGATAAATGCTTGGTACCTAAGCTGATACTGCCGTACTTTAAAACAATATATCTGTTACTGCTGCGCTCTCGTATCAAGATTATGTGTGTTCTGACGACCGTACGGATATTTCCAGATAGCGGGATTTAACATGGGGTCGACGGTGGTGGTCGTGTTCGAAGCGCCTTTGTCCAAGGCAAGGGAGGACGGAACAGGCTCTTCGGAATTCGACTTCTGCGTCAAGCCCGGCGACAGGATTAGGGTGGGAGAAGCGATCGGGCGATGGAATGAATGAATCGTAGGCATTGGTTTGGTTCGACCCTAGCTAGCTAGCTAGGCGTGTAGCCATTTTGCAAGTTTGGAGTTGGCATTTCCTGTTGGGAGTGCTTTTTATTTCTAGGGAATGCTGATGGTTAACAGAGATGTATGAGCGGAAGAAAGGTGTGGCGTCTGAGGAACTAAAATTTACTGGTGTTGCCGCGGTCTCTTTCGGATGGGTTAGAAAATTTCTCCGAATCATGAAAACTCAAATCTCTAAAGGGGTATACAGATCAATGGATATTGTGTTGTTCGTGTCGATTGTTAAATCACCAACTCTGGCGGGAAGAGCCACGGGGAGGCCTGCACATGCACAACCACCGTGGCAAAGTAGAGTGTGTGTCCATGATAAACTGAAACTGAACTAACCGGAACCGAATTAACTGGGACTAATTTTGGTTGGTAAATGTGATAAACCAAATTTGAATACTAGGTAAATTCGGTTTTGACTCAGTGTTGACCGACCAGACTGAAAAAACCGAGATAAAGAAGAGAGCATCACGAAACAGTTGCATACAACGCTGAGGTCTTAGGTTACCTCCTCCTTTTTCAGAATTCGATAGAATTTCATTAAAATCTCCAATGACCATCCATGGGAGATCAATCATAGCATGAAGATCCCGCATGTAGTCCCAAGATAGGTGTTTATGATCACCACCTGGCTCTCCGTAGAACCCCGTAATTCTCCTTCCATTACTTGTCCCTTCATCGATTCGGATATCAAGATAATTTGAGTGAACCTCCCATGAAGTAACATTAATATTATTTCTCCATAACATCAGCAAACCACCACTCCTTCCATCGCTTGGGAATTGGATTAAATGATCAAACCCCAGCTTCCTTCTTATCATTTCTGCCCTTGCTTTTGTCAAATGTGTTTCAGACAGAAAAAACACATCCGGTTTTAGGCGATTCTGGAGGTCCTGAAGCGCCCTAACTGTCGAGGATTTCCCCAGTCCTCGGCAGTTGCATCCACATGTTTTCATTGCGCCCGGACAGCCTCCTCCAGGGAGGCCGCCGATCCTATTGAAGGGGAGTCTGCTCCATCCTTCTTGGTACGTTTGTTACTTTTGTTCAAAAGTTCTTCTCCCTGAATCTCCGGTAAGACACCTTCCATCACCATTGCATCGTTAGTTACCGCAAGGGTCCCATTACCATGACTAGGATTATCATTCTCGCATATTACAAACTCTAGAGCCATTTTAGCAATGGGCTCCTCCTTCTCCTTCATCTCAAGATCCTGCGACTTTACTAGGCTAGAGTCAGTATCATCCAGCTCCCCCTCCTCTCGACCAGCATCGCCCGCAGGTCTCGCGTTCAGCCCCCATGGACTAACCCTTCTATCCATTGGGTGCCTCTCCCGTCTGCCACTTGGCGCCTCTCTTCCACGGCCCCCGCGGTAGGCGCCACGTCCGCCGCCACGGCCACCCCTCAAGCCACCAAAAATCCGGCCATGCCAAGTCTCCCAGTCCACTTTGAGAAACTCACCCCACTTCAGATTAGCTTCATCGTGTTCCCTGGTTCCACACTCAAGGTGGGTGTGGCCTAAGGCACCACAAGCGCCACAAAATTTAGCCATCTTCTCATATTTGATCTGGTAAAATTCGCGCTTGCCCGCTCTTGATACAATGACAAATCTTGCTAACGCCTTCCTGACATCCAATCTCACACGAACCTAACAAAGTTCCCCAAACCATGGACATCAGTCTCCACCTTAAGCACTTTCCCAACTTTCTTCTCCGTAAGGTTCTTGATCAGAGTCCCCTCCTTATACCCCACCGGCAGTTTGTGGATTTGGATCCATGTATAAAAAAAATTCAGATCAATTGATTCTAGAGGGGCTAATCCATCATATTTTTCAATACACACCGCATTTTGGCGGAATAACCAGGGTCCGCCTTGCTCCACCTTGATCCAATCTCCCAAGCAGAAACATTGAATTGTGAAGAGATTTGCCTCCAGATGTTGAAATTGGATATCACGAGCCAGGCTCCAAGCCACTCTCATATGTTGCTCAAAAGTTTGAGGGCTAATGTAGTTCGTCGTAAGTACCCTGGCTAGAGCCATCCAGTTGATACCTTCCTTTGGTACTGTCTCTTCCTCCTGTGAAAAACGAGATCATCAATCTCATCATCTTTGATCCCCAGCCTTTGCAACAGATCGTCGATCGCCTCCCCCTTCATACTACCTAATCCAGTCGCACGATTTGTCGAACTAGAAACCGGACTTGCCATCTAGCCCGTCAGAAGCCAAACCCTAGGAAAGCCCTAGGATAACCAATTGCCGAGAACCCACCATAGCACTCCACCCGATCCCGAGAGGGAGATGGAGAGCAGGTCGAGAGAGATACATGACTCTCCACCGGAGAAGACCGGCGGCGGAGGAGAGAAAACCATAATCGCCCAGCGGGCGCCTGACAGGACGTTAAGTCGTGAATACGGTGCGCGACTTGTCGATTTTATTTAGAGGGAAAAACCTATTTATTATTACTCTTTCTTTTTGTTAGAGAAGACAACTTTCTTTCCAGGGAAAGGGAATTATAGAGGCCACCTCAAGACGCAAAGCGCTGGTCTGGTGATGGCGGAGATCCAACGGCGGAGAAGGGCTGGAGCCGTGCTCGTTGGTCCAGATGAAAGATCCCCACCACGGCACCACGTCTCGACTCTCGACTCGACTCAACTCAACTCTGAAGAAAAACCCACCCGGGAATAAACAGCGGCAGCAGCACACATCTTCTCCGAGATCCAAACTGACCCAACCCAGATCCACCCACCCACCCGGCCTTCCCTTCTCCCTCCCTCTCCCTCGCTCCCGCCGGTGGGTTTAGGGGCCCCGCCGGGCCGCCGTCCTCGTCGGCGGCGTCGCGATGCTGACCAAGTTCGAGACCAAGAGCAACCGCGTCAAGGGGCTCGCCTTCCACCCGCGCAGGCCATGGATCCTCGCCAGCCTCCACAGCGGGGTCGTCCAGATGTGGGACTACCGCATGGGCACCCTCCTCGACCGCTTCGACGAGCACGACGGGCCCGTACGCGGCGTCCACTTCCACAAGACGCAGCCGCTCTTCGTATCAGGAGGTACCCTCCTTCTACTCCCCCGCCCCCCACCACCGAGATCTCCCCCTCCTCCGATCCGCCCTTCCTCCCCGGATCCGGCCTCACGCTCCCGCTGTTCCTGCTACCTCCGCCGCCACTGCTCCGATCGAATGGCTCACTCCCGAGCTGCTACCTGCTCAAGTGGAGGCGGCGGCCGATCTCCCGCGAGTCGCCGTTCACGTGATCCCGCCCGGGAACACTCTAGCTAGCAGTACCTGATGAGCACAGTATAATCTAGATAGATCTTGCTCGGCTATTGCTGCCGTCCCAACTCTACATTCACTGCTCAATCTGTTACTTCCTAGTAGTAGGTAGGTTCTGTCCGAGTGCCCATTCACACCATCTAGGATATTCACAGCTCATGCAGATTCTGAATCTGCCTGCTTACTCAGGGCAGTCTCTACTTGTACCAAGTTCTGAATTTCCGTTTGCGTGATCCGGGCCAAGCTCTAGGTACCTGCCAGTCAACTGATCATATGAACCCAGAAACACCCTTATTGTACGTTACCGATGCCTGCAGTATTTAAGCAAAGAAAGGAGAAGAACGGTGGATCTTACTGTCTATAGATGTGGTTTGCACTTATTAGCAATGCTAGTTCTGGATCTATGATGTGCTATGATTTTACTTCTAACAAGTATAAATATGTCTGCAAGTCACCATTTCTATGAACCCAGAAATAATGTGGTTTTGCTTGTAGTAATATCTCCATCATTTAGTGAGCAAAGAAGAACCTGAATAGAACTGTGCAGATATGGTCGGGGTTATTGCTGTGGTCTGTACTTGGCAACTTGTTAGTAAGTTTTGGATTTCATTTACATAATCTGGGATATATTTCACATGATTATAGCTAGGTCCTAAAAAGTTTTAGCCGCCTGCCAGTCAACTCGTCATATGCACCTAGAGAAACACACTAACTATACTTGGTAGTAACATCTGCAGTATATAACCAGAAAAGGAGGAATATGTCTTATCGTCTATAGATGTGATTTGTACTTATTAGCAATGTTGCAATTAAGTTGTGGATCTCTTCTACATACACCTGCGCTAATGTTTCTTAGTTTGAACAAGAATTAACAGGCTCATGTTCACATTATAATCCTGAAATTGGGCTGTAGTTGCGCATGTATCTTGTGGTAATGGATCCTTTCTAAGACTTGCTATCTGGTGCATTACAGGTGATGATTACAAGATCAAGGTGTGGAACTACAAGACGCACCGCTGCCTCTTCACGCTCCATGGCCACCTTGACTACATCCGCACGGTGCAGTTTCACGACGAGCATCCATGGATCGTCAGTGCTAGCGATGACCAGACAATCCGTGTATGGAACTGGCAGTCGCGCACTTGTGTGGCAGTTTTGACAGGGCATAATCACTATGTCATGTGTGCCTCCTTCCATCCCAAGGAGGACCTGGTCGTGTCGGCATCTCTGGATCAGACTGTCCGGGTGTGGGATATTGGGGCGCTCAGGAAGAAGTCGTCGTCCCCAGCCGATGACATTCTGCGTCTCACTCAGATGAACACTGACCTGTTTGGAGGCATTGATGCTGTGGTCAAGTATGTCTTGGAGGGTCATGACCGTGGGGTCAACTGGGCCTCGTTTCATCCCACGCTGCCACTTATTGTTTCTGGGGCAGATGACCGGCAAGTGAAACTCTGGAGAATGAATGGTAACACTATGGATCTCTTCTCAACTTCATGCTTTCTTTTTCTGCTTGATACTTGACAAGCATTCCAGTCGCGCTGATAGTGATGGTGTGCAACAAGCATTCTCATGCCAATTCGTAGTGTTACATGCAACAAGCATTCACATGCCAAATCATATTGATGATACACAACAAGCATTCATGTGCCAAATAATATGTTGCTCTTCATATTCACTATTTTTGTTAAAGTATGTTTTGATTGCTGCTTCCCGAGAAACAAATGGTAACACTATGTATCCTTGTCAAATCCACACCTAGTTTTTCTGCATGATTATCAACAATCAACAAGCATTCACATGCCAATAATATGTCACTATCCTTATTTCATTAGGTCTGTTCTAAAAGTATGTTTTATCTTACTGCTTCCTGAGTATTAGAAAGTATGTTTTATCTTGCTGTTTCCTGAGTCTACACATTTATGGGCAGATACAAAGGCATGGGAGGTTGATACTCTGAGAGGTCACATGAATAATGTGTCCTGTGTACTGTTCCACGCAAAGCAGGACATCATCGTGTCCAACTCAGAAGATAAAAGCATCCGTGTTTGGGATGCCACAAAGAGAACTGGTATCCAGACATTTAGGCGGGAGCATGATCGCTTCTGGGTCCTTGCTGCTCACCCGGAAATGAATCTTCTTGCAGCTGGTCATGATAGTGGCATGATTGTGTTCAAATTGGAGAGGGAACGTCCAGCTTTCTCCGTCAGTGGTGATACCGTGTTCTATGTGAAGGACCGGTTCCTCCGTTTTTACGAGTACTCAGCACAGAAGGAGGTTCAGGTGGCTCCGATAAGAAGGCCTGGATCAGTCACCTTGAATCAGTCACCAAGGTCATTATCATATAGCCCAACTGAGAATGCTGTCTTGATCTGCTCTGATGTGGATGGGGGCTCGTATGAGCTTTACATTGTCCCCAAGGATTCTGCTGGCAGGGCTGATTATTTGCAGGATGCAAAGAAGGGAGCTGGTGGTTCTGCAGTTTTCATAGCTCGAAACCGGTTTGCAGTCCTGGAGAAGAGCAGCAACCAGGTTTTGGTGAAGAGTCTTAAGAATGAGATTGTGAAGAAAAGTCCTCTTCCTATTGCAACTGATGCTATTTACTATGCTGGAACTGGTAACATATTGTGCAAAGCTGAAGACAGGGTGGCCATCTTTGATCTGCAGCAGCGGCTTGTTCTTGGTGAACTCCAGGCATCTGCTGTTAAGTATGTGGTTTGGTCAAGTGATATGGAGTCAGTTGCACTGCTCAGCAAACATGCTGTAGTCATTGCAAACAAGAAGCTTGTCCATCGCTGCACACTTCATGAAACCATACGCGTAAAGAGTGGTGCCTGGGATGAAAATGGCGTGTTTATATATTCCACTTTGAACCATATCAAGTACTGCCTTCCTAATGGTGACAATGGCATCATCAAAACACTTGATGTTCCTATATACATAACCAGGGTTGCAGGGAACATCATTTGCTGTCTGGATCGTGATGGAAAGAACAAGATGATAACAATTGATGCTTCTGAATACATTTTCAAGCTGGCCCTTCTACGCAAGCGCTACGATCATGTTATGAGCATGATCAAGAACTCGCAGCTGTGTGGACAGGCGGTCATTTCTTATTTGCAACAGAAAGGATTTCCAGAGGTTGCTCTCCACTTCGTGAAAGATGAGAAGACCAGGTTTAACCTGGCTCTTGAGAGTGGAAATATCCAAATTGCTGTTGCTTCCGCAAAGGAGCTTGATGACAAGGATCACTGGTACAGGTTGGGAATTGAGGCTCTGAGGCAGGGAAATGTTGGTATTGTAGAATATGCTTACCAGCGGACAAAGAATTTTGACAGGCTTGCCTTTCTTTATCTGATAACTGGTTACTTGGACAAGGTGGGCTTTATGTCTAAGATAGCAGGCCAGAATAACAATTTGATGGGCCAGTTCCACAATGCACTGTATCTTGGGGATGTTAGGAAAAGAGTTGAGATCTTGGAAAATGCGGGACAGCTACCTCTTGCATATGTAACTGCTGCCACTCATGGACTTCCTGAGATCGCTGATAGGCTTGCTAATGAATTGGGAGAAAATGTGCCAGCTCTACCTGAAGGAAAAAACAGTTCACTTTTGATTCCTCCTGCACCTCTCATAGCTAGCAGTGACTGGCCATTGTTGAGGGTGATGCGTGGTATTTTTGATGGTGGACTAGATGCTACTGGGAGGGCAGAGCAGGAGGAAGACTATGAAGATGCTGGTGCTGGTGGTGATTGGGGAGACGAAGACCTAGAAATTGTTGATGTAAGTAATGTGGTAGAAAATGGAGATGCTGGTCATGGTGAGGGAAGTGAAGCAAATGAAGAGGATGGAGAAGAGGAAGGTGGCTGGGACCTGGAAGATCTGGAATTGCCACCAGAGGCAGATACACCCAAAGCTACTGGTCCTGCCCGCTCTGCTTTGTTTGTGGCTCCCACACCAGGCATGCCTGTCAGCCAAATTTGGACTCAGAAGTCGTCTCTTGCTGGGGAGCATGCTGCAGCGGGGAATTTCGACACCGCAATGCGGCTGCTTAGCCGCCAGTTGGGCATCAGGAACTTTGCTCCTCTGAAGACCTTGTTTCTTGATGCACATATGGGGAGTCATACCTTTCTGCGTGCATTTGCAAGCGCTCCGGTGATACCTGTTGCTGTTGAGAAAGGCTGGACTGAAACTGCTAGTCCCAACGTGAGGGGCCCACCTGCACTTGTGTTCAGCTTCTCACAGATGGACGACAAGCTCAAGGCTGCATACAAGGCCACGACCGAGGGTAAGTTCCCAGAAGCGCTGAGGCAGTTCCTTAACATCCTATACACCATCCCGCTCCTTGTCGTGGACTCGCGGCGAGAAGTCGATGAAGTGAAGGAGCTCATTGAGATAGTGAGGGAGTACGTCCTTGGCCTCAGGATGGAAGTCAAGAGGAAGGAGCTGAAAAACGACGCCACCCGGCAACAGGAGCTGGCTGCATACTTCACCAACTGCAAGCTACAGAAGGTCCACATGCGTCTGGTCCTCACCAGCGCCATGGGTCTCTGCTTCAAGGGCGGGAACTACGCCACCGCCGCAAACTTCGCCCGCATGCTCCTGGAGAACAGCCCGAACGAGGCCCAGGCGAAGAAGGCTCGGCAGGTCCTGCAGGCCTGCGGCGACAGGAAAGATGCCCACCAGCTGAACTACGACTTCAGGAACCCGTTCGTTGTGTGCGGAGCAACCTTTGTTCCGATCTACCGCGGGCAGAAGGATGTCTCCTGCCCCTACTGCACGTCCCGGTTCATGCCCTCTGTCGAGGGCCAGCTCTGCACCATCTGTGAGCTCTCGGTGGTCGGAGCGGACGCCTCGGGCCTCCTCTGCTCTCCTACACAGTCAAGATAAGCGGTGATTGTGCTGGCTTTCACCCCTGTGTTCATGTTTGTATCTCCAGTTGGAAGGCCGCTGCTGTGTTGTCGTTATATTCTACCAGAGATTTGAATTACCAAACTTGTGAGGAATAAGTATAGTATAATTGGTTCTCTTTGCGCCGCTTCTTATTTTTTGTCCTCGGTTTTAGTCTCATACGGCTGTCGTAAAACAACTGCTGTAGGATTTTGGACAGATACTATTTTTTTTATTTAGGACAAAATGATGATGTATTTAATTGAGATCTCATTATATGATGTACCACCATGTTTGTGTATGCTCGGCTGATGCTCATTGCTGAAGAGTTGCTTTGTGTGTTTGGTTGCTGTGCATTGTTTCTCCTCCTCTCTTTTTGCATCACTGGTATAAGCAAAATCTGTGATGCACAAATAGATGGATGATTACAGGGCTTATTTTGGTTGCATCTTCAGATGATATGATAACCGTGAGCAGGCAATCTGAGCATATAACACATGAATAAAGGGGTCTGCAGTCTGCTACTAGTATGTGATTTTGTGTAAAGTCTCTTTGGCTCCCGAGCTCCATTTGCTCCCTTTATTTGAAAAAATCGAAAATCATATTTACATGCAAAATTTTGGTAAAATTTGACAAGAATTCTTTATGTAGTCACCGATGTACTGTATCCTATAAGCATGCAAAATTGCGATGATAGATTCTTTACATTTCAGGCTATACAAAATGACAAAATTCGATAAATTTTGAAAACATGTAGTGTTCATACTTTTCCCTTTGTTGCAGCTCAGAATACAAAGTATTTTAAATTCAGATTTTACATGTTTGCATAATATCCATGATATATTTTCAATTTTTTTAAACTCTTAAAAATAATTTACCCTTTTTAGAATATATATAAACGGAGCACTGGACGGGTAAGATCATTTATACTACTCCCTCCTATCCAAATTAATGTTCTCAGATGTATTTAAATTCGAATGTATATAGACATGTTTTGGTGTTACATACATCTGAATATAGACAAATCTAAGAACGTTAATTTGTATCGGAGTTCGGAGGGAGTAGTACATACATTAGCTGGGCCACTGGTCAGATGACTTCCCTAGGCGACCTTCCCCTCTCCTCTCCTCTCCCCAGCCATGCCAAGCCAAGCAAAGCAAGCTCGCTCGGCTACGCCATGGCCAGCCAGCTCCAGACCTCTACAGCTCTACCCAGCGCACCATACGAACGCCAAAGAAAAGGGCAAACCCACCCACGGCAACGAACGCCGCCGGAATCCACAAGGTTTCTTTCTCTTCATACAAAGTAACGATGGGGCATGCCCACGAGGTGCTCGAGCAAATGCTTGCAAGCGCAACAACTCAGCAAAACCAGCCAGGGCAGGGAGCAAACCTCTTCATGAATTTCTTAAAACAATTCCGTGTTGCTCTGCTTTATTCCAAGGAAAAGAAGAAAACCAGAGCCATGGCCTGCCAGCTCCAGACCACCATAGGAACGCCAAAGAAAAGGGAAACCCCACCCACGGTGACGGCCGCCGCCGGAATCCACAAGGTTTCTTTCTCTTTGTTTATGCAAAGTAATGATACGGGGGCATGCCCACAAGGTGCTCGTGCAAATGCCTGCAAGCGCAACAGCTCAACAAAGCCATGTGGCATGCAATTTCTTTTTCTGAATAACCTCTTCATGACTTTCTTAGAACAATTCCGTGTTAAGCGACGCATGATTTTTGTTAGGGACCGATGACGTCCTGCTGATCCATGGTCTAGGCTCCACCCTCACGCACCTTTGCTTTATTCAAAGGCAAATGAGAAAAGAAACAGAGCCATGGAGACGGTTGCATGCATACATCATTGTTCTTTACTTTGCTCCAGCTTCAAGCAAAGAATCAACTAACCGGCCAGGGACGGATGCTTGCTTTGGCAAAACAAAGCCAAGTGCAACCATGCCTTCATCGCTCCTACTTCCTATCCTCCGGCTGATTTCTGTCTGCCATAACAAAGGAGCCGTTGGAAGGGAACAACATATCAAGCAATCAAGATCGATCCATGTGTCAGGCGCTTGCTGAGTACGGTACTACCGCCATTGCTATATGGTTTTACTTCTTCTGCTCTAGTTGCTCGTGGCTATGTTTGTTCCCAGAATTAACTAGTATATATTATGCACAATGTTTTCTTCATGACAAGAACGCTAACTAATTTCTATGATTTTCCTGTTACTAGGTGCGAATTAGCAAATAATTCGTCTGGAGGTGCAGATTGATCCATGGGTTAGATTACTAGAGCTGCTCGTCTATGGTGGGCCTTCATTGAAGAAATACTACTCATCATGCCTCAAGAGGTATTTATCACATGCATGCTCTTCTCGCGATATAGATCGAGTAGTAATTTTCTCGTATGTACTGGTTTGGATATTGAATATATAAATGTTAGATTTGGAAATGCATTGAACATCATGTTACTAGACGAAAACTGCTAAATTGAGTGACCTCAACTACTGCAGTTCGGTTTGGCGGACAACATCAAAGATGCGGTGGGATGGATAATCACTTATCTGAATGATACAAGAAATACTGCACACAAGGCCATCTATTATGATGGATGGGGTGGGCTGGCTGCTTCAACGGTGCTTAGAGCTATAGCCAAAGACCCTCCTCAATCTCTGGTGAACAAATTTAAAAGGATCATCCATGTTGATTGCTCGAGGTGGAAAAGCCGAAGAGCACTCCAAAGGAAAATCGCACAAGAACTGAAGCTTCCTCATCATGTAATGGCTGTTATTGATAGACAAGATGAAGAAGATGATTTCACAGGGATAAATGAAAGCTCTAGAGCTGAGATAAATGACGTTGGAGCAGAGATCCATCAGATCTTACTACAAGACAAATGCTTAATAGTCTTCCTTAATGGCAGCAATGACACGATTGACTTGGCTAATTTTGGCATTCCTCTGTCAATATGGGGTACTCAAGTATTGTGGACATTTCGAGGAAGGCTTCGGCTCAACTTAGACATTAGTAAAAAAGTGGATACATCACATTTTTGTCTCTGTAACGACTTCTGTTTCGAAGGGTGGAGATATTTTCTGAAAAAAGAGGCTAGAGAAATCGCTGGGTATATAGATAAGCAATATGAAGCAGTCGAAGAGTGTTGCTTGTATATGTTGTCATTAAATTCTCAGGGAGGCAACATCATGGACTACAACTGGGCCACCCATGCTTCAAGCTATTGGGTCTGTGATGGTCTTATACGAGGAGCTCAATCCAATGAAGCATGGGATGTTGCTACTGCTCTGCAACAAAAAATATGTATGGATGATTATTCGTCAAATACACTGCCTTATTTTGGTAGTAAACTGAAGACTCCTCCAAACCGGTGGATATTGTTCAGGGACAAGTATGATGTGCATGGAAGGACAAAAGTAGGCATTTCGGCTGTCCATCCAGAGTCAACATCATTTTTCCTTGCAGCTGCCACAAGTGGATCCGATCCGCCATTAAGGTTACTACCTAATGACATGTTTCATCAATCGGACAAACTTCGTGTGCTCAAGTTATGTGGCTGCACTTTTAGTTTTTCTTTGCCTCCTTTTGGTTGTTGCCGCAACTTAAGGTTTCTCGGATTAGATGGCTGCAAAGATCAACAAGTAGAACAAATTGACAAGCAGAGTAGACCAACAATGGAATTTTTTAATAGTGTATGGGTGCTAGACATATGCTACACAGATTGGGAACTGGATTTATCAGAGGAGATAATACATCAGATGGCTGCAAACATAAGGGAAGTACATATAAAGAATGGAAGGTTTTGGCACATGGATTTTGCATGGAGACAACTGCAGAACCTTCGTAAGCTTCGAGTAATTGACCCGACATGTTCCTGGGAGATGGGAGGAAAAGATGAATTCACAGTTTTGCCAAGCTTGCCAGTATCAAATAGCCTCAAGACTCTGGTTCTAGATGGTTGTGTTGGGTTAGAGCATGTTGAAGGACTTCCTCTGTCACTGGAATCATTCATCTTAGATGCAAGATCAAGAAAGAATGATTACAAGGAAGCCAAAATAAGCCGCATCTCCATGGCTGGCTGTGCAAGATTATCTCACTTCACGTTGTATGGATCACTTCCAAACCTTGAGGAGCTGGATCTCTCAGGCACACAATTAAGGACATGAGAGCTGAGGTAGTGCAGATCCCATGTCTCCAACGAGTCATGCTTTTGGGGTGTAAGCAACTTCGTGCCGTGCTTTGGCTAGAATGGAATTTGCCCCAACTAAATTTGCTATGCATTGATACTCGAGGAGGAGAAGAGATCGGGAGAATACTACACGATTCTAAGATGTTGACAAAGGGGTATTTCCAAGCATATGTCACTATGACGGACATGAGATTCCTCCAGTCATTGGTGCAAATAAGTTATGAGGGCTTACTTCATAAAAAGGATAGATTTCGTCTAAACATCCGCATATCTGCCAGTAGCACAAATGGTGAGCATAGCTGCAACAAGGAGAAGACGGGCTCGGAGAGTAGTGGTAAGATATTGGGGCCGCCTGTACTGAAGTCATTTATTACCGAGCATGCTTGCAACACCTACACGGGTGTTTCTATTGGCAACATAACTGTTGATCATGATTACAATGGTGAAGTGCGGTTTAAGCCCTCACGCTACCATGTGGAGATTGGTGAGGGAATTCGCAACATTTACATGGAAAGCAGACAAGCAATACGGGCTATCATCTCTGTGATGGACAGGGCTGAGTCATTGTATGTGCATGACAATTCATCCATCGGCACTATTATCCCTGAATACATGACGCCCGCAGATTACTACGATGAGCAACTTACATGGCGACGCCTGAAACAGTGTCATGTTGTGAGATGCCCCAAGATGCAAACGGTCTTCACCACTAACTCTGATGATGCTCGTTTTAATAAATTAGAGGCCCTTTGGGTGGCTGATCTCCCAATGGCCCATTGCATTTGGAACCAACGACAGAAGTTCTCGATCGGTAGCAGTAGCACTCGTGGGTCATTTGCAGAACTACGAAGCATACACCTTTACTCCTGCCCGAGGCTCGCATTTGTGCTTCCATTATCGTGGAAGAAGTTTGCTCAAGTCCCATATTTGCCCAACCTAGAGACCCTCTACATAGTCAACTGTGGTGCCCTTGTCGAGGTATTCCCCGTGAAGCCAATGTATCTACCAAAAATAGCTACCGACGTCAGAGAAGGTGTACTGAGTTTCCCAAGGCTGAAGCACATCCACCTGGATGAGCTCTATAAGCTTAAGCACATATGTGAAGCCAAGATGTTTGCTCCCATGCTTGAGACCGTCAGGCTCAGAGGATGCTGGGGTCTCAGGCGCCTGCCGGGACAACCGTCCCGTCGTGGACTGCGAGAAGGACTGGTGGGAGAAACTGGAGTGGGATGGGCTAGAGGCCAGCCATGACCCGTCCCTCTTCGAGCCGCGTCACTCGTCATACTACAAGAAGCCCCTGTCCCGAGTCTCGGTGCTCCGGTGAACCGACCTCACTGTTTGTCCAGGTACACACACATGCGCCCCGTCTTGTTTTTATACTGTGTCATGCATGTGTTACGTGGTAGTACTATCTAAAGATCTGAAGATAGAATACATACACAGACATACGAAGGAAACAACTCTAATTAGTCGTCCTATCTGCACAAAATTCCTTGACCTACTCACTTATGCATTCAGTTCAACAACCCATGTATTTCTGTTTGCTTCCAGTAATTGGTATCATTATTCCCTGGATTGTGTAGGTATCGCGCGTGGCTTCCAATAATCAGTATGAAGGCCGTCGACAATGGCCACACTGCGTATCAGCGGCGTTTGACGGTACAAGTGATCCGTGTTTGCTTGCCAAGAACTAATTGTGGTTTGAGTGTTTTCTCAAGAATAAATGGGTGCTTGCTAGCTCCACGTTGTTTGTGTGTTTTTTGTTTCAGTGTGTGTGTGTGTGTCTACCTGGATAGACAAACTACCCCCTTAATTGGTGTGATGAGAGAATACTGCTTGCCAAAGACCATGTAACCAAATTATTTAATTTGTGTGTGATGAGAGAATACTGCTTGCCAAAGACTATGTAACCGAATTATTTAATTTTGTGTGTGATGAGAGAATACTGCTTGCCAAAGACTATGTAATAGTGGGAGTATTTAATTTGTGTGATCTAGAACTTCTACCTCTTCAGGTTCCAAGTATATCTGATGGCATTTGTTTATTGTGTTAACTCTCTTCCCTTGGCAGTATTAATAATTAATACAGTATTATAAGTAATTTCATTTGTCATATTTAGGTGCTCAATGTTGTCTCGTGCGAAAATAGTACTCCTATCCTATGCTAGCAGTTCAGCATTCACATTACACAGGCTACTACCCTGCGGTGGCATCATGCTCTGAAATGAACCATCATGCTCACAATCTCCTCTTTTACTGCAGCGTTTTTACCATGGGAACCTTTTGTTTCAGTATTTTTCCCTTCAAAGAGTGATCGATTTCTCCACTAGACTTACTTCCTCTTTCGGTTCAATCGACCTCTTCCGATAATCAGATCTTCCAAACCAGGCTTAATACAATCTCTATATTTACCAACTCACCAGGCCTGCCCAACACATGACACAAAAGCAGATTCAAACTTCACCGAAATTACTTTGACAGACCTTGTGATGGTATCAAAATTGAAGTAGAGTGGCACAACTAGGCAGGAAAATACATTCCACACAAACACTCCAGTATACATTGGCAGTGCAGCATTGTTAGATCAGATGGGTCACATTATACATCAGCAGTTCAGTATCCAGATTACACAGGTCTACCCTGCGTCTCAATACAGACCAAATAGATACAGTTGGTACAGCCTGTTTGTCCAAGGAAAAAAAAAGAAAAATGAATTTCGACACAGGATCACTGCTTTTCCCTCCTTCGAAGTAACAGAGAACCGGTCAAATGCAGCAACTAGACAGAACACATCATGCTCACAATCTCTACTGGGATGTTCTGAGATGGACCTTTTTTTTTGTCCCTGAAGATTGAACGGCTTCCTGTTCCCAATCACCTACGCTAGATTCCCATGTCCCAGGAGGAGCACCATCCTCTGGATCACCAGACCTAATTTCTGTTCTATTGGCATCTTGAAATAATCAGATCTTCTAAACCAGGTTGCAAGAGATTTTCTATGTCTACCAACTCTAAGTTGACAACGCCGTGCATCTCAACACTGATGACATCAAAAGAGTCAGCTCATTTGATATGTATATATATTTTCCCAACAGCTACATACCGATGCCACCGAATTGTGTGATTTTACAATACTAACCTATCCTCTCCTGCATGTAAACCCTTGAGGTATCAAGTTGTATTCTTTCAACTTGATTTCCACCTACATTGTAAGCAGATGTGTCCATAACCAAAAGCTTGTTTAAAGTAGCCACATGCTGACACTACCAAAAGACAGCATACCAGTGGCAGTGCAGCAAAATGCTAATAACCATCATCATCTAGCTCACAATACCAAGAAGAGTGTATTGTCGCCATCCATCCATCCATCCAAGTTAGGGGCTGTCTAAATTAATTAACAAAAGAGTGGAAAGACAGGTATAGGGGATTTAGAAGAGCTAGTCAATCAGTAGACTTAAATTTTGGTTCTGCCTAATCATGGACTATTGCATATACACCAAAACACATCTACTATGATCTCTGCCCACACAACAACAAGAGAAATATCTGCATAAAACAGCAAGCAAGTCAATTGCTCATGGTTGCCTCGCACGAGCAGCAAAACTCCCTCGCGACACATGGTACCCAATCAAGGCTACAGAGGTATAAGACACAAGAAGAACACACTGGATTTGCATGGTCTGTTTTCATTTCATTTCATATGATCATCAAGTGCTCCAAGGCAGACATACATGCAAATGAAGATTCGCAGCTCAACTCAATTACTACTACTACAACACCAGAGAGCCATCGCAGTACAAATGCGATACGGACTACTACTATCTTTTCCTTGTAAAACTGATCGGAAACGCGCTACTAGGTAGAACAAGACCAAACGGAAGAGTGAGCTGTTAGAAGAGCCCCTTGTTCCTGCGCAGCACCAGAGAAGGAAATCGAATCAGCACCAACCAAGGATGTAATTTTTCAGAGAGATCATGTAGGAGGAGGAGGATCGCGGGAGCGGAGATGGGCAAGGGCAGAGGCAGAGCACACCTACGTCTGCTTGGAGAAGGAGGATGAGGAGGACGGAGCGGCGGAGGCGACGACGGAGGAGGAAGCGGAGGAGGAGGAGGACGGGGAGCGCTTGCTGCGGAAGATCATGTAGGCGAGCGGGAGCACCACGCCGGCCATCATGATCGCCGCGCCCAGCAGGTACCTCGCCGGCGACGGCGCCTCCAGCTCCATCGGTCGATCGCTCGGTCGCTGTCGCGGTGGGTCGATCTGGATTCTGGATCTGGAGACGGCGAGATGGTTCCCACTCCGCGCTCTGTTAGTTGAGAGACGACGACCCGGCTAGTGGCTTACGCCTTTGATGCTGTCGAGGCGTAAATGAGAATTCCGCTTTGCCGTCAGGTAGGTGCGTCGCGCTTGATTTGCGGTGGAACTCGTTTTGTCAATGCATTCATTCATCCGCTCTACGTTAAAATATCAACAACTACAGCTACGGACGGGTATTTACAAAATCTGACTTACGGGATGAGGTGGAGATCACAGATTAAGCACGGGAGTAAAAAAAGATACGCACCACTCCCCATCCCCCACCTCATTTCTATAAAATTTGTCCCCGCTATCCTCTGAAACTTCGCCTCTTGTAAAACTATACAGGTGAGAGACGATCAGTTTGTCAGGGAATGCTCAAGTACAGCTACTGGCAACCACAACATCGTCTGACGACGAGCTCCTGAACGACGATTTCTTTCCGCACGTCACCGACCTCTTAGGCAATCTCAACATGGACGACAACGAAGATGCTACCGCCGATGTTGCGCATGCTGTAGCGTACGTGACTCTGAACTTTCTCTTTCAGATTTTATTATAATTCCTTGTTCTAGAGTTTGGAGTAGATGTGATCACTTTATCCTTTTTAGATTCAATTTATTCATCTACTCTGTTAGTTTGTGTGATCTGTTTAATTGCTATTTGTATGATCATGCTTTATCAATTATTTATTCAGATTGAATCGTATGAATATTTACTTATATTTCCAACAATTCAAAAACTTGATTATAGACAAATAAATCCAAGTGGCATTGGTGTTGCTACAAGGCCGCCCCCCTTTGATGGTTCGTGTTATAAGAGATGGCGCACGAGAGTAGTTCTCTGGTTTTAAAACCTAAACTGCTATAGCCATCTTTGGAAAACCTGAGAGAGATCTTACTGTTGCACAGTAGCAAGGCTTTGAGAGAGTTGACATCATGTTTAAGGCGAATCTATTCGGTGTTTTTGGGGACAATATTGTTGGACCGTATATGACATTTGATCATGACAAGGACGTGCGGGATGCGCTTAAGAACAAATTTTGGGTCTCGGACACTAGCACTGAGTTGTACATAATGGAGCAATTCTATGACTACAAGATAACAGATGAGCACTCTGTCGTTGAGCAAACTTATGAGATGCAGCCATTTGCCAAAAAACTTGATCAATTCAAGTGTAGCTTGCCGGATAAGTTTGTGATCGGGGGCATTATTGCCAAGCTTCTCTCTCGTGGAGGAACTTTGCTACTTCTCTGAAACATAAGAGATAAGAGTTTTCCGTTACAGATTTCAATGGGTCTTTTAATATGGAAGAGAAGGCGAGAGCGAAGGACAAAACTGCTTGAGGATTTGAGGGAGGTTCTACTGCCAATTTGGTACAGAAGAAAAATTATAATCCCACAAGTTCAAGAATAAGAACAAATCTGAAGGCAAATGGAAATTTGATGGCAAAAATAAGGCCACACACTCAAGCAACTTCAAGAAGAAGAGTGATAATAAGAAAGGGTATTGCCACGTTTGTGGTGATTCTAATCATTAGGATCCTAGATGTCCTAATTGATTTGACAATCGTTAACATGATCGCTAATGTTGTCATTGGTGATACTAAGATGAAGGATGTTGAATACGATATTTTATCTACTATCCTTTTAGTATATCAATCCTCTGAATGGTGGATAGACACGGGTGCCAATACACATGTATGTCTTGATATTTCTATTTTTTATCAGGTCGCAAGGACATCTTTCATGCTGATAGGAAATGGTCCACGTGCTTCTGTTCATGGTGTTGGTACGGTGAATCTGAAGTTTACTTTGG
The DNA here is from genome assembly GCA_916181665.1 of Avena sativa. NCBI lineage: Eukaryota > Viridiplantae > Streptophyta > Magnoliopsida > Poales > Poaceae > Avena > Avena sativa. The sequence goes on from OV702289.1 coordinate 60,040,537, forward strand.
AGAAGACTGTACAGCTGACGAATGTGCAGCATGTTCCCTCTATCAATAAGAATCTCGTTAGCAGATCGCTTTTATGTCGAGATGGTTTTAAGTTGGTTTTTTAGTCCAATAAAATTGTAATTTTAAGTATATACAATTTGTTCAAAAAGGTTATGAGTGCGCAGGTCTGTTCCACCTATCTTTTTAGACTCATGTACTGAAGGTATTAATCATGTTTGCAACGATAATGAGTCAAATATTTGGCATTCACGATTCTATCATATTAACTTTGGTTGCATGACGCAGCTAAACAATATGAGTTTCATTCCGAAATTCACTACCGTCAAAGGTTCTAAGTTCCAAGTTTTCATTCAAGCAAAACAACCCCGCAAGTCTCATACGGCCGTGGAACCGAAAAACTTAGCACCACTAGAAATTATACATTCAGATCTATGTGAGATGAATAATGTTCTGATAAAAGATGAAAAAATATACTTCATGACGTTGATTGATGACTACACTAGATAATTCTATGTTTATCTTCTGAAATCTAAAGATGAAGATTTGAACTACTTCAAAATCTATAAATCTGAAGCAGAAAATCAACTTGATCTTAAAATTAGCTGCTAAGGTTGGATCGTGATGGAGAGTATTTTTCAAACGAATTTGATTTATTATATACGGAACATGGTATTATCCAGAAGAGTACGCCTCCCTACTCACCTCAGTCAAATGGGTGGCCAAAAGAATGAACCACACTCTAACTGATTTGGTTAATACCATGTTAGATACATCGGGTGTTTCCAACGAATGGTGTGACGAGGCGCTAGTGATTGCGTGTCATGTCCTAAACTGTGTTCCTGTAAAGGATAAAATCATGACTCTATTTGAGGAATGGGATAAGAAAAGGTTTAAACTCTTTTACTTACGAACTTGGGATGTTTGGTGAAAGTCAATATTATTCCAATACCCAAGAAGTGAAAGCTTGGACCAAAAACCGTGGATTGTGTTTTTCTACGATATGCTTTTCATAGCATTGGCTATAGATTTTTGATAGTAAAATCTGAGTTATCCGACATGCATATCGATACAATTATGGAGTCGAATGATGCGACTTTCTTTGAGGAGATATTCCCGTGAAAGGTATATCTAGATCATCAAATCAGGAGATGACTAGTTTATCTAGTCAGGAATTTGCTATAATTTCTGAACCCACTATGCCGATAGAACACTATGATGATCCTGTGGAGGACGATAATGAATACCCCAAAAAGAGCAAGATACAAAGGACTGCAAAGTCATTTGGTTATGATTTCATCGTGTACCTTATGGATGATACTCCCACTTCTATTTTAGAAGCCTATGCATCTCAAAATGATTACTACAAGGAATCTATCTCAAGCAAAATGGAATCAATCTTATGTAATGGAACTTGTGAGGTCACCTATCATCCTTATGGGTGCAAACCTGTAGGATGTAAGTGGGTGTTTAAAAAAAGCTTAGACCTGATGGTACTATTAAAAAGTACAAGACACGTTTTGTGGCCAAGGGTTATACCTAGAATGAAGATGAAGCCTGATTGACCATTATTAGAATAATACTATCCTTGGTTGCCTCACACGGTGTTCTCGTTCATCAAATGGATATTAAGACAACTTTTCTAAATGGAGAGCTAGATGAGGAAATTTATATGGAGCAGCCTGATGAATTTGTAGTAGATGGTCAAGAAGGAAAGGTGTGTAAGTTAGTGAAGTCTTTGTATGGTCTTAAGAAAGCTCCGAAGCAGTAGCACGAGAAGTTTGAAGGAACTTTAACTACTAAAGGCTTTGTTGTAAATGAAGATGATAAGTGAGTGTACTATCGCCATGGTGGGGGCGAGGAAGTTATTATGTGTCTATACGTCGATGACTTATGATATTCGGGACCAACCTTGTTGTTATTGAGGAGGTCAAAGAATTTCTATCTCGCTGCTTTGAGATGAAAGACTTGAGAGTGGTAGATGTAATCTTAAACATCAAGCTACTGAAGGATGACAATGGTGGGATTACACAGCTTCAGTCCCATAATATGGAAAATATATTGAGTCGTTTCGGGTATAGAGACTGCAAGTCTTCTCCAATGCCTTGTGATCCGAGTATGCTACTTCAAAAGAATCAAAGGAATGCTAAAGATCAATTGAGATATTCTCAAATTATTGACTCACTCATGTATTTAGGCAGCGGTACGAGGCCTGTCATCTACCTTGATGTAAGAAAACTGAGTCAATTTGTGTCAAATCCTAGATATGACCATTGACATGCTCTTGAGAGAGTTTTGTGCTATTTTAAAGGCACTGCGAGTTATGGTATTCACTATACTCAGTATCCACAGGTACTTGAGGGTTATAGTGACTTAAACGGATATCTGATGATGATGAGATAAAAGCCACGGGTGGTTATTTATTTACACTTGGTGGTGACGCTGTTTTCTGGAAGTCTTGCAAGCAGACCATCTTAACGAGGTCAACAATGGAAGCAGAACTCAAAACACTAGACACGGTCACTATTGATGCAGAGTGGCTTCCTGAGCTCTTGATGGACTTACCTATGGTTGAAAAATCAACACCCGTCATCCCGATGAACTGTGATAATCAAATTGTGCTCGTCAAAGTAAACAATTCTAAGTATAATATGAAGTCATCAAGACATGTGAAGAGGATATTAAAATCTGTCAGAAAATAGAGAAACTTCGAAGTTATTACGTTGGATTATATTCAAACATCTAAGAATTTGACAGATCCCTTTACAGAGGTTTTATCACACAATATGATAGATAATGCATCAAGGGAGATGCCTTTGAGACCCACGCTATGAGTTGTTCACATCAGTAAACCACTCTATGTGATCAGAGGTCCTGCGAATTAGAGTTGGGAGACAAGCTGTTGGATGGGTGGGAGGAGAGTATCTCTTATACTAATTTTACCTCTCCGTGAAGATGTTATACCCTCCTAACATTAAGGCTATGCCATCCTAATGTGATAGAAGTATCTTATCAACATCCATGAATGTGAAATCATAGATCAAACTGCCAAATTAAATTCAGTGCTATCATAGTGTCCGCTAAGTTCATGGGCTGGAGATAAGAAGACTCGAACCCCTGACATCCACCAAAGGCTAAACCACCACATCTCAGGCCTCCCCAACGGGTTCTACCATAGAGGCCAATGATAGGGTTGGTATTTATCTTAATGTGTCCTAAGTGGCTTATCTAAGCAAATATGTTGTCCTGCAGAACGTCTCTTGAAGAACACACCTATATGAGTCTAGCTGTCAAACGTCGCAGTCTATGAGAGTTGGGTGCTCTCTAATAAGCTCATGAAAGGCTCTAGAGTATGATTGACATGGGGTGATCACATAAATGCCCATGGTTAATGGACTTGGGTTTTGGGGAGGAGTGCACATTGGAGACTTCGTTGGCCAACAAACAAGCACGCGGGGACACAGTGTTTACCCAGGTTAAGGACCCGAAAGTAAACCCTACTCCTGCTTGTCTATTCTTGATTAATGGAGATCCAAAGTTTTGGGGATATACTTTTCGGGTATCCTCATAGTTCCTCACTGACCAGGGTGGCCCACTTCGGGTTAGAGCTTTGCTTCACGGGCGGCCCAGTCAGGGAGAAAGACGGAGTCCAATCCGGCTACGGGAAGGCCCAGAAGACTTACCGACTTAGGCCCATAATGTTACTTGTAGTTCAAGATGTACTCTGTAACCGACTCTTAGTCGTAGCCAGATAGACCTCTCCTGTAAACCCTAGGCCGGATATCTATATAAGCCGTCCTAGGGAGAGCCTTTAGGGCACACCCAATACTTTAGACCCTCAACTCGCATAGGCGAAACCCTTGTAACCCATATTCCGGCTCTGCCGTATTACTGGATTGCTAGCAGGAGTAGAATCCGTCCAAAGCCGGCGGATTCGAACCTAGGTAAACTTGTGTGCTCACCGTCCCGGAACATCGTACGTCTCACACCCCTCTCTTTTGCATGCCTCGAGGACCCCCTCATGGCGTACTTGTCATCAATCTGACGACAGTTGGCGCCCACCGTGGGGCAAGTGAGCTTCGGATCTGCGTTCCGAGCGGAATCTGCAAGAATCGGAATCGGCGAGACTATGGTCGTCGGTCGCATCCTCTACGCCATCGATGTCCCTCTCATCGTTCTCGACGAGACTTGGATTCCAGCAAGGGAGGCCGTGACTGCCTACACAATCATGTCTTTTGGTGAGATCGATGTTTACATCGGTTTCGCTAAACCTGCCCAACCCACCCCAGTGGTGATGATAGAGGCAGAAGAATTTTCTGGGTCCCCTTTGTCCGCGGAGGCGGCAGAGTTCCGGATCTCAGAAAACAATAATCCCACCCAGCCCGCACCAGTCGCGGAGATAGTGGAGAAACCCGAACCTGAAGAAGACCTAGCGGACCAAGTCGAATCTGGAGTGGATCTCTCCGGAGAAGCCGGATCCCAGATCGACCCACCCGTGGAAGTCGAAATCTAGGAGGAGCATATCAACGACATTGATTCCGGATCTGATGATGCCGGAACAGACAGGCCTTTCCTAAGGTACACACTACGACGTATGATACTGCAAGGCGAAAGCGCAGATGCAATCCTCGAAACCATCAAAAGTTTCGATATGGCTGATCGCGAAAGCCACAGGTACCTCAGGAAGCACACGTCGCACTTCGTCGGATATGTGGGATCTGGACCCGGCTCTGCCGATGCTGGGGACAACACCGACTCTATGCTGGAGGCAATTGGAACAAACGCCGACCGACCCGCATCCTCGGATGAGTCGATGATGTCAGCAGATTTCCGAAAGTTCTCCGCGGAATATGAAGAGGAGTACAACTCCAAAACTACAGAAGAAGGATAAGCCATGGATGAAGGATCCGTGGAACACTCTCCCAAAACGCAGGATGACATGGACGTCGGAGATAATCACGAGGTCCAGATGTCCGAAAGTACCGATCAGAGTCTGACTCCGAGAAACGGACCCAAAGCCGTCTTTGCTACCGGCGCTGCCAAGAAGGCAAAGAAGAAGAACAAGAAAAACAAGACCCCGACAAAAGACCCTCTGACAGAGGAGGTGATTGCCGAGGAATACGAGGAAGACTCGGATGGAGCACTTATCCCAGACGAGCCGAAAAAAGAAGCATCGGTGGATGGACACGTGATCATAGAAGGTGCGCGTAAACTCATCGATGCCGCATTAACCACACCTATCCCTACAGCTGCAGAACTTACTGCAGATGAGATGGACGAAAGGGCGCAAGCCCTAGAAGCGCGTCGTCAACAACTCCTCGATGAAGCCAAAAACATCAAGGTGGAGAAGAAACGCATGTCAAACAAGGAATATATGTCTCGTCTACATCAGAAGACACGGAAGCGTCACACAGATGACAACCAATTCCCACGTGTCCATGCCGTCCTTTTTGGAGATGAGATGGGGAAGCCACGGAAAGATAGCAATGGAGATTGGGTATACCCAACACCAGTACAAAATACCGTGGCAGCCCGAGAAATTCTATCGGCTAATCCAGGACCAGAGGAGATCCGATTCGGTATCAAGCTACTCAACAAGGGACTGGAGCAGCAAAAAGTAGCCCTGTCCAGAAGTCAAAAACTGGTCTCGGATTCCGACCAGTGTCACACAGATCCGGCATGGGCTGACGTAAGACCCCATTACGTTCGGGCACAGTACCATCACCCCGAACACAAGGAAGACAATTATTCAAGAACCGGATCTTCAGGACAGCATCGCAGAACTACACATAACTGGAGCAACGTTGCTCTAGTGGCCGAAAAAGACGCCATCGCTGCCCTGAATCTGACGAACCCTCCCCGGCGAGAATATAAGGATCGAAGGGGAGAAGATAAGGAGAAACGTCGGGAGGAGGATCGTCAGAGAATTCCACCTCCTAGACACGAGAACCGTCTGACTGAGCCTCACCATGGTAGGAACGACGGACGAAGAAACGACGGAAACCATGCCGGTACAAGCCGGCAGGGGGCTCGTCGTAGTCAAGCTACTCCACCCTCTCCACCACATAGTCATCACAACAGCTCCCATGGAGGGCAAGGAGGACGACATGGAGGAGGAGGTGGTGGCAGAAGCCGAAGTCCGGCTCCACGGCACCGCAGCCACAGCCGGCATTCGGGACGATCCCTATCCCCGAACGACGCAAGGCACAGGATCAACTCCAACATAGAGGCTCGGCGCTATGAAAATGATGACGTGTACGTGGGCCCAAAGTGCTTCGGTCCACGCATCAGAGCTACAAAATTCCCGGAAGGATTTGCTATCTCAAGACATATGCAAGCCTACGACGGCATTGCTCGGCCAGACACCTGGTTACAAGACTTCTTCCAAGCGTGCTACATCGCCAAAGGCGGAAATAGCCTGGTCGCAACCCGATATCTCCCACTTATGTTGCGGAAGACGGCACGATCATGGCTCAATGAACTTCCGGTGAACACCATCCATAACTGGTATGATTTGCAAAGTGCGTTCTTTCAGAATTTCGAAGGCACATATCGGAGGCCCTGTACGGTTGGAGACCCACAGCGTTGCACCCAGAAAGCCGGAGAAACTTGCCGGGATTACCTCGGATGATGGATCGACACCAAGAACTCCTGCGAGGGAGTAAATGATCAAACTGTGGTTGAAGCTTTCATCGCAGGTCTCCCTATTGGTTTACTGCGCCATCGCTTGAAGTGTGACAAGGTTACTGATTTGGGAGAGATGAATGAAACAACGAGCAAGTATGCAGATGCTGACGACGATGCAGAAGGACTACTCAATGCCCTAGCTGTGCCTTAGTCAGCAAAACAACCAAAGCAACAAGCTCAGAAGCGCAAAAATACCTCGGAAGAAAAATCCAACGCGGAAACAGCGGTAGTTACTACTGTTTCCGGGTCTGGAGGACGAGGAGGCCGCGGGCATGGCCTTGGGACATCAAGGGTCCAAGGTAGAGGAGAACAACAACCAGGAAAAACCTACTCTTGGGCCGACATTGCCAATAACCCATGTGTGCATCACTTAGACGCCAATGGGGGCTCGTCCCACACCAAAGTTGAATGTCGTTTTAATGACGGCATCAAGAGAGATGATACCGCAGGCTACAAAGCTAAGCGGAAGAAGGGAAAGAAAAATCCCGAAAAAGACAAGGAGACCAAGGAAGATTCCGACATGGAGGAAGCTGATGCTTCAAATCCCAAGTCAGAAGGGAAGAAAACTTTTCCTACCAAGAAGGACACTTATGTCACCTTCCTCGGATCTCAACCAGCAAAGGTCAAGAAAGCAGTTCTACACGAGCTCAATGCAATAGTTCCGGCTGTCCCCCAGTATCTGGACTGGTCAGAAGTGGCAATCACGTTTGACCGCGATGATCATCCGTCTAAGTTACACATGCGAGGAAAGTACGCCTTAATCGTCAACCCACTAATTGACGGTTATGGTTTCTCCAAGACCCTCATGGACGGTGGTAGCAGCATCAATATTCTCTATGTTGAAACGCTACGCCGGATGAAGATCTCGGAGACCCAGTTGAACCATAGCTCTGTGATTTTTCACGGAGTTGTCCCAGGAAGACAAGCTAATTCCCTGGGAGAGATCACTTTGGATGTTACCTTTGGAACTCCAAAGAACTATCGGACGGAGGCACTTTCCTTCAAAGTGGTCCCGTTCAAGAGCGCATACCACGCTATATTCGGACGTCCGGCTTACTGGGCTTTTATGGCTCGTCAGTGTTACATTTACAATATGATGAAAATTCTAGGTCCCAACGGCGTGATCACCATCAGGGGAGACCCGAAGAAAGTGCGAGAGTGCGAGGATGGAAATGCCGCCTTTGCCGAAGCCGTGCTGCACGCCCAGGAGTACCAGGAGATCAAGAAGAGCATAGATCCGTCCGAGATGCCCGCAACAAAGAAGGAGGTTACCAAGCCAAATCCGGAGTTCAAGGCATCAGAAGAGACAAAGAAAGCGCAGTTGAAGGATGATGACCCCACCAAGGTGACCCAGATAGGCGTAGGCCTAGATAGCGCATAGGAAAGCGCGCTCGTCAAGTTCCTCCAAGCAAATCAAGATATCTTCGCATGGCAGCCATCTGACATGACCGGAGTACCTAGGGAACTTGCCGAACACTCTCTAAATGTAAACCCGAACGCTAAACCCGTCAAACAGTCCTTACGACGGTTTGGCAACGAAAAGCGTAAGGCAATAGCTAAGTAACTAGCACGGCTCGAGTTAGCCGGATTCATAGAAGAGGTCATCCACACCGAGTGGTCGGCCAATCCTGTAATGGTCCCTAAAAAGGACACCACTGATTTAAGGATGTGTGTTGATTATACTGCCTTGAACAAGGCTTGTCCAAAAGACCCGTTCGCTCTGCCTAGAATTGATCAAGTTATCGATTCTACGGCAGGCTCGGAACTCCTCTGTTTTCTCGACGCATATTCCGATTATCGCCAAATACGGATGAAGGAATCTGACAAAGTCAAAACTTCATTCATAACCCCCTTCGGAACCTTCTGTTTTGTTACGATGCCCTTTGGGCTGAAGAACGCAGGAGCTACGTACCAGCGCACGATGCAGCGTTGCCTCCACGACCAACTCAGACGCAATGTACATGCTTACGTGGATGATATCGCGGTGATGTCCAAAAAGAAGGAAACACTCATTTCCGACTTGGAGGAAACGTTCGCCAATCTACGAAAATACAATATCATGCTTAACCCGAAGAAATGCTTCTTTGGAATACCAGTCGAAAAATTGTTAGGTTTCATCGTGTCTCAAAGAGGCATAGAGGTGAACCGCGACAAAATCAAGGCTATACTTAATATTTCCAGGCCAACTCGCCTAAAGGACGTACAAAGATTAACTGGTTGCATTGCTTCGGTCAGTCGATTTGTAAGCCGGCTTGGTGAAAGAGCCGCACCATTATACAAACTCCCGAAGAAGTCCAAAGATTTTGTCTGGACGGACGAAGGTGAAGCTGCACTGCAAGACCTGAAAAAAGTACTCTCATCTGCTCCTATCCTCGCAGCGCTGGAATCTCAGGAACCGATGTTGCTTTATATTGCTGCGACAAATAAGGTCGTTAGTATCGTCATGGTGGTGGAGAGACCAGAGGAAAATCAGGAACACCTGGTGCAGCGTCCGACTTACTTTGTCAGCGAGGTCTTGACAGAATCAAAACAGCAATATCCGCACTATCAAAAGTTGGCTTACGGTGTTTTTCTAGCATCTCGTAAGTTACGACACTATTTTCAGGAGCATCCAATTACCGTGGTGAGCAAAGCTCCCATGAGGGATATAATCAACAACAGTGACACCACAGGACGTGTCCCCAAATGGGGCATAGAGCTCTCAGCTTTCGATATTGAGTATAAACCTCGGACAACAATCAAATCCTAGATCCTTGCTGACTTTGTCGCTGATTGGACAGAGACGAAGGAGAACATGGTCCTCCCTGAGTCGGAATACTGGACCCTATTTTTCGATGGGTCTAAGGCTCGAGGGGGCTCGGGGGATGGCGTGGTGCTCAAATCACCCCAAGAAGATAAACTATTATACATGTTGCAAATCCACTTCACAGCGACAAACAATATTGCCGAGTATGAAGCACTGCTGCATGGAATCTGGATTGCCAAGGATATTGGCATCTGACGTTTGATGTGTTACGGAGATTCGGGTCTTGTTGCTCAGCAAGTCTCGGATATTTGTAATGCAAATAAGCACATGGCAGCATATAAAGCTGTCGTGGATGATCTGTCTAAATCGTTCGAAGGGTTTGAAGTTCAACACATCCCTCAAGCAGAAAATGAGGAAGCAGATGCACTATCTTGAATAGGCTCTACACGGAAAGAGGTCCCGGATGGCGCATTTTTAGAGCACCTCAAAGTTCCCTCGATAAAGGGAGTAGATGAGGACTATCCGACCAAATCCGACTCACCTGTAATAGCAGTTCTGGCTGTAATTCCCAGCTGGACTCAACCCAACCTCGATTATTTGGTAGATGGAAAATTACCCGAAGACGAGGTGCTGAGTCGGCAGATTATCCGACGAGCAAAAGCCTATACTATTGTTAAGGGTGAGCTCCATAAACGGAGTGTTTCTGGGGTTTTTCAGCGCTGTGTATCTCCAGAGGAAGGAGTGGAAATCTTAAGGGAAATCCACGAAGGCGAGTATGGTCACCACGCTGCAGCCAAATCTTTAGTGGCAAAAGCTTTTCGACATGGATTTTTCTGGCTTATAGCTCAGGCAGTTGCCAAACGATTAGTCAAGACATGCAAAGGCTGCCAAAAGTACGCCAAGCAAGCTCATGTTCCGGCTGATCAGCTGTGAACAATACCTATAACATGGCCTTTTGCGGTCTGGGGGCTTGATATGGTAGGACCTTTTAAACGAGCTCCAAGTGGATTTACTCACCTCTTAGTGATGGTGGATAAATTCACCAAGTGGATCGAGGCTAAACCTGTCACAAGTTGTGATGGAGCAACAGCCAAAAGATTTGTCGAGGATGTTATAATCCGGTATGGTTATCCGCATAGCATTATCACGGACAACGGGAGTAACTTTTCTATGGAAGAACTGGCCGAATTTTGCGATGAGCAAAATATCCGGCTTGACATTGCATCAGTCGCACATCCATAGGCTAACGGACAAGTCGAAAGAGCAAATGGTTTAATTCTACAAGGCCTGAAACCAAGACTCAAAGCACCACTACGACGTGCTGCGGGGGCTTGGGCAGAGGAACTACCCTCTGTAATTTGGAGTTTACGAACAACTCTGAACAGGTCAATAGGATACACACCTTTCTTCTTGGTCTATGGCGTAGAAGCAGTTCTTCCTAGTGATTTAATTCATACTTCTCCTAGAGTGTCCGCGTATATCGAAGAGGATGCCGAGATTTCTCGACAAAATGATCTCGACTTAGTCGAAGAAGTGCGCGTCGTTGCTGAAATGAGATCTACAGCCTATCAGCAGAAGTTACGCAAGTATCATAGCCAGAGAGTCCGAAATAGATCTTTCAATAAAGGTGATTTGGTTCTCCGGCTTGTGCGACAAAGAAAGCACAAACTTTCCCCAGTATGGGAAGGGCCCTTTTTAGTTAGTCGAGTATTGCACAATGGATCGTACTACTTAACTGACATGAGGCCAGTCAAAGAAAGACCTGCCACTAGGTAGAGAAAGAGAGCTGGAGGCAGTACAAATCCGGATGAGTTAGACAGAGCGTGGAATATTGCTCAGCTACGTCCCTTTTATTCTTAGTTTATCCTTCTTTGTAATCATATATATGTACATGTTCTGTGAGAAATAAAAGTTTTGGTTGTCTCAAGTTTTTTCTGAGAAGTTCTTAAACCATCTTATTTCCGAATGATCATGTCATAGTCGAAAAACCCAGAATGCTTGAAAGTACTTTATGCTCATGTTCGTTCTGGTCTAGATTTCCGATTATAAAACTGCTACCTTCGGGTATAACTCTAAAATTTCTAGTCTTTACTTTGGTTATTTGTCTGATTGCTGGATGCGGGCATTTTCCGAGTAGTGAATTGTTGGTACTGGAAGCCGGCTTTGTTTCCGAGTTTAAACTGGTTTAGCAATTGAGTTCCATTGCTCGGCAAAGTTTCCGACTGAAGGTTTAGCCGGCTCACGAAAAGGACGAGGCGGAAAGCCAGATAAACGATAAGTAGAGACGAAAAAATATAAGTGCTTGTGTAAACATTTTAGGCACGCAAAAATTTCAAAAGTCAAAAGTGCTGAATAGATCAAAAACTTAGCACTTGCAAAGATAAATAGTACTTAATATTTACAATCGCATCAAGTTTTTCCGGAATAATACATACATTTCTGGTCTATGATGCAGGAGGAGATGAAGGATCTGCCGGCTCGCTGGTCACTCTGCCTTGATATCATTCCGAGATGTCCGCGTCCGAGTTGGTGCGTTCATCGTCGGAAACTTCTTCGGCTTCTTCTACAGGAGGATGCGGAGTATCCACGCGGGTGAAGAAGGGATCTCGTAGCTGGTCAGATCAGCTACGTGGCACCCATATCCGGCGCAGGAGTGCATGATGGCTTGAAGGTCCTGCTCCTGGCCGTCTTCGTCTACCTTGCAGTACCCTCTAGTCACTTGCCATATTTCCATGTTTGCATGGTGGCTCATGACCATGGTGAGAGCGTTCTGCGCAGCAGTCCGCGCGTAGGACATGTTCCAGTCCCAAACAAGCTGTGGCATCTCCTTAGCCCTCTCCCGCACCTCAAAATCCGACATGCCTGGCATGTCCGGAATCCTGAGAGACTCGCCAATGTCCTCAAGGGACTGGCGGTAGTCATGAAGAAGATCACCGACTTGGGTAAGCCGGTGGGTGCGGGGCTCAGACGAGGAAGAGTCCGTCAAGTTCAGAGGACCTATACATCAAAATAAAGTTAAGAAAAAACCGACATCGATAGAAGTCGAAGAAAAAGATAAGTCAGAGAGGTGGAACGTACCAAAAATGACGTCGTCAATTTTTGTCTTCTCCTCCCAGAGACTCTGGAGTTCAGCCCGGAGCGCTTGGGATATGTCCTTCTCTCTGCCAAGCTCATTCCTGAGGTCCGAGATTATTTTATCCTGAGCAGCAATCTTGCGATCACGCTCATCAGTCGCCATGGAGGAGGATTCAAGGACTTGAGCTATGCTCTTCTCATGATCTGCCTTGAGCTTATCCAGCTCTTGGTGAAGTCCCTTGTTCTCCACCACCAGGGTCTTGAGGTTCTCGGCCTCTTCAATCATAGAGATGGATTGTTTCACCAGCGCTGTAAGACAAAAAAGAACAACAAGTTCAGAAAAATTCGACATTGAAAAAAGCAAAGACAAGGTTTGAATCTCGGAATATTTACCTTCGGCTTCATCCTTGGCTACTTTGAGCTCAGCATTTTTAAGCCGGAGAGCTTTGATCTCTCTCCGCTTATCACAAACATTGGTCAATAATTCCTGGTTATAGGAACATACTTTCTGTAAGTCAGAATACCCAAAGTCAGAAAGCTACTTAAGACTCAGGCTAATATTTTTTCTAAATATCAGCACGAGCCTTGGGGGCTACACTAGTTCATTCTTTGGCATCCTAATGAAAGCATAAACCCGGATTATATATCCTACTTTATGCTTGGGGGCTAGAGGATATGATATAACATAATGTAAAAACAAGAGTTGGAATTCCGACTTACATATTGCTCGCGGGTGAGTTTATCTAAACCCGCGTTCACTTCAGCTGCCACCTTCTTGGCGAGGGTAAGAAGGATTACTGGGGCTGTTGGAAGCTCGCCAGTCCTAATCCTCTCGTCGCGAAGGTGGACTTGAGCGAGAAGGTCGGAGAACTTGACGTCCTCTGCTTCTTGCGCTTCCTCTTCGGGGGATAGATGGCTTTTGTCCAGGACTTGCCTGGCTAGCCGCTCGATCTCCTCTGCAGATTTCCGGGATAAGCCAAACTTGGCAAGTCCCGAATTGCTGAGGAGGTTTTCGGCGAAGACTTCAGCCGAGGGATCATTACCCGAGGAAGGTTCACCCTTATCTTGAGCTGACACACCCACGGTGACGTCACTTTGCGACCCAAGGATCGCAGGCTCCATTTGAGGAGCCGGATCTTCTGCAGCATCCGACGAGATAACCGGAGTTGCAGAAGGTTGAGGGGCCGGAGTCGGAGGAGCCACGGCAGGGGAAGCTATGGTAAGCTTCGTCTGGCGTAAGGGTTTTGAAAAATCCCTTTCCCCTTGATCTTGATGATTGATTTTTCTCTGAGAAGGTAACAAAGTCAGAAACGTTACATCTCGGAAAGAAATTTGAGTAAAGTACAAAGACGGAAAAGTTGTGACTGAAAGGATACCTCTTCACGACAGGCACCTCCTTTGTGCCAACCGCTACTGTCGGAGCTTTGCGCTTCTTGAGCACAAGATCCAGCAGTGGAACTATTTCCACCTCCTGAGAGAACTCCGGAGGGTATCCTTCGAGCGAAGCAAGTTCCGACTCGGGGATGTCAGCAAGCTGAAAACAAGAAAACATATCAGTATTGCAGTTTAACTCAAAGATAGAAATGCATAAAAGATGTGATGATGGAAGCTTACCGGCACCACGGGGTTTTCCGCCATGTGCATGTCCAGAGAAACCTTTGGAATCCGCCTTTCGATCCGCTCCCTGAACAACCACTTGATTTGGCTTATGTAGCCTTGAGTGGTGTAGGCCTTGGAGCTGATGCGGAGGGAGTCGGTTGGAGAGGACGTGATGGAATGCATCAGTCTATCCTCGTGGTACTGAAGTGGCTGGATCCAGCGTGAGACCCAGCACTAGACCAAGTCGGATCCCTTCAGACCACTGTGCTTGATCAGATATTCGATCCGCCTCTTGGCAAGGATCAGATCATAAGTGAGAGCCGGAGCAGCCTCGTCCCAGGAAGGCTGGGCCGTGGCGGCTCCGTCGACAAAAGCCGGCAAAGCAGTAGCTTTGCCGGGAGCCGGAATATCCCTATGGTAGAAAAAAGTGGCTGGCCATTGTTTGACCGAGGCACTGGAAGAAATTTTGGGATATGCCCGGTCTTGTCTAAGAGAAAAACTAATGGTGCCGGTGATGTAAGGAACACCGACAGTAATGGAATTCCTCCAGACATGGAAATAAAACCAGAAGAGAAGCAAACTCAGCCTAATGCCGAGAAAGCCCTCACAAAGCACAGCATATGCGCTCATTTCTAGAAGTGAATTGGGAGGAAGATTGTGGAGTTGAACTCCATAGTGATCTATCACCTCGGAGAAGAACTCCGAGGGAGGAAAAGACAGACCTCGGTCTAGATGGGTGCCGAAGTGGACTTGCTCGCCCTCGCGCGGGTTGGGGGCTCGGGGGCTGGCGTGGTGCTCAAATCACCCCAAGGAGATAAACTATTATACGTGTTGCAGATCCACTTCACAGTGACAAACAATATTGCCGAGTATGAAGCACTGTTGCATGGAATCCGGATTGCCAAGGATATTGGCATCTGACGTTTGATGTGTTACGGAGATTCGGATCTTGTTGCTCAGCAAGTCTCGGATATTTGTAATGCAAATAAGCACATGGCAGCATATAAAGCTGTCGTGGATGATCTGTCTAAATCGTTCGAAGGGTTTGAAGTTCAACACATCCCTCAAGCAGAAAATGAGGAAGCAGATGCACTATCTCGAATAGGCTCTGCACGGAAAGAGGTCCCGGATGGCGCATTTTTAGAGCACCTCAAAGTTCCCTCGATAAAGGGAGTAGATGAGGAATATCCGACCAAATCCGACTCACCTTTAATAGCAGTTCTGGCTGTAATTCCTAGCTGGACTCAACCCTACCTCGATTATTTGGTAGATGGAAAATTACTCGAAGACGAGGTGCTGAGCCGGCAGATTATCCGACGAGCAAAAGCCTATACTGTTGTTAAGGGTGAGCTCCATAAACGGAGTGTTTCTGGGGTTTTTCAGCGCTGTGTATCTCCGGAGGAAGGAGTGGAAATCTTAAAGGAAATCGACGAAGGCGAGTGTGGTCACCACGCTGCAGCCAAATCTTTAGTGGCAAAAGCTTTTCGACATGGATTTTTCTGGCTTACAGCTCAGGCAGATGCCGAACGATTAGTCAAGACATGCAAAGGCTGCCAAAAGTACGCCAAGCAAGCTCATGTTCCGGCTGATCAGCTGCGAACAATACCTATAACATGGCCTTTTGCGGTCTGGGGGCTTGATATGGTAGGACCTTTTGAAACGAGCTCCAAGTGGATTTACTCACCTCTTAGTGATGGTGGATAAATTCACCAAGTGGATCGAGGCTAAACCTGTCACTAGTTGTGATGGAGCAACAACCAAACGATTTGTCGAGGATGTTATAATCCGGTATGGTTATCCGCATAGCATTATCACGGACAATGGGAGTAACTTTTCTATGGGAGAACTGGCCGAATTTTGCGATGAGCAAAATATCCGGCTTGACATTGCATCAGTCGCACATCCACAGGCTAACGGACAAGTCGAAAGAGCAAATGGTTTAATTCTACAAGGCCTGAAACCAAGACTCAAAGCACCACTACGACGTGCTGCGGGGGCTTGGGCAGAGGAACTACCCTCTGTAATTTGGAGTTTACGAACAACTCCGAACAGGTCAACAGGATACACACCTGTCTTCTTGGTCTATGGCGTAGAAGCAGTTCTTCCTAGTGATTTAATTCATACTTCTCCTAGAGTGTCCGCGTATATCGAAGAGGATGCCGAGATTTTTCGACAAAATGATCTCGACTTAGTCGAAGAAGTGCGCGTCGTTGCTAAAATGAGATCTACAGCCTATCAGCAGAAGTTACGCAAGTATCATAGCCAGAGAGTCCGAAATAGATCTTTCAATAAAGGTGATTTGGTTCTCCGTCTTGTGCAACAAAGAAAGCACAAACTTTCCCCAGTATGGAAAGGGCCCTTTTTAGTTAGTCGAGTATTGCACAATGGATCGTACTACTTAACTGACATGAGGCCAGTCAAAGAAAGACCTACCACTAGGAAGAGAAAGAGAGCTGGAGGCAGTACAAATCCGGATGAGTTAGACAGACCGTGGAATATTACTCAGCTACGTCCCTTTTATTCTTAGTTTATCCTTCTTTGTAATCATATATATGTACATGTTCTATGAGAAATAAAAAATTTGGTTGTCTCAAGTTTTTTCTGAGAAGTTCTTAAACCATCTTATTTCCGAATGATCATGTCATAGTCGAAAATCCCAGAATGCTTGAAAGTACTTTATGCTCATGTTCGTTCTGGTCTAGATTTCCGATTATAAAACTGCTACCTTCGGGTATAACTCTAAAATTTCTAGTCTTTACTTTGGTTATTTGTCTGATTGCTGGATGCGGGCATTTTCCGAGTAGTGAATTGTTGGTACTAGAAGCCGGCTTTGTTTCTGAGTTTAAACTGGTTTAGCAATTGAGTTTCGTTGCTCGGCAAAGTTTCTGACTGAAGGTTTAGCCGGCTCACGAAAAGGACGAGGCGGAAAGCCAGATAAACGATAAGTAGAGACGAAAAAATATAAGTGCTTGTGTAAATATTTTAGGCACGCAAAAATTTCAAAAGTCAAAAGTGCTGAATAGATCAAAAACTGAGCACTTGCAAAGATAAATAGTACTTAATATTTACAATCGCATCAAGTTTTTCCGGAATAATACATACATTTCTGGTCTATGATGCAGGAGGAGATGAAGGATCTGCCGGCTCGCTGGTCACTCCGCCTTGATATCGTTCCGAGATGTCCGCGTCCGAGTTGGTGCGTTCATTGTCGGAAACTTCTTCGGCTTCTTCTACAGGAGGAGGCGAAGTATCCACGCGGGTGAAGAAGGGATCTCGTAGCTGGTCAGATCAGCTACATGGCACCCGTATCCGGCGGAAGCGTGCATGATGGCTTGAAGGTCCTGCTCCTGGTCGTCTTCGTCTACCTTGCAGTACCCTCTAGTCACTTGCCATATTTCCATGTTTCCATGGTGGCTCATGACCATGGTGAGAGCGTTCTGCGCAGCAGTCCACGCGTAGGACATGTTTCAGTCCCGAACAAGCTGCGGCATCTCCTTGGCCCTGTCCCGCACCTCAAAATCTGACATGCCTGGCATGTCCGGAATGCTGAGAGACTCGCCAATGTCCTCAAGGGACTGGCGGTAGTCATGAAGAAGATCACCGACTTGGGTAAGCCGCTGGGTGCGGGGCTCGGACGAGGAAGAGTCCGTCAAGTTCAGAGGACCTATACATCAAAATAAAGTTAAGAAAAAACCGACATCGATAGAAGTCGAAGAAAAAGATAAGTCAGAGAGGTGGAACGTACCAAAAATGATGTCGTCAATTTTGGTCTTCTCCTCCCGGAGACTCTAGAGTTCAGCCCGGAGCGCTTGGGATATGTCCTTCTCTCTGCCAAGCTCATTCCTGAGGTCCGAGATTATTTTATCCAGAGCAGCAATCTTGCGATCACGCTCATCAGTCGCCATGGAGGAGGATTCAAGGACTTGAGCTATGCTCTTCTCATGATCTGCCTTGAGCTTATCCAGCTCTTGGTGAAGTCCCTTGTTCTCCACCACCAGGGTCTTGAGGTTCTCGGCCTCTTCAATCATAGAGATGGATTGTTTCACCAGCGCTGTAAGACAAAAAAGAACAACAAGTTCAGAAAAATTCGACATTGAAAAAATCAAAGACAAGGTTTGAATCTCGAAATATTTACCTTCGGCTTCATCCTTGACTACTTTGAGCTCAACATTTTTAAGTCGGAGAGCTTTGATCTCTCTCCGCTTATCACAAACATTGGTCAATAATTCCTGGTTATAGAAACATACTTTCTGTAAGTCAGAATACCCAAAGTCAGAAAGCTACTTAAGACTCGGGCTAATATTTTTGCTAAATATCAGCAAGAGCCTTGGGGGCTACACTAGTTCATTATTTGGCATCCTAATGAAAGCATAAACCCGGATTATGTATCCTACTTTATGCTTGGGGGCTAGAGGATATGATATAACATAATGTAAAAACAAGAGTTGGAATTCCGACTTACATATTGCTCGCGAGTGAGTTTATCTAAACCCGTGTTCACTTCAGCTGCCACCTTCTCGGCGAGGGTAAGAAGGATTACTGGGGCTGTTGGAAGCTCGCCAGTCCTAATCCTCTCGTCACGAAGGTGGACTTGAGCGAGAAGGTCGGAGAACTTGACGTCCTCTACTTCTTGCGCTTCCTCTTCGGGGGATAGATGGCTTTTGTCCAGGACTTGCCTGGCTAGCCGCTGGATCTCCTCTGCAGATTTCCGGGATAAGCCAAACTTGGCAAGTCCCGGATTGCTGAGGAGGTTTTCGGCAAAGACTTCAGCCGAGGGATCATTACCCGAGGAGGGTTCACCCTTATCTTGAGCTGACGCACCCACGGTGATGTCAGTTTGCGACCCAAGGATCGCAGGCTCCGTTTGAGGAGCCGGATCTGCTGCAGCATCCGACGAGATAACCGGAGTTGCAGAAGGTCGAGGGGCCGGAGTCGGAGGAGCCACGACAGGGGAAGCTATGGTAAGCTTCGTCTGGCGTAAGGGTTTCGAAGAAATCCCTTTCCCCTTGCTCTTGATGATTGATTTTGCTCTGAGAAGGTAACAAAGTCAGAAACGTTACATCTCTGAAAGAAATTTGAGTAAAGTACAAAGACGGAAAAGTTGTGACTGAAAGGATACCTCTTCACGACAGGCACCTCCTTTGTGCCAACCGCTACTGTCGGAGCTTTGCGCTTCTTGAGCGCAAGATCTAGCAGTGGAACTACTTCCACCTCCTGAGAGAACTCCGGAGGGTATCCTTCGAGCGGAGCAAGTTCCGACTCGGGGATGTCAGCAAGCTGAAAACAAGAAAACATATCGGTATTGCAGTTTAACTCAAAGATAGAAACGCATAAAAGATGTGATGATGGAAGCTTACCGGCACCACGGGGTTTTCCGCCATGTGCATGTCCAGAGAAACTCTGGAATCCGCCTTTCGATCCGCTCCCTGATCAGCCACTTGATTTGGCTTATGTAGCCTTGAGTGGTGTAGGCCTTGGAGCTGATGCGGAGGGAGACGGTTGGAGAGGACGTGATGGAATGCATCAGTCTATCCCCGTGGTACTGAAGTGGCTGGATCCGGCGTGAGACCCAGCACTGGACCAAGTCGGATCCCTTCAGACCACTATGCTTGATCAGATATTCGATCCGCCTCTTGGCAAGGATCAGATCATCAGTGAGAGCCGGAGCAGCCTCGTCCCAGGAAGGCTGGGCCGTGGTGGCTCCGTCGACAAAAGCCGGCAAAGTAGTAGCTTTGCCGGGAGCCGGAATATCCCTATGGTAGAAAAAAGTGGCTGGCCATTGTTTGACTGAGTCACTGGCAGAAATTTTGGGATATGCCCGGTCTCGTCTAAGAGAAAAACTAATGGTGCCGGTGATGTAAGGAACACCGGCAATAATGGAATTCCTCCGGACATGGAAATAAAACCGGAAGAGAAGCAAACTCAGCCTAATGCCGAGAAAGCCCTCGCAAAGCACAGCATACGCGCTCATTTCTAGAAGTGAATTGGGAGGAAGATTGTGGAGTTGAACTCCATAGTGATCTATCACCTCGGAGAAGAACTCCGAGGGAGGAAAAGACAGACCTCGGTCCAGATGGGTGCCGAAGTGGACTCGCTCGCCCTCGCGCGGGTTGGGGATGGTTTCGCCGGAGCCGCTCCGCCAGTCACCGGCAGCGAGAAGCCCCTCCTTCTCCACGTTCTTGAGGCCTGCTTCGTCGAGAGCGCAGGGGATCCAGATTCCCCTATAGCTTTCTTTCTCTGTTGCTGCTTCCGCCTTCGCCGCCGCCACTGCCGCCGCCAAACCGGAGGAAGAAGATGATGAGGCCATTTTCTCCGGTGGGAGGGTGACCTTAAAGGGGCAGCGCTGGGAGCTCTATGGGGAGAGAACGAGGAGGCTCTGGGCACGCAGGAAGATTGGGAGGAAAGGAAAGGCAAAGGACTGGTGGAAAGGAGAAGAAGAAATCCGAACCCCTTATATCCCCTACCTGCGCCAAGATTCGTGCAAACGCTACAGTGTAACCGCCACGCGTCGTGGAAAGAACTAGGAAGGGCCCGCGCGATGATTGCGTCGCCTCGATCTCCACGCACGCATTGAAACGGCGCCTCGGTTCCACGGACCGCGGACCCACCAACGGTCGTGTTGACGGAACATCTGTCAGATGACGTGACTTGACCATGCTTGTGTCAGGTGGCGTTAGAGACCAAATTCCGGCTTAGTTCAAAATCGAGCTGGAAAATCCGAGTAACCTACTAATAGGTCTGACTTATTTTTAAGACCCGGATCGTATCTTTTGTTGTGAAGTTTCAGGAACCCTTCAAGATTCTGCAAGCCGAAGATCAAGCTAGACGATGATAATTCCGACTTTGGATCTTGGAGGCCTCCGGGGGCTGCTGTTGGGGATATACTTTTCGGGTATCCTCATAGTTCCTCACTGACCAGGGTGGCCCACTTCGGGTTACAGCTTTGCTTCACGGGTGGCCCAGTCAGGGAGAAAGACGGAGTCCAATCCGGCTACGGGAAGGCCCAGAAGACTTACCGACTTAGGCCCATAATGTTACTTGTAGTTCAAGATGTACTCTGTAACCGACTCTTAGTCGTAGCCGGATAGACCTCTCCTGTAAACCCTAGGCCGGATATCTATATAAGCCGTCCTAGGGAGAGCCTTTAGGGCACACCCAATACTTTAGACCCTCAACTCGCACAGGCGAAACCCGTGTAACCCATATTCCGACTCTGCCGTATTACTGGATTGCTAGCAGGAGTAGAATCCGTCCAAAGCCAGCGGATTCGAACCTGGGTAAACTTGTGTGCTCACCGTCCCGGAACACCGTACATCTCACACCCCTCTCTTTCGCACGCCTCGAGGACCCCCTCATGGCGTACTTGCCATCAATCCGACGACACGAAGGAGTATAGGGGTGCCGAGATGGCGATGGTGCTTGATGTCTACGCACTTCTATTCTTGTAGACAGTTGTTGGGCCTCCAAGTGTAGAGGTTTGTAGAACAGCAGCAAGTTTTCCCTTAAGTGGATCACCCAAGGTTTATCGAACTCAGGAAGGAAGTGGTCAAAGGTATCCCCTCTCAAGCAACCCTGCAATCAAGATACAAGAAGTCTCTTTTGTCCCCAACACACCCAATACACTTGTCAGGTGTATAGGTGCACTAGTTCGGTGAAGAGATAGTGAAATACAAGTGGTATGGATATAAGAAAACGGTGCTAGAAATGTTGGGGTTCGCAGCATAGAAAACAAAAAATTTCCTGCGATGAGAACTATACGCCAAGATCTATCTACTAGATACAGAGCAACGGGTGGATATACATCCATGGAGAACTTACCCTCGAAGACAACGAGTTTTGTTAACGAGTAGGAACTCGTGGATGATGTAGTCCTACGCTTGCCGATCTCAAGATCGTGATGAAGTCCAGCAGGTTCGGCTCCAACACGTCCATCAGATCCAGCTCCAGCATGTCCAGCACCACCAAGTCCAGCACCGCAAAGCAGCGGTGCATCCGTGATCGCACACACGTCCGGTACCCCGACAACCTCCGTCCCTCGCTCCAGCAAAGCAGCGGAAGCAGCAACTCCTTTCTGGATAAAGCCACCGGGAACATGTATCTCGCTAATCCGAGACCATGGGGGAATAATACTAGAGGGGGAGAGAGATCCTTCACGAGGAGGTGTGATGAAGAAGGAGTGAGAGGGGGGCCTTTTATAGGAGGAGGGGAGGGTGTCCCTTCACCTCCCCCATTCATGTGGTAGTAACCCCCTCCACATTAAAATGCCCCTTCACATTCTCTTTTAAAGTCTCCACTTTAAATGCATTAAATTTCTCCAAATTTAATGCTCTCTCGTTTAATAAAACTCTTTTATTAATTTTATTCAGAATTTTGTCAATAACTTTAATTAACAAACATTCACATAAAACCCCCTGCAACATTTCAATATTACATGCAGAACCAATTTCAGCAATTTCACCCGAAACAGTTTCGGTGTCTATTGAAATAATTCCAGCGCTTTCTTAAATCTTTATTTGAAACATATTTGCTCCAAATGGTGTCGGTATCCCTTAAGTGTGTCACCCTACGGTTCACGAATAATGCAGACATGATCGAGACCCCTCTCCGATCAATAATCAGCAGCGGGACCTGGAGATCCGTACTGACTCCCACATATTCAACGATGACTCTTGTGATCGTGTGAACCTTTAACGTTGTAACTAAATTCCTTTGTCTCGCGATATATTACATGTCCGAGATTCCATCATTGGCATCCAAATACCTAGTTTGATCTCGTTACCGACATGCACTCTTTTCTCGTTCCCGTGATATAACATTCTAGTGATCACATCACTTGCTTGCAAGCTATTTCAATGTGATATCACTGAGAGGGCCCAGAGTATATCTATCCGTCATCGGGGTGGACAAATCCCACTCTTGATCCATGAGCCTTAACATAACACCTTCGTAGCACTGAACCCACCTTTATAGTCACCCTGCTACGGTGTGACGTTTGATGTTATCAAGATACTCTTTCGGTGTTAGAAATTAACATGATCTCATGGTCTAAGGACTAAGATTACTTCGTATGATGTTATAGCAACATAAACATAATGAGTCTGATCATAATGCTATACTTCGGATGAATGTTCATCACATCATTCCACCAATGTTGTGACCTCGTTATTAACAACATCCAATGTCCATGATCAGGAAACCTTGATCATCTTGTTAATCAACAAGCTAGTTTATATGAGAGGTAGTACTAGGAACTTTGTATTTTGTTTATTAAACACACATGTATTAACGTTTCCAATTAATACAATTATAGCATGCAAAATAAACATCTATCATAAACATGGAATAAGATAATAACCACTTTATTATTGCCTCTCGGGCATATTCCCTTCAAGAAAATAGCTTGATGGCGTGGAAGAGACTAAAAGCAAACTGGAATAAAGATGGAAACAAGCAAACATGTAACAAATCTAGTTGCAAACAATGTTTCAATGCTTAGAAACAAGGCCCAGGGATCATACTTTCACTAGTGAACACTCTTATATAAATATATTATCTTAATGATACTACTCTGAACTACTCTCCGGTTAGACACTCTAATACATGGTAGGACTATAATAGCACTCCTCAAAGTTCGCTTTCCCCATCTAGATAACCCCACACTGTTACCTTGAGCGCTAGATGGTTCCAATAAACACCACAATTTCATAGCAACATCCAACTCTAAATATAACTCATAACAAGTAATTGTAATCTCTAGCCTAAGTGCCACCATGGTGTGCACGCTGTCACTTTCACACACATGGGGAGAGCAGAGATCTATTAAAGTACTTGAGTATCAAGGTAGATCTACTTGATTACAAAGCTCATAATCACAATATAATCATGCATAGAGAGAGAAATGAACACATAGCTACCGGTAGAGCCCTTAGCCTCGAGAGATAACTACTCCATCCTCATCATGGGAGTCAACAACGGCGATGGAGATGGCGGTGAAGATGGTGAAGAGGCGGCGGCGGTGCGGAGGACTCCTTCCCCGCCACTGGTATCACAGGGGAGCACCGCCCCTTAGCGCCCTTCCTTCATGGCTTCTTGGGAGCCCTTTCCCATGGAGATGGGATCCATGGGGGAGGCAAAAACGTGGCTTTGGTGGCTGCAAATTCGTGGGTGGAGGTGCTGTTGGAATTATGCCCTAGAGGCAATAATAAAGATGTTATTATTATAATTCTTGTTCATGATAAATTTTATATTCCATGCTAGAATTGTATTAAGCAGAAACATTAATACTTGTGTGGTTTGTGAACAACACCGTGTCCCTGGTACGCCTCTATGGACTAGCTCATTGATCAATGATGGTTAAGGTTTCCTAACCATAGACATGAGTTGTCAATTGATAATGAGATCATATCATTGGGAGAATGATATGGTGGACAGACCCAAACTAAGCAAAGCTATTAGATCGTTTCATCGTGTTCGTCTTTGCGAAGCTTTTCTCATGTCAAATATTGTATTCCTTAGACCATGAGATAATACAACTCCCTAGTATCAGAAGAAATCTTTGAGGTCATCAAACGTCATCCTATGAGAGGGTGATCATAAAGGTGTCTCTCAGGTGATCGGAAAGTATCTGTTGGGTTGTATGTATCGAGATGGGATTTGTCCCTCCCAAGTCGGAGAGATATACTTCGGGCCCACTGGGTAATTGATATCAACACCGCTTGCAAGCATGTGGTTAAGGAGTTAATCACAAAGTGATATCGGATTACGGAACGAGTAAAGTACTTGCTGTGAACGAGATTGAACTAGGTATGACGATACCGACGATCGAATCTCGGGCAAGTAAAATATCGCGAGACGAAGGGAATATATATATGGGATTGATTGAATCCTGGCATCGTGGTTCATCCGATATGATCATCGATGAATGTGTGGGAGTCAATATGGGTGCCCAGACCCCGCTGTTGATTATTGATAGAAGATCATGTCTGCATATTCTCGAACCCGCAGGGTCACACACTTAACGTGTCTAGACGCTAGGATAGATTGGATAATTGGTTTATGAATTTTTGTTCGGAGTCTCGGATGGGATCCGGGACATCACGAGAGGTTCCGGAGAATAAGATTCATATAAGGCAGTGCAGTTTTTGGAGTTCGGAATTGTTCCGGATTAATCGGTATTGTACCGGAAGCTTCTAGAACCTTCCGGAAGAGGACCAACGTGGCCCCACCTTCCGGGAGGGGGCATGGGCCTATGAGGGAGTGTCCTGGCCGCATTGGGCCAGGGGCACAAGGCCCCATAGGGCCCAGCCGATCCTAGATAAGTTTAAATCGTTTAAACTAGAGATAAGATAAGATAGGATTTCTGGATAAGGGAGAGTTTAAATTGTTTAAACTAGAGATAGGCTTGGAGGAGAGGCTAGGGCTGGCCGCACCCCCCCTCTATATATAGAGGGCTGGTGCGCCCCCTATCATACCCCCTTACACCTTCCTCCAAACCCAGTTGCCCTACTGCCCTTCCTCTCTCCCTCCCGACTGTTTGTAGGCGAAGCCCTGCGGCAGAAATTCTCCACCATATACACCACGCCGTCGTGCTGTAGATCCAATCCATCTCTCCACCATACTTGCTGGTCCGAGGAAGGAGGAGACGTCGAGGTGCCGCACTTGTGCATCTCACGGAGGCACCGCCACTTGTGGTGCTAGATCGGATCGGATCGCGAGGAGGAGAAGCGAGTACGACTACATCACCCACGTTCCGACGAACGTTCCGCTGTGCGAATCTTCAAGGGTATGAAGATCTAATCCAATCTCTCTCGTTGTTTGCATCTCCTAGATTAGATCTTGGCTTTCCCTCTGTTCGCTTCCGTAGAAAATTTTGATTTACTATGCTGCGAAACCCTTCAGGTGCCTCCCACGAATTAGGTTTCCTACCTTTATATAGCTTCTCGGATTCCCGTCACCTCATCTTGGGCTGCAGTAAATTGGGCCTATCAGGCC
Source organism: Avena sativa (assembly GCA_916181665.1). Taxonomy (NCBI): domain Eukaryota; kingdom Viridiplantae; phylum Streptophyta; class Magnoliopsida; order Poales; family Poaceae; genus Avena; species Avena sativa. The sequence goes on from OV702289.1 coordinate 60,066,632, forward strand.
CGTCAAAACTCGGAATCAGCTAAATTTTATGTGCAGAACGTTTGTCGCGAAATTTTCAACAACTTTGTAGTTGAAGAGTTTTCCGTTTGACGCAGTCTTTGACCCAAAACGTGACCATCTTCAAAAAGAGTTCTGAGACAGATTTTTAGAAAATCCCAATTTGACTCCAACAAGGTTTCCACTTGTATTCTTGGTAATTTCTACACATCAAAGTGTAAAACAAGAACATTGTGCACTTTTGCAACTATTAGTAGGTTAGTCCAAATAAATCATAAACTTTATATAAAAAGGAGTATCAAAAGCATATTATTAACATAAAACCATCAAAAATATGGAGTCAAAGGAAGGTGGCAAGGGTGGTGGAATAGTAAAAGATATGCCCCCAACTCAACTTGCGAATCAAGCATTATATCAAGAACCAAATACAATATATCAAGAGGCAAATACAATTAATAAAGAAAATGCATTATAAGGGGAAGAACCAAATGAAAGGGGTTTAATATGATGCTCAAATGCAATGTGGCATGGTGACATGAGCATGATATAATGCAATGCAATTAATGATATGTATGAAGTAGTCATATATATAATAAACTAAGTAGCATTCAATTGTTAGACAATAGGGATGCTACAGTGCTCCTCTCTAGTTAGAGCTAGCAGTGGAGGGAAGATCCACTGTCTCCCCCAATAAATATGTCATCCTCGGTGTTCTTGTGATGCCTGCGGTGTTGTCTCCCTGGCCGACCATGGTGGAAAGGGTGGGATGTGCACCGTCGAGCGAGGTGGTGGTGGTGTTCTCGAGTTGCTCTTGACCGGCCGCGTTGGCAAGGTGGAGTGGACAAGCGACGCGGCTTCCTCCGCATCAACAAGAAGCTTGAGTTGGTCCCGTGTGGAGGGGCCTACCAGTGTGGAGCGCGGGAGCTGGCCTGGGAGGGGGGCGATATCTTTTCCATGTCGCTGCGGCAATGATGAGGCACGCATCAACGCATTTCCTTGGTATTCTTCTCCGGGTACTCCTCGGAAAGATGGAGGGCGTGGGTGTTTGCACCCTCTCGAAGCTGTGCTTTCTAGGGAATCCAAGCTCCGGTGAGATTGCTACAGCTATCCTAGGCCAGAGAGGCCACTGCAGGCTCGACGGTGGCTGAGTTTCTTCTTCCTAATGGTGATGGTGACGCGGCCATGCGCGCATCAACCTAGCAGGAAGTATTCCGACCCCTATCTAGGAGGCAGTGCTACCATCGCCCGAAGTGGCAAGTTCCCCGACAGCGACGGTGGTGCCTGGTGCGGGCGGTCTAGCAGCGGTGGTGGAGGGGGACTGAGGGCTCGATTACTTTTTAAGATTTTGTTCTAGAGTCCTTTGTGTAATTTTTGTGGCCTTGTCTTCAAATTGTAGGTTTCTTAGGGCAAGTGTTGTGAGGGACCTCACCGAAAATTTGTACCAACCATTCTTGATATACAACTTCTAGTCCTTTTAAGGCCTTTTCCCTGCAAATAATAGCGTTGTGAACTGTATTTCTACTCTAGAATTGATGGAATGAACGCAAGGAACGGAGAACGCCAGCAATTTGTTGATGAATTCCAATTTATGATAGGCTAACAATCTTTATGTTTTCAGGAAACAATTTTTGTTCCAATGGAAGTGTTCGCTTCACCAAAGGAATCGGCTCGCTATGGCTAGAAAAAATAAGAACTCCTGGGGAGTTCTTCAATGGCACGAAGTCCTGTTTCAATTTTGGCGATGATGGCTTAATTAATTTGGCTTGATATCGGAGAGTAAGCTCCATCCGGAGCGATTGACACCCATGATCTCTGCCGCGTATGGCGCTAAGGATTTTCAGACCTCGTGGTCTCCCTATTTCCGTACAGTCTCAACACTCGTCAACTCTATGGCCTATGGTGCCAAGGAATTGTCAACATCCATGGATCCGTGGTGGCGCTTCAACAGCCACCGCCTCAACCATCCTAACGGACAATTGCTTCCTCACCTGCATCGACGGTGGCCTGCATTACCTGCGTCGGCTTCACCGACCATGTCTCACCCTCGCCCTCGCCTCACCAAGAGCCGGTGAGGTGTGGTCTATATTAATAATAACCAGATTAATCAAATAATTGTTTCATTTATTTATACCAAATTAATTTACTTATTTATGATATATTTCGTCAATATAAGATTTTAGTTAGTACACTTCATTACATTTATCAAAATTGGGAACATAAAATGGTTGCTAATATATTATTAATTAAGATACATTGTTGTATGCTTTAAGTCGGATTTCAATCATTTTCCAAATACAATCGTGTTAAATTCAAGTTATGTTTTTTGTAGAAAGTTATGTTTATTTGTGATATTTTGGCTCACACATTTCTCAGAAAAAGCATTTTTGAATTGAATCCCCTTGTAGATCTAAGAAAATAATAAACAAAAATCATATTCTTTGTAGATCAAGAAGCATCATATGAGACGTGTTCCAGTGTATATCTCTGTGTTTGCAACTCAATATTTTAGTATCTTTAAATATAGTGGTAGAGATCTCTAGAGCATATGTGACTATTATACATAAATATAATGATGGAGGTTCTAAGATTCTTTTTTGCGAACAAAGAGCTTTATATTAGTAAGAATTTGTACAATCGTTCTAAAGAACGTCTACCAGAAATTGTGGTTTATAATTAACCCACAAGCATCTCCTTCTTTCGGGACTAGCCCTTTTAGCACATTTATTATGAGATGCTTCATTAGAAGTTCTATACACAAAAGTAATGTTACAGCTAGTGAAAAAGTCACTAAGCTTCTTTACCTCCTTTGTGCTATACTCAGATTTCCCAATCCCATGCTCCTTGGTCAACTTCACAACCTCTTGAGGTCAGATTCAAAATCTACCCGCGGGTAACCCCTGCCTATTGCCATCCTAATGGCATGAATAGCACGGGCTTGCAACATGAGGATACCATAACGCATGTGCGCAGATCATCTCTCCAACAATCTCGTGTAGTAATTAGGCTTGTTGCCCATTCATCTGTTCTCTAGAAAGCCGGCATCAACATTGATTTTAAGAACACCTTGCATAGGTTTCTTCTGTTACAGTATATATTTGTATATTGTACTTTCCCCATATGTTAGGGGGCTTTCTGTATATTTGCACCTGTACATATACTATATATTCTGGCCTTTGGCCCTCTGGTAATACAATGATCTATTACCCTAACATGGTATCAGAGCCGTAAGGCTTTTTTTTCTCCCTCGCAGCCGCCGCCGCCGCTCGCCCCGGCATCCCGCCGCCGCGCCCGGCCGCCGTCGCCGTCGCCGCCTCCACCTCTGCCGCCGCCTCCTCTCCGGCCGCCGCCGCCGCTCGCCCCGCCCGCCCACCGCCGCGCCCGGTCGCCGCCGCCGCCTCCTCTCCGGCCGCCCGTCCCCAGCCGCCGCTCGCCCCAGCTCTCCGCTGCCGCGCCCGGCCGCCCAGTTTTCGTCCGATCTCGATCGGATCTGAAAAAAAAAATCGACAGAGCTATGTCTTCCTAGTCGGGCTATGTTGCGATTCCTCGCTGCCCGGTGATTTTTGATGGCGCGAATTATCCTGATTTCGCTGCCTTCATGCGCGTTCATATGCGCGGTCTTCGCCTTTGGGGTGTGCTTTCCGGTGAGGTCTCCTGTCCACCGCGCCCCGTTGCGCCTACGGCGCCTATTGCACCGACGCCCGTTGCCCTTGCCTCCGATGCCACTCAGGCGGTCAAGGATGCAGCCCAGAGTGCTGATGATACTGCTCGGGATGATTATGATCGGAAGGTCTAGGAGCATTCTACTGTTGTTGCGACCTACCGGCCGGATCTGGCTAACTACACTCAGTGGATAGATGAGGATGCTCGTGCTGCTGCTGTTCTCACTTCCAGTGTTCTGTCTCAGTATGCTGCTGAGTTCATGGGTCTTCCCACTGCTGCTGCTCAGTGGGCTTTTTTTCGTCAACGCTATCAGCGTCTGGAGATGCTCTTTATCTGTCTGTGGTTCGTCAGGAGCATGATCTTAAGCAGGGTGATTCCACTATTGATGAGTTCTATACTCAGAGTGCTGTTATTTGGCGTCAGCTTGACTCTCTTCGTACAACTGTGTGTAACACCTGTCCCTGCTGTCTGATTATGCGCGCGGGTCTGGAGTTTCAGCGCGACTTTGAGTTCTTGTCACGGCTCCGCAAGGAGTTTGAGCCGCGTCGTGCCCAGCTGCTTGCCTGTGGTCGTGTTCCGCTCTCTGAGGTACTGGCTGAGCTTCGTGCTGAGGAGACTCGTCTTCGTGGTGCTGGTCTTCTTAAGGTTCCATCTGTTCTTGCTGCTCGTGATCCCCCTGTGCCACCGGCTTCGTCACGGTCTCTAGCACCGCCGCTACTCTCTGCTCCGCCGACTCACGGTCAGAGTCAGCCTCAGTAGCCTGGTGGTTCTCGTCCTCCCTGTGCCCACTGTGGCAATCCTGGCAACGATATCTCTGGCTGCTGGACGAGGGATCCTCGCTTACGACAGTAGTACCTTGCTCGTCGGCAGGCTGGTTCTTTAGGATCTTCTGCCGTTGCTTTTGGACCTCCTGCTGCTGCACTGTCTGATCGGGATATTATCCGTGGTCTTCGTAGTCTGCTCGCTGCTACAGGCTCTTCTGAAGGGTTTCGCAGCATAGTAAATCAAAATTTTCTACGGAAGCGAACAGAGGGAAAGCCAAGATCTAATCTAGGAGATGCAAACAACGAGAGAGATTGGATTAGATCTTCATACCCTTGAAGATTCGCACAGCGGAACGTTCGTCGGAACGTGGGTGATGTAGTCGTACTCGCTTCTCCTCCTCGCGATCCGATCCGATCTAGCACCACAAGTGGCGGTGCCTCCGTGAGATGCACACGTGCAGCACCTCGACGTCTCCTCCTTCCTTGGACCAGCAAGTATGGTGGAGAGATGGATTGGATCTACAACACGACGGCGTGGTGTATTTGGTGGAGAATTTCTGCAGCAGGGCTTCGCCTGCAAACAGTCGGGAGGGAGAGAGGAAGGCAGCAGGGCTACTAGGGCTTGGAGGGAGATGTGTGTCGGGAGGGGGCGCCCTAGCCCTCTATATATAGAGGGGGAGGGGGCGGCTAACCCTAGCCCCTCCTCCAAGCCTTGGGCCGGCGGCCAAGGGAGGGAGGAGTGGGGGGCTAGGATTCTATCTCCAGTTTAAACGATTTAAACTTTCCCTTATCTAGAAATTCTATCCTTAGATTTAAACGAGTTAAATCTCTCTAGAATCGGCTGGGCCCTATGGGGCCTTGTGCCCCTGGCCCAATGCGGCCAGGACACTCCCTCATAGGCCCATGCCCCCTCCTGGAAGGTGGGACCACGTTGGCCCCCTTCCGGAAGGTTCTAGAAGCTTCTGGTACAATACCGATTAACCCGGAACAATTCCGAACTCCAAAAACTGCACTGCCTTATATGAATCTTATTCTCCGGACCATTTCGGAACCTCTCGTGATATCCCGGATCCCATCCGAGACTCCGAACAAAAATTCATAAACCAAGTATCCAATCTATCCTAGCGTCGAGACACGTTAAGTGTGTGACCCTGCGGGTTCGAGAATATGCAGACATGATCTTCTATCAATAATCAACAGCGGGGTCTGGGCACCCATATTGACTCACACACATTCATCGATGATCATATCGGATGAACCACGATGCCAGGATTCAATCAATCCCATATATATATTCCCTTCGTCTCGCGATATTTTACTTGCCCGAGATTCGATCGTCGGTACCGTCATACCTAGTTCAATCTCGTTCATAGCAAGTACTTTACTCGTTCCGTAATCCGATATCACTTTGTGATTAACTCCTTAACCACATGCTTGCAAGCGGTGTTGATATCGATTACCGAGTGGGCCCGAAGTATATCTCTCCGACTTGGGAGGGACAAATTCCATCTCGATACATACAACCCAACAGATACTTTCCGATCACCTGAGAGACACCTTTATGATCACCCTCTCATAGGATGACGTTTGATGACCTCAAAGCTTTCTTCCGGTACCAGGGAGTTGCATTATCTCATGGTCTAAGGAATACAATATTTGACATAGGAAAAGCTTCGCAAAGATGAACACGATGAAACGATCTAATTGCTTTGCTTAGTTTGGGTCTGTCCATCACATCATTCTCCCAATGATATGATCTCATTATCAATTGACAACTCATGTCTATGGTTAGGAAACCTTAACCATCATTGATCAATGAGCTAGTCCATAGAGGCGTACTAGGGACACGGTGTTGTTCACAAACCACACAAGTATTAATGTTTCCGCTTAATACAATTCTAGCATGGAATATAAACTTTATCATGAACAAGAATTATAATAATAACATCTTTATTATTGCCTCTAGGGCATAATTCCAACAGTCTCCCACTTGCACTAGAGTCAATAATCTTGTTTACATTTGGCAACAATCTCACACCCATGGCACTGAGGTGCTGATCATGTTTTACACGTGAAAAAGGTTTAGTCAATGGATCTGCGACATTCAGATCTGTATGTACTTTGCTGATCTTCAGATCTCCATCTGCTATATAATCTCGGATTATATGAAACTTGCGGTTGATATGCTTGGTCTTTGGATGATATCTTGGTTCCTTAGCGAGTGCTATGGCGCCAGTGTTGTCACACAATATCTCCAGTGGGTCCAATGCACTTGGAACCACGCCAAGCTCAGTGATGAAGTTTCTGATCCAAACTCCTTCACTTGACGCTTCTGCAGCAGCCATGTATTCCGCTTCTACTGTAGATCCCGCGACCACGCTTTGCTTGCAGCTTCTCCAGCTCACAGCTCCTCCATTCAAAATATACACGTATCCTGTCTGAGATTTAGAATCATCCTTGTCGGTGTCGAAACTAGCATCGACGTAACCTTTTACGACGAGTTGTTCATCACCCCCATAGACCAAGAACATTTCTTTTAGTCCTATTTAGGTACCTTAGGATGTTCTTCACGGCTGTCCAGTGTTCCACTCCTGGATCACTTTGATATCTGCTCGTCAAACTAAGAGCATTGGACACATCCGGTCTAGTACACAGCATGGCATACATGATGGAACCTATGGCCGAGGCATAAGGCACTTTGCTCATAGCTTCCCTATCATTTACCATAGCTGGACACTGAGCCTTGCTCAATATCTTACCTGACAACATAGGCACTGAACCTTTCAATGCCTTATCCATTCTGAACCTTTTCAGAACTTTGTCTAGGTATGTACTTTGGCTTAAAGCTATCAGGCGTCTTTGTCTATCTCTATAGATTTTGATGCCCAATATATAAGCAGCTTCACCTAGGTCTTTCATTGAAAAACACTTGTTCAAATAACTCTTCACATCGTTAAGCATGTTGATGTCATTTCCAATAATCAATATGTCATCCACATATAGTACCAGAAACGTCACCGAGCTCCCACTCACTTTCTTGTAGATGCAAGCTTCGTAGCAATTTGGAACAAATCCAAAGCTCTTGATCACTTGATCAAAACGAAGGTTCCAACTCCGAGATGCTTGCTTCAGTCCATAAATGGAACGCTGAAGTTTGCATACTTTATCAACATCCTTAGGATCGACAAAACCTTCGGGTTGCATCATATACAACTCTTCATCAATGTTGCCATTGAGGAAAGCAGTCTTGACATCCATTTGCCATATTTCATAATCATGAAACGCAGCAATTGCTAATAAAATCCGAATGGACTTAAACATCGCTACGGGAGAGAAAGTCTCATCGTAGTCAACACCTTGAACTTGTCGAAAACCTTTCGCAACAAGCCGTGCTTTATAGACGGTAACATTACCATCCGCGTCCGTTTTCTTCTTGAAGATCCATTTGCACTCAACGGCCTTTCGGTCGCTAGGAGGGTCCACCAAAGTCCATACTTGGTTTTCGCTCATGGATCCCAATTCGGATTTCATGGCTTCTAGCCATTTCTCAGAGTCTGGGCTCATCATCGCTTCCTCATAGTTCGTAGGTTCACTATCTTCTACTAACAAGACAGTCAAGACAGGGTTGCCGTACCACTCAGGAGGGGCACGCGACCTTGTCGACCTGCGACGTTCAGTAGCAGCATCGTCCGAAGCTTCATGATCCTTGTCATTAGCTTCCTCTATTGTTGGTGCAGGCGGCACTGGAACAATTTCAGGTGCTGCGCTACTCTCCAATTCAAGAGAAGGTTCAATAACCTCGTCTAGCTCTACTTTCCTCCCACTCACTTCTTTCGAGAGAAACTCCTTTTCAAGAAAGGAACCGTTCTTTGCGACAAACACTTTGCCTTCGGTTCTGTGATAGAAGGTATACCCAATAGTTTCCTTAGGGTATCCTATGAAGACGCATTTCTCCGCTTTGGGTTCGAGCTTGTCCGGCATCAACTTCTTGACGTAAGCTTCGCATCCCCAAACTTTAAGAAACGACAACTTAGGTTTAGCACCAAACCATAGTTCATACGGTGTCGTCTCAACGGATTTAGATGGAGCCCTATTTAAAGTGAATGCAGCGGTTTCTAATGCATAACCCCAAAATGATAACGGCAAATCAATAAGAGACATCATCGATCGGACCATATCTAATAGGGTTCGATTCCGGCGTTCAGACACACCATTGCGCTGTGGTGTTCCGGGTGGCGTGAGTTGTGAAACGATTCCACTTGCTTTGAGATGCGTGAGAAAATCATAACTCAAATATTCGCCCCCACGATCGGATCGTAGAAACTTAATCTTTCTGTTACGATGGTTCTCCACTTCATTCTGAAATTCTTTGAACTTTTCAAACGTTTCAGATTTATGTTTCATTAAATAGATATACCCATATCTACTTAAGTCATCGGTAAAAGTGAGAAAGTAGCGATATCCACCGCGCGTCGAAACACTCATCGGTCCGCATACATCGGTATGTATGATTTCCAACAAGTCCGTTGCTCGCTCCATCATACCGGAGAACGGGGTTTTGATCATCTTGCCCATGAGGCATGGTTCGCATGTGTCAAATGATTCAAAATCAAGAGACTCCAAAAGTCCATCAGAATGGAGTTTCTTCATGCGCTTTACACCAATATGACCTAGACGACAGTGCCACAAATAAGTAGTATTATCACTATCTACTTTGCATCTCTTAGCCTCAATGTTATGGATGTGTGTTTCATCCCTTTCGAGATTTAGAAGAAATAAACCATTCACAAGAGGTGCATGACCATAAAAGATGTTACTCATATAAATAAAACAACCATTATTCTCCGATTTAAATGAATAACCGTCTTGCAATAAACACGATCCAGAAATAATGTTCATGCTCAACGCAGGCACATAATAACATTTATTAAGGTTTAAAACTAATCCCGAAGGTAAAACTAAGGAGAGCGTGCCGACGGCCATCACATCAACTCTTGATCCGTTGCCAACGCGCATCGTCACCTCATGCCTCGCAAGCCGCCGTCTATTCCGTAGCTCCTGTTTCGAGTTACAAATATTAGCAACTGAACCAGTATCAAATACCCAGGCACTACAACGAGGGCTAGTAAGGAAAACATCAATAACATGTATATCAAATATACCTTTGATGGTGCCAGCCTTCTTGTCCGCTAAGTACTTCGGACAGTTGCGCTTCCAGTGACCCTTGTCCTTGCAATAGAAGCACTCAGTGTCCGGCTTGGGACCAGACTTGAGCTTCTTCTCAGTAGGGGCAACGCGCTTGCCGCCGCCTTTCTTGAAGGGCTTCTTTGCACCTTTACCTTTCTTAAAGGAGGGCTTGTTGACCATCAACACATGATTATCCTTCTTGATGTCCACCTCCGCAGCCTTCAGCTTTGCGAAGAGCTCGGTGATCGTATCAGTGGAACCAATATGATTATGAGTCACTACAAAACTTTTGTAGCTGGGAGGGAGTGATTGCAGAACCCTGTCAATCTTGAGCTCCTCTGGAATCTTGCAGTCCAATTGCTCAAGGCGTTGAGTGTAGCCCGACATCTTAATGGCGTGCTCACTAACGGAACTCCCTTCCTCCATCTTGCAGTTAAAGAACTTCTCGGAGATCTCATATCTCTCAGAACGGGCCCGAGTCTGAAACATGGTTTTCAGCTCTTCGAGAATCTCAAAGGGTCCGGGATAGTTTTCAAAACGATTTTGAAGTTCCGGTTCCATAGCAAACAACATGGTGCTCTTAATCACACCATAATCATCTTTGCGCGACTGATAGACAGCTTTCTCATCAGTCGGCGCAGTTGCAGCAGGGGGGTCACCTAACGCTTTCCCAAGGACATAGTCCTTTTGACCGCTAGACAGAATGATTCTTAGATTGCGGAACCAGTTGGTGAAGTTAGACCCATTGTTCTTAAGCTTTTCTTTCTCAGCAAAAACGTTGAAGTTGAAGTTGGACTTGGCCATGTGATCTACAGTATTTGCAAGTACAATTTAGACTATGTTCATGATAAATAGTTCAACTTAATCAAATTACTAGATGAACTCCCACTAAATTCAACATCCCTCAAGTTGTTTAGTGAACACGATCCAAATTCACCACACCTAATCCGATCTTCACGAGAAGAGATGTGGTTTCAATGGTAGACAACGAAGTGTCGATCATATCATTCATATGACTCATGCTTAACCTTTCGGTTCTTGTGTTCCGAGGCCATGTCTGTACATGCTAGGCTCGTCAAGCTAGACCCAAGTATTTCCGCGTGTGCAAAAACTGGCTTGCACCCGTTGTATGTGAGCGTAGAGTCTATAGCACCCGATCATCACGTGATGCTTGGACACGGCGAACTTTCGCAACGGTGCATACTTGGGGAGAACACAGTTTTTATCTTGATCTTTAAGTGAGGAATCATCTTATAATGCTACCGTCGCGATCTAAGCATAATAAGATACATAAAAGGATAAACATCACATGCATATAACTTTATGTGACATGGTATAGCCAATCTTCGCGCAATGATCTCCATCTTGTGCGTTCCGGCATGATCTCCATCACTTCACCATGATTGCCTCCACCACGAATAGCAACTACAACTATTGCTAACTACTTAGCGATAAAGTAAAGCTATTACATGGCGTATAAGAAGTTGACTCGCAGGTCATACACAATTATAAAGACAACCATATGGCTCCTGCCGGTTGTGTACTCATTGACATGCAAGTCGTGAAACATTACAAAACATGATCATCGCATACATTATACACATCACATCTTGGGCCATACCATATCACAGAAAACACTCCCTGCAAAAACAAGTTAGACGCCTCTACTTTGTTGTTGCATGTTTTACGTGGCTTATGGGAGTAGATGCTAAGAACGATTCTTACCTACGGAAAGCCACAACGGTGATATTATGGTTGCCAAACTCCGGTGTTAATCCCATGACAACTATAGTGAGAGAAACTGACATCCACCAGCCGCATGTGTGGAACAAGCCACACGTCAAGTGTGGAGCCGGTCTCGCGAACGACATCGCGTAAGGTTGGCCTGGACCGCTTCAATCTCACTATCCCGCGTCATAAGAAGAACACAAACAAGAGGCTTGCAACAGAAAACATCAACGCCCGCAACAACCATGTTGCGTTCTACTCGTGAATCACATCTACGCATAGATCTAGCTCTGATACCACTGAAGGGTTTCGCAGCATAGTAAATCAAAATTTTCTACGGAAGCGAACAGAGGGAAAGCCAAGATCTAATCTAGGAGATGCAAACAACGAGAGAGATTGGATTAGATCTTCATACCCTTGAAGATTCGCACAGCGGAACGTTCGTCGGAACGTGGGTGATGTAGTCGTACTCGCTTCTCCTCCTCGCGATCCGATCCGATCTAGCACCACAAGTGGCGGTGCCTCCGTGAGATGCACACGTGCAGCACCTCGACGTCTCCTCCTTCCTTGGACCAGCAAGTATGGTGGAGAGATGGATTGGATCTACAACACGACG